>JAGVSL010000054.1:1442500-2642500 GCA_022494535.1 Himalopsyche phryganea | reverse complement strand
GTTCCTTAAGTATCAGTGCATTAAGAAAAACTGTGAAGTGTAATAAAAAATTAAAATTGATAACTTAGTTATTCCATTGGATGTAGAATAACATAGCTATCAATTTTAATTTTGTATTAAGAATTAAATTTTCGAAAAATTACCTTCGAATCCATCAAAAATATAGTGAAGTGTTAGTTTAGGTTTGTGAAATAACATAGATAAATACAACCTTTTCATCATTATTTGAGGAAAATTTTCCGGATAAAAATAAAACAGTTAATCTCAATTACCTTTTCGATGTCAGTTTACTTTGATAAACTAAAATTGAATCATTACTGCACGTAATTCTTTACTAATTAATTTTCAAATTCAGATAATAAGTAAATAATTAAATCAGTGTTAACTAACGTCTGGCTTCTTATGTTCATTTTATTTCTTAAACATGTGTTTATTATATAACTTAAGAGGATAAATTATTTGAAGCTAAAATTCAGTGATAAAATTGTTATGTGAATAATTAGTAATATTAAAATAAAAATAGATTAATCAGGTCCATTAGTATAAAATGAAATGTTATATTGTTATTGTACTATTTTACTTCTTTTGGTAGATAGTTTGAAAAGAAAAAATAATAACGTATTGAAAAAGCCAACTTCAATGTTACACCAATCAAGTTTTCGTTGACTCAGCTGCAGCGCGCAGTTTCAATTAAATAAAATCGCGTAACTTATAAAAAAGTAAATATAAATTAATTTGATAAATTATGTACAGGATATGGCCCTTTTTTATAATTTATACATGATTTAATAATAATAAACTATTTTTAAACACTTTGTGGCACTATTTTTGAATAGTATTTTGTCGGTTAGCGATTAAAACACCGCAATGGATCCAGATTTACCTTTTAACATAAAATCAAATATTGATTTATTCACTATTACATCTTTGGTGCGTTGTAGTTGTCTTTTAACTTATGAGTTGTTTTTCTTAAATTCTTTCCAGAGTTTTCTCAAATGTTCAAAACAACGAGCACTAATTTAAATGGCAAAAATATAGTTCATGGCATCAGTAATAGTGCAGTAACTATATGTTAATATTGATATTTTTAACTTATTATAATGGAGATATATTTATATTTTAAAATAGACATTATATCAAAAAATGTGTTTAAGATAACGGTTATATTAAACACATATTATTGTGATCTATTAAATAGTTTCATTAATGAATTCGATCTAAATTGCGGTTAACAATTCCATAGATTACAAAAGATGTTATTCGAAAGTGATACTAATTCTCTTTTATATAAAATTCTTTTAACCGATGATTAATGACGTTATTATGATTATATTATTTATTTCTATTCGGTTAATTTTAAGTAATTATTTTATCCATAACCAAAAGATAACTACTTAACGATTATTAAGTTTCGTTATGATGTAATACGTATGTTTTTATACGTGCTTCCTTGAAGAACCACGGTAATAATTATTATCGTTTCAGCGTAATAAAATCAAATAAAAACATAACAAAAAACCATCGTAGCGTATCATTCGATAAAACGATAATTGGGATTCAACTGACGGACATCTGTTTGAGGCGGATGATTTAATATCGAACTAATGTAAAAGGCAGTGAAAGTGATATCGAATATATTATTACGGAGCAAATGTTCGCTAGAGAATGTATGTAGTGTAATCTGTATTTGCCAAAGAAACTTATCTATATACGGTTTGATCATTGAGTGAGAATGTAATATATTGTTGACATAAAACATAGAAATGTCTACAGAGTAGATATATAACCGTTCGTTTGTTGAGTTATTATTTATATTGTTATATTTCAACTATTAAGGAACAATAAAAGGAATTATGTTTGAGTTCAGGTGTAATTTATATATTTATTTATTCACGCTTTCAGTTACGTTAGTTGTCAGGAGCGGATTGTTGGTGTGATATTTGTTTCTATTCTCAAGTAAAAAAATGAGTTTTTTTTATGTAAATAATTTAATAAAACGGAATTTATAGGTTCATATAACAATATTTACTAAAAAAATGAAAAAATTATATAAGCTGACGATAGGAGCTGTGTTTTCTGAACATAATTCCTGGCGTTGTCAAAATTTCATTTTTTGATACGGTAAAAATATCATAAGTATTTATTTTCTCAATAATTTATTTGTATAATTTTGATGGCTTATCGCGATTGCTGTTATTCTGAACGCTGTTAAATAATACTCGTGAAATATAATATTTTAGCCTTACTACAATTTAAAAAAATTTTCAATCTCATAGTATAAGGGGTTTGATTATGTGTCATCCACTCAATTTATTATTTAATTCTCGTTCAGTTTTGAAGTATGAAGTTTTTGTAAGATATTTTATTTGACGTCAATTATTTACTGTTATACCAAAAAATTTTCGTTTTCGTATATACTTCTTCTTCATTTTCGACCATATTCGCTCCATGTGAAGCATTTGGCCACCACGCAGCGCCTCCATGATTCCCTGCCAGCCGCCAATCACTTTGCTTCCTCCCATGACATGCTAGAGTCCCTCTGCTCCACTGAGTACATCCTATGGATGGTAAACTTCATCAAATATTTACACTGTAATTAATTTAAACTGCTTAGTATAAAAAAAGTGAACCGCCTCCGAGAAGAGAGACGGTATGTCTAAACCTTTAGTAGCTTAAACAAGCGAGTCATTTCAATTTATAGAATAAAAATATTACGCTACTTTGTTACATAAATTTGATTCATTATTTGAAAACAAGATATTTTTATCGTCATGTGATATGGCAAACTAATTTAAATTCTTAAATGCCCAATAAAATTGTTTACAGGTTTTTTAAGACCTATTATAAAGTAAATACAATTAAATTGTAAAAAAAAGCTTAATTAATTGTTAAGGACATTCAGGTTATCTTCGTTTTAGATGTGTATGTTAATAAGGTAAAAATATTAATTTAAATGAATCATTCAAATTATAATCTGATCTTTTATATCACCAAGGTGATTTTTATTCATTGTGTGTAGCTATTACTATCAGATTTAATGATCACATCAATATACAAAACACTTATTAATGATAATCTATAACCTTCTTTGCGATTTTTTTAAACAATACATGTTAGTGTATCAAAGCATACTCTTACTGACATAAGTAAACCGTAATTGCTTTCATTTGATTACATAGTGATTAACAATAATATATTTACAGCAGTTTAATGTCACTGTGGGCTTACAATCACAAGTAATGGAATAAGCAAGTAGTTTTTTTTGTGATACGATTAAAAAAATTGTTTTTGGTAATGTATGGGAACGAAAACAAGTCATTTTGAGAGACGGTGATAATATGCAGATTGATTTTTTGTTCAAATAGTGTATATGGTAAAAAATAACATAAAATATAATAGGTCAATTAAAGTCACCCTCGTATTTTAGCATGTGGATCGAATCGGTGTTGCGGAAATTTTATTTTAACATATTGAACAGAATGACTGAAAATTAAAATTTTCATGTTCACCAGAAATGGATTTTCAAAAAGGGAAACAAAGCAATCTGTTAATAAATCGTATTAAAGATCCAAGATGTGTTGATTGAATTGGTATGTAGTTGTTAGAACTATATTATAATAGGATTAAAATAACAACGTATTCAGCTCTAAAACAATTCTATCAGTTTGTTGATATCTATTTCAGTTTCACGTCATCGGCAGAAATTTGTTTAAACATAACTCAGTTTTGTTATAAAATAATACATACTGTTTTAGAAGAGATATAAAATATAATATCATCTCACTTCTTCCAATACCATAAAGTTCATTTATAATTAAAATATTTAACGTATGTACTAATTGTGTTTTTAAGTTGTTCTATGAATACAAAATATTTGTTAATCGTAAAAGTAATCGCATTGAAATTTTATTGATTGTACGTAATAACGTGAGCTTCTTGTAATGGTTTAAGTAAGGGTGGTGAATTAGTGGTTTTTGGATTATTTGTGAATTTAATTGAAAATTTACACATCAATTCAAAGTTGTATTTTTATTTCAATGCTTTGTTATCAATGTCATTGATTGGACGTACAGCAATTTACGTGCCGATGTGAAGAAAATATAATCTGAACTATTTTGAAACTAAATAAGAAATCTAGGTTACCTTCCGTTCTTATATTATTATTAATTTTTAAGATTTAAACAAAGATATTTATGTGAAATTTTACGATACAACAAAAAAAAAAAAAAACAATCGGTTCAAGAGATCGTGCGAGTCAGATTAATATTATGTACGTTGATATTCGGTGTGCGAGTTTTGAGTAGGTGTTGGAGAAAGTGTCTTCGAATTCAGTATTTTTTTGTGTTGCAAATTCGGTGATGTGATAATTAATGATAAGAGAAAAGTCATTCTTTTCCGTATACAATTCAAAGCATGACATCTCAAAAGTTCATTGTTGTGTTACCGCCTATTTCATATTCTTTTTTCATCCACGGTGAATGTTTGTCTGGAAAGAGTGCTTATTATAGCGTTAAATATATATTATATTGTGATATAATACTGATTAACGATGGTATAATATTATAATAAGGTGTTGTGATGTTTTTTGTCTTCACACAGCTGCTCATTTTTGCGCATTTTTTGCTTGTGAAGAAATTGGTACAGTGTGTAGTAACACTTATCAAATATATTATTTGATTGATTGAAGCGGTTTCAACGAATACAGTGGTGTGATAATCAAATTAATTATGATGCGTTTGAGTGATTGTTTACAATTATTACAAAAGTTGCCGAGTTTTAACGACAGACTGATGAATTGAAAATTAAATTTTAGAATGTAACTTCTATAATATATGATAGTTAAATCATGCAGTATTTTTTGTCTAGAGTCAAACATTAATTTAATACTCACAAAAATGGCTTTTCTCTTTGATGTATATTTAGTTACAGAAAATATACTTAATTTTATAATTTTTTTTGTTAAATTCTTCATTGATTTTATTATTTTTGTATTAGTTTAGAGATTTACTTTAAGGATGGAGAGGTAGCTAACCTGTCTCGAAATGTAAACTGAGTTGTTCATCGAAGTTGAGTGACATAGTGTTGTCGTATAATTTTTTGGTAAGGTAGCGCCCTCTCTATGCTACCTGTCTGTGATGGCAGCTTGTCTGTGATGCCATTCATATTGATTAGCCCCTACAGATACTCCCGCACCAGAAGTTATCATGTCCTGGAATTCTGGTGGAATTCTGGTGGCAGCTATTCGTATTGATTAGTCCTCTACATGAGTATCATGACTGCTATTGGATGCAAACCAAATATTCAATCACTTTTCAGAAAGTATGGATAAACAATGAAGTTAGGAAAATAATTGCAGTCATCATTTATTGTCTCCCAGTTTATAAATTCAGATAGAATGATTGAAATTGGGTGGGATGAAAATATCACTGACAGAAGGCAACGCCATTAGACATAAATCTATAAATCGATCTATAAGAGTGTTTTAAGGGATTTAAATCCTTGATCGCCCAAATATAAACGACGAACACCCACTCCCTGACATGACTGGCATGCACATGTCCCAATGACCTAATTTATTAAAAATAACCAGCTTTTGCTAGAGCTAAAATAAATCGGATAGTAAAGCAAAAACAATTAACGTTACCGAAGTTATTATGAGTTAAGAAAGATTGAGTATTTTTTTTGTAATTCAATAAAAACTATTTTTCAATCATCCACAGTACATAATGCACATAGTAAGTTGTGGATGACGATTTTTAAATGAGTTTTATTGAATGCGTGAAGTAAGGAAAGAGCTGTGCATGTAAGACCAATCAGACACGACCATTTGTTGGCTAGAAAGACAAACTATTAGGCTTAGCGGGATCATATAGAGACCGAGTAAACCTCAACACATAAAAGTTTTGCATTTATTTTGATATTTTAGAGGAATTGATTTTTACACGCCACCAAGTCTTAGTTAGTTGCTCCTGAGACACTGCCAGTTAAGAAAAAAACTTAAGATACGCTTTACGTTTGCCAATTCACTGTATACAATTATCATATATTATAAGAAGCGTGATGAGTGGTAAAATACAAGTAAGTTGATTTTATTTGTTTGAATGTATATTTGTAAACGTTCATTTTTTTTGATTATTGGGTATTCACATCCAATATGAATATCCATAAAAATAGCAGACGCAATAAAGAAACTTAGAAAGCATTTCTCCAGGCTCCCATTGAGTCAAAGTGTGCATAGAAAATCGCCCGCCACCCTTGGTGAATGTCAGCGAAAACTTTATTGGGGATGAAATGGTTGGCGAATTGTTCACCCTCCTATTTCCCGCATCCACGTGGAGCTAACTGGGAACCGGGATGCTATAATATATTCCGGTACTTACATGTCATAAATCGCAAAAACGGAATATGTCCCGAACGCCAGTGGGACAAAATGAGGAATTTGAAACGTGAATATTTGTAGAGTTCGTTCAACTGCTAAAATGAAACCTATTGTCATCCATGTTTTTGATCGTAGAAGATTAAACTGAAACTCAAATAAACTGATCATTCATTAATTTTGAAATCGTTTGCAACCAACTATAGGAGAAAAGATAACAAAAATCCATGTCTCCCATCTCACATTTAAATTGAAAAAAAAAAAAAAAAAAAAAAAATTTTTTTTTGTAAAGACGTTATCGAGCCTTGAGTCCAAACCCACCCAGCCGATGTCTAACGGAATGTTCTTACCACCAGAAGCTACAAAAGTTGGAATTAGGCTTAGCTTAAAAATGAAATTTATTCAACATCGATGGTGTTTTGGCCAATTGATGTAACCCTCAAAAAATACGAAAATGAGTTAATAATTGCAATCCTTACGTACAATAAATACAATCCTTATGTATAATTCCGTATCTGCAATCATGAGAATGTACAAGGGTGCATTTCAAAGATTCCTAACGCAACTCTAGTTTTTACTCTCTCCTGAACAACTTCAATTTTGAAGGGTACATCAATTGGCGAAAACACCGTCGATCTGCTGACTTGAATCAAATCTGCTGACTTCCATTTTAATGCTAATATTTTGCAAAAGTTTCGATGGTTTGCTAGCGATTATTTAAGAAAAAAACATTTTGTTAGTTTTTGATTTTTTTTTATAAAGATAAAGTTGTTTATTGATAGAATTGGCATTTACTTAGTATGACTGAAATATAAGTATGTATTTATTTCTACAAATGCTATGTAATATTGTTCCTAGTTCCATCGGGATCCCATTATTATAATGTTATAACATATAACTGACGATTACGTAATGATAAAATATAATATGTATAATACTCTTAGAACTTAAGGAATTACAATTTTTAACATTAATAAAATGACATCGGTTAAACAATTAGATGGTATCCCTGAAACTTTTGTGCTGTTAAAAGCAGTTATTCAAAACCAAAAAAAAATCAAAATATTGCATTTAGTTTATTTGAAAGTGATAGTAAAAAAAAATATTTGTACGCCTAAATTTTTTGACATGAGTATCATAACTCGATCAAGATGTCATCGACATTGACCAAGGTCATATTTAATAATATTTTAATTAAACACATAAATCATTGTTTGCTTTAAAATATATATCACAAAGCACGTTCTTATTATGTTGTATACATTAATTACAGGGCGATACCCAGAAGTGATTTATTATTCTTTTTAAAATTAAATGCATATATAAAACTGAAAACCGGTTCTATAGGAAAAAACAAATAACTGATCTACTTATTTCAAAAATCGCTCGCTTTAAACGGATGTCATAACTGTTGGAACTGCCAAAAAAATAATTGGTCATGATCGCACTCAGTGTGTCAAAAAAATGTTATAACAAAATGTTTTTACCTACGCTAATTTCCACATGGAGATTGTACAATTGCAAAAAAATCATAATTATACGTTATATTAGCAGTAAAGATAGCCCGTCAAGGACAAGACTGAGTTTTTTTTGATTGCTGCATACATTAAATATTATTATCACTGAGTCAAAATAGATATCGTTTTTCAATACGTGAATATATTTTCATGGCCGAATATCTCATTTTTTGCTTGCGTGGTTCATTGGGCTGCAATTTAATGATATCATTTCACTTTTGTAATGGAATTCTATAATAATTATAACCTATTCTGCTAACAATGTAGAACTTTTATTTAAACATATATAGAGTACCTGTAGGTAACATTTAAACTATGTAAGATTAATTTAAGCTACTTTTTTGTTTTTAATTGTTTTCTTAACCACTCATTAATCTATTCATATGAAAATCATATTATTATTTGATTCATATGCCCAAAAGAAATTTGGTACCCATAACATATAAGGTATTACAAAAAAATATTCCAATTTTCAATTACCAAAATGTTCTGCTCGTGGGTATTTAATTAAAAAAAAAACAAATAAATATTACAGTTTGAAAAGTAATTCGATTTAGTTATGGTTCTGGTCCAAATAAGGTAGCTTTAAATATTTAAAAATAATTATTAAAACATTTTAGAATTTATTTGTATTAGTAGTTTGGTATTGTTTAATAAGTTATTTTTAATTGAATTAATTAATATTGCCTACTTCATAAAAAATACGTTATTTATCGTATAACTGTCGTTTCTAATAAAGGAAACTTGGTGATAGGCTGACGACTAGTTCTTACAAAATACAACAATTTTTTTTAGGATTATTATTTAATAATATGTATGATTGGACATTGAACGAAGCGTAACAAACGTGTTCAGGACAAAACTGCCTGGGAACCAATAATCTAGGAGGCACATGATACGTTACCACTTTTTATTAGCCAGTCGAGTAGACCTTTTTATATGGATAGACATCCGCCATATTGCCCAAAGAGGTTTGAACGGTACGAAGGGAAGCCCCCATGCCATACAATAATGTGCGCCAGCCCGTTTTAATGCCCTTCTGATGGGCTTGAATAACGGTAAAACCCCTGTTGCGGGAAGTCATAAGATGGAAAACTTGCATCCTGTTTTTTTCCTTATTTGGAAGTCGACAAATATTTTCCTCGTGGCTAATCAAATCATGAAGACTTCGGCAGCGATATATAATAGTTACTAGCCATAATTCGATTTATTTGACGAATGTTTATTCAAAATAATTCAATATTGTTTCGACGCATAGCCATTTATTTGAATACAACTATAATTTTGTAATGAAGTATTAGCATTCACATATATATCACCTGAAATATAGATGTTGAAGCTGTTAATATACGACAATATGAAACGAGATACCTACCCGTCTACAAATACGTCTCTCTAAAAGTAAAAAAGTTATTTAATTGAATTGAAAACAAGCATTTATTTTTAATTCATAATAAAGGAGTGGAACAAAATTAGCAACTAGACTTAATTTCAATTACTGATAATTATACGCTTATAGATCGAGTAGTAATTCTATATATTCTCGTTTTATATTAGCATAAATTTTCATTACTACACAAATAAATTTTTCAATCAATTTACGAAATTGTATTTAAATGTATGTAGCTCTAGCGTCTCCTTTTTCAATTACCTCTGGCTCATTATTTGAGAGAAGGATTAGTAAAAGCCGGTTCCGTAGTCTAGTGGCCAAAGTTCTTGTATGTCCGTTCTATTCGGTTGCAGTGTCCATGGTTTCAAATTCCAGTAGATTGAATTTGGCATATTAATTTCTCAATAGATTTTTGAATTTGTTTTCAGAATTATGACTGTCTTTGGCTTTTATATTCTCTCCCATCTATTCGATCTTAATTAAAATGGGACACAACGAGAGCAATTAGCTTAGACCTGTCCTAGCCTCATTCTTATTTTATTTTATGAAAAAGAGATCTGTATGAGAAGCAAAAATAATGTATTGGTGGAAAGCAATTTTTAAAAAACCCGAATCCTTGCTCATTAATTAATACGCATCTGTAAAAAATGTTCAACGTGTAACAAAACGTAATAAAAAATGTCTTTATATACGGAATAACATAACAATGAATCATCATTTAAGATTACAAAATAAATAAAAATATACGTATATTTCGTTTTTTATTATCAAGTATAATATATTTTGATGTTCGCAGTTATTAAGCCAAAAAAAATAAATCATTTTACCTTGTGTGCGTGTGGCACTAATTAAATAAGTTTCATTGTCAAGATTATATTAGAAAATTTTCTGCGCCTCAGAATATGAATATTTATTTCAACGTAATGCTCAAAAGAATTATTTAGCCTAATTATTATTTAATATGTTAATTTATTATAAATTAAATTAAGTAACATTATAAAGCTAGAAATTAGCTCATATTACGTTAATATTTGTTTTTTTGTTTTATCGCTTATTATTCAAAACATTTTTTCATTCTATTATAACAAATACTGTCATACAATTTGATCCAAGAAATTGGTCCAATTGAGTTAAGCATTTCAATTTTTTAGGCCGTAAAGTAAACCGGAAAATATTTCACGCGTAATCTATTGTGCTATTTTTTGTTTCCAATTTATCTACAAAATTTGAAAACGTTTTGAACTTTTTAAGTAGACATTACTGATTAAAATTAAAAATACTTGCAAACATAAAAATAAACAAATTGTGTTGCATGCTTGTGAAAAAACATAAGTTTTAATGGAAAATGGAAGGTTTTCTGTTGCACACTGCATTTTATGTCATACTTATATTTTTTGTGAACATTTAAAAATAAATATTTGACATATAATCAAAGTTTTATTGTTTGGTAACTTTGTGAAAATTTATTCTGAATAATATGTTAAAATGAATTCATGTATTTATTTTTACACAGGATGTGTAATTATATATGACACACGTTATGCCTTTTTGAGAAGAATTTTCAAACCAATGCACCCATGTTGATTATTCATTTGAGAAATAATATAACAATGGACAGAAATTTTAGTTTTCGATTTATGTAATATGATTTCTTTATAATTTTATACTGCCCTGTGTTTACTGAATTACTCGCTTATCTCTACATTAGGCTGGCTTGATTATTTTATCTGAGAGTGTCAAATTCACAGTATAATATGTAAAATTAAATTATTTACTTATAAAGGCATGAATGTAAATGAAGTTTTAAAACCTGCCTCACTTACTTGAATCTCAAAAATTTTGCGTAGAGAGTGTGCGTAACGAACAATGTTCATAAAAATTGTTGGTTGATAAACAGTTCCTATTTTATACTTATATACTGAGAAATAATACAATATAATTTTTTTCATGGTTTGAAAATGTTACCTTACTGGGCTCAAATGGGTAATTATACCATGATCGGTACTGGTTCTGTGTTTTATTTTTGTAAGTATAAAATCTTTGCATCAATAATTGACAGTCATCACTTATGGCTATACTACCAAGTACAGTTTCACATTTTTGATTTATTTCAGGTTGAAATAGAGTTTTTAAATATTATTATGTTTTTGTAGTATATTTTTATTAGAGTTTATATTGTAATATTGGCAAGCAAAATTTTCTTGAATTCAGTGCCAGCTTTACTGAATATACAACATAAGCCATTAAAGTCTCAGATTTTCCGATTTACGAATACGAACGGAGCTATCTTAATTCCTTCCGCGTCTCAATCACAAAAGGTCTTTACAAACACGTTTAACCCCAGTCGTTTACGACGTTTTGTGGAGAAGTTCTTCTTTCACACGTAGTAGATACATTCATTCGAGAGCAGGGCACAGTAACTAATGGTTTCATATTTATTTTGAAAAGTTGCTGGAGTTTCAACAATATAAATCCATATTACTGTTCAATATTTATATTAGACATTGTAATGGTTTTAGCCCAACTAAAGATTCCATCAGACATTTACATTCATTTCATTTTTTTTACCCAATCATATTAAAACGAGTTTTAGGGTGGACGATGAACTTAAACATGTGACTATCCTGTATGAAAATTAGAGTTTAAGTCATTGCTATTATAGTGATGTATTAGAAGTCCATATCAGTCAAATGCAAAATTTAGCAAAAAAAAAAATTCCAACAATATGCAGAATTCATAAGAACTACAAAAATAGTGATTACAAAGAATCGTATCAAGAAATAGGAAACTTTAGATAAAACAAATATTTGTTATAAACTACATTGCATATATTGATTTAATTGACATTGACTTGGTAAGACTCTAATAGAAGGTAGATAAGATTATGATAAGATAAAAATGACAAAGTATTTAGTTCTACAATAATTTTGTCAGTTTTTGATAGCAATTTAGGCTTCTCGTCGTCGTCAGAGCTTTGTTAAAACTTAATTAAGCTGAGCTATAATTATATACTGTTTAATAAAATATAAGCAAAATTATATCATCTCACTTATTTCAACATCATTAATTTTATTTAAAATTTAAATATTCAACATATAAATTGTGTTTTTGAATTGTTCTAGGAAAAGGAACATATTGAAATTGTATTGATTATATGTTATTACGTAACCTTTTTGTAATGGTGTAAGTAAGGGTGGTGAGTTAATGGTCATTAAGAAGGATATTACCTTGCTTATATCTTTTAATTTCCAGTTATTCTAAGAAATTATGTTGATGGATTGTGTTACACAAATGTAGGCATACCGGGACTGAATTATATCTATTGTTGTATGATTATTTTAAGAGGTGGTTCGCGAATTGAGAATCTGTTTTTGTATTGTTAAATGATCTTACAATGTTCTTTAAATCTAGTTGAAATAGGTACCCTTTTCTGTATTTTGGCATATTGATGCTATCGTTATTTAGTGAAAGAATTTCTAGTTGCCCACCAATACCGTACAGTGTCCAACATTCAGAATCGAGGATTGCACATCAGCTGTTGGGATTTTGAGCTTACACAGTGAAATTGTTATCTATTCGAGGGAACTTGTGTGCGATATTATTTGCTACGAGATTACTCCAAAGACGTTTATTTGTTGGTGAATAGCGTTTCAATAATCTTTGTTCGCTCAGAAAATACGCCTGATCGGAAAGCTTCTACTATTTTCACTATGATAGCATAACTGTTTTTGTAGACAATTCTTTAAAGACGATTCATTGTATTTTTAAAAAACTAACAGCGACATTACCAATAATATGTTATACACTTTTTTGAAGGGAAATACTTAAGAAATGAATATATACCTCTTTAATATTCATAACAATAAAATGTCATAAATGTAATTGTAACTGTTCCTCAGTTTTCAATCTACTCTTTATTCATTCATGTAACATTTGTTGTGAATTATCTGTTTTATTTTATCGGAAACTATTTAATAAATACTTATAACAGCTCTTAAACTGCAATTTACAAAAAATCCATACTTTTTATGTACACGCATTATCACTTATGGTGGTAACTGTCAAATATTGTATGAGAGACATTGTATCTTAATAATAAACGCAATTTGTTTTGTACCTTTTCCACATTTTTATAATCATCAGGACCAGTGTCGCTCATAGCCAGCATTATCAACTGAAAAATATACGTCTTAACGAGGCTATTTATATGAAATTTAGTGCTAATAATTGAAAGGTATAACAACAATGGATGGACTATTAATATCATTTGGATGTTCCAGGCGGAAAAAATACTTCAACCCCAGTTTACCATGTGCTGTCAATATGAATACCTTATTTGTCATAATATTATTTAATTGCTTGGCGATTTTATTATAAAACTTTCCCATTTGCTATTTCCGTTATTTAATGAATATGTACGGATTATTTTTAACCTCAGTAACTTATTTTTTATTTCAAATAACTAGTTATTGATTCTAAGGTCCATAAAATTTTAATTATATACCATTTAACTTTGAATTGTTGAGATTTTGTACATTTCCATATTTTTCGTCACTAACGACTCGGGTTTCGCTTTTTGACATCTTCAGACATTCAAGCACACGAATGAACTCGAATTGACAGACAGAAAAACAGTGTCAAACCTTTATATACAAGGTACAAATAAGACCAAACATTCTTTATAAGATAAAATATTATAAGTCTACGACCCACACTGATACCTGAGTTTAAAAAATCCGAGAATAGCCCTAATCCGAAACCCTGGTCGTTTGTGACGAAATATATGGAAATGTTCAAAATCTTAACAATCCAAATTTGATATTGAAATTCCATCAAGCACCGTCAGTCGATGTCTTAAAGTAGACTATTTAATTTCGTTTATCTATAATAAGGATTAGATATAAATTCCTGTCATAGTTCAAGAAATAATTTTTTATATACTTTGTAATTATAAACACTTCATTTCATATACATAGCCTTGCCGAGATTTTATCAGTTGATAGTGTTCGCGAATAGCGAAAGAAATATGTGGAAGTAGTAGAAAGTTTTATTTAAAAAAATAAAATGCTATAAACAATTGGTCAAATTTGAATATTCTTAAACATTTATCATCTTAAATGAAATATGTTTCGTACAAACCATTTTGTTAAACAAGTAGCGTTACTTATATTATATAATTGAACAAACTAGTGTGGGTGATAGCTGTGTTATTACTTCAACACCATTACACTTTTATTTTAGTATCAAAATGAAATATTTAAAATTGAACAATTATTTATTTTTGAAAGATCAAAGCCTTTCTTATATTTCTAAAACCTAATCTATTTGGAAAGTAAATATGAGAAGGAGTCAATTTTTATTTGAATCAGTTTCACTTTCACACAACCTCAGACATATATAATTTTTAGAAATTTATTATAGTTTATTAATTCAAATAAAATGATTCATTACGTTGTTTACTATGTCCGCTCCCAATGTGGATCATAAGGCCTGCTAAAGGAGGTATCTTAACAGATGTTTTTTCTACGAGAACTGCTTGTTGCACAGTTGCTCAACCTAACATTTTGTAGAACTCACTCAAAAAAGCAATTTAAATTATGTATAGCAATGCTTTATCAGAATTAAATTTAGTTAATTACAAGAATGTATTGAATCGAACGGGCTTATGTATTTATTGATTAATATATTATATTAGGCATTATTTTTCACATGCAAGCACTTTTTATTGTTTGTAGAGATAGACATCATTTTTTTTACTATGTTCGCTCCCAACGTGAACCATGTGGCCTCCTAATGGAAGTATTTCAACAGAAGCTTTTTATGAGAACTACTTGTTACTCGGATGCTCAACCTCTCTTTTTTTTCGAAGTGAGTAGGGATAGAAGGATAGGGTTAGGACAGGACTAGTGGTTAGCTCTCTAGGATGGGTGGGAGGGAATTTTCGACATTACAAAAATTCATGTCTTCGAACAGAAATTCACAAATCGATTTATGAAACTGTTATTACCGGGACTTGAACTCGAGACATCCGTAACCGTAGTCAACTCAAAGCCGGACAGTGTGAGTAGTCGAGAGTATAAATAACATAAGCGTAGATCTTTTGAAATTAAAACATCGAGAATCACTTTCTTGATTTTTATTAAAAAAATCAATAAACATGTTTGAAGATTTTTGATACGTTTCATTATGCTTCGGCTGCATAATACTTTCATTTCAAGAACCTTTCTGGTTTATTTTAAAATACCAGTTGTTTTTTTTTATCTCTTTTTATCTTAAATCTCTGACGCTACTCTTTAAAAAGGAATAATTTAAGCAAATGCGATATAAAAAGAAACAACAGCCTCAATGTATTTAAATAATATGAGACTTTATATTCCGCTCTGTCTTTGAACGGCGAGCATTTTATTCAATAAGAATTATTATTTATATGAAACATCGAAATAAATGAACATCTTATTTTGAAGTATGCAGCAAGAATGCGAAAGATTTTACAGGTAGATTTAAATAATTTGAGAAATTATTGAGATATTTCGCAAATGTAAAATGCAAAGAATTCAGAAGGGCGGAAGATTTGCGAAAAATAAAATTATACGATGATATTATGATAAGTGGAATAAGCCTACAGAGTGTTTTTTAAACCCAATCAACATTTAGTCATAACAATGAGTTCATTTCTTCTTTTCGTTCATTTGAATTAGTTACGTATTCGTTTGCTTCTGGACGAAAGCTTGTCGAGAAAATAATTAAAACTGAATGCAGCAGCTGTGACAAAATTTTAGATGCAAGTAAAAACGAAAGTTTTATGCACGTTTCTAAAATTAAGACAGTGAAACAATCACATTTGGAATCAAATTATTTAATATTAACTACGCAAAAAAATACTTTAACAATCAATCTGTTGAAAAAATTCTATTTTTCTGATATATAGAACTTGTACTTTTTATGAAAAAACAATGATTTTTTGAACAGGTGTTTTCTCACCTAATATTTAAAGCATTGTCTAGTCTAAGATAGTCATGAGCACCTTATATAAGACACACGTAAAGCTAGTGAACTGTAAGTCTCTAAAACCTCGACCTGTAGAAACTTTTTCACCGTATTTGCAGGCGCACATATACTGGAAAAGCAGTGACAAGGTAGGGACCCTGCGTCTGATTGGTTATGAGCATTGTATTGCTGACCACTAGCCGCTAATAAAAATTTCTACAATAGTCCGACAGGCTGAAGGAACTCAGGTATGCCAAATTTTTTTAAGAAGCTTATAACCTTTCAAATTCAATTATTCAGGAAACCACCGCACTAGATAGTGGTAGGTAAAGGAGCTTACAGTGATGATGACGGTAGCGTCTTCTCACCAAGGTGTTGCAATTATTATCCATTCATAATATTTATTGTCAAATCATTTTGATGGTCTTTTACTTCAACTCCATTGCATATCATATTTCCTAAAATTGGGTCAATAAATGTTTCTTATAAAAG
Organism: Himalopsyche phryganea; assembly: GCA_022494535.1. Taxonomy (NCBI): domain Eukaryota; kingdom Metazoa; phylum Arthropoda; class Insecta; order Trichoptera; family Rhyacophilidae; genus Himalopsyche; species Himalopsyche phryganea. The sequence continues at coordinate 2,625,738 of JAGVSL010000054.1, read as the reverse complement.
AGTAAAATTTAGCACTGGCCTTGTTTTAAGAATGTAATGAAATACCAAATATTAACTTATTGTATGGTTCAGATTACTGTTAAAAATTTTATACAATAAGGTGCCAAATACACCATGCAAAAAACGGTGAGTTTTTGCTGTAGAGAAATGAATTGGTATGGACAACGTCAAACTGATCCGGAACGGAAAGTCACGATGCGGATCGGGTCGTTGAGATTCGTAAGATGTTGCGGTTGACCATTGTATTCTGCCGCTATGAAGAAAAATGCAAGAAACGGCAAAATTCTTATTCGATCAATGAAATAAAGACTGTATTTTCAACTTAGGCATTATATTGTTGAGTTAAAATCACAGTTGATGTTTTAATACTCAGAATATGACGTTTGCCGTCAGCTATTTGCTGTGGTAATTGTTCTGCACTGGTAAGTTTGACAACAAAATTAGCAAATCATAATTGAGATCCTTGTATAGACTCATTACTCATTGAAAAATTGTGTAATGGAGTAATAACTTCAGTCAGCTAAAATTAAGATTTGAACAATTACTTTAAATGTGTGAATTTAATAAAAACATTGAAAATCGAAAAGCAGCAGCCAGAAGAAACTAAATGTTTGTTAATAAAAAACGATATCAAATACTGTAGAAGTTGTGCTGTGTTTATTTGTACAGAAAGTATGTATAAATTCGATATTGCTTTTTGTGTGAAATTTGGTAAACAATTTTTTACATTGTTTTATAATACTAAGAGTCAGAAGGTTAAAAAAACCGACAAATAACTGTGTTGGGCTTATGCAAAAATATGTATGAAATTTCAAAGAAGCACGTGACTTCCTAACCGCGACTATGTTTGGCCAATTGATAAGCGTGTTGCGCGGTGGGAATTGGTGCAAGCATTATTGTCGATTGTTAGTCTCTTTACATAAAATTTCAACTAAAGTTACATCAAACGGCGTTAGTTTGCTCACATTTCGTGCGATCAACTCAATTATTTAATACAAGTGTTATTCTGTATTGGCTACTAACCTCTTTAACACTTCGAATAGCAATTTGAATTACACAATTGTTGTCATTTTATACCATTTTATTGAGATGCTATTCAAATTGTGTTTTTGCTGTTTTTGATGATTTGTTTAGCTAACTTTAATGAATCAACTTCACTCAAACTATTTTTTCATCTGAGATGCATGAAATTGAATCGAATCACAATGACCAATGCTTTGGCATTATTTCTGCATGGTGTGTAAAACTTTTCAGTCCAACCAATGAATAATAATTAAAAATAAAATTGTATTGTTTATCGTTATTTTATCATTTCCAGTGTCTACCTATTATTTACCAAACTGTCTTCCTTAGTCAATTATTTTACTAAATTTATTTTCTGTCGATTCTCGGTGGAAAGTCGTTATAATATTTTTTATAAAATAATAAATAATTAATTTGTTTGTAATGGATACCTTGATTGTATAAAATGATCAGAACTCGTTTCACTCATCACGACCACTATCAACAGATGAGGATCCCTGTGACGGAAAAAAATCCTGAAATAGTCAGACAGCTTTAACTTTCTTTCAGATTCTAGAATCTAGATGAACTCCTTTCTTCAAGATTATTTTCAATTTTTTCATAGATATTTTTGATTTATACTGCAACGATATCTGCACAGGGTAATGAAAACCTTTCTTAATTGTAAGTGTATTTTTTCAAATAATTAATTCATTTTGTCTCTAATTTAATAAGGCGACACGAAATCAAAAATTGTATATATAAAATATATATATCAAATTTTTAAATTTTCATACGTTTTGTCATTAATGACCCGGGATTCAATTTTTGGCATCTTTAAGCATTCGAGTACACTGATGAACTCAATAATTACAATAGGTTCTTATGACCACATGCAATTGAAAAATCCGATGAGTTTGTAATTCTTTATGCGACTATTTTCCCAATTAAGGTTGAAAGTCATTAAATAAGTTTTAAAATTAATTTAGAAATCAATGTAATCGTACAGTGATAATATTTTATATAAATTTCTCTTATATTATAAAAATGATACAAACTTTTTACTGTCAGTTAGAATTCATTCGTGTAAGTGACAAAAGTTTTGGAAATTTATAAAATTTGAACTATTCAAAATAATTTTGAATTTCCATTAAACGCCGTCGGTTGATATTTTAAATTTTATATAAATCTTTACGCAATTTTTCCTACATGTTATACAGTATACCAAACGTATATCCATTCACACCTCGCCATGTAACTTTAACTTTAAATGATAGATAATACTATTAATGGAAAAAAATAAAATTTGTGTTGAATTGTTACGAAAATAATAATTTACGATTGCATATTACAGTGATTGCCAAAGTGCGTTAGTGTTTGCAATCATCCACGAATAATTGTTTTGTTTATACACCTAACTACAAAAACTAATGATACATTATTAAAAATAATTTATAACCGTAAAATAAAATATCTTTTTTTTTGTCTTTATATTTTTAACGAGTGCTAACCGGATTCTCGTAAATTCGTTACTGCAGTGAAAACTTTCACATTGATTCTATAATACTGTAGTGTAGCGTTTTTTAGATTAAGCGAAAAATAAATGATTGGCATTGTTATTTGAAAAGCCAGTTGTTCTTAAATGAAAAAAAATAGTTATTGCTAATATGCAAATTTTAAATATGATTTTTACACAAGATATAATTAATTGTCATTTTCAGTGATGTGAAATTTTCACTCTGTAACGAAAAAATATTTTCATAACTTTTCCATTTTTAAGACTAGAGCTTTCAATTTCGGTCAATTATTCAATCACATTATTTTGGGATTCACTGTAAATGCTAAAAACTAATTTATATATTTAATTAAAACTTCCTCATTAACTTCAGCATGTACCTCTGTTTGTTAGTTTATACACAGTTTTTTTAATATTACTTACATAATTCATATAAATGAATTACGATCTTCTGTTTTTGGGAATCATCTGGTAAACCTTCCTTAATGTAACAAATAAAATAAAATTTAAAACTATTTCAATGGGCATATTTTTTCTTTTCTCTTTTTCTGTAAATGATTGTGTGATTCCCAACCAATAAATAAAAACCATTTCAATGACCAACAAAATATTAAATCATTATGTACACTCCAATTGAAGCAATAATGAACACAAATTTAAATTAAAATGTACAGTTAACACATGAAGTTAAACTTATCGACTAATCACGGGATTATATACAGGGTCCAGGATTGTATGCCCTAGTCAAAACTATGTAATAATACAGTTTTGAAGATATACGATACTAAGTTTTATTTACGCGTCCAAACATTCTTGAATGGAATCAGTAAAGAGGCGAGAGAAATTTATTTAAAGAGATTTTAAATTGATAGAATATCCAATACTTGTTATTAATCTTCAACGCATTCATGTTTCAGTAGATCACTGTTTTATCGCTAAACGAAAACATATTAAAGGTCATGTTGTATTGATTGTCGCTTTGTCAGATATTGGAAGCAAGTATTTTGTTATTATTTGATCATGCACTTCATTATTATCTTTCGAAGATACTTATAACTTTTTCACCACGAATTTAAATTTCAATTATTCATGGCCAGTCATAAACAATATTTAGGTTATTAAATTTATTATTTGAAAATTTAATGCTATAGTTCTTGCTAGGAGCAATGATTTAATATTCAGCATTCATGATATCACTTTTAATCATACATATATGAAATATATCGATGGAAGGATATTTTATGTTCAGTTTTTGTCGAAATTGAATCAACTTATACAAAATTTTCGCTTGCAATATATCTTTATCTTTTTTACCGTGTTCGTTCCCAGTGTGTAGTATATGACCTCCTAATGGAGGTATCTAAACAGAAGTTTTTACTACTAGAACTGCTTGTTACTCAGATGCTCAACCTCTTTTTTTTTAAGGTAGTAGAGATAGAAGGAAAATAATAGAAGAGTGATTAGCTAACCACTAGTCATAACTGGTGGTTAGCTAATCACTCTCCCTACGCCCCGTTCTTAGGATTGGATGGGTCAGAGGGATGTTTTAGATAGCACAGACATTCATGCATACCAACAGAAATCTATGAATCGATTGAAAAATCAATTTATGAAACTGTCCGTACCGGAACGCAAGACCGTAACCGTAGCCAACGATAATTATACGGTAAAAATACTGTACAAGGTATTTGAGGAGATATTCAAATACATAATATGTCCATTCTGTCTATATTTTTCATACATCTCAAATCTCCAAATTAGATTTTCTCAAAACAAGCGAAACTGGACATACGATATCTTTACACTAAATCATAGATATATTATCAAAGTGTTCTTTATGCGTTCAAAAACGAGTAATAACGACTTTTCAAATATAAAATAGTAATAGGAGGTCTTCATTGTGGCAAAAAAATTGTTCATCTACATTTTAGTATAACATATAATAAAATGTTATACTAAAATGTAGATGAACTGACACATTATAAATTTATTTTGAAATCGAGATTATTTTAATATAACCATGTGTATTTGCGTAATGATTAATAATTACGCGTGCTAAGCCACAGGTCTGTGAAAAGTTTTTTTTCGCGTGCTGATATTTTTTCCCATCCAATCTCGTTCTCAAGAAGTATGAAATAATTTGCTCGGTCGCAGGCCGATTCCAAAATATTTCGTTTTGTGTAATCGAGCCGTTGGTACGTGATTCAATTGTTTTTGCATCATATCGACAAGAAAGCAGTCTAGAAAATAATAATTACGCCTTCAGCGATTGTCTCATTGAACCGCAGAAGCACAAAGAAAACAAGTGTCAAAGAAATCGTGCCAAACTTACTTAATTGCAGTTTTACTCGTATTTTCAACGAATCGACAGAAAATCGACTAGTGAGTACCCGGCATGCGTTACAATGCCACTCAAAGAAAGAAAGGCTTTTTGTTTTAATTCTGCTTATTAAAGTGCTTTTGGATTAGACGTCTGCATGGGCCGAAATTTCATAAAATTATCCAGTCCGATCCCGTCATTTTTAGGCTCGGCCCGGCCGATCCAGAGTCTCAATATCACACTTGTTACCCTAACCCGACCCGAAGTCCAGATTTATTTTTCTCAGCCCGAATAAGGCTCGTTTTTTTTTTAAATATAGTAATTTATTTATACTTTTAAAACAACATATGTTATTGTTTCCATATTTCCAATGTTATTCATAGCACATGTGAAAGTAATTATTTAAGTTATGAATACTATTGCCCTATGACTGACTCATGACTCATGACCGGAACATATAGTACGAAATATTTTTCTGAATTGTCCTCAGCAATCCGAGCTCGGCCCACGGGCTGGTCCGGAAAAACCCTGCTGGCCATGCCCAGCCCATACAGACTTCTATTTTGCATACACAATATTTTTTCCCGTTTTTACATTTTACACCAATAAATCAGAAAGTTTTTCAGAGATGTCGCTATTCGCACGTATTTGATTATTTTTTTAGATTTTCATTTTTTTTCTTCAGAAACCTTCACGGGTGTACCTCCAACAACTCCGCAAAGTTTCATCGAAATCGGATGAATGGTAAAAGAACGCATAGAGGACAAACAAACAAACAAACATAAGTTCATTATATATATATAGATGTAAAAACTGGAACCAAAAATATTTGAAGGAAACAAGGGAAAGAAACTTTATGTCATTCAGTTTGAGACACTTTTGATCAAAGAAATGATTTTTTTTCAATTGATATTTGATAATTCCTTTGTATTTAAGCGACACAAGGTATTTGGTAGCCATAATTTAGAGTGCATTCGTCGTGTTGATACAATATGAAAAAATCTGAAAAGCAAAACTCACATTGCAAGTTACAAATTTTTCGATCTTATAACTTTTTAAGCTACGCCTGTACAGTACTCTTTCACCATTTTGATTGATATACCACCATCACCCACCCACTATGGCGTGACAGTCTTTTATGGGGTGAATTGTGGAGTACAATAAGGTTATTCGTGTTTCGGATTTTCGCCAAGAATATCTGAGAAGAAATTTATTAAAATATGATAAAATAACAAAGTAATTAATGGTACAACATTTTAGTGGTTAGTTGACACCTATTTTGATTTTGGCGTTAAGCCGAAATAGCTGTTAGCTAACCAATACATTTTTGTAGTACTAAATACTTTGTTATTTTTGCCCTACATCCAACCAAATTGGCATGACCAACAGGGCCGACAGATAGTCGTATCTTCTTGATCAATTTATTCCGTCCGCTATCCATGTCCGAAGATTTTCAAAGGATGTGGTCAGTGTCCTGAATCATATTGCTGTATTTACATACTGGTAAATTTAATTTAAGCAATATTATTGTCAAAGGAGACTAAAATAAATTAACAGACATATTTGTACAAAATGGCCTCACTAATAATTCATACACTATTTAAGAAGAAATTTTGAAAATGTATATATTGTTATTATTGTATTAAATGTCTTTTCACCAAAGAACAGTTACAAAAACTCCATTTGTCCAAGTTTATATTCATTAAATTATAACTGACTCAGCAATGTTGTTTGATATCGATAAGTATTTCACCTTAAAAAAATACATCAGTAATGCTAAAGGCAATTTCACGGATATCTATTGAATTTCCGATTTACCTACATAAGTTTTACAGTTCACAAAAAATGTTACAGTAAAAGTAGAGAGAGATATAATAAAAAATGTTAATACCAGGGTTACATTTGATTAAGAATAAAAGTTACATAGTTAGGTGTAACAATAGAATCGTTTTCAAAATTTAATTTAAAGGTTTAATGCTTTTAATGATATATTATTATTTGCGATGAATAGAAGTGCAAAAAATCAATCGTTGTCAATCATCTCTCTTTGTATTTGAAATGAGATATTTTTGCTAGTCACTCAGGCCTTCATAATATCGGAATTGAATGAAATCATGTTACGTTAAATGAATATAATACAGATTTATAAAAAAAAACTGTAGTCCGTTGGAGTTTTATGGATTGGCTTAATAGTTTGATTGAAATTAAATAACTATTAAATTAGATAAAGATGCCAGTATATTTTATAACCTAAGCGCAATTTTATTCTGTGATGTTTAATAAAACAGGAATGTAATTTTTGTTGGTAGATTTTTAATGTGCACCGTTTTTTATTTCTGAACAAATTCACTACTGTAGGTTGGTCATTATTTTCCCTGTCCCTTGGAAACTTTAACATGGCTAGCTTGCTTAGGTCAAACTCTACTTAATACTATAAATAAATAAATTATTCTTCTGCCAGTGCCTCATTTACCAAAAATCTTTCGTTGAATAATAAAATGCAGATGTTGACACTTGTCAAGACGTCACTTAGATTTATTTTCGATGTTATCCGTAAGAAACTATAAATTTTATTTTATTTTTTGAACCGTGAATCCCTAATTACGTTTTATTCATTTATTATAATATCAGTAAGTATTTAGTTGGTATCAAGTGGTTTGATTTCATTTATTGATTGTATTTATCACTTTTAAGGTGTCAACTATCAATTCTTGGTAAGCATTATATTTTAAAAATAAAACAGAATTTGTTAGTACTGCTTTCAAATGTTCATAACGATCAGGACCGGCTTCGCTCATAACGAGCATTATCAACTGATGAAAATAAATCATAACAGGGTTATTTATATATTGAATGTTAACAGTTACAAGGTATATAAAACAGTTGGTTCATGATCTAAGATAAGAATTTAGAGATCATCAAACAAAATTTTAAAATATAATGCCTTTCTATCTAAATGTAATCATAATTTCATCAAATATTTGTATTTATCGACTTAAAATTGAAGCGAAATATTGTATTTAAATCAATCCCTCAAAATATTCACAACCTCGAAGAGTTGGTTCAAGAACTATGACAAGAATTTACAGGTAATCAAATAATAATTGAATAGTCAAAAAAAACTGATTAAATATGCTTATTTATAATGTCATACTTAAGATTCTATAATATGTATGAAAATTTGTATTACTATTTTCATAAAATTTCAAATTAATTACTTAGGTTTTTCATATTTGACCTGGCATTTACCTTTTGACTGCAATAAGAGTTCTTTGTCAATTCGAATTTGGCAAATCAAGTCAAGGCAAATTATAAGTCGTGTTTGATACATCTAATGGAAACGTACAAAATTTTTGAAATAACTAACAACAAATGAGTCATGGAATAAGCAATGAGATTCTCAAAATTTAAAGTATTTTTTAATACAAAGATAATGTGCATATGTATTGAATGAAAATCCCACAAAAATCTCAAAGGGAATTTCATGCGGAAACAAACGAGTTTTAAATAGCAAATATTTTCGTAAAATATGATTATTGTTATACGATTAGGAACATTTTATTTAAGTGTTAAATTTAAACACTTACGAAATTGATGATATTAATATTCCGTTTTTTAATTTTATGTAAGAAACGAGTTTCTACACAATACAATACTAAAGAGACGAAACATAAGATTTTTTTTCTTTTGCAAAACTGTATAACTTTGCGTAACTCGTTTTTGAAAAATATAATACTGTTGAAAATAAGCTTAATACTTATAAATAATATTTACTAGAATAAAATATCACTAGTACTGCTGGTTACGTTTGCGTTTTTTTTTAAATATATTCGAGGTATAGTTAATTTTGTCAAAAATTCACACTAAAACCTCGCTCTTAATAAACTTCAATCGCCAATATATATTATTTTTCATCGGTAATTGAAACTTTAATGTGAACTATTTATCGATAATAATACCATCGATTGAATTGGCATTTACTGGGTATAACACCATTATTATAGGATAAAATGTCTAAGTATTTAGTTCATTTCATTAACCCTCAGTCGATGTCTTAAATTATATCAACATTTCATTAGTTTTTCGATAACTATTTCGGCTTCACGACATCGTAAGAAATATAGAACGGAACAATTGCCACCGTCATAGTTCTGACGATGGCGTGAAGCCAAAATAGCATTCACCTAACTTATGACATTTTTTAGAGTTGACTACTTTAATATTTTATAACATGATAATAATAGTGCTTGATCACTATTTTCATTTAATTAAAAAAGCTCACGAGTGAGGTGTCGAGGCCGACGACGGACCCCAACTGAATTACAATGGAAGGTAAAAAAATACATCCCTGTAAGACGGTTTCTTTACATGTATCCTTATTATTTGTTTTGTTTTTGTTTGCTTAAACGCAGATATGCTTAAAAAAGAAGTCATGGCGTTTAGCAGTTAAAAAATTTCTGAAGACAGGTTTCAACTCTTTGCTAGACAAACTTGACAATTTTACTATTTCCATTAAAAAAAATGTAATAGTGTAGACAAATTAATACTCTGAAAACGCAATTATGAAAACAGAAATCAACGTTTCGTGAGATTTAGGCGATGGCAAACAATGAACGATTTTCGCTAAGTGGGGAAAAAACCTACCATATCTTATTATTGCTTATCCGCAGTATAGGTACCCATGAATATTTATATGTAAAAACTTAATTATTTTCATCAAAGCTTCAATGCCGTCCTTCCTTTTAATAATTACTGTCGACTTAGATATTACTATGTTGTACACTTTTTGAAATCATCCAAAGCAAATTAATCGTGATCGTTCAATTTAATGAATTTTTATATTCGCCAATTATAAAACCAATATATTCATTATGTCATGATACTAATTCAAAAAAAACTTGAAGGAAATACGGAGGCGATTTCTCATAGTGTACGTTACAATATTATTTCAATATTGTAGCATCATTTCCTTAGCCGACAAAGATATTAATCAGTTATTACAGCAATAAATAGTTTGAAGGTCTTTTACATAATTAATAATCACAGATACTTCAAGTATCGTGGGCTCTTCACTAATGCATCACATTTCAACGAGAGACGTTTTAAAAATAATTGTTTTTTTTGCAGAAATCATAATTTTGTAAGATTTCAAAATACTCATTTTCAATTTCTATAGATGTCGTCATAATACATCGATGAATAGTAATCAGCTCTATTACTATTATTGATTATACAAGGAAGTTTAACGGTCCTGGCATCCTTTGCCTTTTTTTAAATGTATTATTGCAGTCCTTCTGAGTCATTTGTGGGGTCATTCTGAAGTCCCCGACACGGACTCCGCGGAATGGTGCCACTTCAGGGTTACCACAGGGGACCTAGCGATGGACGCTGCTTTTCAGGTCTCACAGGGATTTTAGGACACCAGAGGCTGCCATATACACTTATTGCGAAGGTCTTCGTCTAAATCACTGGACGAGCCAATTCTTTACTCGTGGTTTCACTGCCAAGATCTTTGAGCTTAGCTAGTTAGGGGATAGGCCAACATAAAAATGTAGTGCAATAAAGCAGGATGCTGACCATATATTTTAGGAGTGTTATTTAATACATATAGAAAGAGACGAGCTGTGTAAGTTAATCCAACCATCTATTCGACCTATCGGCCAGGTTGACTTGGTGGTGAATAAGGCAAATTATCAGGCCCTTAGAAAGTTTACGGATTCAGACAGAGAGCGAGTAAGCGTCAACTAATGAAAACTTTTCGTTTATCTGGAGGGATTGATTTTCTGCAAACTTAAGTTCACACCGCCATGTCTTGGGCAGTTGCTCTTAAAATACTGCAAATTAAGGGAAATAAAAACTGTAGAAACGTTTAATGATTTAAAATTAACGGGTGAGAAAGCAGTGCTGGGTGGATGAGGTTAAGTGAGTCTTTGATTGACGATGCCAACTTTCGACACATTTATTTGTTAGAATTCTTCATCAAAAGGTACTACTAAATCGCACACTACACGTTTGTCGACTAATTGTGTAACGCTGGTATAAATTAATATAGCGCTAAGTGTTTGGTGACAGGCAGAGAATCTTGGAAGACTGTGGAGTAACCATATGCTCCGGACAGCAAGCGGATATGAAAATGGAAGAAAACTGCGTTTTTATGTATACATATTTATTAAGTAAAGTTTCTTTGAAGAAAAAGAATTACTTATTTGATCGATCATTGTTACACTTTGACTTTGCGCCTCCAGTGATAAAAACTTTTTGCTTGTCGATGGTGCATTCTATCCTAATATATTCCTTATATGAAGTTAAAATAGATGCTGGTACCGAGTATGATTTTTTACTAAACATTCTTTATTTTTCCACTAAGTGACTGCAATTAAATCTTCTTTAGTAAGTCTGGCTCTTAATATCTAGTACCTTTATAAAAAAATTGCAGGCCTATAGCTGAGCGGTCAATGTCTTTAGCTTCAGTTGCAGTGCTAGTGGGTTCAATTCCATATCAATTCATCGATTATTTGTGAGAAAATACTTGGATGTCTATGATGTGAAAGTTTCCTTCATCCAATCTGATTCCAAAAAACGGTGTGCAGCGAGAACGACTAGGTAACCCATTGCTCTGCCTTAGCTCTTCCCATATGAAAAATAACAAATAAGTACAATTTGAAATACTGATACCAACAGTATACCAACGATAATAATAATTATTATGTCATCATTTAATTTAATACATACTTACCGTTAAGGACTTGTGAGTTATACCTACATCTCGTATTGTAAATAACTATTAATAAAAAATGATGAAGTCAGCATAACCTTATCCTACACAATAGGATATGATTACGTGAAATAAACCTACATAAAACAGAACGTTAACTCTTTTGTATAGCAGGTGTTTTATACTTGAATACATGAAATTAAAAATTTTATCAAATAAATTACCAAATTGCATCATTGAAATAAAACTTACTCATTACTATATTTAATTTGTCCGTTATTTATAAATCGGGTGATTTAAGCTAGCCGTTTCTTACCTTATGGACATAACGAACCTTAAAACTCACAACTTTTTTTTTTAAATTTTAAATAAATGAAACTAGATTATTCACATGACAACTCGAGAAGAAACGAAATCAAAAATATCCATGTGCAAGATCTCCATGAATTAAAAAAAATCTTATTTTGATATTGATCGTGCCGAAACTTTGCTAGGGTAAAGCTCATACCACACCACTAAACCACAGAGACCTATACATCCCCGGTCAATTCTAACAAAAGGCACAACAATTATTTAAAATACTGAATATAAAAATAACATTTTCATGTGATGGTAAGTACACTGGTTTAATTATAATTAAATTAATTTGTGCTTTATAGGATACACGTTTATTTGGCTTCTATGACTTTTCATAGAAGCCAAATAACTTATATAACAATTCGTATCCATCAGTGGTCCACGGAAAGCCAGTTGGCGACCACTAATATAAACCAAAATCTTTTATTCTATGTTGGCATTTATTGAGCAATTTTATTCGATATAATTTATACATTAATTTGGAGCACATGGAATCTTAATGAGACTAATAGACACAACCAAAATTTTTCTACGAGAACTGCTTGTTACTCAGTTGCTCAACCTAACTTTTTCTAAAAGAGTATGGATAAAAGGATAGATTAGGACTAGGACAGGAGAAATGGTTAGCTAATCGATTTTGCTACGTTACGTTTTTAGGATCGGATGAGTGGAAGGGAATTTTTAGACATTAAAAACGTTCATGCCTGCAAACAGAAATCCATAATTCGATTGAAAAATCAATATATGAAACCGTTTTTACTGGGATTCAAACCTAACAAAGTTTGACAACTGCGCCATGGCGCCCGGTTTTTATTTATTTCAACTTTAAATTTAGCATGAATTAAAATTGTGAGTTCATTAATCAAATGAAATTAAGATGATGCATTTAATTTGTAAGAACCACTGATATTGTAAGATTCATTTTAGAAGTTTTTGTTCGCTTTCAATATTCGTCTTTTCATTTCATAATTTTTACGTATATTTTAAACACGTGTTCTTATAGTAAAGTAAAGTTTCAGTAAATCTGTGTTTTGTTATAATGGCAATATTTGTTTGTAATATATGGTAGTTTTAATTCAAAAGATGATAATATAATTTGGAAGTGATTAAGAACTCAATCAGTCTTAAATTCAACAAAGTGAATGAATGACAATCAATATAAACATTTTTTCTGTATTTTAAAAGCACACCAGTTTTTCCTAAATTGTTTTATGTTGCATAGAGTTTTCTGTCTTAAACATACGCTTGTTGTCCTTTTTTGTCGTGTAATGCCGATCATCCTATATCAATGTACAAACTATTTTTAAATATATTTAATATGAGAGGATAAGTATAATATGTCATTTAAGTCTAAAAAATAGACTATCAATGCTAAGCGAGGTTTTAATTATTCAATTAGTTGTATGCAAACACATTGTCAGTTGACGTATTGCTAATAATATGGTTAATTTCTTGCAGTATAGGTTCCATCTATGGCTTCCAACCCCGAAATCCCGGGATCTCAAGAAATAACTAAATCCTGTAATCCTAGGATTGACTTAATACATTACCGGGATTTCGGGATTTGCTCTAAAATAGTAAAAAGATAATTTATATTAAAACCGATGAACTATACGAATAAAGTCCGTTTCGGGTGGCTGAGTGACTATTTTCGATTCATATATTATATTATAATAATAAATGTAGTGTACTCTCCCTTTCGTTCATATTTCGTGCCTGTTGTAGACAAGAAAAGACAACTTATTGTGGTCATGTATCATTACCTACAAAAAAAGTTGAACACTATTCTATTTTTAGATTCACACGCGTGAAGCTTTTTTTCCATCTAACTGTAACACGTCTTCAATTACTTATAAAATACAATATAATCGAAGAAAATAAATGCTCAATTAAATACGAATATTCTGCTTGGAAATATTTTTTGCATAATTATGAAGATACCTAGCTACCTACATATTTTACAAACATTTTTTCTGTAATTGCACGGGTTCATAATTATTGTAATTTTGTGTTTATATTCTAATAGTTCTTTTGTGCGTTTTTAGGAACATACTTACCTATCCTATGTTGTATGAACTGCAAATCCCTTTTCACGGGGTTTTAATTTTGTTTCTATGAGGATTTTATATGTTTTTCTTTGGCTTCATTTACACAGATTATCGTGGTACATATTATCTACAATTTTTTTTTTGAGAATTAAAAACATGAAAACATGGATTTTTTCAATCAAAAGTTCAAAGTCAATCCAGAAATCCCGGGATCAGAAAAGGAGCCGGGATCGGATGCCCTAGTTCCATCTCTTTCATCAATATTTTTATGAAATCATCTAGAATAAATTAAATATGAAGAATGATGTATAAGTCTTAATTATATTTCAATGTTATCGATGTATTTTGTAGATTGCCTGATAAGCAATAATTCCTTTATACATTATACGATTGTACGAAACTAAGGTTTCAAATTTGAATTATTGAGATTTTGTACACTTCCATGTTTTTTGTCACTAACGACCCGGTTTTGCCTTTCGGCATTTTCAGGCATTCGTACGCTCGAATGCCTGAAGATGCCGAAAGGTGAAACCTGAGTCGTTAGTGAAAAAATAATGGAAGTGTACAAAATCTCAATAATTCAAATTTGATATTGAAATTCCATCAAGCACCCTCAGTCGATGTCTTAAATTATAAGGTTTCAAAATGCGAACAGCACTAGTTATATAAATTGAATTTCAATTTAAAAACAGGGACCAAAGGGCGATTATTTCTATTATTATAGTGAATGAGTTTCAAAAATTTACGAAAGTAAACAAATACAATTATTAAGAAGGTTACTTTTTCTACATTTACAAGTGTAATTATTTGAGAGAGACAAAACCAATGATGGCATTTGAACGAAGTGACATTCGCGCCACGGCAAAACGTGCTCGTTATTTCTTTATTCGTTACAAAACTGCAAACATTTTGAAATGTCAAAGTGCGATTGACAGTCGATAAAAAAACTCATACCTTGTTTGGATTTATACTAACCAAAAATGCAAATGTACTTATTTCAAGTTTTTATGCTATGTTCATAAACAGACCATATTATTACTGACTGGATTTTTATGGCTATGTAGAAAATTTAAAAATGGCGTTGATGTTGATTCACCAATTTAACTAGCATTCAAAGTCGTTGGATGCCTAGAACGTATTTTTTGATTGTACGTTTTAACAGAAATTTTTAAGCTTGAAACAGCTGTCAAAAGTTAATATAAATAATACAGCCCGAAATTAAAAAAAAAATGATTTTATTATCTCGCCACAAAAGCATAATCAAACAGATTACAGTTAGAAAAACATAAAACACAATAGCTTTATTACTTCGCTTCGCTTGGTCTTTTAGATTATGATTTTACCTTTATTCACTTAAAACGCAAACCTGTAACGATTAAGCGAGTAGAGAATATTCACATTCGTCAGAGCTTGTCAAACAACATAGTAATTTCCTTTATAGTTTTTGTGCAAAGGACAAGTTCGATTATTTGTTGTTTTATAGTAAAGATGAGCTTCTCTAGAATATAATAGGTTATTAACTATACATGTAGCTTTATCTGCTCACTTTGTGAAGCATATCCTTATATTTCAGAGCTTAGAACCGTTTTCATTTTTCATTTAAGTTTTCATTCCAGTTCAAGTAAAAAAAAAAATGTATGTAATAACGGTTTTTCTGGTACAGGTTTGGTTCGAAGTCCTGTTATATTTGCTTATGTTTTGACTATTTCAAGCCATTTTGCTTCCATCAAAGTGGCGAAAACATTCCTAAAATCTGCACAATACATATTTTTCACGGTCAAAAGTAGCTTCATACTACGCTGGAATCTAGTTTGTTCGATAAAAAAACAGAACAGGTTCAGACCATTTGTAGAATTAATTTAAAAAGGAAATAAATAAAGATAACAATTTTGGTGAAAATTCAATGTCAACACCAACAATAATGTTTTATTAACTGCGAAGCTTTCTTATATAAGATATTCAAGATGGAAGTTTTGTTCATTGGTTTACATAGCTTCCTTAATTTATTCGTCCTGCTGTCATAATGTCCCACAAATATCCTTTATTTCTTATTGTCTAGTGTTTACTACAAAGTCACTATTTTATTTGATTTCCTGTGGAAATTACCATAATTGCATGAGAACCTTAAGAAACCAAACTAGTTGTATCTTTTAATGGCAATATGTGTTTTTATCATGCGAGCAATGACCACAAGTTCTCAACTATAAGATTGTGCTGTAAGTATCGCCAATTGCAGAAATATAAGCTGAAATAAACATTATATCTAATATAAACAATACTTCTTACGATCATTTTTCACAGAGAGTTCTATAAAAGTAATAGATTATAATACATCTGCAATCTGCAAATTAAAAGGAAAGCTTTGTTTCACTTTGTTAACAATGTATTTTTATAGAAATATGCGGTTTTTTGAGACACTAAGCTACTATGAGTCATGATTAATATAAATTGGTAAGCCGTAAAAAAACATGTATTACTAAGTCAAATTTGAGTTTTTCTTTTAACCATATCCACTCCCAAACTGTAACATAATATGTACTGCTTACGAAACATCTGAACAATAGTTCTTTTTATAGTTAATGATTTTAAATCAGTTAGGAACTTTACTTCTCATTTTTAAAGAAGGTAAAGATAGAAGGATAAGCAGTTTGCTAATTGTCACTCCTGCTTTTGGGATCGGGTAGTGGGAGTAAACTTTAACATCACTGTTGAAAATAAATCCATTTCAGAAATGAATATATAAAAATTTCTGTATAAGGATTCAAGCACGTGGATACCGCAATAAAATAGGATGACTAACCACGCGGTTACAGAACCAGAACTAGTACTTTACTGATGCAAAATTTTACTTGGATTTTAATTGTTGATTATGCTAGGTGCGACTATCAGCTTTGAATCTATTATTTACAAGAAAATGTGGTATATTTCTCTCAGAATAACGATATTGACAAAATAAACAATAATTTAATTACTAAATGTTTATAAAATCACATACCATCGTGCTCTCATAACGATCAATCATTTCTCATGTTTCTGTCTTGATTTTAAGTGTTGTCATCAAAATCTGTTGTAACTTCTTTTCTGTTTGCCGATTATGTCAATCATTTCGTATAGGAGAGAGTTTCAATTGCTTTTCTATAAACAAGAACTTGTCGCGAAGTTTGGATTTAATTATCGAAACACACCAAGAACCTTTTATTATGCTTCATGAAATAATATTTAATATTATGCTTGAATTACTTGACTCTTTTAAAATAGAAAAAAAACTATAGTGAGATGGTACATTATATAAAGATACATTATCCTCATGGTTGCTCTAAAAATTTAGTCACCTTTTTATTCAAAGACAATTTTATACTAAAACCTTAAGCTTATCTCACTAAGAATAAATTTACAATAAATAAATATGATAACATTCAACTATTGAGAGCTATTAATTGAAAATTGAAAATTTAGTATGTAAACAATTTGTTATGATTGTTTATTAAAAGAGATAGACAATATTATATCATCTCACGTTTCAAACATCATAACAAAACAATATATATAGATAAGCTAAAATAAATTTAAGTATAGTTTTGACGATGAGATTTAACCAAAATAGCTGTCAACTACCTAATAAAATTTAGTTGAACTAAATATTTAGATATTTTATCTTATTACAATGGAGTTTTACAAATAAATATCAATTCAATCAATAAACTGTTTTTTTTTTAAATTTTATAGTAAATACAGCCTTGAATACATATTTTTTCCATAAAGATACATAAATATGTCGATAGTAAGTACTAAATAAAATGGAATCTGAAAGACCTGTCAGGCTCTCTATTTCGTCATTTTCTGTTTTGTTACTGAAGACCTCATCTTAATTGCTATAATTAAAATCCATATCGACTATAATTAAAAAAAACAAATTGAGTTGTTTTAATTACGTATGTAAAAAACCTGTTTGAACCATATTTTTAAATATACAGAATTCAAATTTTTATATTGTAAAAATAGCTAACCTAATATAAACAACTTTATTAGTTAACTCCGGTTATGGAAGTGTTCAAAGCAATCTTTGTAACGTGGCTTAAATAAAAGCGGTTGACAGAGCGGAAATAGATTTTAAACTGTCAAAAGTGTCTACTGGAAGTGTCATTATGAATTAAAATGGTCTAACAATGCGGTGTTGCTATAATTACCGAATGTTACTAACTGGTTCAATTCGGTTACAAAATTTCTTATATGTCAGATTGCGATCTGTATGGAAGAGAAATTATCTTTTCACATACAATTATATATAAATTATACATTTAAATGGGTACGCTGATCAAAAATCAAGAAGACTTTTTATAATAAACAATTAAATACAGTTTTATTTATTCAAACGGTTAAACGTAAATGATGATTAATCAGAAATAATTTTACGAAGACATGTCTTAGAAACGTAACCACTATTGAACTATCTATCACAGCGTTCCTTAACCTTATTGAAGTCATCGACCAACATTCAATCATGATAAAATTCAAGATACACTTATTTTTTGGGATATCAATTTGATGGAGCATTATGTCCTGAGGCACGTCAGCGTCATAGTTCTTTGAATCTCCTTCATCTCTAATGTTAATTTTTTTTTCTCATTTCCATCGTTCCAGATAGAAAGGCGTGATCGCTGCAGAGCTAAGCAATCCACGATGAAGCGAATTCACGTGGGCACCAATTGCATTTATATAAATATACCTCCCCGCATACCGCACCCACACAGATATACATATATATACAAACGCATACACACCTACACATATGCAAATGCGATACGCAAGGAAGTATCCAGAGATACACTTATTTTAATGCAGAAAAACTCGGCTACACTTACGCAAAGAAACGATCACAGCCGTATCACAAGTATTGACATAATATAAATTATTGCATCATCGCAATATGTAATGATGAAATCGCTCATTCGAGTCTTAGCAACAAACAAACACCCCCGTAAAGAAACACTGATCTATCATAATATGATATAAGCATGTTGGTTTTGCAGTTATTGCTTTCACGAATTCGTTCTTTAGCATACGTCCTATGCCTCTTTCACCTGGCACATTGCCCAGTAACAACAGCCTTTCAAGAAAATGTTGTCAACAAACAAAAAAACAAGCATTGCGTTGAGCAACCTTGTTTTAATTTATCACTTTCTTGTTTCTTAATTTCTTTTTGAAAGGTAATTTGATAGATTCATTGTTTTAAGATGCATAGCTTGGCAAACTCGTCTTACATTTGTTGAACTAGAATATTCCATCGATATCGTACACTAACTAATATACTAAATAGCTAATTCGGTAATAATTCTCCTTACTGGATCACAGGATATCACCTCGTATGTTTTTTTACCAACTATACTCAAACTGGGTACGACCTTTGGAACTGGACTTAGAGACCACTATCATATGACTAAGGGCTAAGCCATATAAAAAAAGCCACGAGTGGTATCATTTGTATTACCTGTAACCGTATCCCAGTGCACGTGCCTTAAAGTTACCATTGAAATTTCGCCATAACAATGCAAACTAAGTTGATGTTGCATTGTTATTGATCGATAGTAAATCCAACATTCAATTTGAATGTCACCAATAATAAAATGTAATACAAAAATAGTCATTTTTGTCATTAGTGCAGTCACTGCAGTCATAATTGCATCAATGAACTGTGTTTCTTAACTCAAAATTATTTGTTTTTCTTTTAATAAAACACAATTCATTTGTACTACTTCCACATATTTGTAATATGAAATATGAATTGTGTTTTATTTTTTAAAATATAATGTCTTTCCACCAAGAATTGACAGTTAACACCTCAAAATTAAAGCTAAAAATTATATTTAAATAAGCCTCCCAAAATATTGACAACCTCATAGACATACAATCGTAAAATTTGCGTGACGATTACAAAAATATATAACACCTAACCGTTTTAATAAATCATATTGTATATGGTTTTGTACCTGTGCAATAGAAGACTGTATCTTCTTTTAGTGGCGCACCCAGTTTTGTATTTGCATGTTTTATTCCATTCATTAAATCGGTTGCAAATTTTTTTAAAAGATGAATTTAATATAATTCACTAAGACTTCGATACGCTAAAATTTATGTCGCTGTTTGCATTGAAAACTATGCACACTCAAATATTTTTACTTTCCACTCCTCGTTTTATTGAATTCTAATGAGTTGCTTTGTTGTGAGACGAAAAAAAACAAGTTCTTTTTGCTGTCAGAGATAAACGAATTGAGAGACTTAAAATAAAAAATAAATATACTGTGGACGTTATTATTATATACAACACCTCAGTGGGATAACAAAGGGCTTTAATCAGAATGAATTGAACCATTGAAAAATAATCTTAAAATTGTGATGATGAACGGATCTTTTCTAAGTGTTTAAATGCTGATGAAACCAAAGTTAGTATTAGTTTTAAGACTAAATGATTCGACAAGTGTTCCCTTTCAATATCAGGGAAAATTTTGAGGTCAGTGCTAATGTGGTTTTCAAGCGTCATAGTTCAAAAAAAATTAAAATAAAATAAACATTTATGCTTACTCAGCGGATTTTAATATTTATTAAATTTTATTTACGCAGGCTTAAGCACTTGCGAATTCATCCAAAATAATGGTAAATATTAATGTAATTCATGAGATATCCGATAATTGAATTTATATTCTCTCTTGGTCCATGATAAAATTTTCTTACTTACAAGTTTTCCTGAATGTAAAATATGTGGAAATTCTCGATTTGTTGCATTCTTTCCAATATTTTTGGAATTTCAAAGTATTTAGAGTTAAATCAAAATTAAATCTCCCGATATCGTGAGATCCAGTTCAACAGTCCCTCCTGTCCTCCTGTTGTCCTACCATACCTGATAGGGTCTTGTTCTCAAAATTATTTATCTGTAAAGTCTACATTTTTCAGGTGAGCATAAAAACAGTTTCAAAAATAACGAATTAAAACTAAATTAAAAAAAAAACGTAATTAGTATTAAATATATATGCTTAACCACTTTTTTTTCAGTTGTGTAATATTGCATAAACTTAAGGGCTATTTTTGAAGTATTAATATTACAAAAAGTCAAAAACGCATATAAAGATATACAATTTTGTAATGGAAGCGACAATATCTACATATCGAATTTATTATTGTCATGTTAGGTCAAAATCAAGTTGATTGCTGAGTGGTTCTTGTTTAGGATCCAAAATGAGAATATTCTGCAAGTCATTGTTTAAAAATACTCGTTTTTAATGAATTCATGAATTTCAATAACAATCAAAATAATAAATGTATATGATGATCTCAGTCCCTACTCTATCCGTTAAAAAAAGAAACAACATTCGTCTAAAAACATTTTATACCGAAGTAATTCACGTATACTTTCCACATGATAATGGTTGTGAAACTAAACAGAATCATTCACTAGTAACATTGTGACAGTGATGAATTCTATTTTGTGTCGAATTGACAATTTAATTAAATTAAAAAGCAGAAAGCGCAAAAATCTAAACTTATGAACACGCTAAGAAGCAATAATTAGAGAAAAGACTAGTTGCAAGATTAGTTGACGGGCTTTAGCAATAATCCCAGCGGCTGTTCCCTTTATTTCTCCAACATAATCCTCAATATATATTATCCTACCTATTCTTACCGCGATTAAGCCAGACTTAACTGCGGGATTAGACTTATAGCGATCGATTCCATGTCAGATTAAAAGCAGGGCTGACTTATTGTGTTTTGTTTTGTTGTTGATTGTATCTTTCACACCCGAAGACGATTTAACTTGATGAATTTCATTAAGAGCGATTTTATATTGGAATCTTTTTATAGACTTTTACTTTTTGGAAGGCAAATAAAAGTAAGCTTCATTTCGACCCCTTAGGGTAAAAGACACCTTTATTAATTTTAGTTTATTTCGAGTTATTTTAAGTATCGAACCTAAAATGATATATTACTGTAAGTGACAATGAGACTAATCAAAAGGATCTACTAACAGAAAAATAGTTCAATATTTTTTCAGCTGAAATTTTTTTTTAAATGGTCTTTTTCATTTGTCTTGTAAAGTAACGAATAAATTAGGTACGTTTCTTTGACCCTAAGGGGCCGATTTATTACTGTTTTTTTTCAATGCATCGCCCTACTGTACAGAATAGCGACTAACGTAATGCTAAAGTAGCTATCGGCAGTACTTAAAATGAAAATCCTTTATTGTTAAAACATTACTGTTTTTACCTTATTAGTTAAATTAGCATTTACTTGTTAGAACCCAATTACAATAGGGTAAAAATAACAAAGTATTCAGTTCTACAAGAATTTTATCAGTTTTTTTTAACCATTTTCACGCCATCGTCAAAACTGTGTTCAATAGTCATTTGTTTTAAAAGAGTATATATGGCTAATTTAAATTAAGTTTGATAATTAGAACACAATTATTGTAAAACGGATTTTTTTTATTTGTACCCTATTGTTTTTATCTTATTTTCAAATACAGTTTAACATAAACAGTAAGCCATATACTTTTTATTGAAAGCACAGTACAAAAAATGTTTATTTTATTGCAATGCTAACAAGAATCACGTTATTTAATAAAAGTAAAATTCAATATTTAAATAAAAGTTACGTAACCCTGTTAGGGAGTAGTATTTACTATTTTGTCTCAGCTGAATAGAATAAAGGAAGAGAAGGGGTATTGTGAGTTTACCTTTGGTAATATTCTGCTGTATAGAGCTTGCAAAAATATGCTTTTTCCACAATATTTTCTATTCTTTAATATATTCTGCATATTGATACTTGGTATAGCTTAATTTCGAGTGTCTTGTGTGTTTTGACACTCTACGATACTAAATAAAATATACAATAAAAGAATAAACAATTATAACACATATTATACAATTTTAAGACATCAACTGAGGGTGCTTGATGGAATTTCAATATCAAATTTGGATTATTGAGATTTTGTACACTTCCATGTACTTTGTCACTAACGACCCGGGTTTCGCATTTCGGCATCTTCAGGCATTCGAGCACACGAATGGACTCGAACTGACAGACAGTAAACAGTGTCTAACGTTTATATATAAGATACAAATACGACAAATATTATTTACGAGGTAAGATATTATACGTCTGAGAGCCACTCTGATACCTGAGTTAACATTTCGAGAATTGCCTTAATCCTTATTTTGTAAACAACCCATTAGCAGAGTGGCAAATTGAAATCAATGCCTTTAATGAGTTTATTTTAAATTGATAATGATATTTTCGTAAGCAACATAAAAGATAAATTGAAAAAGGAAAATTATGCTGTCAAAATTTTTTTTTTCTTCATAAGCGAGTAATCAAAAGCAATGCGAATTTTTGGATATGTTTCCATTCACACCACATTCTCGAATAAATTAATTGTCATATTGAATTGTTTCATTAAAACTTTTTTGTTTCATTAAAACATATTAGAAATATAATAAGATACACCAAACATATTCAATTTGAATTGAACTTCACCGATATTTTATAATTTAATAATATTATGTGTGACATATTAGTCAGTTTTGAATTTATATCCTTCCTAGCCGAATTTCAAATTAATTTTCGCTTAATCTTCAAATTTGAGGTTATTTAGGTGTCTAATGTAGGGTGAAGATTTCTATTAACGCCAGATTAAAAATTAATTATTCAATATCAACCACGTCACTATAAACGCTAATCCTACAATACAAACACTCAACTATTCCGAAGCTTGTAAAATCAAATCAATCCAAATTTAATCAAGCCGAATTTGTTCAGGCCGTGAATTATTAAGTAATTATGACCTGAAACGCCTGGCAGTCAATCACCCAAGTTAAATGCTGCGTGCAAAAGCCGATAAATTTGTACCTATTTCCAGCAAAACTAACTCACAATGCTTTGCTTCTGTTTCAGTCTGAGAAGTGGGTTACGAAGAAAGTGGAAAAGGGCTTTTGACTGAAGACTGTAAATCTCACCGATATCTGCTTGACGAAAACTCGCTTTGCCTGACAGCCAACGGTAAGTACTTACCTTAAAATTTCAAGTGAAGTTCAATAAATTAATCTCATTGGTTTTGGCAATAACCGATCCGTTCAATATTAATTGAATCAGTATAAGTTTTAATGAAAACAGAATTTATTAATAATTGAGGTCTCTAGTATCATAACTCAGAATCTCCGTCAATGTTTATTATTAGTAAAATCAAGAAGAACCGTTTTCATACTACAGTTAAAAATGCATAGTTGTATACAAATAAAATGTGAAACAGATGCTTGTATCATGATATGTAAACAAACACTGGTGGCCATGACAGTACAATGTAGCACTCTCATTGGCTGGAATGCAGACTATTAATTTAGACAATTATAAGGCATTAGAGAATATGAGTTTTGAAAATGAACAACATTTTCACATTCATTTTAGATGGGATTTTGTAAGGTTAGAACGATATTTTATAATTTAAATTGTATGTGTGAACACAAAAAACAATGCTGCATTCATAATTATTTTTTTGCACATACTGGAGATTGTGAGTTGTGATAAAAGGCACTAAAATTATTTAAAGTATTAATTACGCATAGAAAATATAATCGAACTTATTCTTCGCTAACCATTTTTAGTTGTAATTTTAAGTATTTTAACTCCGAATATGAACTTCCACATAACGTATTAAACCTATTCTTTTTAAGCAGGGTAAATAGCAATAAGGAAAGTACTGTTAAATGAAGAATTGATCTCTTTGGAGATCTTCCGATCCACTCAAGATCTAAGAGTACGGGGAAAAGGATGAAAGTATCACATATATCCGCACGTTGGATACCGATTTTTCATCTAAGATACTGTCAATTATCGGTGGAAAGGCATTATATATTAATAAATATAAAAACACTTGTTTTGCACTACAAACAAATTTTGTATAAAAATTAGGACCGGTTTCACTCATCAGTTGATAATGCTCGTGATAAGAAAACGTGGTCCTGATCTTTATTAAAAATGTGTAAAAAATATTAAGCAAATTGTCCTATATTTTTTTTAATATAATGCCTTACCATCAAGAATTGACAGTTAACACATTATAAATGCAAAATTGCTTGCTAATAAATTTACTGTAGTGTTATTATATAATATATAGGTTTGGATAATAATAATTATATCTATTTCAACAACTTTGTGTGTTATGTAGCAGAAATGTGTTACTAAAAGGTTTTTAGAGTAATAGTACGAAAAAATTAAACACAAATTTTCTTCACACAGTTAGTAAGATTGAAGCGTAACCAAAAAAACACCGTAAGCTTTTTTCATAATGCTTGTATTTCGTAGTGTTTTCGGTGATTCTTAATCGTTTTACGATGAATCTTTTCGGAGCTTGATATCTTTTGGCTTCACATAAAATTCTCGTTAATCGAAATACTATCTACTTCAGTAGAACCAATCGAATCTTACCCAGGAGATTGCTTACGTTATGCTAGATATCTTTTTCTGTGAGAAAAACATCTAGAAAGTTCTCCCTGGGTGCTTTTTCTTGATCACGGAATTGTTTGACCGAGGCACGAAACAAAATGTGTTGAAGGTAAATCTGTGTATAAAAGTGAATTTGCCGAGAAAAATAAATTGAATAAAATATTTAATAGTGCTCGCAATAAGTGCAACCAATTGCAACGTTGTCGAATAATTGATAACGATAGAACTATCCAATGTGCAAAAAAGATTATATTTTAACATGTAGGTGAAACTTTTGGGAAAGTAACGTTAAAATGATTAATGTTTGAAGTGAAATATGAATTGGTTCATTCGACTTAAGAGAGAGTCATGGTTATGACGTGTTCATTGTCAATCATGATGAAATTTCAGAAAATTATGAGCCCATTTTTTTTATATTCTCTTGGCCTGCATTACCTGCATTAATAAATTTATAAATTCATTTTTAAATTTATAGCTTGTTTATTCTCTTGGTTGTGTTAATAGTTGTAACAGCTGTCTGAGAAACATCATCAGACTAAGCCTATCCGAATATTTTTATTTATTACGTTGATTCTTAACATGTAAATAATGACAGAAATGAAGAGTGGCATTTTTTGAAGAGGAAAATCCCAAAAGACTGAAATTTAATAGTCTACTGTCTTATTTCTTGCAATTGATTACTGTTACAGCTTTTGGGCCAACTTTATTAACTTTCAAATTTGGATTATTGAGATTTTGTACACTTCCACATGTGGAAGTTTAAACATGTGGAAGTAGTTAAAAAAAATTGTGTTATTTTTAATATTTAATGTTTTAAAAAAATATATTATAATTACACATAAAATAATATGGAAGTATACAATATATGAATGATTCAATTGTGCTATTAAAGTTAAACCACATTATTTTAATTCTTAATCGAGTAGCGACTTTCTTTTACAATTAATTTACCGTCTAAGATATAAGAAACTTAATTTTGCCGAAATATATTCTATTCAGACAACATCTTCGAAGGATTAGGTACAACACTATACGTTATACAACGCATTATAAGGTCAACCTAAATCAAAATCACAATCAACAAACATAATCCACCGAATTTGCTGAAGAAATCCTTCGACGCCATTAACGTTTCGCTTTCTATCACCACAAAAGCATAATGAATTCCTTCGCGCAACAATAATGCGTATAAAATATTTCACCCGGCGGCCATCATAGAGAGACAGTGGGGTTATTAGTGCCATTTAAGGCGGTAAATTGACACGATGACGTGGGTCAGGGTAATAGTAATCGCCATTATTTGCCAGCGTCTTAGATTATCTTACGGTCACTTTCCTAAGGGAGGAAAGCTTAAATAATAGACTGAGATAGTTCACTATTGAAGTTATTGATTAAAAGCTCTCGCAGTTTGCCGGTATGACAACACGGTGTTGGTTCTGTGTGTATGCCCTCGCGTATGGAAATATTTTATATGAGGTTTACCTCAAAAGCAAAAACTGAAGAAAAAAAAATGCAGGTTAAAACCACACGTTAGAGGTCTGCACGGGCCCGTGGGCCGGGTTCGGGCCGGTCTAGAAAATTGATATTCGGGCTCGGGCTGGGCCCGGGTAAGGAATTTGTTCTTCAGAAAAATATTTCGGACTATGTTCGGATCATGAGTACTCTTGATAACAAAAAGGCAATAAATAAAATAATTTATAACGTTTTGAATAGCATTGGACACAATAGAGTGTTTTATTTGATAAGTATGGAGACATCATTTTATATTTTGGTAACCTGAAACTGAGCTCATAAAATTGTTATTGATCCGTGAAACAATGCTTTGTTCGTGTAATCATCACCGATAGTAAGTTTGAATAGTTCGTAAATGAATAAAGTGTGATATTATTCAGTATCTGCTTTCTATTCGTTTTAGATAGTCGACTGTTCCGTGTGCCGAAAAAATACAAAAGATTCGTTAAAAATGAGTTTCAACGATATAAAGAAAATGTTGAAAAGTGGTAACTGTGGTGATGTATGGAAATCATTCCGTGAAATAATAGATTTTTCTACATGTGAAAATGTTGGGTAGGTACGTTAATCAATTTTATGCTACTGTATTTTTTTAAATCGTTTTTTTTCGGGCCGAGATATATAAATTTAGGCTTCGGGTCGGGCTCGGTGTAACAAGTGTGGTATTAAGACTCGGGCTCGGGCCGGCTCGGGCCTGAGGTGAACGGGCTCGGGCCCGGTAATTTCATCAAATTTCGGCCCGCGCAGACCTCTACCACACGTACAATAGATATAAGAGTATCAGAACATTTAGCTACTTTTAGATTATAAAAAAAAATAGACATTTCATGGGGAATAAATGTTGCATTAAAACATGGGGTATCATAAATTATTTTATCAAAAAATTTTGGAAATCAATAGATTCCAGTTGAATTCATTACCAATTCTGAACGAACTGCTCAATCTTCAAACTCCCCGTTGTTGTATCTCCTTTACGTGAGATGATTTCATAAAAAACATAAATTAACAATCAAAATAATGATATTCCCATATAAATAAATTCATCTCATAGTCACCCAACAGATCTTACTAATTTGGAACGATTGGGTATATCTATCCTTTCTTCAAATTGCATTTTTAAAACCCGCCATTCTATTAAAAGTGTAAAATCACTGGTAATTCTAACATTATTCGGCCACCTGCAATAGCTATTGCCGTTTCACTTTATTAATGCGTTTGTTTTCCCAACAAGGATTGAGGCTATTCTCTGGTTTTTTTTTTGAGATTAATTCAGGTATCAGTGTCGGTCCTAGAAACCCGGGTCATTAGTGACAAAACACATGGAAATGTACAAAATCTCAACAATTCAAATTTGATATTGAATTTCAATCACGCACCCTCTGTCGATGTCTTAAATTATATAAGTATCGTTTGTGTATTTCGAAAAAGCTAATATGATTAAAACAATAATTGTGAAGGGATTACTGAAATTACTGTAGGTAGTAAAGTGCCGATATTACAGAATAGTAATATTTTCTTTATATTCACTTAAAAATTTCACTGACGCGTTCGTAAAGAATAAAATTTAATTACTCTTCATGGAACAAATTGTAATGGGCTTTAGTTGGAATAATATCGTAAGTGGTGGAGTCTGAAGTATTTTATCGGTAGGGCTTAATGAATATTATATTTGATAGACATCGTTGAAAAAAAATACAATATTTATGCATAAATTTAAATAAAAAAAACACAAAACGACCCATAATTACTAGGCCAGAATTATAAAGAAATAATTAAGCATTTTGTATTCAAATTAATTTAAAAATTAATTAAGTTATATGTTTTTACTTGCCGTTGCTGAGTAGTAACTTGTTTATTTTGCAATTCGGGTTTCGGATTTAAATCTTTAGCCTAGACCCTAGACTTACATAATTCCTTAAATTATGATTATTGCGAGTGTTAAATGACGTACAACTTCATGTTTTCAAGACACGAGTTACTTAATATGCCTATTTTTTTTTGTTGTAACAGAATTTGAATAATGTATTGTTGGTATTATGGAACATTGTTAGAATATAACATATTGATATAGAATATGTCATAAAAATTAATCTGCAAAGTTGTATTAAAATATTACTGCCCAGATGCTCATTTTTTAAAATAGTTAACGAATTAACGTCGATATGAAAATGAATTTGTGCTGTTCTTAAGTTTTTTAATCTACCTGATCACCGTTCCAACGAATTGTGCTTGACCAATAATTAGTTATATAAATAGTTGATATAAATCTTTACACCATTTATATCAACTATCAATTCCAATTGACCCTAACAATTGCAAGCGAAAATTGACAACAAATGGGAGATTATTCGATGTTTGTTTGGTACTCAAAAATCGTTACTAAGGCGACAAAAAAACATACTTTTTCTGACCCGATGCCAAACACAACATATTTGAAAAATGTTCAGAATATTTTTCAATCGGTGACATATGATTACATCCTTGAATCTTTCAAATAAATATAAATACACTTATAAAAATAATAAAGACAACCCGTCTATTCACTTTCTTAATATTCTGCATTGACCATGTGACGGTGACCAAATTCTTTCAATATGTGGTCCACTCGCCTCGTCTTCTCCTGGCGACCTCTTATATTATATGACGGCAGTGTCCTGCGAGTGTCGTTTTGCACTTATTTTTCGTTCCCATGGGAAATTATACGGGAAGGAATGGTCACCGATGTTTTTACACACACGCCCACTCACAAATGCGACTGCTTTATACATATATTATTTAAGTCTCAACACGACGTCACACTGAAGAGAATTTTCATAAATTCCTTACTAAAAGTAGGAAAATTATTTTCCATTATTGTAGGTCAGTGAGTGCTGTGCATTTTAGTCAATATTTGTATCACGTTGGTTTGAATCTCTGCGTAAACCAACATAATTTTATTTTAATATTCACAGTCATGCTTATAAACCAGCATATTCAATATTTTTAAAGATTTATAAATCAAATTATACAAGTAAAACTTTACCATTTTTGTTAGCATATATTATTCGCTATTTTGTTTTATTGTGATTTTAAACATAAGATTGATTATAACATAACATATTAAAGAGACTTATTGACTATAATTTATTTAAAATTAAAAATTTATTTCGTGGTTTTTAATTATTATATGGCTATGTCCCATGACCTCCATTTTTTGTCAAAATAAATCAATATTTTAGGAACTTTACTATGGGTTGGAGATTAAAAATTAAGTAGGATCTTAAATACTGTTACAGTGCGACATGAATGAATAAAATGTCACACTCTCAAGTGGCATACTATTTTGCTTCGGTAACTTCTACAAAATTGAATTATAAAAAAAAGTTTTTTGTTATACAGTAAGAATCTTATATTAAAAACAGCCTTGAATAAATAATGTTTATGTAATTTATAAATGATTGAAAAATTCATTTATGGATTTCTGTTCGAAGGCAGAATGTTTGCGATGTATGGAATTCTCTCCCACCTCCTGATTCTAAAAACGTAGTGTAGCGAGAGTGATTAGCTAACATATAGTCCTGAATTAGAACAATTCCTACTTTTGTTTCTCATGAAATTCTTATATCCCAACTCTATTTGATATTAATCGGTTGAGCAACTAAGTAGAATTCAGCTCTTGTAGAAAAACTTCTGTCGAGATACTTCCATTAAGAGACTCACTCCACACTGGTAGCAGAAATGACTTAAAAGAGATATATGGGGAATAGCGATAGATCTTATCTTATTAATAGTCTAGTTCTAGCTCCAACTTTCTTCCTTTACTCTCTCAAAAAAAGTGAAATTATTGAGCTGCCTACGGAATAACATCCAGTTGTAGTAGAAAAAATCATTTGAGATACCCTCGTTGAGAGCTCATATGCTGCAAATCAGTAGCAGACATGGACGTAGTTAATAATCATATTTGACTGAAATCTTTTAACACATTTTTTAGTCAAATTATTGTTATAATAATTGTAGTAAAGTTGGTTATAAGAAACAAGACTATTTTTTTTAAGGTGAACATGAAGGTGAAATAAAGTTTAGTTTTAAAAAACACTTTTTTTAACATTGTACAGTAATTTTTTGTTGCTTTTCACATAAAGGAAACTTCATTCAATTAAATTAAAGTATCTGCTCTCTTTCTCACAGAACGTTGAATCGTAAAAGACTCAGCGAACAGCCAAGAGATGGAGGGCAAAAAAAAAAGAATTGTTTCATTTTTCGGCTATCTTTTTTGATCATCAAATAGAAGGCTTGATTAGATTAAGTCTTAAGTTGGTACGAAAGCTTTTTATCACATCCTGCGATGGTACTTAATTAATTTGTATGAAAGAGGGACGCAGAATGAGCGCAAAAGAGCGAGGGCCCTTTTTCATTTACTTTAAACTGTTTATCTGATAAAAGCTACTGGGCAAACAAAAGCTCAAAAAAAACTTACGTCATTAGTAAATTATATTTTGTTCGGAGCGATCGCTTTACGACGTTGATAAAGCTTTCATAAAATTGAAATATTATAAAATAGCTCTAACGCAGCATTAATAAGAGAAATAAATGTTCAGAGAGTTTCTCTAAAAAAATTTCTAAAGTTTTACCATTATCGATTATTTTATCCATAAAAGAGAGAACTTTATTCCAAATACATCCTCACTCAATCTCCACTGATATTTATAATTTTAAATTACCACCCTCTCAAAGTTATATAGTATCAAAACATCTGAGAAAATCTGGAATATGTTTCTGACATTGTTTCTGACATGTTTCCTTGCTCAAAAATTACTTAATGCTGTTAAAAACAACGCCATTCTCTAAGACATTCAATTGCAAATCGGGAATTTTCAAAAATACGAACATTGAAATCAAGCAAACCGTTAAATTATGTGAAATACAAAGTATTTCGGTACCTTTTCTCAAATGTTTCTCTTTGCTTGTTCTAAGAAGTTTCATTTGACATATCATGGTGACTTTTCCATAATGATGTTGCATTCGTATTCAATGTAAATTATCTGACTACCTGATTTCCCTGTGTAATATTTTGGTATTTTCTTATTTGTAATTAAATTTCTAACGAAACTGCATTCTTTTTAGCGGCATTTAGTAAATTTTCTTGGAGAGAAAGAGTAGCATCTTGTGTAGTATTTGAAGCTTATCATTATTAAGCATTATTAAAAAATAAAACATATTTTCAGAGTTGTAGTTGTCAAGTTTGCCATCACACTTAATCCGGTGTTTTATCGTGTAATATTTATTAAAAAAAAAAAACAAAATTAGTCAATCAAGTTTTCGATTGTTGTTATCTACCAATGTTGAATTGAATATAAAATAGAGATATTTTGAATGATTTCTAAGAATAATGAAATTTCATAATAAAACGTATAGATTTAAAGATAGTATGTCAAGGAATGTACCAAAATACGGTTAATTTAAGCTATATACACAATATGCAAAATGAGAATGTATTGGTTCGCGAAGTTTTCATTGTATACACACATTACAATAGTGTCATCTCACATCAAATTAAATTTACATCTTTGAAAGCGTATTAGTGAAATCAAGTTATACACACAGTTGAATCCGGTGTGAATGAAAAAAAGTGTCAATAAAAAATATTTATCTTAATATAATATTTATTATAATTGAGCATTATGATGAAATATTTGTTTTACAATATTCTTTTTATTACTCAGCTTCACCCGGGATAGGAGGCGGTAACATTTAGACGTTATTTTGGTGCAAGCTTATGTTGAAAGCTAAAAATATCACATTGGACCATACTTCATTTGACACCCACAAAATATTGTACCTACATCAATTATTAATAATAATTTTAAAAGTTGAAAACATCACCGTGGACTTCTAACCTCATGCGACATCGACAGCATAAAGTCAATAAATTAATAATCATCTTGAAGGTTGAAATTTGAATGTTGAAAATATCACAATAGACCGTACTTTATGTAACCACCCACAAAATATAGTAAATAAAAGATAATACTGTTAAAAATTGAAAATATCACAGTTGACCTAGAAATAACAGCCAGAATGAAATGTAAACATTTCACGTCGCTACTGTACACCATTTGGGAGGAGTTCTTGTGGCAGACAGACATATATGTACATGTGTTTTCTGCTCTATGGTGGAGATATTCACTCGCGTCCTTCTTCCAAAATGTTGTACAGACTATAGTGTTATAAAATATTTACAACAAAATATAATATACGATAGTCGTTACCATGGCAACTACATATTTTATTAACCGGCCTTGAAAATAAAACTTTCGTTTCGACACTTCGCGATATGCGAATGACCAATTGCGTTAATTTTATATTCTATTCTTCCACGCCTCCTATTGTGTAAACATAATTAATTTTACAAGAAATGTCGGCCTATTATCATCAAACGAATCTCAATATTATTGTCAATAATTGAGAGTGTCGTGAAATAAAATATGACACTAATGAAAATGAGACGTATCGAAAGGTTAAGCCGATACAATGATAGTTTAATAATGCATGAAAAAATTGTTGGTAATGATTTCTTGTGGAGACTTTTATTGAGTTCTCTTCTTTGGATTATTGGATTAGAGAAAATTGAGATACGTTTCTTTGACTAGAAGTAGTAATTGCACTCGATCGTTGTGATACTAATTATACTTATGGCAGACTCTTAAGAGGATACAGTAGGCTTTTTTCCCCACTTGATGGAAATCGTCAATCGGTTAACGTCGCTTAAAACTCATGAACCGTAGAAAAAACGGTATTTATTTATACTATTGAACCTGCATTTCAGATATTTTTTTACCTGCTTTACGCCATGAGTTCTATATAGATTATTGTGAGTTATTGAGATTTTATATGTTTTTTTACGGTTTATGAAATTTTGGCGATTGTAAACGATTTTCGCTATGCGGGAAAAAATGTACTTTTTCCTCTTAATTATTATTTCGCATGTTACTTACACGTCGTTTGGATCAACAGTTAGGTTCGGTCAGGTAAGATTATCCTTTTTTCATCTACTTAAAACTATTACCTATAAAATTTTGGATTATTGAGATTTTGTACACTTCCATGTATTTTGTCACTAACGACCCGGGTTTCGCCTTTCGGCATCTTCAGGCATTCGAGCACACGAATGGACTCGAACTGAGAGACAGTAAACAGTGTCTAACGCTTATATAGAAGATAAAAATGCGACAAATATCATTTACGAGGCAATACATTATACGTCTGAGAGCCACACCGATACCTGAGTTAAAATTTCGGAAATCGTCCTAATCCTTATTTTGTAAACACCATATGAATTGCCGAAGGCGAATTGCCGCTTTTCAACTTCTTTTAGAAATACCAGTGATTTTACAATTATAATAGTATTGTGAGTTTTGACGGGATGTAATTCGACGAATGGGTAAATATATACAATCATTCCACATTTAGTGAAATCTGTTAGGTGTTTCAACGTATCGGATATAATAGCGGAGAATTAGGAAGGTTCAGCTGCTCATTCAAGATTGGTAAGGAGTATAACTGGCCTCTATTAATTTCTAAAATTTCCTGATAAAATATCAATCATACAATCATACAATCAATGCTACAGCATTACAATCAACCCTAAGGATTTGTCCTTTTTATCTACTAGAAATCCACAAGCCCCCAAATTTTATGGGCTACCGAAAATTCACAAGGATTCAATACCAATTCGACCGGTAGTTTCATATATGAATGCTCCAGCGTATAAACTTTCCAAAAGAGCTAACTCTCTCATCCGCAATCACAGTAAATTCAAGCCATTGTATAGTATTAAAAATTCATTAGAGTTAGTAGATAAAATTAAAAATTATAACATTCCGTTAAACGCCAAATTAATTTCTTTTGACGTTGTTAGCTTATTCACTAATGTACCTGTAAACAAATGTAAACAAATCATCAAAGATACCCTTAATACGCGTAGAGTTAATCCTGTCATTACTACGGAATTACTTAATATATTAGACGTGTGCGTTGACCAGAACTATTTTCAATTTGATAATAGATTCTATGAACAAACCGAAGGCCTTGCAATGGGAAGTTGTTTGTCACCACTATTAGCAGAATTTTACATGAACCATTTAGAAAACCTTATTTTTAGCAATAAAACAGAAGTTAGAAACGTAGTTTATTGGTTCCGTTACGTAGATGACATCCTTTGTCTATTCAATGGAACTGAGAGACAAGTTTCTAACCTTCATAATTTTCTTAACTCACTAGATGATAAAATTCAATTCACTTTAGAAGTAGGGGGCAAGAATATAAATTTCCTTGACCTTAATATTGATATTAAAAACTCCATTCATGAATTTAAAATTTACCGAAAACAGACGTTTTCAGAAGCCGCGATCCATTTTAAGTCAGACCATCCTTTCTCATATAAATTGGCTGCTTTCCATTCTCAGGTTCACAGATTAGTCACTATACCTCTAAATAAATTTAATTTTGAAAACGAACTAAACATTATTAAACAAATTGCCATTAATAATGGCTTTGAGGCGTCTCTTATAGATAGTCTTGTATCAAAAAACAACGTAAATTAGCAGAAAAGATGCTATATTTCGGGAACTTGTCTAAAGACATAGACCGCCCTAGAATCTGGCATAGAATAAGTTATTTAGGTTGCGCAAGCTTTAAAATTAAAAAACAACTCGCTGATAGTGTTAGACCGGCGTTCTATTGCAAAAACTCTCTAGGCAAATTACTTATTAACAATAAAGATAGAGTAAACTTTAAGAACAAATCTGGTATTTATAAATTACAATGCAATGATTGCCAACATTTCTATGTGGGTAAAACCACACGTACATTAGATATAAGGGTATCAGAACATTTAGCTGCCTTTAGATTAAAAAAGAAACTTCGACATTCGCAAATCACTTGCTAATGGAGAACCATACGTTTAATGCGGATGATGGGGTTAAACTGTTGCATAAAAACATGGGGGATCATAAATTATTTTATCAGGAAATTTTAGAAATTAATAGAGGCCAGTTATACTCCTTACCAATCTTGAATGAGCAGCTGAACCTTCCTAATTCTCAGCTATTATATCCGATACGTTGAAACACCTAACAGATTTCACTAAATGTGGAATGATTGTATATATTTACCCATTCGTCGAATTACATCCCGTCAAAACCCACAATACTATTATAATTGTAAAATCACTGGTATTTCTAAAAGAAGTTGAAAAGCGGCAATTCGCCTTCGGCAATCGCCACTCTGGTAATATGGTGTTTACAAAATAAGGATTAGGACGATTTCCGAAATTTTAACTCAGGTATCGGTGTGGCTCTCAGACGTATAATGTATTGCCTCGTAAATGATATTTGTCGCATTTTTATCTTCTATATAAGCGTTAGACACTGTTTACTGTCTCTCAGTTCGAGTCCATTCGTGTGCTCGAATGCCTGAAGATGCCGAAAGGCGAAACCCAGGTCGTTAGTGACAAAATACATGGAAGTGTACAAAATCTCAATAATCCAAATTTAATATTGAAATTCCATCAAGCACCCTCAGTCGATGTCTTAAATTATATTACCTATAAATCAAATTAAATATACCAACTTAACTTATTGGTATTTAGGTTTAAACTTATAATATTTACGTTACAAATTAAATAGTTTTCATTCATGAACTGATTAGATTAATTTACAAAATATATGCAAGTTGTCATTTTATAAGTTAGGTTTCGCAAATGTCCTTTTATCTTCTGCCAATCACGAATAGAAAAAAAAAATACAAAAAAATGCATTCATAACTCTAAGCTGCCAAAATGTCACAAGTAGCCGTATGCTTTTGGTGCGACGATATTTTATGTTAGTAACTTTAGTTCTTACTTGGCGAGTCGAATGAGTTGTACTGAATATCCTGACTGACAACACACCATTTTACCGGTTTAACAATAATATCAAATTCTTAAAGCCTCGTCATTGTTTATTTACAATTGTAATATAAATAAAACATTATAAAAATATTTGTTTATAATGATAGGGTGAGAGGGCATGTATCCAATAATCAAATAAATAATGTTTTCCTTACTATGACCTTATAGTGAATTGAATCATTCTTATAAAGATCAAGGTAAATAATCATCACATGTAAATGAACAATTGTAATTTGAAAGACACATAGCAAACTTAAGCAGCTGAAAAAAATACAACGCGTTACAAACACAATATTCAGTGCTCGTCAGTGGTTGACGTCATTTCGCTATCGATAAGACGAGACCGGTTGATTGTCCGGTTTTTAAATACTTTTAAACGAGTGTGTTTGCAAAGCAACATAAGAGGATCGTGCAAAAATAATTTGAAAATTCACTTTTAATATTGACAAACACTACTCACGTAGGCCAAATTTAGATTTCTGTTGTGGGTAAATTTACTGTTTTATCTGACATTTAATACTACTGATGTGGACCACTAAAGGAGCAATTAAAAATAATGCTAATAGCGAAGACCTGAAAAAGGATTTTAATTGAAAATGACTAGTGTATAACAAATTATATTTCTCTCTTAGACGTCTTTTAAAAGTGGGTTGGAAGAAATTAAAGAATCATAGATATACATGACATTGAATACTAGTTCGTGAATCGGTTAAAAATTCATTTGAGTATTGGAACCAAAACCGCGGAACTCATTACGACGAAAGGTGAATAGCGTTTTCTATTGGATTATTGTTATATTAACAGTATTTGGTAATTATAAAAACTACTGTCTACGGGAATATGTAGATCCCTAGACCCTATGGTAAAGAAACTGCAATTGAGGTATTGATTAAACACAGATATTTTTCCGATGGCAATGTCAAGTCAACGTTATTGTCTATGGTGAACAATATATCCAACGAAATAATCATAGAACTTAGCAATTATTTTATCATTTATAAAAGCTATTTAGTCGCTGTTAAGCAGGAACTCGAAAAAAATACATATTAAGTTAGTTATACCAAAAAGTTCGTTACTTCAAATTCTACCGTATGGAAGAACACATTTATTTTTATAAATTTTACTTTTACTTAAAAACAGTTATGTACAAATAAACTAAATGAAAAAGGTTTGAAAAACTTCAAAAGTACAATTACTCAAAACGAGCATTTTTCAGTTAGTTCTTCTAGAAAAACGACGATTTGTTTGTTATGCCCACTAAAATTTGCGTTATTACGGGAACATTATTTTATGGATCACTTTTAAGGTGTTAACTGTCAATTTTTGGTGGAAAGACATTATATTTTAAAAAATAAAACACAATTCTTTTGTACTACTTCCACATATTTATAATGATCAGGACCGGTTTCACTCATCCCGAGCATTATCAACTGATAAAAATACAAACATAACAGGTTTATTTATAAAAAATTGAGTGTAAAAATGAAGGTATATAAAACTGATGGTTCATGAACTAAGACAAGAAATACTGATTAGCAAACAAATTATACATAAATCAAATAAAAGAGTCTACAAATAATATGTTATGGACCTCTTACAAATCAATAAAATACTAATCTGAAATCACAAATATAGCTACACCATAGAAGATGTCAAATAAAAAAATAAATAAAAATAAAATATATATTTTATGGATTGGATTGTCATTGTCTTGTTTGAAATTCATCAGTTTAAGGATTTAAAATCACTATTATAAATATTACCAAAATCTAATTGAACTAAATACGTTGTTAATTTTTACCCTTATTAAATAAAATTCTGTGTTATGGAAACGTCTAAATTGGTATTTTAATATCAATACAAACATCATGAACAAATGTGTGTTTTGTCAGTGAAATTAGCATGAATTGTTTGAATACATAGAACTAATCTTACGTTTTTGCTTCATAGAAAGCTACGTGAAATATTTATAATTCATTTTTCTATAACGAACAGTCATATTTTGGCAGATAATAATGAAATAAACATTGGATACCTGTCCGTAAAACAAAAAGTCATGTTTTACTGGTATAAAATGTTAAGCGGAATGTACTGGAACAACAAAAACCAGCAAACTTCCTCTTCCACAAATTGACAGAGATACACGGTCGACATTCGGTTGACACAACTCCAAATAATTTAATTTGCGCAGCAGATAGCGGGCAACAGGCAACGGTGGAAGATGGAACTCCTCATGCGCACCAGGAACAATTTGTTCGTCGGCCGTATTGAAATAAATATGGCGTGTCGCTTTCGGAAACTGCAATTCTGCTATTTCACTAAATTGCTAGAATTTCAGTTTTAATCTATCAGTTTATTTTTCGTAAATCGTTATAAAGAGTATTTAATTGGTACCTTTTGTATTTGATCCTTTTGTATTGTACTCCAAAAAATGTTTTCAATCATAAAGGATGTTTTTATAAAAAAAAATCCGTTCTGTAATAATTATTTCATAATTCTATCAGGAGCAGTTTCATTCATAAGTAATTTGTATAAATAGCATTATGCTCGATTGTGTCTATTTCATCCCAAATCGCTATGGAGCATAATTTCTTATTCTTCTTCTTCTTCTTTGATCATATTCACTCTCCATATGGAGCATATGGTCACCACACGGTGCCTTCATGATACCCTATCATCCATCTATAGCGTTGCTTCCTTCGATGGTATCACAGAATCCCTCAGCTCCGCCGAGCACATCCTGCGGATAGTACCCAACGGTCGTCCAGGACGCCGTGAGCAGGATTGAGGTCACAGCAAGTGACCCAACTGTCTCTCTTATGACCATAAAAAAATTGTATACATAGACAACCATTTAAGTGATCATGGTTTTTCTTGAAATAAAAAAATATATAACTGAACGATGTGATAGCTATATTTGTTTACAAGTTTGAAGCCGGTTGCTTGATTAAAATTCGATCGAACATTAAAGAATGCTGTTCTATTCCATGTGATATAATTATATTCTTGACATCATTATTTCATTAGATTTTTCGGCCTTGAATAATCATCATATGACTTTGGTCAATACGTGTTCACACATGCAATCAAAAACCTGTTGCAAAAAGCAAAATCTGGATCATCCATTATTACTTATCAGCTGAAAAATTTAACTGTTTTCCTCTTCTTCTTGGCGATTGCAGCATTTACAACACGAGGTTATCTGTCTTCTGTTGGTTTCTTTACTTTATTCAAAATCATACCAACGTCACGTCCATCGTACATCCAATCATGATGACGGAATCCACCTCGTTTAAAAAAGACACAAAGGCAAATATAAATAGCTAACCGAATTAAAAAAATCCATATACATTATTTTACCATGCCACTCAGCGGCATTCTATAAATGCTCTTATCCCGTTTAATAATAATGTAACCATCTTATTTTATTTTCAATTAAGAGTAAAAAATGCAAAACAATTCGAGATCTCAAGAGAAAACCACATGTATAATAACTTCCTATATTCTTAATTACAAAAATGGCATTTTATGCACCTTATTTCAGTTTTATTTTTAGTCCTGATATTATATCTTTCACGTGGGTAAAATAAACAATAAGTTATCAAACAGTATTATTTGTATGAAATAAAATTATTCTTAAGCGTCTATTAGTATTCAAAGGTGTGATTTGAGTTTATTGTATGGTTATTGTGAGAATCACGTTGATTTATATCTGCAATCAAGTCTCGTACATTCAAATACCGTTTTAATCTAACTTATTATTTACATATCTGAGGACCTATTTATTTCTTTAGCCCAAGTGTTGTTTTTATCGAATGGAGACTAGGAAATAAAGGAAATTATAAAATTATATAAATAAAAAAATG
The DNA here is from genome assembly GCA_022494535.1 of Himalopsyche phryganea. Lineage (NCBI taxonomy): Eukaryota > Metazoa > Arthropoda > Insecta > Trichoptera > Rhyacophilidae > Himalopsyche > Himalopsyche phryganea. The sequence goes on along the minus strand of JAGVSL010000054.1, from coordinate 2,584,984 downwards.
AATTCTGATACAAGTATACTGGCGTCAAAGTATGAAGTTGAATAAGTAATATAAGGCGATTAGGGATAACTGTAGCAACTTTCAACTCAATGTGAAAAGTCCGGAACTCACAGTTGTATTTGGTCAGAGCCAAATGCCACCTGTTTTGACAGTGCCGCTGTACAGTTGTGAGTCATGTCAACTCACTGAATACTAGAGGTGCGGTGGTTTGCCTTTGTCAGAACTAGGAGGCAAGATAGCGGATGGACCAGCCCCTTATAACGTCCAGAAAAAGCGACGATGGACCTGGCTTGGACATGCGTGTGGGTGCCCCAAGATAAGTGATAGAAGGATAGGGCTGGGACAGAACTAGTGGTTAACTAATCGCTCTCGCTACGCTCCTTTTCTAGGATCGGATGGGTGTTAGGGAATTTTAGACATCACAAAAATCCATTCCTACGAAAATAAATCCTTTAATTAATTTATGATACTGTCCGTACCGGGACTTCAGTAACAGTAGTCAACGACGTCGACCACTGAACAACAGACCCGACGTATAAATAAATTATATCATTTGTTTCTGAAGATAATGTCATATAGTATTTATCAGAATGGCACTTGTTTACAATTTCACCAAAACCGGACATTATTTTTCAATTTATTGACATCAATCAGGTCACTGAAGTTATTGCATGGTTATGAACCTGCGACCTAGGTTGCATGTATATAACATTTAGGCGTTAAATATTATTAATAGGCATATCAGCAATTTGACTAAGCAGATACGCGGACTATAAACCATAGGTGGGCAATTGTTATACAAAACACATTTTTTATCTTATTTCAAAGACCGACAATTAGTAATATCAAAAAGGGAATCAGATTTCAAATATTTTTAAGAAACGTTTCTCACCTTTTGATTACGGACATTCATATTGACTCCATGAATTTTGTTTAAAACTTTTTATTTTGATAACGATATCGCACACATCAAACAATGGGAAGTAAAGCAATTCGTTCACGAAGTCTTATAATATCCGTAAACACTTTCAAAATCTCCACATTAAAATGTTAATCATGATTTGGAGGTCGACAAAAATTTGTCTTATCTAAATTCAATATGAAAAAAAATCACGATAGTATTATATATTAGCTTATAATTTTATTATAAAAATTAACCTGAACGTTTCCATTACAAAATTGGTGTTCTTGACACGTTGTGTTATTGTCAAATATAATCGATTTGTTAATTTGCCCATAATTTGATATGGTAGTTTTTGTGCAAAGTTAAAATTATAAAGACGTTTTACAACGGTTGTTAGTAAGTGGAAGAAAAAAAACTATTTCCTGCAGTCAGAAAAAAGTATTACAACCATGCTGTCATGGATAAATAATTATTTGTGAGTTACGTACATATTTAAAAAGACTATTTAAAATTTATATTTAGCTGATTTATGATTAAAAAGTTTCAGAAACATTTTAATTGAATACTCGAAATTGTTCAATTAATAGACAGTTTTCATTATTAAAAAATAACTTAGTTTTAGTAGAAAAATCTTGTCCTGCAGACGGGTGGTAAACGCTATCGTGCTTTCATCCTGCTCTTTTGCGGTCGATGTTTTAAGCCCCGATCGGACAATAGTTATGAATGTCTGTTTTGTTTGTATGGTTTTCCACTCACAATATCCGGGTTTAACGTAGTGAGATTGATTAGTTGACAAGCAGTTCTTTCATAAAAGCAATCCTCATATTCTCATCCACTCTGAAAAGAAGAGGTTAAGTGACTGAACCAGTTTTTAAAAATATTATGTTGAAATGCTCCATTGTGAGTGGACAATTAATTTTCAGCTGTTTGATGATGAAAAGTATTGAAATTTTAACTTGCTACTGTTATTATCATGATGTCTCAATATATTTGAATTATTGAGATTTTGTACACTTCCATTTATTTTGTCACTAACGACCCGGGTTTCGCCTTTCGGCATCTTCAGGCATTCTAGCACACGAATGGACTCGAACTAACAGACAGTAAACAGTGTCTAACGTTTATATAGAAGATACAAATACGACAAATATTATTTACGAGATAAAATTTTATACGTCTAGGATCCACACTGATATCTGAGTTAAAATTTCAAGAATCGCCTTATGTCTTATTTTGTAAACAACGCATTAACAGAATGGCGAATTGCCACTTTCCAACTACTATTAGAATTACCAGTGATTTTATAATTATAATAGCATTGTGGGTTTCGACAGGATGCAATTCGACGAAAGGATAAATATATACAATCATTTCACATTAGTGGCATCTGTTAGGTGATTCAACGTATAGGATACAGCAACGGGAAGTTTGAAAGGTTCAGCTGTTCGTTCAGAATTGGCAAGGAATTTAATTGGGCTCTATTGATTTCCAAAATTTCTTGATACAATAATTTATGATCCCCATGTTTTGATGTAACAATTTAACCCCATCATCCGCATTAAACGTATGGTTCTCCAATAGCAAGTGATTTGCGAATATCGACGTTTCTTTTTTTAATCTAAAGGCAGCTAAATGTTCTAATACTCTTATATCTAATGTATATGTAGTTTTACCCACATAGAAATGTACAAAATCTCATTAATTCAAATTTGATATTGAAATTCCATCAAGTACCTTCAGTCGATGTCCTAAATTAAATGTGTCAATATATGTTTTTTTACATTAATATATAATATGCATCAAATTAAAGTTGATATTTCTGTTATTTATCTGGTTGTATTACTAAATGTATCACATGTTTCGCCTCTTTGATACAATTTATCGTTTTTTTCTCACCCTCTCTCCACGTCCATTATAAAGAAATAATCCTATCGCATTGTTAATTTTAAGTCAAGAATATAATTATTTATCATAGAAATAAAACCTTTTGTAATAGTTTTTCTGAAGATGCTTCTCAAAGCGGCGAAAGACCAGTGGAATAACAACGATATCAACTTTTATTTTATATTTAAAAACTTTAAAAAATTACTGTCGAATATAATATATTTGCTTGCTTTGTTCCAAGCGCTATTTAAGTATTTTCATACAATAATCAAGATCAATAATTCCATTAAAAGTCAGTTGGAAATATTTGTATGTATCTATTTTTTTAAATAACTTGGCTTATGTTGGTATGTGGTAACTGTGAATAATGTCTACAAGTAATTTAGAGATGTACCAACACATGTTTCTGACATTTGCATAAGACTTACAAGCTAGTAATAAGAATTGAGTGAAAATGACAAGCTTTGCATTTTAAAATGAACACTGTAACATCTGCTATTGCCATTTGTTGTAAGAAGCACACAGCCAGCTATGAGCTCTTTTTTAGCAACAAGTAATTTGCAATAATACGTCACAAATCAATTTCTTTTACTAGACCGTTGAAAGGTGGCTACGTAATTGATATAAAATATCAATTAAATGGTATTATATAATTTGAAATAACATACTATTTTTATTATGTAACATAATTACTGTAGGATTGTCTATGGATTCGGCGGTAAATTTGCGGAAATTCATTTTTAATATAAAATTAAAATTGATTACTTTCTACAACCAGTGAAACAACAAAGTTATCAATTTTAATTGTAAGTTATTATTGTTTAGTTACAATTTTATAATGAAAAACAGTTTATCTAAAAATCACTGCAAGTAAGTTATCATTTTTGGCAATATTTGTGCTTTGTTATTTATAAATTTGCATTTGACATTTTGCAGCTTGAATCGCTTTTCTTCTGATGGTTAATTTATTTACCTTTATGGGAAAATCTTTTCTTTTTCCGTTTTTTTAGTGCAACCGTGCTCTCCACATGAAAACTTTTCCATTTATACGTTATCTACTTAGCAATCAGAAATTCACGTGTTAAATTTCTGACCAAATAAATTTTGTAATTTAAAATATCGACTGAAGGTGCTTGATGAAATTCCAAATCAAATTTGATACTTTCAAATTTCGTTCTTTTCCATAAATTTCTTCACTAACAACCTAGGTTTCACCTTTCGACATCGTCAGGAATTCCAGTACATGAATTTAATTTGGACTGACATAAATAAACATTAGTATATAAATTTAAAATTTTTTTCTACTAACTTAAGCCTGTTAATTTGAACTGTTGAAATTTTGTGCGTTTTCATGTATTTCGTCACTAACGACCCGGATTTCGCCTTTTGGCCCTCCTACATGGGAATTCACAAAATTTCAACAATTCAATTTCGTATAATTTAAGACATCGACTGAGGGTGCTTGATGGAATTTCAATATTAAATTTGGATTATTGAGATTTTGTACACTTCCATGTATTTTGTCACTAACGACCCGGGTTTCGCCTTTCGGCATCTTCAGGCATTCGAGCACACGAATGCCTGAAGATGCCGTACTACATGGAAGTGTACAAAATCTCAATAATCCAAATTTAATTCAATTTTGATATTGAAATTCCATCAAGCACCATCAGTCGATATTTTAAATTAAAGCCTGCTATATTGAATATAAGTGTTTTTGGTTTTTACTTATTTTCCAAGAGCTGATTTCAAATGAATGTTGAAATTCTCTTTTAGTTTATAAAAACAGTTTAATTTATTTTGCATTTTATTTGAAAAATATTAAAACAATTTGCTCGAGCATATTTATATAGAGAAATGTTGGAGTCCTATAGCCCAGTAAGTGAACTCTATCAGTTGAGACGACCAGTATACAAATATGTACTTGAGCATTCATTTTGAATGGGAATTCGAATTTGGTTATTTTCTTGCAAAATGTTTTTTGAATACCGATCACGTGCTTTGTTTTTCATTTCGCCTTTTTGTTAGCGGTCTCTGTGACATCGACATCTTATTCAATATTCAGAACGCATCTGTTTTGTTCGAAAACGATTATTTGTTAATATATTTAAGAAAATAATTAGTAATGGAATGACACAAATTAAAAGGCTAGTTTTTTTATTTTTATTTTAAATTAGTTCGAAAATTATTCTGTCAATATTAATTCATATACTGTATCTTTTGACCACTTATAAAAACTATGTAGAAATGTTTTGGTGGCGATTTTTAATGATAGTGGTACACATAGTAAGTTTTACCGTTTTAATGTGTTGGCTATCAATTCTTGCTGGACAGGAATTATATTTTTAAATTAAAACACAATCTTTTGGTACTACTTCTTTCTACATATTTAAAATGATAAGCACCGGTCCCGCTCATCGTGAGAATTATCAACTCATAAAATATAAATCATAACAAGGCTTTTTATATAAAATTGAATGCTAATAATTACATGATATATCAAAAAATTGGTTCTAGAACTATGACAAGAATTTACAGGTAATGAAACAAATTGCACGTAAAATAAACAAAATTAAATAGTCCACACTTAAAATGTTAAGGATCTCTTACAAATCAATAAATACTAATCAAAAATAAAAACTATACCACATTAAAAGTCAATTATGTAAAAAAAATAGTTTATAAATATTCATTAATCGAAATAGCAAATGAGAAATTTTAAAATAAAGAAATATTAAATACGTAATTAACATTGACACTAAACACCACAACATGGTAAATTAGGAATGAAAAAATTTTTACAGTTTATAACATATTTACACTATTGGATAAATTGTACATATCATGCATTTTAATAAAACAATATCTCCTCACATATCGTATTTGTACGTAAAATATTTTTACAGCATAAATAAATGATGCAGACGAACGTTTAGTGTACATCATGTCAATCATGTCAATTTCGACAAAAACTGAACATAAAATATCTTTCCACTACGCCATCGATATGATGTTTGAATCAATTGTGCTTTGAAGGCTGTTCATATTTAAAAACTATTTATAAAAAACAACCCCATTATAAAATAATGTAATGATTTTATTCATTAGGAAATCAAAATACCATTTATAATATATTTATTCAAATGCTATAAATAATGTACTCAATACGTCAGTACATTAGTATACCATGAATGAGTACTAAATGAAATACTCTGGTATCTATCCGTGTGATTATATATGTTCTGTGTAATTAAAGAGTATCGCGTATCTCAATCACACAAAACCACGTTCAGTTTTCCTTTGAGGCTTTGATATTGGTTTTCCAACGTACAAAAAACACACGAAAATATTTTCCGACACAATTTCGTTCATATTGCCAGCATATGATATGTAATCATGTTTTCAGAGGAAAAAAACCTTCATAAACTGGTTACGCATGATTGACAACAAAACTTTAAATTAAAATATGTAATATTAAATAAATGAAGGCTTAGAAAGAGTAGCGTCATACATTTTGTAAAATTGAAATTTGATTTCCATCTAGAAGCGAATTTTGCGTATTTTGTTATGCCATAACATAAAAGTTTCATAATTGAATATTGGTACTAAATATATTAAGATAGTATTGTGTATGATTTTTTGCTAAATTTTATGATTATTACTATAACAAACAAAGGTTATTAATTTTATTGCTCTTGGAGTTTTAATAAAACAGGCAAGAAAGGGAAACGTTACAAAAAAAATCTCTTTATTTTTTAACACATATATGGTGCTTTCATCATTTGAGAAGACCCCGGATCGAAGAGAGGCGAGCTCCTGATTATCCGGAGTCCTGGAAGGGCTGATCTCAGACAAACACCATTTCAAATCCGGTTCAAAACTTATTTATTTTCCATTCAAGATGCAGTGGTTTAACATTACACAAATATATAATTCTTAACACATAAAATTGATTCTACATTTACATTTAATTAGCAACTGAATTTACTTTAAGTTATTATACAAATGACACAACGAATTTAAATAAAGTCCAATGCAAATCAAAAAAAAAAAAACAAACAAACAATTCACATCGTCTCGTCACCTCCGCCGCGACGAGAACTCGCTCGTCCGCCTCGGCAGATCGTAATCGACTGTCTTACTTAAATACTTAAAAAAAAACTCCCTTCACCGTCGGAGCTACCTTTTTTTTCGTAAAAATGGACTCGTCCAGCGGACTTACCCGACGGCAATTAAACGCCTGGCAACAAGAAAGAGCGAAATATTGCTGTTGCCGCTGGGTGATTTCAGTTCTGGACATTAATGACACTTAAACTTAACAAAAACCAGGGTGTGTCACATTATATATCTCATACCAATAAAAATAAAGTGACACCTCTAATATTTTAAGCGGGCTTTAAAAAAGAGAAGGAAACTGGAACATTTAGTCTTTCAAACTTTAATTGCTTCTCCTGAAAAATTTGATTGAACTATAGTTCCCCGTTTATCCCTTGTGCTCTGGGTAAATTCATAATTGGAATTCCTGTTAAATTGTAGTATTAAAAACGGGTTGCTGTTTGCCTAGAAAAAGCTGAAACCTGTCTGGGAAGTACTCCTGTTGACATTATCCTCAGTTTGTTTATGGTAGCGGATCATAGCACTTGAAAAAACTTATGTAAGTTGATCTCCGAGAATAGATTTGTTAATGATTTGGAGTTTTACGTAAAGTAACAGGCACCTCTCTAATTGAGATTAGCGGTGCTTCAAGCTTTAGCACCATTTGCCCCACTTTTCAATCGATGGGATTTGGGGAACCTGGAACCGTCGGATACTATTATGATGTGGTTGATGAAATTTAATGATGGTGGCGTGACGTTGGACGAGTTTAATTGACAGGGAAGCCTTGAAACGGATGCATGGTGGGCGTTTGCCCAACATAGATAACGGATATGGAAATAGAAGGAAGACTTAGAAGAGGATGAAACATATGATTGTGTCTTGCGATTTTTAGGTAATCATAGTATAATATTATTTCTCAGAAAATAATTTTTCAATCCTTTAAAAATTGAAGTAATCCTCATCAAATATTTCATTCTTGAAGAAATACTTAAGGAATCATAACTATAATTTTAACGAATAAAATAAAAATGAACAAAATAGTTCCAGCCGAATTCTCTGGCTTGTCTAAAATTGATATACAATATTGTGCTTACGTAGGCATTATATGACTCATACTTGATAAAACAAAAGTATAATGCATTATTGTGGTTTAAGATTTCAGAATGATGAATACATTTCATGTAATATTTAACTAGCAATAACATGCTTATGAAAATACCATTTATAATGCAATATAAAAATAATTTATGTTGTCTTATAAAATGCCAAGTATCCTATTTGTCCTTTTTATATGTACTGAAAATGATGACTCTTCCACTTTGCTTTGCCATATTTAATATCGCGCTTCGTTTCCAATGTTCTAGCCCAGACGAAACTTTGGACGTATATCATTTTTATTACGAGTTAAATGGTTATGGAGAACATAGGTTTGCATACTCTCGCCGAATAGTGTTTGATATAAACGTATTACTCTGAATTTATTGAAAATATCTAACACAACTAAAATGTTAATATGTAAATTTTGCGTTATTTGAAAACATTCTACCATAGAAATTTATAATAGAGATGTCTTCATTTTATAAACGAACGAGAATAAATGACAAATATATTAAATTGTCGTTAGTGACTAGGGCTTACCATCTCGGGATCCCGGTCAGTTAGTCAATCGGGATTCACTGTAAATGTTAAGAAGTAATTATTCATAGTTGAAATTAAATACTTCCTGATTAACTATAACATGTAACTCGGCTAGTTTATGTACGTACATTTTTATAATACATACATAATTAATACAAATACGTATTGTGGTATCCCTCCTTTTCATATTTAGTAACTACGTTAACAGGAACATATAATTTTTGCAATAATATATTTTATTCTTTATTTTTTGCATTATTTTCATAAAAAAATCAATATGATAAATAAATAAAATCTTCTCAATACGTAAAAAATCCATTCCCATATAATTCCCGAAAATATATAAAATTGAAATAAGATGGACACAGATTTTAGTTTTAGATATACAATTTAAAAAAAAAACATTAAATTTCGCTTAGTGACCAATCCAGGGATTAAAAAATTGTGAATCCTGGATCATACAAAGGGTTCTGGATTGGATGCTCTATAAGTGACAAATCATAAAGATTGAGGAGTCAGTTTGAGTTCACTCGTTTACTCGAATACCTGAAAATACCAAAGGGCGAAACCTAGGACGTAAATTTGATATTGAAGTACCATCAGTCGATATCATAAATTATTAAGAGAATAGATGTCGGAAGAGTAAAATATTTTTTTGAAAGAATGTCAATTAATTGGAAAATACAATGTATTAGTAAATGTAAGGGTTGTCACTATGTCACCACCTATTGTAGTATCGGAAAAATGAGATTTATTGAGGCTTATTAAATTCAAGTTCTATTATAATATATATCTTGCTTAGAATAATTTGAAACACGAAGCCTTGCAAAGTACATGTTGATATTATAACATTAAATTTGTTGAATCATAATGGGTTTTATTAATCTTGGTGACTAAAACAACCACACCTATATTTTATAATTTTTACATATTGATGGCTGTTGTTCATAATGCAAAATAAGAAATTAATGTTTTTTATAATGCAGGATATTTGAACGTTTTTCTGTGAAATATTTATGATCGAAAACTGATTACTTCTAATTTATATTTTTTAAGAATCAATAAAAAATAACCTTTTTTTCGCTATTATTTTGCTGTAACAATCAACTCGTAGTGAAATTTATTTATTATTTCAATGGGTTTATACTCTGTGTAGTCTCACTAATAGACCAAAAAATAGTCCGCTTTTCAGATGTTGCATCGTCATAACAATAATGTTATAGTACATATTCTGGAGAAAATCGTATTTTAGGTGAGAGAAAAAAATTGTTAACTGGTTTCTTATCTTGAATTTATGTAATTTAATAAACTGTGCTCACAATTACAGCAAAACACAATCTATTTTGAAAAACAATTGTTTAATTGAAATAGATTTAATTGTGTACTAACCAAATTATTCTGGGTTAAAAGTATGGATCAATCATTTTATTCCCCGCATAATGTTATTTAGGTCTTTGGATTACGAAACATTCCAACAAACAGATAGTAAAATGTTTTGATAGCAACACATGTTTTTCATATGATTTTACTATTTTAGAAATCAAATTTGGGAAACAATTATTATATTTTTTTAATTTTTAAAAGTCAAAATGATGAAGCGACTATTGGATTATAATTTATATGGATTTTTTGATGATTGAGATAATCAAAAAATGTTAATAATGTACAATTTTACTACACTTAATTGAGATACTTATAACAATATACAAATCGTGATAATAGTAAATATTTAATATCATTAAACGAATTGTATTAAATAATATTAAACAATTTAAATTCCCATCTTAGGAAATTATTGAAGAATTAATGTATGTGATTATTACTAATTTCTCCAGCCTAAACAACAGTTAATCGATTTGAAATTGCCTATAAAATAGACGAATGACTATAAATTTTATGAAATAACGTTATACAACATTGAAACAATCAATCATAAATCGTGATTCTTACGAGATAATTTATCGGGTCGTAGAAGAAGAATATAATAATTTATTCGAATAACTAAAGAATTTTCATTTCCTGTGTTATCAAATCACGAATGCATAGAGACGTCAGACGAGTGGTTATTTGTATGGCATACATAAATACGAGAAAGGTAAAAAGAAGAGATTGCTATAGAACAGATTACGAAAGTTGAACTTTTACTTGTAAAATATATTGATTGAATTGTAAAAATAAAAAAGTATTGGGTTCAACAAGAAATTTAGCTGTTTGTTGGTAGCTATTTTGGCTTCACCCCATCGTCAAAATTACATATAAGCTTAATTAATCTTAGCTATATATACTGTTTTAGAAGCGATTAAACTTTTATTTAAAATTAAAATATGAAATGAAATCATTGTGTTTTTCTGTGAAAAGGAACATGATATTAATAATGAATCGTTAAAATAAATGCATTGAATTTTTTTATTGATTAAACGTAATTATGTGAGCCTCTTGAAATTGCTTAAGTAATGGTCTAGAATTAATGTTTGTTTGGTCATTTAGAAAGTTATTATCATGGTTGTATCTTTTCATTTGTAATTGATCGAGAAAATTAAGCTTAGTGGAATTATTACACAAATGTAGGCAAAGCAGGCTTGAATTAGAAGTTATGTTGAGCGCTTCGTTTATATATTGAACAATTTTGCTTAGAAACAGCAAGAATTAATACCGAAATGACATAATTTTTGTATATTAATTCCATTTATGTTCTTCGATCATAAGATGCATGTATTCCCTATTTTGACATTTTAAGATGCTTTTTTAATGACGCTTGTATATAACAAAACGTTTGAATTGAAATGTAGTCAGAAAAATCCGATACTGAATCTGAAGAAATTTAATAATCTGATTATTTTACTACAAAAATACGTAAACAATACATTACTTAGCATAAACTTTTAAAATGTTTTTATTTTATATCTATTACTGGTTTTTAAAAGTGAATATGCGTCTAGTAATCGAGGAAATAAGATGTATTGTTTGATTGATTGTTCATAGTAGAATGAAAGTAGACGTCAAAGATGTAAATTGCTTTAATGATAAGTCAAACATTACGTTTTTTTTTGTTATCCAAAAAACAGGACTTCCAATTCATATTGCGCTTGTGCTTAATCTGCCACTGAATGGACTAAAATGCTATTTGAAATCACCTCGTATTTAGGCAAATATTTATACTTGAACAGGAACTGGCAGAGCTTGCTATCAAATCATAATGCAGTCAAAATATCCGGTTACTAAAATAATTAATACATTATTTTAGACATGTCCTCTAAATTTGAAAGAATACCGAAGTCGATCTACTCACTGGCAAGACAATGCGGTATCTACTATGTTGCTATCAAATTTCTTGTATTATAGTCGTTATCAGAGTGTCCACTTGTCTACTACACAAAGTATTATTCAATTTTACTTAATATTGACAAACTGTGCTGTGATTTAACTAAAAAATAATAATAACATATCCAATGCAATAAATAGTCTATTGAAAAAATGAAACCTTCGTTCATTTAAAAAAAGAAACATAAATATTATGTTAAATATTTTGTTAATGTGACATACGATGGCACGAAAACCCACTTTTAATAATCGAAATTTCGTACTTTTGTTCTGTAAATTATTGTAGAAGATTTCGTAGAAAATATATTATTATATGAATTGAGTTGAATAAAAACGGGGTTGCACTCTGTGGTTATAAATTCTTGTATAGAGAATGATTTTCCAAACAACAATGCGGAAACTAATCTGGCATAGGTAATATGTTTGAAAAGTTTACATTGGAGAAATCCGTCCGACGCAATGGTGGTGAAACTTTATTTTTAAAATAAAACTTATTTTGTGTTTTACTACTTCCACATTTTTATAATGATCAGAACCGGTGTTACTCATCGCGGGCTTTATCAACTGACAAAACATAATTTCTAATAAGGCTATTTATATGAAGTCTAGTGTTGATAATCACATATCGAACAATTATTTTAAGAACTATGACAAGAATTTACTGATTTGGCATAAACTAATTAAATACTAAAATAAAATTAAAACTTTAAGAGAATGCTACAAATCAATAACTGTTAATCTGAAATCAAAAATTAAACCACAGGAAAAGTCAATTATATGAGAAAAATATAATATTTACTGACAAATAGCTAATCGGACAATTTTCGAATAAAATTGTGAACCACTTAAATAATCGAGTAACAATCAATGAAATATTTACTAGGTAATTAGCATCGACACTAAACGCCACATGGTAAATCGAGAATGAATAATGTTTGCAGTCAGGAAGATCCTAAAGATATATGACAAACTAATTTAAAAACAAAAACAAAATCAATTCTTACAAGCCAAATCAAAACAAAATGTATTTAAGAAGTTTGTTGATCAATATGCATTGATTAATCAAAAGGGTACAACAACGGCGAAGAGAAAAAATATTTTATTCATTCAATAGAATTAGTATCTAATTCTATCTAAAAATTTCTCATACGTGTTGTTTATCTAATTTTTGAGACTTAATATTTAAGTTCGAGATTGTTTTTTTGTTATTCCGTAAGTATGTTTGTTTATAACAAATGGTTTCCAAATGCAGATAATTCATCATATTTTTTGGTGACGTGCTATATGGTTTTTTAAATCTACTGTTAACCTAACTATCTTCCTGTTTGACTTTTCGAGCTTCAAAGAGATCACAGTTTAATAAATAAATAAAACTTATGTTAAAAATATTAACTTTATCTTCGAAATTAACTTAAATGTTACTTACGTTTTGGGTATTATGAAAAGTAACATTATATTAAGGTAAGAAGAGGTTGACCAACTGAGTGAAATGAAGGAAATAACTGACATGCTTTTAAAAATATAATAAAATATTTCAGGCTCAAACGTAAAGAGTGTTTTGAATTTGTCAGTATGTATGCAACCATTTATTCGTATTACTAAACTGTTTATTACAATTGAGTCATATTGAAGTAAGTTAATACATAATAATAATATGACACCGCCCCGTACTTATGGGGCGGACAGGGTCTTCAAAACCAATCTGCAGACTCTTCCTATTAATGAAAATTTAAGAATGTAATACCCCTCCTGAGGCGTTAAGGGTGGGGTCGTATTTGTTGGTTGATGTTGTTGATTTGCAGTTTGAAGTGATTACTATAAAACCACTTACACAGTTTAAATTAAAAGTATGTAATTCTGTTGTGTCTAATGTCTTGTGAAACTGTAGCTAATTGCAATAAACCAGATGAGTACACGGATAAACGACCGGGGTTTTAATGGAAGACGAAGGAACTGTTGTTTTCTCCTTTGTTTGTCCTTGTCCCAGGACGCGGGCCTTGAAGTGTGTTGAAGCCCGCACCCCGCTTCTCCCCGCTCCTACACCGTCATCCCTCGAGCGGCGAGCGAGACAGATGTGATTTGTGTCGTTTTTCTCCTACTCTCTCAAATAATAAACAAAACCCTGCGTTGTCTTAAAAAATGCGTAAAGAAACGCTTTTATCAGACTTCTCGGAAGAATATTTGGAACCAGTTTTTAATGAGCAGTCATAAAAAAGTTGCTGTATTTCAAAATATATGTATGAACTTACTTAAACTTAATTTTTTTACCATATTCATGAACAAATTATTTTATTCACGCTATGAAATTTAATTAAACAACTCGTTGCACAAGCATTCAATTGTTGTATAATTATTATGTTGCTTCTACACATTTTAATTTATTCTAGTCAGGGCTCATTTACTAAGAAGTTATTAACAGCACAATACTAATTCATTACATGTATCGACTGGCTTATTTCATAATAATGTCTGCTTAGGATTTTAACAGAAATATACAATGTTGCTTAAATGACATAAGATCGCAATGACACACTATTCGTGTGCCAAATGTTTTTTTGAAAATTTAAATTTGTTTGATTGAGAAAATAATGCATATTATATTCCACAATTCTAAATTAAATTTACAAATTAACTTCTCACTTTTAAGGTGTTAACTGTCAATTCTTGGTGGAAAGACATTATATTTTAAAAAATAAAACACAATTCCTTTGTACTACTTCCACATATTTATAATGATCAGGACCAGTTTCGCTCATCACGAGCATTATCAACTGATGATGCCCGTGATGAGCGAAACCGGTCCCAGATCATTATAAATATGTGGAAGTAGTACAAAGGAATTGTGTTTTATTTTTTTTTTAAAATTAACTTCTCAATTATTTAATTTCTGCTGGTCTTGTAGACGAGTAGAAAACGATCTTCGGGCTTCGGGTTATTATTAGCGATGTTCGCGGGTTCTAAGCACCATACAAAAACAATTTTTTAAAGTGGTATTTCAATTTCATTATTATTTAATCGATCTGTGTTCAAAGGTTCATAATTTACATTCACTCCCATCTATCAGATCGTCAATAAACGGGGCTCAGCAAGTGCGATTAAGAAACTACAAATTTTTTCGTTACCCCATCCTTACATCATAACACACTTGTAAAAATAAATGTTTAGTGGCTGAATGAC
This sequence comes from Himalopsyche phryganea, assembly GCA_022494535.1. Lineage (NCBI taxonomy): Eukaryota > Metazoa > Arthropoda > Insecta > Trichoptera > Rhyacophilidae > Himalopsyche > Himalopsyche phryganea. Next base: position 2,569,962 of record JAGVSL010000054.1, on the reverse strand, counting down.
TGCGAGTTTTCATTAAACAGCTTCTGTTCAGATGCTCCGTATGGAGTACATATTACGAGTGAAAATATTTGAAAGAGACTTAATTATTATTTTCCCTGAGAACATGATAGTTTGTCGTTCATAGTTATGAAAATATTTATTTCATACTTTTCCATGAAACTCGTAGAATATACTTTGATATAATAATTAAATTACTATCTTGTGTTTGAAGCCATACAAGATAAATCCTGAAATGTAAATTTAATGTTTTACCTGAAATGTTATTTTGGGCAACTTAATTCAATTTTCACTGAAACGTCAGTTTTACGGCAAGCTTTAAGTCTCAAATTATTGGAGTTTATTTTCATAAAAGCACTCTAAATTTCTTTCCATTGAAATTATGTCTAAATGATAACTCCTTTGTATTTGACGTAAACAACGAAATCAAATTATGCTATTACTCTACTTATTAAAAAATTAATGAAAACATCCTTTAAATTTAAAGTAGACAATATTATAAAGTTATTTTATTATTTATTTCCTTACCGAGATTGAAATAAATTCTTTGATAAAGTTAAATTCAAAGATTTCCCTTTTCTTTTACAATAAATGTTCCTCGATATTTAATTTGAAATAATCAAGACAATCAGTTCTAGTACATTCGTGTGCTCGAATGCCTGACGATGCCGATAGGCAAAACCCGAGTCGTCAGTGACGAAATACAGGTACAAAATTTCAACAATTCAAGCTGTATATTGTATTTCCATCAAGCACCCTCAGTCCATATCCTAAATTGAAAGGTTTATCATTATAGATGTTTAATAATTAACCACATATTTTAAAGTTGTACAATATATGAAACATATACGTAGACCAGGGGTTCTGAACCAGTGAAGAATTTTAATGTTCCAAGCCGTCTTTTATAAAAGATTTTCAATATTACCTTATATTTATGCATATTTGGAATGCACGTTTTGAGTTACACTTAGACTCCCTAGAGAAGTGAGAAAATAATATTCTGAACATTGGTAAAAGGGGGAATGGAGTAAAAAACGTTGTACGACGTAGACTGTTCTCATGTGATGATTGTTAAGAATAATTGGAGGAAAATTAAAACTTTTTATAAATATTCTAAGATTCATTGTCAAGCAAAAGTATATGATAGTAAAATGGTGGCAATTAAAGTTAGAGTAGATACACTAGATACTTGTAACTTGTAACGGAATCTTAAATAAAAATATTTATATTAAAGTTAAACTATATATGTAATACTAGATGTGTAATGTTGTGATGTTGTCCATCTCTCCTAGATTATTAATACAAGCTACAAGAAATGTTTGAATATGAAAAATAATACCCGATATATAATAATGAATCAATACGTAATTCTGTTCGATTTAATAGATTCTTGTAATTAACAAAAAATTTAGTTCTGAAAATGGATTGTTATACACGATTTAAATTGATTTTTTGAGTGAGTTGTTAAAAATGTGAGAGATCCGTTCTGAAAAGATGTACGCAAAACGCTTGTGCATGCTTGAATTAAGTTTGAGACCCTTTTTAATTGGTAATGGATCCATGTACAAGAAGACAAAATGAACTGGCAAAAAACGTAATTGACGTAATTTTTTCAATTGTTTTAAATCTTTTAATCGCAAATTTGTAAGCTAATTAGTTTAATGATTTAAGAGGAAATCATAATATACGACGAAGTTTTGCAATGCAATTCAAAACTGAAAGTAGCGTTGATAGATTGTCATGCTTTTTTCCAATTTGCTCTCGGCGCTAAAATGTATTTTTTTCAGCGTTTCACTTGTTCAAATATTTTCATAAACATTCCAATTTCTCTTCAAATAATACGATAACAGAACACGCGATTTAGATTAACCGAACTATTGCACACAAAATAACAATAGTTGGAATTAACTTCCGTTTTTGGCGGACCGTTAAATCAACCATTGAATCGAATCAGTGAGTTGCATTCAGAGTTACGCAACGAAATTACAAATTAGAAACGTCATTATAATAATTATCGGAGAGCTGTTTTGACAAGTCTGACAAAAGAAACGCCATTCTGGGGTTTCCAGTGATCATACGCGCGGACTGAAAACTATAACGATTGATGAATAATTTGAATGAATGATTGTGAATGTTTTCAGCGAATTAAAGAAAGGGTCCTGATTAGGTAAACATAAAAAATCTTTTTTCAGAACAGAGATTATGAAATTATACTCAATAATTCAATTAATAGCATAATATTCGGGGTCAAAAGTTCATAATGTAAATATCTTGCTATTATAGATCTAATCTATAGATGACTAACCTGGACGTTATGCAAATGAAATTCAATATGTGGACACCACGTTTACTTCCTTGGTATTCAAAATGTGTTGATATTATATCAAATTCACTAGTTTAATATAAAAGATATGTATATTAGCTCTTAGCTATCGAGCCATGAAAGGAGAAGTTACATCATCGTTTACAAAAATAATAAATTATTTATGACCGCAGGGAAATCAAAAAGGAAACAAAACTAAGAGGGAACATTTAATCATATGGACTTTTTCCGTCTGTATTAGTAACATTTCACACGCAGTTAGATAGATAAAATTTGGAGCAATCGCGTTTCAATAATAATATTATAATGAGCTTATATTTATTACAAATGCATACGCTGTACTGCGATTAACATATAAATAACGGATTGTCGTTCATCACATCCTGTAGTAGTTTACTGTCACCACTCATACAATGCATGTGAACCAACTAGAGTAGCTTTCAAACATTGTTATTTTAAAATCACCAGCGCTGTCCTATAGTCGTTAGTGTTAAGAGTTATTTCTTTATTTTACTACGTTGGAATGTAAAAATGTTGAAAATGGAAACTGTTTTTTTTTATTTGAATGTTTGATTCTGAAAAATCTTGAAAGGAACATTATGTTAGTATTTTAAAAAATAAAATACCGTTCATTTGATCAATCATGCCATTCATTTGATAACCTCCTCAATGAGAGTAGTAGGTTCTAATCATAATTTAGAGATAGAATAAAAAAATCGGTTTTATTTACATTTTTTTAAATAATGCCTTTCCATCAAAAATTGACTGTTAGAAACTTAAAATGATAATGTTAGCTCTTAAAAAGTAAGAAATTATTGCATGTTATGAGCGTTCATAAAATGATTTCTGATAAAATAAAACAGCCAATTCACAAAAAATGTTCCATGAATGTAAAAAGAGTAGTTCCACGAATGTAATTTAATTTAAGATATCGACCGAGGGTGCTTGATGGAATTTCAATAACAAATTTGAATTGTTGAAACTTTTTACGTTTCCATGTTTTTCGTCACTAACGACTTGGTAATCGTGTACCGATGCAGAAAGGTGAAACCCGGGTCGTTAGTGTTGAAATACATAAAAATGTACAAAACTTTAACCATTCAAATTTGATTAAAATTATATTTATTTTATTCTATTTTAATGAATATCAAAAATGGTATTTGTTTAATATCCCTTCCAAAATGCCTGAACATGTCACTTCGGCTACAACCGTGCATCAGATTCATAATGCAGTTTTGAATCGGGTTCATTAGCCGATGCAGTGTATGGCGAGGTACGTTGTGCATCATGAAATTCATATTGTTAATACTCAAATACCGAGAGTATGCGACTGGCATATTTAACTATACATATATTTGCTTCGTCATCTACATATAACATAATAAATTGATATCACGGACGTTACAATCAAAAATAAATAAATTATACATAACATAAAAAAGTTCAACCGATAGCAGTTATTAAATTATTTTGATAAGCATGGTGACTAGATCAGATTGGGTCTACCAAATATATTATTGTTATACGTTATTACCTATTACTAATAATTATATTTATATTAAGTAACCATACGCACAATATTTGAAAGGGGTTTTTGTTAATTATGCTTCACGCAAAAGATTTAATTATGACTGAAACATAAGTCGCTTCTAGATTTCACGCATGAAACCTAGAGTCCTAATTCTGCCCTGAAAATCATACGCAAGAAACTGAACGACTCCTTTGAAGGGTTCACCAGTTGGATGAAATTGGACCAAATTGTTGGACTAAATTATAAAGTCAAAACTGTATTAGTCTATATTCCGATTTTATTAAATAAATGCTGCATTACTTATTCAAATACTTTCGTCCTCAGATATAATTGTATCGACTGTGGAAAGGAAAAAGGACGTAACCCACACACAAAAAATATCGTGTATAACCCATACAAAACATGTATAAAATTGTAAATATTGTGACTGGGTCACTAATGCTGATAGAAAACTTCGAAACATGATTAAAAAATTTACACTTTGGGATCAATGTTCTCTCTAAGTAGCGTGGGTGCGCGGTCGCGCAGCAATTTTAGAGCTTCCGCGGACTCAATTCGCGCTTGCGCGTACTCTAATACAAACCATTCAAATTTATTTTTAAGAAATATACATTGTTTTTTTATTGTTAAACGCATGTTCTATACCTTTGAAATGCGTATAAAATGTTAGTAAAAAAAATAAGCAAATTAACTATTATATTACTTATAATTTTAATCTCGTCGAATAACACAAGCAACATTAATTTTTAATAAAAAATATCACATATTGAAATGTGCAAAACATTTTATATTATGCCGGGCAATTGTTGGTTTGGCATGCTAAGCTTTTGGATATCACGCGGAGAGAACCATTTGCGTTAGAGGAAACATTGGTTAGGATTAGAATCCTGTCCCGTCCAAAAAATGCCACTTCACCGAGCTTCAACCTACGGACTTGTTGATTATATTCAATACGGATGCCTAATATAACGTCTCCTTTCTCGTCTGAAAAGTACGGAGAAAGTGTTTTGACAGCTTAAAAAATAATAAAATATCTTGTCGCAGACGCTTCTTTGTGTGCTAACGATCTAAAAAAAATTTATAAGACATCTTTTGTGCAGGCTCTCTGCTTTGTTAATTTGAATAGAATGAGGTTGTCACAATTAGGTTCGTTAGGATTCTTGTTAGTATATTCATCATTGGAAAGTGACACTGGGGCTTCATAAATTAAATTAAAAAGACGTGTACGTAACTCCTGCGAATTAGGATAGTAGAAGCATCGCACAATTCTTTTTATTTTACATATTGTAATATATTATAAGAAAGCAGGCATTGTCAATCATAAACATGTCATATGTATACTGTTCCTTTCAGAGACTTCTAAATATCAATCTTCTTGATGTTATTTTGATGTGCAATATTATATGAATCCGTTACTAAGCCAATACCGTGTGGAGCCTATAAACGACATCAGTCCATTTTAAAAAATAAAACACAATTCAATTGCAATTATACTAATTAGTTCCGAGAAATAATAAGGGTTGGAATTAATTAAGTGATGTTACATAAATATTTCCCTTTCTCTAAATAATTAATGTAATAGGGTCACTTTTACGTCGTAAATTTATAAATATCTAAATATGAAACAACTTTAAGCACATTTTTTTAAAATATTTAAATAAAAATGCATTTATTTTAAATACATTACCACAAACATACAAACATTTTTCTAGTTTAAATTTAAAGAATAAAAAGTGTGTATTTTTTTTTAAAACATTTAAATAAACTTGTCGCCCAGAATGAAAAAAATTTCCTCCATCCCCCTGGATACCTCGAGCGCACCCATAACGGCGACTGCATTCACTCGTTTAAATAATGTAGACAAGACTGGTTGCACTTTGCGAGTGAGCAATTTCAATCAAAAATCCAAAAAAAGTAGTTTCCTGAAAATGCTCATTTGTTGAGCGAAAACAGTCCTCATTAAAAAATAGGATGACTGCTTCATTTTGAGATGTTATTTATCAATAATCCGAGTATGTGTTAAATTCTAGCTTTAATGGTTACACGTGTTTCGTACGAATTACTAGACATTGCTCAAATAGTATACATAATATCAATAGTTGTCTTTAAACAATAATAACAGTTTTTTCGTGTTTCTTGGTATTATTACATTGGCTCCAAATCATCGAATGTATAATGCTACATTTATTTTTCCAGGTCCGAACATGTCTCAAAAAGTATGGATATCTTAAATACTTACATAAATATTATAAGTATTTAAGATATGTACGTACTACATATTAATGTTAATCAGTATGATTTGAAATGTTGGCAAAAATGGATTGGCAGCTCTTTTTTATTATTAAATCACTTTAAAACCAAGCCAATATGTGCAAGATTTTTGAGAATACAGTTAAATTACACGAGTGCCATTATTAAATTAATGTGATTTGTTATTTTTATAGACTTAGTATTCCCTGAACCGGAAAAATAATAGTTAAACTACTTTACTGACATGCGAAAACCATTATATTTCTTTTATAATTCGATGAAACTTTTATTATAAACCTAGCAGAAAATAAATGTAGTTGTCTCACTGTATGTCTGTGACAAGAACTTCTCCCAAACTGCGTACAGTAGCGATGTGAAATTTGGCTACCATTACTAGATCAATATTTTCAACATTTAACATTGTTATTAATTGATGTACCATATTTTGTGAGTGTTACATAAGGTACGGTACATTGTGATATTCTCAACTTTTAATATTAACTGATGGACTATATTTTTTAGATTTTAAGTTAGGTACGGTCCACGGTGATATGTTGGTAAGTTTTTGTTTTTCACCAAAGTATACTTAATCCTGGGCAAAGCTGAGTAATAAATACTAGTGCTACATAAAAAATGATCAGATAATTAGGCATATATTAACTGGATTCTCAATAAAAATCTGTATAAATGAATAAAACATAATTTAAATTAGTTTTCGTTTGATCTTATAATGACCGTTAAGTTATTTTTTGTTATTTTTTATATAACTTTGTCTTTACAAAATCTAGCTGCATGTTATACGTTCTCCTATTTTGGTTCAATTTTCATAACACAATTGATTCTTAATGATATCATTGTGAAAAGAAAAGATTATAGAGTGTATCAGTGTAAAAATAGGAAGTCAAAAGTAAGTGGGCCAACCAAGTTCATGAGATGAATACAAATTCGTTTGAACCTACGTACTTACAGTACTAGCCCGCCCGCCTTGCCAACTAAAGTGACTCACGTGTCAATATGTTTTATATTACAACTTACTGTTGAGTAATTTTAACTGTATGGTGTGTTACTTAAGCTAAATTAGTTATAATTAAAATGAATAATATATTTTCTAATCGTCAGCCCGTGCGAAGGATATCCTTAGACTTAGTTATGAAGTAATTAATGACAGAAAATAATCAATATTTTCAAGGGACTTCATTTACTATATTAAACGTTGAATTGGATTATTTATTTATTTTATCACAGTGCTCCAAGCATATGGCCTCCTAATGGAGGTATATTAACGGAAGTTTTTCTACGAGAAATGCTTGTTACTCAGTTGCTCAACCTCTCTTTCTGAAAAAGAGAAGGGATAGAAGGATAGGGCTCGGACATGACTAGTGGTTAGTTCATCGATCTCGCTATGTCTCGTTTTTGGGATCGGATGATGGGGGGGGGGGAGAATTTGTGACATCACAAAACATTCATGACTACGAACAGAAATGTATTGAAAAATCAATTTACGAAACTGTCCGCACCGGGTCTTGAACCCGAGACATCCGTAACCGTAGCCAATGACGTTAACATCTGTGCCACGGAGCCCACATATTACAAAGTAAAGGTTAAAAGCTTTTGCCCTGTAAAAAACGTTTAAAACATAGTAAACATTGGAGGTTGGCAAGAAAATCAACAAAGTGAGTTCAGACAAAGTCTACTTTAATATATTGAAAAATTATTCTCGTCTAGACTCATTCACATCCACGTGGAATATATTTAAATCCGCAGCAATATCGTTGAACGTTGTTGAAGCTTTTCCCAATGGCAGGATGGCTCTACACTTTGAAAGAACAAACAATTCATATACACCACTCCTCAAAAAATGATCAGGAACATAAAGCTTAACATTCTCAAAAATTACCAAATTCTCATTTTGGCCTCGTAAAAGCCGAAAGAAATATGCGGTCAGTAACAATTCTCTTCGAGTGATCAAACTATAAACGTGAGCAGTCGGAGGAAGCTAAGAATTAAAATCATTGCTTACCTTAGACATATAATAAATAACCTTGCAATTAAGTAGGTCTGAAAATGCTTCTCAAAGGGCGAAACGCGTGTCATATTTAGTAACACAACCAGTGAAATAACAATTTAAAATGTTAGCAATTTTCTTTCTATATTAAAAATGAATTTCCACAAAGTTACCGTCGAATCTGTAGAAAAGAAATCTGTCATTTATTTGTTGTTTTAAGAAGTGTGCATTTTTAACGTTATGTGCTATTATCCAAAATAATCATTCACAACGAAGCCGATACCGCATCAAGTCATATAACCGTCATTCACAGAAATAAAACAAAAGCAAAAAAATGTTTTTAATTCAAAAAATCTTGTCTCATCAAAGTAATATTCGGTTACATAATAGAACAGCCACAGAAATATGCTTGTTCCATTCGCCGAGCGTCTGATAATAGTTTGCTTTTGAATTCACGGATGTACTGAACCTCATGTGTGTATGTGTGCTAGAGAAAGAAGAGGCACAGGTGACCGGAGGGAAGTGAAGTGTTGTGAGCGTAGCCTGAGGCTGCGAGAGAAAGTCTTTTGCTTCGAATGAAATCGAGTGGATCGGAAGAAAAGAAATGGGATACCAACAATTCGTAACAGGATTTTATTTTTTGTTCGAATGTGTAATTGATGCCACATTCTACAATAACAAGCAGGTGCGATCGCATATAGCGAAGAAATTCCTTTGCTATAATATAAATTTATTTTCCGACTCATAATTTTTTAATGAAATAGTTAATTGTTGAAAAATTATCTCATTTTACGAATAATGACAATAAAATATCAAACTTCTCTAATTTAGTAATCTAAAGCCGTACCTAATGTTTTCAGATAAGTGAGTTTGTGATACATTAAATTAATCAATGAATAGGTGACACTGCTGGCTTTCAGTCATGGCACTTTAATAATGCACAGAGTAACCGAATATTGTGCTTCGAAAACAAATACTTTTGGCCAATACTTGGGTTGCGATGGTTTGACTTTGTCAGGAGGAGTTAACGGAGCGGACGAACCAACCACGTTTATGTCAAAAATTAAATTAAAAAAAGATGGTGGACCTAGATTGGACAAGTTCTGCGGATACTCCAGGTTAGCCTGAATCCTACATGTCTCTTCTATCAACCGGATTGATTCCGTCACTCTGGAAGGCCACTGATGACCATTCATAAGATTTACTTGGCAGAGCAACGGGAGGCTGGGACCTGGGGGAAGCAAGAAGGCTAGTGGGGGACAGAGAATCTTGGAGGCACCACATGGTGGCCATTTGCTCCGAGTAAGGAGCAGATATAGATAAAAAACCTGAACGTATTACTGCATGATTTAGTCAAATAAAAAGTTTATAGGTGTACTGCACTATTGTAGGTGTATGGCGTTTTAATTTGAATAAAACATTTTGTACGTAATAGAGAAAAACGTTTGGTAGTCACATTTCTTGTTTGTATTGAAATATTCTCATGTCAATAGAGACGTATAAAAGATGTAAATTTTGGTCAAGACTAATTAAAACCAGTTATTCACGACAGACATTCAAAAAAAATCCCACTAAGGTCATAATAATATCAACCAGTGGTTTTGATGAAATTTCATTCTGATAAAGATGAAGTTGGTATTTATTTAATATTGTAACTGTTCAATATTGTTTTAGCAACAGACAATGTAGACAAAAGCTCACATCATATAATATGTATTTTAATAATTAGGTCATATTAAGTATAATTAGGTCTATGTCAATTCTTGGTGCAAAATCATTATAAATGAAAGATTTTAATACAAATCTCACATTCTTATCAAATAGAAAGAACAACTGAAAATGCTTGTGCTGATTGAAACGGGGTGGAATTTTTTTGAAGATTTTTTTATATAACAGCGGCATACATGAACAGCAGATGAACTCAAATACTGTTAGTAACAATTGTTTCGTATTTTTTTACGCGATGGAAAATTTCTGATGGAATTTAGATTCGGCGATGAATCATCAGCGTAGAAATGATACGCGTGCGCTCGATTTGTGTGTCGACGAACGAACAGGTCCGGTATTTATTTTGTTCCACCTGAGACCTGACACTTCTTGAATCTCAAGACACGGCGCTTCCTGTCCTCTCAGATAGCGATACCTATGGCAACCTTAATTACTTTCATTCGTGTGCTAATGAAACATGAACTCAACCAATCAGATTATTTTGCAAACTTTCTATATACGTACTATTGAATTTTGCGAAGGGGCTTAGAATGAATTTTAAATATATGAAAATAGTTAAACAGTTGATTAAATAAAATTAAAATTGAGTACTTTGATATTCCTCTGGTTGTGTTACTAAATGTAACAAGTGTTTGTGCGTCTTTGAGACGCATCTTAAGACTGACTATATCGCAACATTAGAATGAAGATGTTGGCAAAACACGTGTCACATTTCGTAAGACAACCATTGGAATAACAAAGTCATCAATTTAAATTAAGTTTTAGAAACGAATTTCCACAAAGTTATCGCCGAATATATCGAAAATAGTAATTATATGTATTTATAAAAACCGTGAAAGTCTTAAAATATTTTAACTAATAAACAACAGTTCCTGGCTGTCTTTTTTATGAACTTAATGAATAAAGTGAAAACAAACAGTATTACAAAATGCATATACTATATATTATATGTAAATGTACAGAATTGTATTTATAGCCCCTCACGTGCAGCCAAGAGGTCAATGCTCTTGGGTGCTCGTCCTATACAGTTTGTCTGTCCGTCCAGCGTTGGTCATTGGTTTTTCAATCGATTTATGGATTTGTGTTCAAATGCAGGCTATTTACATTTCCTCCCACTATAGCGATCTACAAATCGGGGGAAAACGAATCTAAAAGTTTATTTCTAGCCCTATCCATCTATCTGTACCCTCTCCGAAGGAGAGGATAGGTGAAAAATGGAGATGTTGAAATCCTTATTTCTGAAAACAAATTTGCCTTAGATTTTAGATTGGAAGTCCATATCCGCCACATTGGGAGCGGACGTTGTCTTTTAAAAATATTTTCACTGATATTTGTTATATATTATTATACATATTACTGAGTTTTTCGGTTCAGTTGAGCTAATTACAATTTAAAAACTCGGAAAAATAACGAAATTCTTCGCTTCGTTTCACATGTTAATATTTTATTGCATATTATACTTAATTGTGGGTTTCTAGTTACCGATACTGTTTATCTATCGTGCGATTCCAGGCGTAAATCCACAGCGAAACTGTTCATGTAAATAGTTTTTATGTAATCTATGAATTTTAATAAGAGAACAAGATGGGCTGTCTGGTGTAGGCTAATGGATAACTATATTCGCAACCGTTTTAAAAATAAGATTTTGCAACTCACTTACTTATTGGGAGTCAATATATCTCACCAGGAAAATGAATATGGCTAAAATAGTACCTAAAAAAATAACGATGTAGCTATGCTGTATTTATATAACATGTTAATGACTTATTATAACTACTTCGGTTCATGTGAGCCTGAGACTTGGTTCTATTGTTATAAATAATTTTCAGCGTAGTGCGTGTTGCAAATTTGTAAATCAAATTCAGAATATATACACCAGAAGGGAAAGTTTATGCGTATTATGGTGCGAAGATCCTTATATCTTTTGTAATAAAGGATTCCTTAAGAGGATGACAATTTTAATCCTCACAATAACATTATGAATTTGAGAATGTTTATATAATCTTATGAAAATTAGCAGATTACAGAGAATAATATAATTATTATTCATTTGTTTCTTAAAAGTCTTTAACCTGTAAATGTTAAATTTCAATTAATACCTGTATGCATTTATATGTGCCTGATAATTCGCAAAATTATCGCCATTTCATTTAGGAGACATAAAGTTTGCAAATAAGTACAATGTAAATTTATAATGATCTTATATTTTAAATATGCTAAAAACAATATTTTAAAAAATAGTAATATTTGGTAAAACTCTATGATGATATATATAAAGTAACAAGATTATGCAATTGCAAATTTATCAGCAATCAAAAAGAATGAAAAGTCATTCACGATATTATTCAAAAGCATTAATGGCCAGTCACGGATGCCTGTTATTTGTACATTCAACTATCATATTATTTATTCGGGTCTACTTATAGTAAAACTTCCTGTCTTTAAGATAGTCATACGTTGGTTTAATAACTTCCACTATCGTTTATGAGCGAATGATACATTTAAAAAAAATATTTGATTTATAAAATAGGTAGTGACTTAGCTTCTTAATAATTGAGTGCTAGTAAAGTAATAAACGTGCTTCAAATCAACCGTTTTTATATAGAGAAATATAAAAATAATTGTAAGATTGTTATATAACATCATTTAGCCTAGATTTAATGGTAGTGCAAAAAATACATTATAACGACAACTAAAAATGAATATGCACTTAATTTTTACTATTTCGTAATTGTTGCATGTGTTCAGATTCTTAAAAAGATTTATAAGAATTCATCATGCAATTTTCCTTCCTCATATAATTACAGATACTCTTTACTTTGCGCAATACAGAAATTAAATTCAAAACAAAATAAAAATGCTTTGTTTATTTAATATGATAAAATAAAATTTAATTAAGCATAAGACTCAGTAATATTTTTAAGTTAAAGAGTTCTTAAATAATTACTTTGTTATAAATTCTATATGTCCAATGTAATTTACCAAATCGTTTATTAGCTTCAAAGTATCATACTTTAGGAATAATTGACCCTACTTTTCACGATATAGTAATGATACAATCATCGGTAATGTCTTAAAATATTCTAGTAAATAAACGTCAATTGCATCGTCATACTGCGTTAAAAGAAAGTAACAGAAAGTTCAGTTGAAAATATTTAATCCACGGAATATAAATGTTTTTCAACGTCACTATTCAATCAAAAAAACTTACAAATAAATTGACGTTGAAATTATTTAAAAAAAAAACATTTCAAATGACGATTCATATGGTTATTTAAGATACACTTGTATTCATTGCTCAACGAGTGATATTTTTACGTAACCTTAATGTGAGTGAGAATGCAAATAACAAAAGTAGTTCTTTTTTTCCATCGTGACGAAGATAATTATTATTCGTGTTTAACAAAATTTAAATCTAAAGATACAACTTGTCTGATAATATATTCTTGATGACATTATACAGAAGGTACACAAAATTTGTTGAGTTAGAATACCATAAATCAGCAAATTTCAAATTATTTACTATCAATTATTTCTTCAAATCAAATGTTTACCAGTCGTTTAAAATGTTTGATTTATTTTAATGAAGTACTGAATGTGTTAATTGACTCTGTGAACATATCCGTCAAGCAAGCATCCGTTTCTCTTCCGCTATTAATATGTACCTAATCTAAAGTTATCGACGTGTTAAGTCATCTATAAAAAGCACTGTAGCAATGATTATTGATATGAAAATACTGTTAAATACGAGACGCTTTGATGAAGAAAGTAAGTTGAATCTCATAACAAATTCAATTAATTATACTATAATATATAATGAATTTATCATTGTTATTATGGATCAAAGAAATCGTTTGATATATAAATTCTAATTTATATGCGGGCGACAGAAGCTGTTGAACTTATTTTAGATTACAATCAATAAAAAAATGTAGCAAGCACTGGTTCTCAATTCTATTTACCAACTACAAAAACTGGAAATCATTAGTGTGTTTTATAAAAAGATAACGATTTTAATATTTCACTGCCTTTATTATAAAGGATATTTCACAATCCGTTCGGAAATTATCGAAATCATTGAGCGCAGGATTGTGTTGCTTAAATGTAGCATTTTTGTTGCTTTCATAATTCACAAATTTATGGATATCTTGCAAAAATTATTAAGAAATATATACAATAATTCGTTCACAGATAATTCTATAAAAGCAATAATTCACCGTTAAGTAATAAAAATGTTGACTTAAAACGTGAAAAAATTAGTTAATTTGAAATGTACGGAATTTTGCTCAATATCGGAAACCCTGTTGTAGGAAAACTTTCTACAGCCGTCGTTGGTCTCGTACTATTGTGGTTTTATTATATTTTTAACGATGAAATTGCTTTTTTTCAAACCATATAAGGTTCAGTAGATTGTCCATAACGAAGTAATTAGAAAATCTTACATCAGTATATTTGTAGATATTTCAGATAAAATCGATTATCGCTGTATTTGAAGTGTGTAACTTGATTAACATATAATTAGATTGAAAAACAATTCTACATAGAACATTACTACAATAAACAAATAGTAATATATAAGTAAACAGTGATTAACGTTTTCAGAAAATCAAAAGTTACAACATTAAATTGCATACATTAGAGGTCTGCACGGGCCGAAATTTGATAAAATTACCCGGTCCTAGCCCGGCATCTACAGAACCGAATCAATCCGGGCTCGAGTTTTTAATATCTGTAAAAGTTTCGACTATTTTTTCCATTTACAATGTTGTTGAAACTATTAAAGAATAAACCAAATTTATTAATTTAAGCATAATGATTTTATTGGCAAAAGCAACTGTAAGCCATCTTCATCCATAGAAAGCAGATTTATTTGTTTACCAACGAATTATATAAGCGGTAAGCAACTATTGGGCATTTGTATTTAGCTTCAATTAGCTCATGCAATTTTATGTCTTTTTTAGCTTCAAGTTCCCGAAATATATTTATGATGACACTATACTTTTAAAACAATATATTATGATATTGCTTCCATATTTCCAACGACATTCGTAACAAATTTGAAATAAATCATTTAGATTTTTAGCTTTTTATGGATAGTATTGCCGCATGTATTTTTTTGACTCGAAATATTTTTTTGAAAAATTAATCTCTTATCCGAACCCAAATCTCAGTACTCTTTACCCACCCGGGCCCCGTGAAGAACTCTAGCATAAATTAATAATTATGTTAATATATCGTCGAGAAAATAAGTTTTTATGTCATCTTTACGACAAGGCTTTATTACTACTTGACGAGATCATTAGAAACCGTTTATTAAAATGTCATTATTGTACGAGTCGGGCTTATAATAGCTTTTCGATTAAAACTATGATCAGATATCAAGTTAAGGTTCAAGTCTTGATAAAGTGATTAAAAGTATACGGGGCATTAGCAACTGTATGCTAAATATGGTTTAATGCTTTGTAGCATATCTCTTATCTCCGAGTACCTGGCAAAGTCGATCCACCGTACCCCTAGTATTCGCTGCAAGTGTCTGTTTTCAAACCACATTATACGGATACTCGCTGAAGTGAGGTGTCTTAACTTGAAACCATAAAGCAGCACTGTCAAAATGGATGGGTTGAATAGGTGACAATTGGTTCTGACCGAGTATAACCGTGAGTTTCAGACCTTCTGCAATGAGTTGATGTTGACTTTGTCAAAAATTCGGAGGTAAAAGAGCAAACGGACCAGTCCCTTATTAACTCTAAAAAAAGCAACGATGGACATGACTTTGACATATGTTGCAAATGCTCCAGAGGAGCCTGAATCCTGCCTATCTCTTCTACCAACCGGGTGGATTCCATTTCTCTTGAAGTCCGCTGATCCATATGATGCGATAATGATAGATAGCTGGTATGGATAATAAAACATATCTAGCGTTTTGATATGAAAAATGGTATATTTTTTACTCATAGACAAAAACACACGTTTGTGTTGAAATTATATTGTACATTTTAACAATAAAGTTCATAAATATAAATATTCAAAATCAACCTGAAAGTTCCTTCTTGTTGATTTAACAGTTAGATTATAAGAATCTAAAACCTCAGACACACATTAATTTTATCTTGAAACATAGTCCAACGCATAAAAACTGAAATACTATAACGTCATTTTGTTACTACATTAATTTGGAAACTTCAGCATCAGAATAAATGTATTTTTCAACATTATTTAGAAATTACAGTTGTATTGCGGAACGTATTCACTTTTTAAACAACTATACAGTATATTTTCAATAAATTCGATAGTAACTTCATAGAAATTTGCTTCTCAAAGAGGCAAACCACGTACCATAATATGAGTAATACAACGAGTGTTATAAAAAGTTATCTATTTTAATTTTATATTAACTCTGGAAAAGTAAGGAAATAATCAGATATACCAAAATGCGTCTACTACGATCCCTGGTCTACTCCATATGCCTTTAAAACGTGGAGAGATGGACTCAAAAAGTGAACATCCAAAAACGGCTAGATGCATTTGAAGTGTGGTGCTGGAGAAGGATGTTCCGTATACCATGGATGGCCAAACGTATGTATCCAGTAAGATTTCCAAATCCAGAATAGACTCTCAACGGCTTAAACAAGACGCCTAGTGATCTAGTTTGGTCACATCGCCCACAAACTTACCGATACTCTTGAGATGCTTGTCGTCACAGGAAAGTGTGAAGGTAGAAAGGGATACGGAAGGGCCTCAGCTTGCTGGAGCGACCAAGTGAAGGACGCCACAGGCCTCTCCTTACCGATGGCCCTCAGAGCAGTGGTGAAGGATCGTCAAAGGAAATGAAGTTGTTGCGGTAGGAGGAAGTAAAGACGTGAGGAATACGACGAAGAAAAATTAACTCTACAGTACGTACCGTACGATTATATTCTCAAATCGCAATTTTCAGCTTGTTTTCTTAACAATAATTATGATAGATATTATTTACAATGCGTATAATTGAATGTCCAAAACAACTTTTTATAGCGTGACCAGAGATGAGAAAAAAGTTGTATTTTCTCCGTTAATTAGCGGATGTATACATTTAACCGCTTACTTGCCATAATTGAAACTTTCTTTTTGATCGCAGCATTCGCTTGTGCAAAACGATAAAATGCTAGTCATTTCAATTGTAAAAAAACTTGCACGCTTATAGACGTACATCATACATAAGAATAATATGTAATAATATAATAGGATGTTATACAAGTACCTTGAAGTATTAAAGATTTCACGTTGATTCTAAATGTAAATACTATACAAGTCAATCAATTAAATTTGAATTATTTTAATATAAAACTAAATTAGATTCAAATTTGAATTGTTGAGATTTTGTACATTTCCATGTATTTTGTCACTAACGATCCGGGTTTCGCCTTTCGGCTTCTTCAGGCATTCGAGTACACGAATGGACTCGGAATGACAAACAGTATATAACATAAAATAGGACAAAATATTATCTAGTCTAGGAACCACACTGCTAACTGAAATTAATCCCAAAAAAAACTTGAGAATAACCTTAATACTTGTTGGGAAAACAAACGCATTAACAAAGTAAGAGGACAATCGCGATTGCAAGTGGCCAAAATAATGTTAGAATTACTAGTGATTTTACATTTATAATTGAAAAATAGGTTTTAAAAATGCAGTTTTAAGAATGGATAGATATACCTAATCATTCCAAATTAGTGAGTTCTGTTGGGTGACTATGATATGAATATAGAAATATGAAAATATCATTATTTTGATTGTTAATTTACGTTTTTTACAAACTAATCTCATGTAAAAGATGCAACAACGCACAGTTTGGAAGAATGAGCTGTTCGTTCAGAATTGGTAAGGAATTTAACTGGGCTCTATTGTTTTCCAAAATTTCTTGATAAAATAATTTATGATCACCCATGTTTTAATGCAACATTTTAACCCCATCATCCGCACTGAAGCTATGATTCTCCAAGAACACGTTATTTGCAAATATGGATGTATCTTTTTTTAATACATGGAAATGTACACAATCTCAGCAATTCAAATTCCATCAAGCACCCTTAGTCGATATCTTAAATTATATTTATAAAATAGATTCATTGGTCTCATCTCAGTATCAATCACTTAAATTTTAGGTTTTAAATGCTTTATTGATTTAAATATTACCGTGAATTGCTGTCTATATAATGGGAGATACTTAAGCGTGTCTATAAATTGTAACAAGGTAAAAATATTATAGTTTTTGTTATATTATAGTTTGACGAGAATTATACGATTTCGTTGGTAGCTATTTTGGCATTACGACTTCGTCAGGACTGTGCTTCAACGGATTTAATTTAATTTATATTTACTTAGGAAATGTGAACGTCTTCAACTTTGAATAAATAAATTATTCAATGTAATTTTTTTGTTGTTCTAGGAAAATAATACCATTGCTTAAGTTTAAGCCATTATAGAAAGGTCAAATAATCAGTATAATTTGTTTTTCAAAATAATCGACAAGATCATAATTTATTTTACCATATCCGCTGACAATGTGGAGCATATGGCTTCCTAATGGCGGTATTTGAGAACTGCTTGTTACTCAGTTGCTCAGCCTCACTTTTTCGTTAAAAGTAGGGATAGAGGATAGGGATATGATAGGACTAGTGTTTAACCAATCGTTCTCTCTACTACCCGTTTTTAGAATCGAATGGGTAAGAGGGAATTGTAGACATCACAAACATTCATGCCTACGAATAGAAATTCACAAATAAATTGAAAACTCAATTTATGGAACTGTTCAGTACCGAGACATGAACCCGAGATATCCGTAACCGTAGCCGACGACGTTAACTACTGCACCACGTAGCCGGCGAGATGATAATACATAGTGTAAATTAGTTATGTCTCCTTAATTAGTATGTATAGATTAATTAAAATTCGTTTAAACATAGTTATAACGATGATTTGAAGCTGAAATAGCTATTACCTAAATATATGTTAAGCTTATTACAATGGAGTTATACTAATTGAATGCCAATTCAATCAATCAATGTTTACATCGTCATAAGGTAGTGATAAAGTAAGTCCCTATAAAGATTTGTCAAAGGAACATAATATTTATTTGTGTGTAAGTGCGTGTTTCATAAAGCTTTTGTGTAAGTGTTGCTAAATTCCTTCACGTTCTGAAGTTTAAGTATAACTTTAGCAACTAACACGGTCATTGACCTCGTTTAATCGTAATCTTCAACGGATTTACTTTTATTTTCTCTTGTGACAGGTTCGCATTTTTCTGAACTGAAAAAAAAGATTATTTACAAACAGTCGTGTTAAATTGTATGAGGAAACAAAACTGTTCAATAATGAGGACAAGTAATTAATACCCGTTGAAAGAGGATATTGAACATTAAAACCTATGAACATAAAGATTGTTTGAACGACTTATTATGTCATATTTATATAGATTTTATTATAAGATATCAGTGATTTTTGATTTAAATTGTATTTTAGTGTTGAGAAAATAATCAATCTTTTAAAATTAGCTGCGAATCTCTATCTTTTTAAAGAATATTTCACTTGAATCAACACCTTTAATTATGTGTCCCATATAATTATACATCGATAATTTAGTGCAAAGATATTTCATGTCCAGTTTTTCTTGTTTTAAGAAAATCAAATTTGAAGATTTGAGATGCCGGGATAATTCAAAATTTATGTGTGCCAGTTCATCGAACATTTATTTGCTTTTTAAAGTATGCTTTTTGATGTAAGATATTTAAAAACTGTTATAAATTGTTTTAATTTGTGCAAATGAGTGATTGGATATGCAATATAATTGCATGAAAATCCGTCTAAAACTGGACTTGGAACATTTTTCACAAATAAATACTAAGTAATTTTTTTTTTATACTTATTACGACGAACCTTACAGACCTTAGTTATATGTACATAATAAAACTGCAATACAAATCCAATTAACGTACCATAGAATATAATATAATATGTACTGACTATAATACTAATGTTGATTGCTACTGCAAAAATAAAATTATGGTAAAATAACGATATTTTAAGTGAAATATAGTTCATATGAATTAGTTTAAGATATAATAAAAACATCGTACAATGTATTCACGAAAAATTTTGTAAGAAAAATTGTTGATGAATTTCAATCTATAAAAATGTAATAAACAGTAAAACCTATTTGTCTTTCAGATAAAAAATCTTTAGTATTTAATTTCGATATTTTAAATGTAAAATTGAGTCATTCAGCGTGGAATTTAATAATGTAAATAATCTCTACTACCCATATAGTATAGTAGAAAGTGAACATTAAAATATTTTACTATAAATTTTAATTGGTAATTTTTCTGTGGAAATAGAAACTTGATTAAATGGCAACTGTAAAGCTGCAGATGAAAGTATATCAGAGTTTGAATAGAGCAAGTTGAACCTTGTTCAATATTAATTTGATTTCTAGTCAAATATTTAACTTTACAAGTTGGCCTTTTCACATTTCGTCCACTAGTCATTTCATCAAAAGTGTAATGCGGTGAAAAGCCAAGCTTTTGATAGAAGAAAAGTTTCTATGTGATATACTACTGTAAACACATACAGTGTGTATTATAAAAGTTATTAATGAAAAGGCTTATTTGCTTTAAGCTCCTTTAGTTTAAGTAGACCGTTTGCACCTAAGTACTGTATTACTGTATATTGATTTTTTGGTTTTTTTAACACAATTTATGGTCTGTTTTATGACACCCAATCACCTAGGCTCAATATTAACGCTTAAGGGTGTTCAAAAGAATTATTGTTTATAATAAAAAATCTTTTAATTGTTATTTATATGTTATGCTTTCATTTATGCTCACCGATACTATTTTATCCTGAAAAAGGGACGTAAGAATAGAGCAAATTGAAAACTTTTAATAATATTTATACAATTTTTTTTTATGACAAACAATGAACAGAAAAAGAAAGTTTAAGATGAAAATAAAAGGAACAGATCTTGAAGTCAACATTGTATAGAAATCATTGATCCCTGTGACCTGTGATGAGGTGGATACCGAAACCAGTTTGACAGGAGTATCGTAAATACACGAGCGCGGACCGCAATCCTGGAATTTTCCATCACAGAGGTCGTGTAGATTCTTATTTTAGGGATGACTTTAATATAAAAGTTAAATTCACGAGCTTGTCCGTGACCGATGAACGGGACCACAGCTAATAATTCTAATGTGTCCATTTTGGTAAAACCTTATGAATGAATATATTTATCATTGCATTTGATACGACTGTTTCCTTCTTCTGTGATTTCCAAAACCATAGAACAAAAAAAACTACACCTTATTGAACACTATCTAAAAGGTTCATATTTTCCTCCATAACTAGAAAAAATAAATCTTAACTCCAAATTATAAAAAAAACTCTTGTGCTTCCGTCGCTGCCCCTGATATACAGTTTGTTGTGATTGACAAATCCAGACGAAAGTGGCAATTTTCATTGGGCTACGTCCTTCATATACCGATTTTTAAATCTAGAAAGATGATATCAGAATTTGAATACCAGGTGGACCCAGACTATTAAAAAAACAAAAATTGTTTCTATATTTGTGGCAATAATTGTACTTGAGATCTGAGTTCTGGACGTTTTATGCGACATATTCATAAGAGATACGACTATATACGAATGTTGTATTGGCAGTTGTTCTGAATTCATTTTATTGTACTTTGTTCTCATGCAACAAAATAAATAAATAGTCCCCATTATATTTATTACGATTTGACTAAAACGTATTGCTTACGCGAAAGAGAACAACGCACTCATAATTTTGATTCAATAAAGTGAGAGTTTGTTTTTTTTATTATTTATCAATAACATCAACCCATCGTCTTCCCACTGATTCATGTAACAATAATCTTGAAAGTCAATAAAAAATCGAGTTTAATGTTCTCCTGTCAAGCAATTTTGCGTATCGGATTCGATAAGCTGTAGATGCCACCTCAAATGAACTGAAAAATGTAGGTCATTAGGCTGTATTAAATGTGGTTGAAGCATCTTACAAAGGCGGATGACTTTTGATTTCTGAATCCTAAAAACACGCTTCGACGACCGCAATTGAACGCAATAGCTCCCGTTTGAAGTGTACAATCAAACCGGTATATGAATAATTACACTACTGCATGTAGGAAGGGTGTCAGACCAAAAAATGTTACCCAGATTATTTTAAATTATCAAACTGACAAAAATTATTATTTTATTGCATTTTTTTAAAATAAAACACGATTTGTTTTACAAAAAATATGTGTTTTTAAAATAAAATGCCTTCCACCAAGAATTGACAGCTAACACCTTAAAAGCGATTAGTTTAATGCAATATTTATCAAAGAATTTTCGAAGGCTACAAAATTTGTGCTTATTATACCCCGCGCATTATGCAAATACAACGTTGACGGGAAATAAAACACTTTAACAGAACTGAGAAAAAAATAATAATATTTTATATAACAGCTATAAATCAACACAGTGACAAAACACATAATATTTTTGAAAAACAAGGTAAGAATAAAACCTATTATATGTTTGTCGTATCTAGTATATTTACAAATTAAATATATATACTAACAACACAATTTTATATGAAAAATTTATATAATTTCTCTGGTTTCGTGACTGTGTTGTTTTGTCACTGAGTTGATTTGTCACCGAAAAGTATTGATCAACCGAACAGCTATTGCAATTGGAATCTTAATTGATCTTCGCGAAAAAGTATAATATTAAAAAAAATACTTTGGTAATGGTTTTTGTTATTATACTTGGACCAACTTTGGTTTTCCCAATTGGCATTTTCAAGCCCAACAACTTTTTTTATGTAACCACATCCGCTTAAAATATGTATCATATGGATTCCTACTGGAGGTTACCTCAATATTAGCTGTTTTATAAGAACTCCTTTTTACTAAATCACTCAACCTCTCTTTTTCCGAGAGAGTAAGGTTGGAGGATGCAAAAGGATAGGAATAGTGGTTAGCTACTTTCACTACGCCCTTATTTGAGATTCGATGGGTGGGAATGAACATCATATACAACCAAGCACAAATCCGTAAAACCGCAATTGAAGACAATGTCTTTAACCAATCGGCTATAGACCCAGAAAATGTACTCGAATATTCAGCCAATAATTTGACAGTGGCATCAAAATGATGATATTATAGATTCTGAAATACACAATAGCGAACGGTCAAACGGTCAAGCTGCCAGTTATTTTGAATTTCTTAAACCGCATGTAACCAGACCCACCTGATCGCGAGGGTTAAGCTTATATCACTATATCACAAAGGTCAACAATGTGTAAAATATGTGCCATAATTCTCAATCGTAAAGTAGCACCGTTAGAATGCATACATTCAGTACAAGGTTAGTAACGAGAATAAATTTTAAAGCTTTATTACAAAAAAGCTATATTCAAATTCAGAGGATATCAAAGTTTAAACTCCATGAGATGAAAGGAGAAATAGGGCCTAGCCCGGGTATCCTACACCTAGTGTAAACAATTGTTAGTTATCAAAGTTTTGTCTTATTTTTATCAAATCATCATAATGCTTCATAACTTTTAATTTTTACTCAAATTATTAAGCATCTTATATATGTTAATGATACACAATATTTTTATTTAATTTACAAAATTGTTTAATTTTCCGAACGTGTCGTTCCTCTTGCACTGATTCATTTCTCAAAACGAGATGAAATAAAAAAATATATGAAAATAAACATTGCGCTGGATTAAGGTGTAATACCACTGCCGCAGGCTTTCTGCATAACAGACAAACTGGTTTCTATCAAAAAACGAACAACTTCGGGTTGAGGTATTGGGAGACCTGAAATAAATTATATTGAATTTACTTATTCATAATATGTATTTAATAATTATATACTTGTCTTGTACTATATGCATATTGTTAATATCAATTATTTTTTTTTAATCTGTTTCAGATCAGTTCGAATGACACACTGTAAACGCTGAATAACTGTAAGTACTGATTATATGTTTTGATACAGGGTTTTTATTATATTTTATTAAAAAATGACAATATCTATTTGACGTTCACCAAAGAACTTATATTTCTTCGAACAGCAATGCAGTATCTTAAGCCTCATATAATAGGAACAGCTTCATAATGTAATTTAAAGTATCATCTGAGGTTTTTCGATTGATCTTCAATAACAAATTTAGTCGTTCAAATGTTTTACCATAAGTTTCGTCAATCGTTTTTACCTTTCTGTATCTTTAGGCATTTAATTAAATGGATTAATTCGAACTGACGATATTTAAGTTTCATGATTTAACATGTAAAGTAGCATTGACAATTTTTCATAATGATCAGAACCAGTTTCACTCATCGTTGACAATGCTTGCAATTATTATAAACCACGTAGAAGTAGTCCAAAATAATTGTGTTTTACTTTCTTTCAATATAATATCTTTCCACCACAGCACCATAAAAGTGATCTTTATTGTTTACTCGTCAACCCGGAGCGAGTCTTTGCTACGTTTTGATTGTTCTCGATTTTTTTCACATGGCCGTCATGAAATCTCTTTTGACCAGACAATTGACAGATTATGATTATTGGAGTCAAATCGAACATCAATTATTCATAACCAACACAGAGCCCAGTTCACTTTCATTGCCCGTATTTTAAGAAGCTTAAAGCAATACATATCAGTCCCAATTTGAAATATATAAAACAATCATTTTGGGGTTTACAGTATTCTTTGTATACCTACTTTTAATTCATTTACTAAAATATCTTTGCAATATTTCAAGCCGATAAATCATGTTAAAGCTTAAAAAAAAGTAATTGATATTTCATTATTAATTTTATTTATTACAATGTTTATGCGGGTCTCCCGATATCTCGCAAAAAACCCGCTGTCTACGTCGGCTGGGTTCGCAATATTCGCTTCGGCCAAGACATTGACGTTGGGCCGCGCTCGCTGGATTCGTACTAACCGTATGCCAACTTGGCCATTCGTTTCGCCGGTCAAGAGCAAGACGGTGCCGACTTGATCAACGGTCAGCGATCTCACAGCCACGAGAATTAAATTTCTTCGTGTGGGCTGCGCCGTTTATTCTCAACAGCTGACAACACACTGATTCCAGATTAGACGCGTTCAAAATAGTTACCAGCTGATTTACGGGGGAGGATTTGTTGTTTTGCATATATTATAAAAACATCCTTATTAGGTTTTATATCAATAATGTTGATCCTATATTTATATCGATTTCTGACCGCTAATAAACATAAGCTTTTCTACGAAAACTGCACGTTACTCCGTTGCTTAATATTTTTGTTAAAGATACGATAGGGTATTGCAATAGTGTTTGACTAATGGCTTCGCCCCGTTTGTAGTATTGAGTAGGAGGGAGGGAAATTGAGGCATCACATACAGTAGACTCCCCGATAACAGGATCGATAAAGGATAAACAATCTGGAAGCGGGCTATCGAGGCTACCATACTCATAAAAAATCAGAGGATTCACATGCGGCACAGAAGTTTTTTTAGCGTATAATCAAGAAGTAGTCCCAAATTTTAATGAAAAGCGACTTGTCGGCAATTGTGTTATCGGAGTGTCTACTGTTCATACATACCTTAGAACACAAATACACAAATCGATTAAAATATCAATTGATGAAACTGTCAGGACTGGTTGTTGATCCTGTAAGCATCGTAACCGAAGCCAACGGCGTTGGTCACTCCTCTAAAGGTCGGAAGTTTTGTATTACATGAAGTCAAATCAGCAGTTTAATACATTTATAACCAAAGTAGTTCTCAAATTAGCAACAAGGTCATTACGACTTTTTATCACTCTGATGGATTTCGGATGGATTTACTTTTAACAATATAAAAAAAAATAATGTTTTAATTTTTGAAAAATATTTTTACAGCTATTCATGTCCTCTTCATTCGCCTTCTTTAATTATTGTGATGAAGAAATAATCAGAACATCTTTCAAAATAATCATTTGACTTATGAGTTCGTATTGCCAGCAGATGCTTTAATCTGGTGCTCGAATTTTTGAATGAACATGATTTCAATAAATAGTTACTACTGGCCATAAATGAAATTTTCAACTTTTCTTGCGTTACTCACTCTCGACCACGGGAAGTAATTGATTCCAAAACAGTCATCACCTATTAACTATCCTACTGCCTCTCCTAAAAGGTAAGGGGTGACATATTATGTGTTTTAAAGAACATCATCATTTCAATGTATTGATGTGTTTTGCCACATGGCATGAAAAAAAAATGCTTTTAGTATAACTATAAAAATACGACATTATAATAAAGGAGCAAATATGCTGAAAGCGCATTGAAAACGAGCATGGTTAAATTCGACTGTGTTTTGGCCAATTGATGTAGCCCTCAAAAATACGTTTATGATTAATGAGTTTATGATTGGATCTCATTTTAAAATAGAAATAGCAGGTCTCGGCTAAATTATGTAAATTAGAAAAAAAAATTGACTGGTTTTTGGAAGGGAAACACCATTTTATATTGGTTTTAGATTTTAAAAATCTGAACCGGCCACTTGATGTAAGCCATTAATTATATCGACACTCCCTGCGTATAATCCCGTATCTGCAAACATGGTTATTTAGAGAAGTGCATTTCAAAGATTTTTAATGAAACTCACCATCGTAAACATTATGTTTACGATAAAAACAGTTTTTACTCTCTCCTGAACAATTTAAATTTTGAGGGCTTAATCAATTGGCTAAAACACCCTCGATACGTATGGATACAAACAAATTTTCAAACAAGTTGTGAGATAAATTAAATGCTCCTCGCATCGATAAATATTTTATATTATAATCTAGCTCGAATATGCAAATCCCAGGTCTGCTAGTATGCTAATGAACACTTCTGTCTACAGAGCATTCAAAATAAAACGATACACCTGCAGTAAGTTATATAATACGCATTTTAGATACTCATTTGTGCAGTTGATAACGCAACGCTAATTTATAAAGGCCAGTTTCATTATATTTATTACAATATTGATTCTCTTCAATCTTGACCTAGAACAATTCATAGTTAATGGTGTATTTTTAAGTTATAAACCTAAGCTTGCGGCTGCATTCGTGCTCAGTAATAAAACTCTTAATGACTTTGGTTGCAGTTATATTAACCATATTGAGACAAAAACGGAAAGCAATTTTATTGTCTATAAAAACCACATTGTTGGCTTCACGGTAACGGAAATGCGGTAAGAAATAATTCATGTAATCTTATATTATTAAATTATTGTAGAAACATTAATAAGCTAAAATAAAATTATACCGCAGGTTAAGTTATTTGAATGGTAATTGCTCAGCTTAGGGTTTTTATAAAGGAGATATTTAAATATTTCATTCAAAAATACTTACGATTTTGACGTTTTAATAATTGAGAAGTGTTATAAACTTCTGAGTATTTCCAATAGATTGGGCATTCATTCAATTCCTATTATATAATTCATTTCAAAATGAATTGAAATTTTATCAATGAAGAAAAAGTATTATTTATTCTATGTAAAGTGAATAGAACACACAGGTTTACCATTCTATTAGAGAAAATAAAATAGTCAAATTTTCATAATAAATTATGTTACACATATTTGAAACATGAACCTTCTCAAATTCATTCACAACTATGGCTTCAAAGAGAACATTTTATTTTTTTAATCATACATATTAAAATCGTAATGGTATTTCATTGTATATGTAACATCACGCAGGTTTTTTATTATTTTCTTTGCGAGGCTTTGGCCGTTATTAGTTATTTTTAAAAATTACGATGGATAAATTTTGACTGTTTTTTTTATTTTTATAAATGATTAGTTATTTTTGACATTTATGTAAGTATCTAATTGTTTAATTCGGGTTGCTACGATAACAGCCGACAACAGTAGGTATTACTTCAAAATAGTTAGTGTTTCTATGATAACATCACAGATGTCAAATAATTTAAATAAAGAGTATGGGCACTGAGATACCACTATAGGTAATAGAAATTCAATATTTTTGTCCGGTAATCTCGTAGGGAGTGGTAACGGGAAGCTAGTCATACGTTTTTAAATTGTAAGGGATATTTCGAGGTGAGTGGTTACATTATGGTGTGTGGATAATTTTCCGTTCTATCTTTTGAGTCAAGGAACATATAAATTTTATACGTAAATTCTAACGAAATTAACGATTTAAGAATGAAATTTTATTATTTATGATATTTAAAATATATGTTTTGTTGCCACACTTTAACAAAATTTACGTTGTTATGAATGGCTGAGATAACTTGTCAACAAATTAGTACGGCTGACAGTTCGAGCAGGGATTCCAACTATTCGACATTATCAACTATTTGAATATCGAATAGGAAATCTGAAACTATTCGTGTATGTATTCGGATATTCGATTTGTGTATGAAGTATTAAAATTCACTCAAAAATTCAATTTGAATAATTAATAACATTCCGTTGTTTTCAAAATATTTAAAATTTGCAGCTGCGTCTGATTACTCCAGCGGTATTTCTTCAATTACCTAAATTACGGCATGTTTAAAAGGTTTTGAGCCCCGAGTCATATGTCAAACTAAATTATTATGATAAGATATTAAAAGCGTCCGAGTTGGGTGAAAGCAAAAATAAACACAAACGGGGTTGTCGTTATTGCTCTTAAAATCTGACGAAATTATTATGTGATCTTTCGTCGATTTTTTAAAATACTATTTAATTAAAAAAATATTACGAATTCTATTCGAATAGTTGCCCAAATATTCGAATATCGAATAGCTAAAAAGGGGCCAAATATATTCGGATATCGAATATCCGAATTGGAATCCCTACAATTGAGTGAATGATTCTGAATTTGTTAATTTTAAGCGGATCACTTATCAATAACACATTCAATTAATACTTTATGAAGAAAAACTATCATTAAAATCCGCTATGATGTAGAAAACGTGTTCTTGTGTATAAACCAGAATATCTCTCGACACTTGAAGTGTGAATGTCAGAGCCAGTCAAGTTCGTCTTCAAATAGAAGCCAAATGGATAATGGCAATCTTTGCGGTGATGCAGCATAGAAAAATTAAGGTGGCTGAAAGGGCATATCAAATAAAATACCGATAATGCTGATGATGCCGTTCGTGTGATTAGGCTTTAATTACAACAATAAACCTTCAGTCATCTGACAGTGATCTCCAAGAACAGTTCCCATTTTAACTTATAATATGCAATAAGATTTACGAAAGCACAGGAATATACCAACACAACTATTATAGTGTGGTTGCGGGTTGCTCTTCTCAGAAATGGGTGGCTGAATAATGTAGCCATGCTTCGTGATACCTCAGGGAGGAGTACCAAGCAAGTATAGTATTACCAACATGACTTGGTCGCCGCCGATTTTGGAACTAAAATTCTCAGCCTAGGATAAATTTTCACAATTGCCATTTTATGCAAAATAAATATCTTTCGAAAATTCATGTTTACTTTTGATAACCGTTGCTAAAATGTCAGAGTATTGTTTTTACGTTAGGAAAGTTGTACTAAAATATCAATTATAATTTATTTTTGCAAAAGTATAGTAGTGTTTTACTATCAAAAAAAATCTTTCTCTTGGTGATTTATAAATATTAAGGTTTATTGACGTGAACTTAGAACAGGTTTATCTTAGATTGACTCTATTCCTTAGCAACTGTCAAACACGATCTTATCATAAGCCTTATGTAAATATATACAGTTTTGTTATTAAAATACGGTGTAAATAAGTGACCACGACATGGTTAATAGTTGAAAACGAATTTGTGGGAAAGCCCAGGAAGTTATATGTAAAGTTTTTCAGATGCAAACTTAAAAAATCTAGTAAATACCCAATACTTCCCATCAGTGGCGGCCGGTGACAGGAATATTAGGGAGTGCAAAAAAAGATTCACATATTTATGTAAGAAATCTATCCTTCACATATTGGATTTTGAAAGTACTATTAGACATATACGAAAATATAAGTCTGATATTGGCGATATCAACTGTTTCTCTTCACCACGGTATCCCAAACCTTTCCTGCGGATTAATTTCGACGGACCACCTTTTTCCTTTTTTTTGGTAGGAAATATCAATATGAATTTGAGTACGTCTAAATTTGTTGCAGCCCTAGCAGCATATACAACCATTCCAGGTTGTCGCGGATGATAGTTAGGGAAACCTTGTCTGTCTTTAGTCGTGGTATTTCTCAAAATGAATTGATCCTTTTTAAATTTTAGAAGTAACACTCACTTTCGACGGAAGTCATCGATATTGTATAAATTATTTGTAATGGCTTAACGGTTTAGCTAAATACTACATGTATTTTTTATTCGTGAAGAGTTGAAGTATAGACAGGGCTCCAACAACATCGTAAAAATCTTCTCTGCTGTATAAGACAGTTAGTTCAATTTAAGTTTAAATTCCTCCATGAAATCGTATGTTAAGGTTACCGTATTAATGTCTGCAATTGGAATAATTCTGTATTAAACCGGAAATTTTTCGCTTAAGTATTTTTTGGGGAAAGTAATTTGTAGAATTCAATATTGAAGAATTTAAAAAATATTAGAGGAAGGTGTATTACGAAACTGAACCAAATACACAGTTGAATATTATGGAATAGGTAAGGCCAGCCAGGTAAAAACTTGAAACTATCCTATTTTAAATATTCAATTATATCCACTCGGTATTATACACGATCATAGTTATAATTTCATAAATTGTATTCATCACTCCAAAAGTTATAATGGTAGGTAAATATTATTCTTATTGAAGAGCCTATAGTTAAAGAATCATATTGAAATTAAATGAGCTACTACGCTTGTTCCACTTCTCTTTTTCATTCTTACAAATGACTGTTACAGGTTTGTAAACTCAAACGTCAAATCGCTTTCGGGCACGTTCGTTTCCGCCAGGAGGATCGCTGCTCAAGGGCCAGCAAAAACGAGTCCATACAAAATGCAAATAACGCGTAGTTCATACTGGTGCATACGTCACAGATATGTCAAAATACATAGAACATTTCAGACGTCTAAGGAGTGCAAAAGAATTTATGCTCCTACCGCGTCATCGACCGACTTACCGCGTCATCGACCGACTTTCATGCGTATTCTGAATCGACGCAGAATACGTTTGCTGGTCGTGTTTATTGATCATCGTTTCCTGCAATATTTTCCTATGGGAAACACGAGGAAATTTTAAAATTAGTGAATTGGTATAATTATTATATTTGAATATCGTTTATTAATGGAATATTTTGATGGAACTTATTGGAGTGCATTGCACCCTTTGCTCCTTTACAAGAGCCGTCCCTGCTTCCCATCAGTTACAATGCGGAACGAACTTAAAAAACAATTAAATTTTTAGTGTTAAGCTACTCGTTATTAAATACTTCTGTATTTTTTATAAAGACTTTATACATCTTTTTAAATGTTTTATATACATACAGCCTTTACATTACGGAAAACCATTTTCAATATGAAATGAAAATTGATAACATTGCCATTGAATTTTTATGCACAATGTTATTAAGTATATATATTTTTAAAATAGTATTTAAAATTGTAGCTACATTTAATGATACGTTATAATGTTTTAATAAAAATATATAAGTTACATAAAGTTTTTGTTTTCATTTATATAATATCTTTAAAATTTGTTAATAAACACGTAATTTTGGTTGAATATGGAAACATTCCTAACTCGACGATGGTGCCCTCACTTTTCATTCCAAGTTAAGTTGGTACATCTTTAGTATATATTTATTATGTGTTAGCTAGTGATAATTATTCCATTATACATGATAACCAATTTTTCTTTTCTTACATAAAGCAATGGTTTTTGATGGTATAGAGAAAACGATATATTTAAAATTAAACATTCCGATCATACTCACTTTTTATGTAAATTTAACACGAAAATGTTTTTTTATGTCAAAATAGAATGTCTGTTTTCGACTTTTCACTGTGCATTTAACTGAATTATTCTTGTGGAAAATAAAGATATTACTTTATTAACATTTGTAGTACTGTCATCCGTAATAATTTGTGCGATTTAATTCTTTGATGTGACATAACCAGTGAGCTATCGAAATAAACTCGTTTAAAAGAAATAAAAAGGTTAAACAGGCGGAAATAAAATCGTTGTGTTTACAACAGAAAATTTCTGCTACAAAAATGTATCTGATAAAAAATACCGCTCCGTTATTTATTGCGTCACATATTATAATATCATTTTATTATGTACATATGTGAGAGTGTAAATGTTTTCGAGAAGACTTGAAAGGTCAGGCTTGGAAGAGAAAGGAGTTTTATATTTGTACGAAATTGGCTTTCTTCTTAAATAACACAGAAAATATTTAGAATCAAAATTACAACTTCATTTATTTAATAATAAATTTAATATTAAGCTAGGTAATCGTGCATGGTTACTTGAAAATTCCAAAAAAGTATTTTTAACATGTTTTTAACAATAAATTATGGACTCCAGAAAACTATTAATATATTAATGAAAATTAGATTCAACTATGGAGCAGCTTAACGTTAATCATACTTTATAATACCCATCTTTTTTATCACATTTATGTTGATTTGAAATTTGAATACAATTGAATATAGAACATTACAAAAATTCGCTACTGATACTCAAGCTTCATTGAGATGAATAAACTTCACAGATCTCGTTGGCAACCGAAAATTTTATTATTATTAATCCTTTGTTACGTGTGAATATACTTTATAACACATGAGTGTAAACATGAAAAAAACCTCTTGTAGTAACATTGTTAAATTTATAATAAAGGACTGCCGACAAAATAATAATTAAATATGTATACATAGCTTATCTAACATAAGAATTATTCCTGCCTTTATTTTCAATTCAAGGAAGTATTACAAATCGTTTTTAGAAATAATCTATCGCTTTTGTTTCCGCAAACAAGGCCAGTAATAACAATTAATAATATACATATCTATAAAAATGCTTTAGCTTATCTGCTTGCCCACAAATTAAAGTATTAGATACTTTGACAGGTGTATCGTTTCTTGAAGACATAAATCATAACGCGTGAGTTATTCGGGTGTTATTTTTTCTTTGTATTGACGACACGCTTTCAAAACCAAACAGGCGTTGAAAACTTTGATTTGAAGTAATTACTTGAGTTTTTATGATTGGCATTATCTAAATCAAGTTTTTGTAACGTTTTGTATGACATAACAAACCCCACTAGTTCAATAATGTCAGTATTTTGATACTTTAAAAGTGATTTATGAATGTTTTTAATATTTCATTAATTTCAACAAGGTGATAATTAATCGTAATGATATTGCAATTAAAGTGATTATTAAAACAAATAGAAATCAAAAACATAATTTGATTTTCTTAATCTGATTTGGTCAATTAAATGTATCGCAAGAATAAACTGTAATTCAATTAGTTCTTTTTTCAAGTTAAGTAATAAAGAATACAAGTCTATTATTACTATCGGTTTCAATTTTATTTAATAGCAGTGGCATGTATTCAGCCCCCAGTTCATTAAGAACTGTTGAGACTATATATGTTTAAAACTATAAAAAGATTACTGTTATAAATAATTATATTACATCGATAGAAATTAGGGATGCCTCCCTGTCCTCCTTTTGTTTTCAGATGCTACACTGTCCTCCCGTTCATTAGTGTTTCTCTAATTAAATATTATGAAATCAAATGAAAACAATGTTTTTAATATAAACGATATCTTGTATTATTTTAAAAATAATATTCTATTTCTACGTCCATTTCCTAATCTAATCGTTACTGAGAATTGTATGGTGCTAAAGAGCTCTTTATATTAAATACGACGTGTGATAGTTAAATAAAAAAAAATATTTTTAAGCGGATACTAATAATGTGATAAAAAAACCTTTAAAATAAAATTTTCGAAATACGTTTCAGTTTATTGTATAGGTAATTTCAATCTGTATTATAAGGATATCATACAAAACTTTAAAGGTTATTTACAAAAAAGCCTAATAAATTAATAAAATCAATGCACATATAGCAATATACTGAATATTAAAAACCCAACAAAGTTTTTATTGCAATACAATCACTTTAACAATAAGTAGGCACTTCTTTTAGTAAAATTGTTAATACTAGCTGTGATGCAACTCGTTTTTTGTTAAATAACAGAAAAATTGTTAATCACAATCTTGTAACCTTGGGTTATTTTTTTGATAAGTCACGAAGTCATATGAAAAAGTTGCTGTGATTTAAAACATGCATTGTGCGGTAACAACGTGCCATATAACTTCCGTTGAATATTAGACACGTCACGGTAGGGTTCGTTTCGGATAATTACTGAGTTTGTAAAAAAAACATGGGAATCTTTTGAGGACAAAAAAACTACACAATTAAATCAAAAATTATGTCAAATCTTGAAATAACCTCAAGATAAATGGCTATTGTTTCAGACAGTTAATATTTTTCTATTATATATCTACTGTAGTCCTTAGCAAGGTGTTGATTTGTTTTTAGTTTACTTATTAAATTCACGCCTCTACCATTAAATGAAATGTATTTTTTTATCTGCTGATTCGCAATGTCGAGCTTTTTATGTACTTGAAAATGTTTATTGCATCATACAATATACCTAATTTATTATAACGAGTAGTAAGTTAGTAGTCTAAAGTTTTCGTTTTCAGTTAGGACATAGAAAAAAAGATTAGGTAAGAAAAGAGTTTTTAATGGTAAATTCTATTGTGCAATTATTATTTTTCGCAGAATCATCAGAATCGCTTGTTGACAAATGGATGCTTAGAAATTTAGGAATTTAGAATCCGATGAAATAAATAAGTAAAGTTGTGCTACAAGTTTGTTACTGATACGCCACAAGAGTGTTAAATGAATATCAGAATTTTTTTTTTAACGAGAGCGAGTAGCCAACTGCTAGTTCTGTCCTATTCCTATCCTTCTACCCCTACTCACTTTGAAAAAGAAAGGTTGAGCAACTGAGTAATAAGCAGTTCTTGTAGAAAAAAATCTGTTGAGATTCCTCCATTAAGAAGCTATATGCTCTACATTGGGAGCAGACTCGGTATAAAAATATATTTGACATTGTTGGTATCATTTAAGGCGAAGTTATAAGATATCGATAAATTTCTATGTACCACATACTGTACCTACCTATTGTATACGCTATTTTTATAAACAATTTTCTGATGACTTATTCATTTTATAATGTATATCGCTTAACCTCTTCCATAATTTTTTAATCGTTAATTATACAATAATTATAATACTGGTCACACTGCGAAATAATAACAACTATTTCTGCTATGATCAAAAGTATCTTATCATTTTTATCGGTTTATATTCTTTGCAGGTATAGTTCTTACTTCAAATAAATAATTTTATAAACGTGGTTTGATTTAAAAACCCAAAAAGCTGTTTTCATATAAAAATATAGACCTATTTAAAAAAAAACATACGTATAGACTTCTTCTATAATTAATTATGAAAATTGAAATCAAGGTCCTCCAGAAGATGCGCAATATTCTAAAATTCCTGCATGCTGAGTAAATAAATTCAAATTGCAGTAGTTATCAAGGTCATGAATTATAATATTGTACGATAAATATTATAATTTTTGAATAAAAATGTTTTATAGATTTCTGACTAGAGCTCTAAAATAATTCAATTAATATTATAGATTTTTTCGAATTATTAATATTAGAATATTGAAATGGTTAACTTTTTATTTTAATTTCTTTCGTGTTAAAAATGTCAGATAGACCAATTGAATTGTATCATTATTTAAACTGTATGTATAAAACAGATGGTTGAATAATATATAACATATTATCTAATACATTTAATTATGATTATCGTTCAAATTAGGATAGTTTTATTCCAAAACGGTAAATTCATAATAAACTAGCTTTGTTCCCAATGTGGAGTGCATGGAGCACTAAGAATTAAATAAATTGAAAATTATATATGTTAATCAGTCGCTGAACTTATTTTTTCAGAGAGATTAAAGATTTAAATGTTCAGCGACACGCATGCCATCAGATACAAATTATATTTAGTTTAAAAAATCGTTATATAAAAATATCCATCGCATCTTGAAAGCCTGGAAAATCTACGAGGCTTAATTTGATTATTAATTTTTGTATTTGGTGTTTTTTTGAATAACGATCTAAAAATTAAATTTTCTTTTTATACACTTGACTAAAATAATTTATTTAGGTTTATCCGCTTCATTTCATGTCTCATTCTCCACTTTATGAAACTTTACAACGTTGTAATGACAGGTTGAAAATAAAATCCCAAAAAGAATTGCAATTGAATAGCAAAGCCACCCCGTTTCTCAAGATTTTGATGTACATATGACAGAATTATAATTTGCTTGTTTATCTAATGCAAAAATTATCTCATTAATTTTGAGTATATTTTTTTTAGTATTGAATTTCATCGCCGTATGTAAAAATATATTAAAACAATCATACCTACCTGTGGTGGGTGAACATAATTACCAGATTTGTATTTTTATGAAAAAAAAATACTTATGCCAAAAGGCTATCAATTTAAAAATAATTATTAAAAAAAAATTGAAAAAAAACATGCAAAACATAGTAATTAAGGCAAATGAATTTGTTAAAACGGCCTTTTATTACATGTATCACATAAAACAATAAAATATCTTGGTCAAGAATTTGCCACCAAATCATAATAAACATTTTTATTAAATTTAGTCCATACAAAAAAAGCCATCGTATACGAACCTATTCATTATGGTCAATTACTGGAAATAAATAACACTTCCAAAACTTAGCTTAACATTTTTTTTTCGATTGACGGTGATTTTATTTATGGCAATTAATTTTCCATATGAAAAAATAACAATTATAATCATGGAATATGCAGCAAAAATTGTATAATCGTTGTATGTTAATTTTCACTTAATTGTATTATATGTTACATATTATATTTTGAACAGTTTCTATAAACATTTAAAAAAATTAGCCTAATTACAATTTATGCATTGTGTTGATTGATTATAATACACAATATTTAATAAGTATTATCATAAAGACATTAAAATCTAAATTAAATATACTAAAAATTACTATAAAATAAGTACTATAAAGTGATTTAACCACCACCGGATTTACAGTTTTTTATACACGGCGTATGAAATTATTAACAGAGATGTCTCAGGAGCATTAACCCACAGCTTTTGATAATTTTGGGTAGATTTTAATAAATAAAACGAATTATAGCATTGATGCACATTGGCCAACTGTAAAAACTTTTTTTAGAGAGAATTATTAAAAATGATTTATAATGGCTGCTCAACATGGCATCATATGGATTATCTATTGAAATTGATTTCAATATGCACACTAAATAAATTTGTGTGTTTCTTAATTTTACTTTTAACTAAGTACAAAAAAAAAATGTATCAAATAAATTCATAAAAAAAATGTGTTTCGTAGTCAAAATCGAATAACATTTTCAGAAGAAAATTAAATGTTGTCTAATGAATGTAAGCTAATTGATTGGAAACTCTCAATTTATTTGAGAGGCACTGAATCAAAGTTTCTGTGTTCGGTAACACGAGACCGTAGAGGTCACGTGCGTAATTTATACGACTAGACCTTGATACCATTAAGCTTTTTTCTGTGTTAAATAATAATACGTTTGGAATTTTGACCTCTCAGCATACAAGTTTTTCGATAACACCCAGGATGTGGCAGTTGAGTGCTTTTCACGGCCATGTCAAATGTCAAAAAGTTCTAAGGTGATTTTGATAGATTGCTCTAACAACAGTTTACCGCAGCTTCAATCAGTGCAACGAAATGATAATTACTTTACACTGCCTGATAATAGTTCTACCTTGAGATAGGCTTTGTTTGTAACGAGGGACTAATTATTCACATTTATGCCGTGTAGACATGCCAATACAATTTGTTCAATAGAGCAATTATAATTGATGAGAATTTAAAGTTTTTAATTCAGACAGAACAAAGCAACACTTATCATTTTACACTTCATATTGATCATTGATTTTTTGTTTCTTTTTGTGTTTTCATAACGAAGACGTATTGATTTATATATTAATAAATGGTATGAATGCGTTTTTAATTTTTGCAACAGCATTGCGTTAGATCTTTTAAATGATTTTGATTGATTTGTATTCATTACGCATTTTTTACAAGGACCAATTCCTACATGTATGCTTTAGCAAATACATGCCATATCAGATCTTCGTAATGTTTATTTTTAAGTATCATACATGTAACGCATTTCAAAAATCCGACTCTTGCCAGAGAATATATAACTCTCTTTGATATAACAGTTGCAAAATCTAACAAAGCCATCACGTATTAATTTATGGTGGTGAATGGATGCAGATTTCTACGCTATAAGCTGACTGCAAGCGCTTAATAATATTTGTCTATGTATGTCAAGGGTTACTGAGAACTGTCCAATCATTTTCTTTTCTTTCCATTACCTTTATCAACCACCATGTGAAAATGAAGTCTTTAATTGGAAGCAAGTTAATACGCAAAGTTTTTGGTTTGTTTTAAATATACTTTCAATTGATACACTAGCATTACAATAGAAAAACAAAACAAAGTGAAAAATCACGTAGAAAAATATTTATATTTTAAAAATAAAACACAAATTGTCGTGTACTATTTCCACATTTTTGAAAAATATTGACGTAGTACAAAACGTAAAACATTTTAAATACGTTTTTTGAAGAAAATATTGGATTTATTTATTTAAAACTCGTTTCTAATGCCGAGTCAATGTAAAGAAAAAGAAAACTTTGAATTTCTAAGCTGAAACGAAATGAAAACATTTTTTTATACCGTGCCCTCTCCCAATATGGTTTATCTAAACAGAAGTTGCTGATACGTGAAGTAGTTGTAATTCAATCGCTAAAACTCTCATTTTATAGAAGGTAAGGGTGAACAATTGGGCTAGGAATCAACCCTTTGTTAGCTATTCACTCTAACCACGACCCATTCTATAGGGTCAGACAGAAGGTGAGTTAGAAGGAATGTTAAACGTAACTTCGGACGCAAATCTATAAATAGATGAAAATGATAATGAATCAAAATATCTGTTCAGGGGCTTGAACCCGAGACCCCTTGCCGGCATAATACAAAATCACAAAAGGGTTGAACACTCGCTTACAGTAGTGTAATTTTAACCTCTTATTTTAGTATTGCTAAATTATTCCATGTATAAAAAAAGTTCAAAAGGCATTCAATGAAATAGTTTTTTCATTAGATTGCAACATTAAATTTAATCCATTAATGGCATCAAGCTTTGACTATCCGTCTACAACCATCAGTTAAATGAACTTTTTAAAATGTATGACACGTGCTGTTAATTGAATTAATAAAACTGACGTCAGTACTTTTATGTGAGTCAAAAGTAACACAATATGACGTTTTGTATGCTCATCTTACATGGAATGATGCAATAAAGGTCAGAAGTGCCAAAGATCTTAACGTGATAAATTCTTTTGATATCTGGAGTCAAGATCAAATTCAAATGTTACTCAGTCTTACTCTTTTTTTGATGTCTTTAGTGTAAATTATTTATTATCATGCAGTTTTTCTGTTTGTATTCATGTAATATCCCATCACGACGAATGATATCAACATTTTGAAAGTTCAATACACGGTCATAGGAAAATATCTCAGCTGAAAATAAAACACCCAGAGCATGTACAAAGGTGATGATTTAATGCGTTAAAAAATAAACTTGATAGTTTAATACAAAACAAAATAGTACTACGATGACGATAGTTCGTTGAGTTCTTAGTATCACGTTTTTTTTGTTGCTTTTGATATCCTTGAATGAATATAATGATTCATTATCGCAAAATTTTGTACTGTTAAGTCTATGAAAAAAAAATATCTTATCGTTACAATTAAAAATAAATAAATCCGTTTTCATATAAGACGTCATTTTATATGTACAAAACAACATCAAAATTTTACGAGCGCATTGGCAATATACTTTTATTGTGAATGATTTTTCTTTCTTATTTTAATAAAAAATACCACACTTTTTGGTAATTTGTTTCCATTAAATATTTATATTTTAAAAAATAAAACACAATTCATTTGTACTACTTCCACATATTTATAATGATCAGGACCGGTTTCGATTCCGATGAGCGAAACCGAAAATAGAATACTATATAATATAATATAAATCAAAAAGAATACTTCCAGATTATCTACAACGTGTACCTCGGTTTGTTAATGAAAGTAATTTTTTTATAGTACCGACATAATTGATATATAATGTGTATTAATTGTGGTCTCCCTTCTCTTTATATTTTATAACTGCCGTAGATAGGAACAGGAAACTTTGACTATTATACATTTGATTGTTTTTTTGCATTATTTTATAAAAAAATCAATTGAAACTGATATTTAAATAAAATCTTCTTAAAAAAATAAATAAAAACCATTCCCACGTCAAAAAAATGTGAAAACATAGATGTATTCATTCCAATTGAAGCAATAATGGACTTAACGACTTAAAACTTTAAATTATGCTTAATGACCAATCTTGGAATTTAAAAGTTGGGAACTCCGAAATCCTGGGATCATAAAGAGGGTTCGGGATTGGATGCCCTACGCATGACCTCATTCCAAGACTTTTGAGCACTCCGGACGTAACAAAATAAAATAAAATCAAAATGTTGTATTCCATGAACGTAATTAAATTTTACATCTAGATCATTGATTTACAATTCAAAATGTTAATGTTACTAAATTTATGAGTTCAAAGTACTCTAATAAGGTACTTCTTATTAATTCATTTTTGCTATAATATAAATTCTTGAACAATACAGTTTACTTTGAACTTTGAAGGTATCATAGAATCAAATTTTAAGATACCCTGTCATCGAGCTTTCTAAAGGACTTATTATTATCTGTCGAAACTTGTGCCACAATTGGTATGTTTTATGAAAACGATGCGGAAAGTGTGGGCTGGTTGTAAAGTAATTACTCGGTAGCAAGATACAAAAGGGAGAGATTCTTTGATGGCGGGACTTCCCTATTGCAGACGGGAGCTTTTCATACTTTGCTTTTCATTCACCTTATGAAAATGTTCTTTAGAGAGAAACCGCGCTTGCGGTGAAAATATTGCGCGCTCCCGTCCGTTTCACCTCGCGTTCTATAGAGTGCTTCCCTCCTATCTTTTAATTAGTATTAAATTTTGAAAATGTTTATTATTTCAGTATGCGGAATAAAGACGTTCTTCGGACAACTCTGAAGGCTTTAATTTGAATTTAACTCAGTGATGCTGATTTTAAAGTAAAAGTTTCCTTTTCAAGCGCTCGAAAAGGTTTATAAAGCTAAGCTTTAACGTAATAATAATATCTTATTTAAAATTGTCCTATCTTCATGATATTTATTCTTATACTGGTTAAAGAATAACTTAAGGTTATTTCGAATATATTGCACGAATCGGTTGAACCACATTGTTTTGTTTCTCATATATTTATTTTGATAATGGAATGGGTTCCGGTGAGGTTTGTAAGACAGCTGACTCTTGTTTGCTTAATTATGTTACTAAAATAACAAAAATACTCAGAAAACACAAATTCAAGTTTTAGTTTAACTAACCATAGGTTTAAAATGCACATTGGATTAAACTTATTCTCATAATACATATATGATTGATTTTTATAAATACATAAGTACTACTTTTTTTAGTAATTCATAATAGTATTTTTTCATCACGAATTTTATTATAGTTGACTTTAGTTACAAATAGCTCACATTTCCCTCGAAAGAATCGGAGTATATATTTAATAACCATAGTTTTTATATTTAAAACAAACAATTTTGTGTTTTTGCCATAATTATACATTTATATAGAACGCTTAAAAAAATATACAGATTTTAAGTTCGTAGGAAACATAATTGTTTTTATTATGGCCATATTATATTTATTTATGTGAATTTTGTTTGTTTACTATTGAAATAGGTTATATTAAAATGATTTTTAAAATACGAATTGTCGAAATTTTGCACATTTCCATGTATTTCGTCACTTACAAGCCGGGTTTCACCTTTCGGTATCTTCAGGCATTATTAAAATAAATTCAAATACCAATGTAGTTCCTATACTAAGTTTAGTGATAATAACTTGTCGTATTATATCTTTGATATAAACTATTTACTGTCATTCAGTTCGAATTAAAATTATACTGTTTGAATTTGGATAATAAGTAAGCAACCGCTCAAAGAAATGTTTCAAATTTGCAAAAAAAATATTGGCACAAATTAATATTACTAATCATTTAATTAAATAACTTACTATGACGAAAGCCCCTACAATAATAATTCATCCAAATATTCCTTTTTATCGTTTTTATTCGACAATGGTTTCAAGGTTTTAAGCTGAATAAACTGCAAAATAGTTCTTCAAACGTATTAAAGTAATCTCCATATTTCTGTGTTTTAATAACTCATCAAAAGTCGACTTATAAATGGCCTCCACTAATATGCATCAATGAAATAGTCATCTTAAATATTAATCATTTTTACAATGACTTGGGTCAACTTTAAATATGCATAATTATGTCTCTTGCATTATTTACCATGACAATAATAATTATAAATGTTCTGAAACACCAAACAGCAAATTACATAATATTAGAATTCCCAAGAGACAATCACTCAGGAATCTAGAATTATATAACTATTACGTAGAAAAATAAAAGTTGACTTATTGAAAGGTCACATTCAAAATAGAGCATTTTTGTGACTTGATATTCAGCTTGTAAAATCAATAGGCATTTAAAGAAATAAAAGGTTTGTAAAAATAGTCTGTAAATATTTTAATGGCATCTATTTCAAAACTAAAAATAGTTTTTAATTTTAAAAAGATATAAATCAATATTTTAAAAAATAAAACACAATTCATTTGTACTACTTCCACATATTTATAATGATCAGGACCGGTTTTGCTCATCACGAGCATTATTAACTGATAAAAATACAAACATAACAGGCTTATTTATATAAAATTGAGTGTAAAAATGAAGGTATATAAAACTGATGGTTCATGAAGTAAGACAAGCAAATACTGATTAGCAAACAAATTATACATAAATCATAAGTAGTACAAATGAATTGTGTTTTATTTTTTAAAATATAATGTCTTTCCACCAAGAATTGACAGTTAACACCTTAAAAGTGATAAATCGACATATTAGAGCTTATTGAAAATAATATATTTATTTTAATTTAGAAAAAAGTAACCAAAATTTTTCAAATGAAATATATTTTTTTTAGATTACCGATACAAATAAAAAATATAGGTTTCTATTTCACGCTTTTCTCATTATATGTTACTCACATAGGGTACCTATTAGGGTATATATTAGGTTACCGATTGCTTGTTATCATGATATTATCAAAATTACTCTAATTTGTCATTACCATATTATATTTTAATATATTATTTTTGATTTTGTATAGACGGCTAACTTTTATAAATCAGTTTTCTACTTACAACCATTTGTACATACGACGAAAAGAAAAATCTTTATAACAAAAAAAATGTCAGTACATAATTAAAAAAAATATTGTGATGTAAAGTTTAATGTATCATGGTTTCTTGACAATGCACCAGGACATTCTCCACTCTCATATCTGAACACAGAAGTGGTTTATTTACCTCCTTACACCACAAGCATTCTTCATCCAAAGAATCAAAGGGGTATTGCTAACTTCAAAGTGCATTATTCAAGAATTATTTTGGCCAAGCAATTGTGGGAACTTTTCAAGGACGAAAAATATCAGGAGCCAGTAATGTATAGTCATAGCGAAGATGATAAGCCATCTCTCTAGAATAACTCTTATAAAAAATATAATATTATTTATGTAGTTATTTACCTTGGGTTAATGTTCAAAATCAGAAATATAAGTTATTTGCGTCTATACTTTTGATGTCTATTTATTATTTCCAACTATCTTTTTGATGAAATTTGACTTACGTCCAAGTTTATGGACCGGAACCCCGTCGTTAGTCGATAGCTCACTTTACATATAATATATTTATAAAATCAATATAAAAAATGCTGCATATACCTGACACGATAAACTAGCTTTCACTCCAGATACAAAGATGTCCATATTCGATACAGATAAATTATTTCACTCATCTTTTCGTCGGCCATTAAGTGAAAGTGAATGAACGCGGTAATAAATTGTGAAAGATGGTAGTCAAAAATGATGATTCATTTTTAGCTAAAGGCTGGACCACCGACCTAACTTGATTTTATAATATTTGGTCATTCGGATATAAATTTGGTCTATAAATCAAATCAAATCGATGTTGTATAGTCATAATGTATATTATTATCCTCATTATTGTCAGTTATATATTATAACGTGTCTATTATTTG
The DNA here is from genome assembly GCA_022494535.1 of Himalopsyche phryganea. NCBI lineage: Eukaryota > Metazoa > Arthropoda > Insecta > Trichoptera > Rhyacophilidae > Himalopsyche > Himalopsyche phryganea. The sequence continues at coordinate 2,525,641 of JAGVSL010000054.1, read as the reverse complement.
GTGTTACCATACAATTATTATGATGGCATGCATATTTAAATACAAATAATAATTATATATTTAAAATGTTTATATCATTCATAAAGAATTAGATCAAATTTTTTTGTAGTTGATAATGATAAATATTTATTATATCTCTGATCTAGCAACGATTGATTGTTACTCAATAAATTTATTTATATTTTAACTTTATGACCAACATGCATCTCACCGTAAACTGTACTACCCAGATGTAAAGTGTATTAGGAGTCCATATTTTGCAAGCGTATGTGAGTCCAAGAAGCCTTTAAGTTTCAGAAAATAAGCGATAGGAAATCTTATTTGAAATTCGTTTTAGAGCCAGAAAAGACACTTAATCCCAATTTGGGTCTTTGTGTGATATGTTTTTGTCAAATAATGGGAACTTTTCTGTTTGGTGGTATTTAAGAGGCAAACGGCTAAGTAAATGGACGAATAACGTTCGAAAAACAGTCTGCTCCCCCTTGCTTTCCCCTGCAACCAAAACTTCTTTTAAATAAACATTTTTTTCAATTTCGTATTGCACGCTAATACAGACTTTATTAAACATAAAATTGGGCGCTAGTGTCACTTTAATCGATTTCCACACGTAAGCCTTGTCCGTCAATTATCACGTCAGTTAACGAAACTTGCCGCACACAAACTTCTTTTATAAAGTTGTTTCAGTCAACTTTCGTTTTTTTGTTCAAAGACAAATGCTTCTAGCAGAAAGCTATGGAAGGCATCTCTTCTGCCCAACAGAAAATAAACTGTACTTCACTTTTTAGAGGAATCCTTGAGCTCTCTAACCATGTATTTTTACGAATCCTAGCATGGGCCATACAAATCGTTTTACTACAAATCCATCGACGTCTTTCAGTATCTGACAATATCATGATATATCCTTGTAATGATGCCATGCGTTTTTAAAAATAAAACAGCGGTTATTTCGTTATTAACCACACAACAAGCGTTTTTAAATACGTCACGTAGACAGTTGGTCAAGTAACTACTCGTTAATGAAAAAGTATCAAATCGAAATTCCTTGGAATGATTTACAATATAATAGTGACACAGTGCTTGCGCATCTCTATTTATTCTTATACTAGTGTTAGTAAGTCAATGTCCGTAAGTTGACGGCGATACCATCTAAAAGGAAAAAGCCTAATCATGTATTTAGCTGTTAAAGTTGCTTAAAATATTTTAAGAAGTTAGTCATCTTTTTTGATTAAGAGATATTCAAATTTTAGTCTACTCTTGGTCTTGACCTACCATTTCTTGCATTATGTAATTGAGTTCTACCAAGTTCTAATAATATACAAATATAATCTTCAAAAAGCAATTGCCTCCATCTTTTATATCTTTAACATTTCATTTTTCAAAAGTTAAAAATGAAAGTTAAAAATGACCTTACCGGTATAATACAAATTAATGAATCGGATATAACAAAGGAGAAGATGCAAAGACGGTTTGCTCATTCAATAAATTTGAATTGTATATGTATAATTTGTTTGTTAATCAATATTTTCTTGTCTCAGTTCATGAACCATCAGTTTTATATACCTTCATTTTTTCCTCAATTTTATATAAATACGCCTGTTATGTTTGTATTTTTATCAGTTGATAATGCTCGTGATGAGCGAAACCGGTCCACTGATCATTATAAATATGTGGAAGTAGTACAAACAAATTGTGTTTTATTTTTTAAAATATAATGTCTTTCCAACAAGAATTGACAGTTAACACCTTAAAAGTAATTTAACATTTCAGTTGAGTTAACTGAAAGTTTGAGAGAAGTCGTTCAAATTTAACTTGGTATGTTATTTGCTTACCGCCAACCCGATCAAATAAAATTATATGTATTTAGTGTATGCAGTAAATAATTTAAAATACTGCATAATGACCTTAAATTAGTAATGATGTAATGCGACCCTACCCACCTTAATTTATTATTAATACGTATATAATTTAAAGTGTGCCATGGACTATACATAGTTTTTTGTTGTCGTTTTTCTTTTAATAATAAAAAAAATAATATTATCTTTATATAGTAATTAAAGACAAATTAAGCTACCTAGTACCTGCCAATTTGCCTAATTTAAAATTAAGATTATCATCTTAAAACTTTAAATATAAGCTATTTTTTACTGTGAAAGGTTTTACTTAACCTAATTAAATTTTACTTAACCTATGAACTTTGGCATACGAAATAAATGTAGTAGTTAATGTTGTAAATGAATCGATTTGAAATACGTGCTCTAATCTCGATTACATAATGAAGATGTTATCTTAAAGTGAATCTAAAATCAGATACCTGCAGTGGTACAATGCTTTGCTTAATATTATATCAATGAAACATTTATTGTAGATTGGATACTTCCGAAATAAACGTGGATATTGTGTTTACTTTGAAGGTACAAATGTTTATATCAGACGATCGAATATATAATATATATTTCTGTAACAATATTCATATGAAGTATCAAATTAAATACATGTCTAAAATTGTAAGTAATTTAATGCTCCTTCCCGAAAACTTAATAATACTCTTTCTTATTTCAATAGAATTTTGTAAATTTACATTTAAAACTAATTTATTTAAAAAAAAAAAATTAAATCTATATGTTAACGATTTGATAAGAATATTCCCAATAGTGCGTGGTTAAAAGATCGGTCGAAGAATATGAGGAGAAAATTCGTTTCTTTTCATGATTGTTATTACGTTATGGAAGGCGGCCGTGAAACAGCGGCTACATACACATAACGGGTGGAGGTGGGGCAACCAACTTTTCTGCTCAATTCATCTCATCGTAAATATTCCGTAATGAAAGCCTTTTGTTATTCTATATATTACTAGTGAGCACTCGGCATGCGTTAAAATGTCACTCAAGGAAAGAAAGGGTTTGCGCTTTAATTCTGTTTATTGAATTGCTTTTGGGTTAGATGTTTGCACGGGATGAAATTTTATAAAATTACCCGGTCCAACCCCATCATTTTCAGGCGTGACCCGGCCCGAGCCCGAATCTCAATATCACACTTGTTACCCGAACCCGACCCGAAGCCCAAATTTATTTTTCTCATTGTAATGTTGTACATTACAAATTATATATATATTTATGGAATAGGTTGGATTAACAACAAAGTTGGACAAACTAAAATTTAATAATTGAAAGTCCACGCAATGGCAATTTTGTGTTTTTTGCGGCGGCTCGGCAATCAAGTCGTGCCGTGGTGGACAAGAAAGAACCAATAAGGTCGTTTCAAATTAAAGATAATTAAGCCAGAATAAGAGCAAAGAAAAAGATACTTCAGGTCTGGCGTTCAACCGCAGAGGTGGTCCTCCAAGGGCTACCTAACCGAGCAGCGCACTGATGGAAGTCATCCGATCCTGATAGAGCAACAACATCTCTATCAGTATCATATTTATATTTTTTTTGTTACTTTTATTGTATTAACTTAAGCTATAGTCATTCCATATGTTGTGCATATTGCAACCTTTAAATGTAAAATCTTATTTTTTGTTAAGCACGAGGATACTCTAACTTTTTGTATTAATTTGTGATAATTCAATTTTATATATTAAAATTTAATTTGTCACAATTCACAGCATTTTAAAAATAATTTTCGTCTGAAAGTTTGTTTTCCGACTGGCGCCCATTTATATATATTTATAGTTTTTTAAATACCCGTGTTCTTGTAACTTTTTTTATTTACGGCAATTTTTGTCATGTAAACTTTATAATATCTCTGTTAATTGCAGAAGGGTACTTACATCCCACGCCGCGAGATTATTGTCGTAATATCTTGCCTTTCGACAAGCTAGTTTCTTTTAAATTAATGATGATAGCTTATAGTGCGAAGTGGAGGTAAGCCATTTTGCTTCCACTGTACTGTTTTGCTTCATCTTAATTATCTTTTAAATTTAACGTAAAATCAATCGATCTATACGCGTTTTTTCACATCTTTTTTTTATTGACGACATTTTTTACACTTCTATTTCTATCTTCTTTTTCTCAATATGACATCATCCCTTTTTTGTATTACCGAATAAATCAGAAGATTTTTCCGAGATGTCGCTAGTTGTACGTATTTTTAAAATATTTAAAACTTTTTTTGAAACCTCCACGGGTGTGCGCACAAAAGTCACAAAAGTTTAATCGAAATCGGATGAATGGTAAAGTAACGCATAGAGAACAAACAATCAATCAACAAACATTCGTTTTTATATTTATGTATAGATAAACTTAGGTTATGTATTACATACCAATACGCATTTATGTATTTTTTGCAAAGCCTATGTCTGCACGTCATGTAATCACTGCAGCACAAAGGCATACACTCCTTAGCTTAAGCAGCATGAAAAACATAAAGGAGCAATCAGCCATTTAGGTTTTTATAAAAGTAATCAATCATCTTAAATTGCGTATAATTTCACGCCCGCTCAAACAAATAAATGTATATGTAAATTTTTTGAATTGGTAGCTTTTCAATAAAGCTTTTTTTATAATTTCTGTCGATCATCTCAATTGACTGCCGAGTATTTAAATAATAATTGCTTTGTGTTCTTTAGATTATGGTATTTTTTTTTATGTTGCATTTAAATTTATTTCCTTATTGTTTTATAATTGAATGATGTTTAATGAACATTTTTTATATATATATTTAAATATACATCTAACAGGCTTATAAAATATGTTGTTATATAAACTAAATTAACTGAAAAAATACGGTTTATAATTACACTGTGTGTAACATAGCTCATACACGTGCTATGTATTGATTTAAGTGCCAGCTTAAGTTGTAAGTATGCAATACAGTTCATATTATTTTGGTTACACTATCAATTATAAAACAGTCGAGATCTCTACACATTATATCGTCGCTGTCCTGGAAGAAAACACTACATCGAAAAAATGACATATTGAGTTAGTTATACCAAAATGTTCCTCATTTCAATCTCTATCGTATGAAATAGTAAAAATATTTTTATAAATAACACTTTTACTTAAAAACAGTTTTATAAAATAATGAAAAAAGTAAGGCATTTAAAACATTTGTCAAACTTCTAAGTCCAATTACTCAAAACTAGTATTTTTCAGTTAGCGTCTTCTTCTAGAACAATGAAGATATTATTTAAATAACACAGTACTCAAGCAATGGAATCGGTTTTCTTTGAAGGTTGATTAGATACATAAAATACAAAAGATTACAAATCGTTGCAGGTGTGTCAAAATTAAATATATTCTGTGAAAAAAGCTTACCGAATAATCGCAAGTCTCCATGGAAACTTAATACGCAGAAACCGGGGTTTTCCCAAAAAAATGACTAATTAAAATACATTATGCATCAATTGAACGAAATAAACAAGTTAAATTAGAAACAATGGAAGGAAATGTATTATTGTTAATGAATGTCCGGCTAAAAATCATTCGCTAAGAACAAAAATCACAAATTAGACGAAACGCTAATTCCGATGCTCGTACCTGCTGCTGAGGTCAATGAAATTATTTATTTTATTTAGTAGAACTACATTATATTATTGTTAACGTGTCGATATTGCAAGTCTTCTCCGTATTAGTTTCAAAATGAATTTACTTTATGACGAGTAATTCCGTCGCGCAGTTTGTTAAAAAATAAATAAATTATTTGTACACCATCGTTCTTCTATTGGCTTTGTCATAAATCATTTTTCTTGCTTCTAATGACATTTTTTTAAATTCTATTTATAGATGGGTATAGACAATGGAGGACTGGATCTACAAATATTAGTTGCTAGGAGTCAATGGGGGCCATCCAAACGAGGCCCATCTAAAAATAGGAAGGGGGCCTTACCCTATATACCAATTACAAAATACTAAAGGGGGCCTATCAAAAATTTTGGTGATGTGGCCCTTACCTTATATACTAATTGAAATGTACTGTACTAATAATTATTTGATAATAAGAAAACTTCACATGAGACAAACAGCTAAAACAGACATAGAGAATAAGTATGTAATCATGATGAAGTATTTCTTCATTGTATGTATCGTAAGAAAACACATTTATTTGTGTTGATGAAATACCCAAAGTGATCCTGTATGTTTTTAAATATGTAAAATAAAATAGTTAAAAAGTTATTTGATTTTACTGAGGGCCGCTAACATACAGCGGGGCCCATTTGTCATCGGGCAACCTGGCTTGTATGGCCAGTCTGCCACTGGGTATAGAAAAAAAACTCGACTAAAAATTGGACTCAGATCACTCTTATTTGAAGCTCGCATTTGAAGTTAAGTTAACAAAAATGACTTTTACACGAAATCGTTCGGCAATAATCTTAGGCTCATAATTCCAGAGTTAAGTATAAATAATTTAAGAAATATGTTCAACAATTCACACCATTACAGCTAAAGAACTACTTTTATACACTAGAGTTTCATTATAGTCAGTTTTCAACATTTTTGAAATTAAAATTTGCTAAACAAGGCTGGGAAAATATTTTATGTTATAATTAGTTTGAGATATATGATTTTTCCAGGAAATATGTGAGTAAATGTGTGTCAACCATATGTTTGAAGAATAACGCAATAAACTCTTTGTGGATATCAAGATTACCCTTAAAAGAATTTTCTGATTTCATCAAAACCCTTCAATTTTCACATATCACTCAAAGAGGCGTCGTTACGTTAGTCAAAGTTTGCAAATTCATTGACCTGCTAATTGCTAACACCAGTATAATTCGAGATTAGTTCCCGTCGAGAAGTTTGCTCACACAATAGACATTTCCATTCGAAATCCTTTGTCTTAATTATTATTATGGAAACGTGGGAAGTGAGATTGTAAGGTGTTAGTGTGTATTGTAATATGTTGCACGATGATAAAAGTGAGTTGGCAGTGGGCGCGCAATGTACACTTTATCGTAGTTTGCGAAAGATTGCCGTCATATTAATATCTATCTAGTATCTAGGTACCGGTAATCTCCTCCTTGCTATCAAAGGAATGTATCTTTATAAAAAGACTCACGCAAGATGACCTCTCTCACAAAACAATGATACATTTATATTACTAATTACAAAGCTAAAACTATTTAATTCCTATGATGCTCATTTATAAATCAGTATTTTAACAGTCAATATTTATGTGTCTCTTTTAAGTTGTTAACTGTCAATTCTTGGTAGAAAGACATTATATTTAAAGAATTTAAAACACAATTCATTTGTACTACTTCCACATATTTAGGTGGAAGTAGTACAAATGAATTGTGTTTTATTTTTTTAAATTTATGTGTCTTTTTGTATTGTACAGCACAGCAGAGTGACCGTATGTGTTTTTGAGCGTTAGTGTTCAGCGAATGTTATCAGGTGCCACCTTTTGCAAAATGTAACTAGTATATTATATTTATATAACTATTGCTTGTAATACGACCAGGACCAGTTTCGCTCATTAAGTGGGCATTTTCAACTGAGACTCTTTCTCATATAAATACAGAGATACAATAAATAAAATATTGCTTCATAATAACCATCCAAGAATTAAAAAATTCAAGTGATTGAATTGTTCATACGAATCAAAATATTGTCGTTGTTCTGAAAGAAGACACTAACTGAAAAATACTATCTTTCAGTAATATAATACCTATATCTTTTTAATTTCGTTTGTTTATACAAAACTGTTTAAAAGTAAAAGTATAATTTATAATGTTGTGTGTTCTTCCATACGGTAACTCAATATGTCATTGTTTAGACTTTCTTCCAGAAAAACGACGATATTAGGTTTCTTTTTATTTATTTTGTGTCACAGTTTTTTTTATAGAACCATCATAACTTTTACGAAACTTTTCAAAGTTGCAATGAAAGCTTTAAAATAGAATCCCAAAAAAATTTGCACCCACTAGCAACCCCACTATATCTCTCAATACGTAATTTTTCGATTTAGTGTTTTCTTCCAGAACGATGTTTTTAATCTAATCAAAAATTAAATAAAAAGTCAGACATAATATATGAATCATTATTGAATGTAATAATAATTATCCCGTCCTGTCATTATTTTAGTGTTTAATTCATAATAAAATTTAGTCACTCATCTCTCATGATTCTTTTAAAATAATAAACCATGAGACACCCGCCGTTTCAATTTTGCGAAATAATTGTTTTCCCGCGGATATACCCACACAAAACATGAATTTTTGTAATAATTGTTTTTAAAATCACAATAAAAAAATACTTTTCGTTAGACAGGTACCTACTCAATAAGATAATATGTAAGCGTTGGTTTACATTCCCTGTGATATTGTTTACCAAGAAAATTAAATTAACATCATTTTTTAATCCTAAAAAATAAAAATTCTTTCAGTTTTCAGCATCCCGCTGAAAACTACAGGTGAGATTTTGATTACATTTCCTTAATTTTTTTTCATTCTTAATTTTATTTATATGTTATATACATTTTTTAATCAAAATATTTATAACATTGCCTGATGACGTTTTTAAAACTATCAATAACGTCTTGTATCGTTTTTAAATAACGATAGTATTTAAAAAAGCATTTCTTTCATTATAAAACAAAGGGTGAAACATCCAATAAAATATAGCATCTGATTGTTTATAAGAATACTGGAAAGATTTAAGCAAATTCGTCACTGTTCTAGAAAAAGACACTTAATCAAAAAATTACATTTGGAATTAGTAAAACCAAAATGTTTTTTATTTCAAACTATACAAACAAACTTATTTTTATAAATTAAACTTTTACTTAAAAACTGTTTTGTAGAAACTAAATGAATAAGGTATGGCATTTCAAAAATTGGAAAAACCTCAAAGTCCAATTACTCAAAACTAGTATTTTTTAGTTTGTGTCTTCTTCCAGAACAACGACGATATGTAAATAATGTTAGATATCGTCTGAGGTTGTTTGATGGAATTTCAATATCAAATTTATATCGTTCAAATGTTGTACATTTCCATATGTTTTGTCACTAATGAATTCGAATTCATCTGTTTATCGAATGCCCAAAGATGCTGAAATTCAAACTGGTCGTTTGTGACAAAACCCTATGTAGAAAATTTGGACAATTTTTTATTCCATATTTTAATTATACAAATTAAATCGTAATCTCGCCCCAATAAAGAACTTAGCACTTTGCGAAAACAAGCATAGACAATTAATAATTATACCTCAAGCTGCTTTATAAAAGTGAAGTACTTTAAAATTAGTAATACGCAATTATTCAATTTATTGTTTCAAAGAATTCAAGCCCTGATAACTGAAGTATTACAGAAGCGATAGAATATTCAAATTAACTGAAGCAAATAATTAATTGACCGAGACAAAAGCTTACTATTGCAAAACGAATCGACGTCAGCAGTACCTGCCTACTTATTGCGCGAAACTCAATTTTCTTTCAAGTAACATTGTACAGAGTGTCTTAGAAAATATTTAACGTGTACAATATTACAAAAACGAATGTCAAGGCATATATGTTTGAACTAGATACTCTATTTGAAGTAACGAACAAGGCTTACACCGTTGGTTCTCAATTCTCAATATATAAATAACAATAATTTCTATGCTAAGCGGGACTTTAATGATACGGTTTTCCTATTTTCTTGATTGCTGTTAAGAGCCTTAACATAAGGACATACATCAAAATACACACCTGTATCATAAGTATTATGAATACTTTTAATAAAATTAATTTTCTTAAAAACACAACGAAAGTTAGGATATTCATCTTTTTATACTAATTCAATTAATAAAAATGCGTGTTTATTATAGTTGATTATAGGCAGTAGAAGCTTGCAATTTAATGATTAGTAAGTATAGTTTCTTCCCATCACAAAAAAATAAAAGTATATTCATAAAATACTCAAAATTCCTCAATTTTTCAGGTACTTCTATAGCTGAAACATGACATACGTACATTCTATCGTTAATCCAGAGATAAATTGAATTATTTCTACGCTGAAGTTTTTACTGCCTGTAAAATTTGACCAATCTTCCAGACTTCTTTATTAGTTATGAAATCAAGCTTTGAATATTTTTCTATTTTACATTGAAACAGTTATCAAAATGAACTAACTTAAGAAAATCGTTTGTTAACAAGAATGTTTGATCATACACTAGAAACAATATGGTTAATTGTATTCACATTATCCTTCACGAAAGACAGTACAAATACTGAGAAGAGAGATTATCTCTTGCTCGCTGTCATTCGATTACATTTAACTGTTATAATTTTTGGCACACAAAGTACAGTGAGATAAATTTCCGTTTCTCGTCCGTATATGGGTAGCAGTTTCGTTTTCGCTAGCAAGTAAGAATATAATAGTTTTACTTGCGCTAATTGGAAACGCAAACGAGAAATAATAATATTTCGACACACCAAGTTTTCGTTCTCACCAAATGCACCAATTATCACTTCAATTCGAATAATAATGCAAAATATTTACACCTGGGAAGACTGCCTCCTACTGTGGCCATGTATGGATTACATTTAGAAATAATTGGCAAATGGAAATATGTAAATTTATTTGATTTTTTAAAATCTTTGCAAATATTGAAAAACTTAATAAATCACGCCAGGTATTTAAGGCTTGTCAAAAATAAATTTAAATCAGCTTTCATCATGTGCAATGATTCGTCACGACGACGATGTAATACAAATATGTTGTACTATTTTTTACATAGTAAAATAATATAAAATTATAGTTGATAACTTGGTTGTTCTAGTGGCTAAGTAATAGAGTAATAGATATGAAACGCCTCTATAGTATATGAAGTATCTTCAGACGAACTAAATCGCAAGGTAATATATATTACTAAGGTAAACAATAACTTTAATATTTAACATAAAAACGAAGAGTGGAGTGAAATTACTGGACGTAGGTAGAGGGCTAGACACAAAAGATTATATTACAGTAGTAAAAGAATATTTTAACATGTAAATGTCGAAAAAATCTATAAAAATATTAAGATTGCGTAGTTTATATAGTCGGGTCCGTTGTACAGTGCTCAATAAGCACCAATTCTGTTATATTCTTCAATCCCCACTGCCTTTGAAAAAGAGAGGTCCAGCAACTAGTAAATAGTAAAACTTCTCTTAAGATACGCCCATAAGGAGGACATATGCTCTGAATTGCGAGCGGAAATTGTATAAAAAATATTTATATATTGAATTTAATGACTTCGAATATTTATTCATCAACGGCAAAAAAAGAAGTTTTTCTGTACGGTTTATTCTATCAAGAAATACACAAATAGCTTAATTGTATTTATCTTTTTCTTTTCATTTCTGAGAATTTCATTCATATGAACTTTCTTCCTTACAAGCCTTCGTCGAATTCTATTCTAAAGCATAATTTATTTTCTGTATCCGAGTATCGTGCCGAGGATGCGGATCATTAATTTTATAAGTCTATCTATTACAAAGCATATGTGAAGAGTGCTTTTAAATTTCTTTTTAGCTTACTTACTGTAGTGCTTTTTTACCATGTCCGCTTCCAATGTGGAGTATTTAGACTCCGAATAGAGGTATATCTACGAAGAATAACTTATGCCTTGAATTCGTTTCAATCTTAATCTACGAGGTTAAGTATTATATTCTTAAATTTGATTACAAGAGATATCCCGAAGAGTGACAATATCTTCATAAAGTCTTATTGATTGTGGTTATTGATTGATAGATCACCTGCAAAATGTATGCAATTACAATTTTAGATAATTCATAAAATTAAAGTTGCAACGGTGTAAGGTTAAATATATATATCTATATTATTTAAAACATTTTCATTCACAATTTGAAACATATTGACTTTTTCTACGACAGCTGCTTGTTACTCAGTTGTTTAACCTCTCTTTTTCAAAGAGAGTAGGAATAAAAAGATAGGGTTAGTAGAGAACTTGATCGGAAGATCGGATAGGTGGGAGGGAATTCTAGACATGAAAACATCCACGCATTCGAACAAAAATCCATAAATCGGTTGAAAAATCAATATATGAAACTGTCCGTACCGTAGTTTTAACATGAGGCAGCCGTAAACGAAGCCAATGACGTTGACCAGTGCACCACGGACTCGACACGTAGTGTAATGATGGCTTAGTAAATGAAAATTGTCATTGAATTATATCACCATATAGTTTAAAAACCAACCTGCTTGATATAAACCATACTAATAAATTGAAAATTAATTTCTCGTAGAAAAATAAGTTCTTTTTTCCTAATTTAAATATAACTGTTAGAACGTAACTAATTACTTCGAAAAAGAAAGCTCTATGTTGAATAACTGCAATAATTTGCAATTAAGTCACTGATTTCCGGGTGTGATGTGCAGATGTCGATAGCTTCTGAAATAGTGACTTATTCCGAGCTAACTCAATCCAAAGTTTCCAAACAGTTCACACTTTTTTAAATTCGTATTTTATCAACTTATTTTTTAATTATAATTAATTCTTACTGATTGTTTGATGATCATGTTTCTGAATTAGTATAGGTATGGTTAAAGGATTTCACAGTATTTCATTCATTTTGGGATATTCAGCGATTGCTGAAATTGATGATGGAATGATTTAAATGAGACTAAGTAAATTACAATTTAATCTATATAATAAAATGTACTAAGCTCCTGAAGTTTCATTAAAAATAATTCTCAAGAGATACAGTTAAATAATAATTATTATATTGTACAAAATACAACCCATAAAAATGATATCTGAAAAAATTTATCAAACTTCATGTTACAAATTACGGAAAAAATCAAATCTGTTTTCTAGTTTGACTTTCATGTATGATTGGAAAATGTCAAGGAAAAGATAGTTTGTTATTTGTTGTTCATATAATATTTAAAAATATATGTTATTTAAACGTCTCCGCTTGCAATGCGAAGAATATGGTGTCATAATGGAGGTATCTCAATAGAAGTGCTGATACTTTGTTACTCAGTCACTACACCTGTATTTTTACGAAGAGGGTAGGGATAAACTGATAGAGCTAGAGCAGGATTAGTGGTTAGCTAATCGATCTTGCTACGCCTAGTTATTAGAATCGGATGGATGAGAGGGAGTTTTAGAAATCAACTGCTTTCGATCAGAAATTCAGAATTCAAGCCCGTGAGCACCGCAATAGAAGCCAGCGACGTTAGCCACTTAACCATGTAACCAACAATATTAATTTGGACAACAACCATTCTTTACGGGTTGCAAAAACTGTCATTTGTTACAACTGATGTAATAACATTTAGTATTTACTTATGTAACTGTTCCAAATTTTCTCCATTGTCGAATAGTCATTGAAAAAATATGTTTTTGGTTTTATATATAAATTTGAAGCTTTTATTTCCGAGTGTGGTGACTTGTTGGTGAAAAGGTGTCTTTCCGTATTTTTAGTTTAGCGCAGAGCCAGCCGGCGAGAGACCGAGTGAATCGTAATTTAAAACTGCCAATTTACGTTTGCCTATCTCGCCGGCCAGAGAATAGTATGCTGCTTATTAGAAAACCGAGTGGGAAAATTGCCATTTAGATAGCCAGCCCAATGTAAGGTCAGTTTATTTTAAATGCAATTTATTCTTTAATGATGATTCTGGCATTGCACTGGCAAGAAAGTGAATTTTCAAAATAGTGCTTTACCTGATTCAAAAATACGTTTATTTTATGTGTACGTTGTAGAAACTAAACATTATTTATTTTAAATTTATTATTTTAGTAAAACTGTCTTCAAATTGCTGGATAAGTGAGTTGATATTATAACATTGTCTATCTCTTCTAAAACAATATATATAGCCAACCTAAATTAAGTTTAACCTTTCCCGTTTCCATACAAAAAAAATCCCTTCGGATCTCATGTAGTCACATTTCGTTACCGTGTGGGTTTTGTCATATAAACGAATTTATAAAGCAAAATAACAATTTCGAAAGTGAAATATGGTTTTATGTAGTAATAAGTAATTATTTTACATCATATTTTGTGTGTAAAATCTGAAATACATCGAAAGACGGAAAGAATCGAAATTCTTCATAGCAGAATAAGCACGAGACGTGTCTCGGTGCCGTTTGAAATAAAGCGGTTGCATACGGTAGGGTCATGCATCTCAAATTGTTACTATATTATACTTAGTACTATACTATAATTTTGTATTTTTCGATGGTAAAATTGATGAGGTTGTCAAATTATGATTGATTTTTCAAAGAATACGTAGGCTATAATGTATTTTTCATTTTCAATTATATTTAGAAGTATTGTATTTACAAATAGAAAAATTTTCAATTTTTTGTAGGACCTATTTCACAGATAATTTAAAAGTTTAAAGGCCAAAGTAACTCATTGATACACCATGTATACGGAAGGGTTAAACATACTGACAACAGCGTGATGCTGAAATAGGTATCAAAAAAATTTACATAATTCTTGTACAACTTAATAATTTGTTATTTTAAATTAGATAAAAATGGAGTTTTACCAAGTAAATGTCAATTGAACCTAAATATTTTCTAATAATTTTGAATAACATAGTGATAGGCAATCAATACTTCAACCAATTATTGAGTTTTATCTTTAAACTATTATAATAGTAATCTAGTGCGGTTTGAATTCATCCCGTGCGTATAAATTACCATATAGATATCTAGTCACGTCCAATTATCTCGATGAAAGCTTTAACTCCATTGCATTTAAATGCTTAAATCACTGCTAAGCCAATGCTACTAGGCATAAAATAATTGAGGTTGATTTTGATCAGAAATAATAAGCCAAATAATGACTGTACTGGAAAATAATTAACAAGGGTGGCTTATTCTATACTCTTCCAGTTACTGGATCATGTTTTGATTATGGGGTGATACCAGGTATCACTGATACCTGAAGCTACGTATGCATTGATCGTTAATGTGATATTTTTATATGATAAAAACAAATATTTCAACATTACATGCGGTCAATTTATTAAGTCGAGTCCGTAGTGCAGTGGTCAACGTCATTAACTTCGTTTACAAATTCCAGATTGGACAGTTTCATAAATTAATTTTTCAACCGAGATATGGATTTTCGTTAATATACATGAATTTTTGTGATGTCTAGAATTACCTTCGACCCTTCCGATCCAAAAACGGGGCGTTGCAAGAGCGATTAACTAACCTGTCCTCTCCTTGTCATATTCTTCTATTCCTACTCTCTTCGAAAAAGTTTTTGTACTCGATCTAAACATTTTGATTGAACTTAATCGACAAATGAACGCATGCTGTAACAATGCTATATTCTTTGTTTTAAAAGTGCTTAGCGTAAATAGCTGAATACTTTAAGATACCTTACAAGTGATAATAGACCCTCTGGAGTAATTCTCTACCCTATCACGCCAGTGAAGATACGGTATCTTGGTATTACTTCTATTCAGGTGTATAATATTAACTGCTCAGTATAATAAAGTGCTTGCTTAATTCATTTCTCACTTATTTGACACTTTGTATTGATGAAATTAGCAAATAAAAACCTTAAATCAAATGTACTTTTATCATCTTAATATTTTAGTTTTGTACAAACACAATGCCCACATATTGCAGATTTATTTCATTAGTCATTTTATAAAACGAGAGGCGTGCATTCTGCAGGTATCGCAATCGCTTCGAGTCAAATGAAATGCGCTTACTTACTACCAAAACAGGTGCAGGTGGTTATGCCAAATATTCTGCAGCCGCGCCCTTTCTGAAACAACTTTTGATGCCGGCTCATTTCGAAGAGGCATGATTCTCAAAAGGTTTTGCTAGTTGCGAAATTATAGAGAGGAAGGTGATCAACCTTCAATTTCACAAACTGTGCAATAATATATTAATAAATATTTTATACCTACTATCAATGTATCTTTCTTGCAAAAATATATTATATTGTATCTTCGTTGCCAGTTGTTAATAATCTTAAAAATAATGTACAATATATTTGTGTTTCAAAAACACATACGAAGGCTCTGCAAATACATTATCTGAGATCTTTTTTCTTGTCCACAATATAAATGTGTAGTATATTTTCTTTGGCGTCTAAAGATTGTTTGTTTTATCTTCTACTCTCGATGCCATTGTCTAAAGCAATGAGTGATCAAATAACAACACGCCAATCAGATTGTCGTACTGCAGATTAATTGGTTCCTCATTGTCTTTGCTCATTGCAGTGTATTTTTATTAATCGGCTCATCTTACATTTATAATACTTGTTCCTTATCCCAGTCAATATTGTTTACCTTCGACCTCAACCTAGTACAATGATGATGGTGCTAACTGTTCAATATAAATAGCAATCGTAAAAAATGTATACTTGGCTGAATAAGTCTATTTTTGTTAATGTTAGATAAAATTTATACTCTTTAGTGGTCAGCCTATGAAAGATTCGAATAAGAATGATTGGAATAAATTCATGTTAAGCATATTATATTATCTTTTTCTCGTCTCCTCAAAATTTATGTATACCTGCTATAATTTTCTAAAATATACTAAAACACGAAAGATTTCACCGTTATTTATAATGTCAATGACCACATAAACAACCAGATTTTTAAGCAGTGACTATTAATATTGCTATGCATACAAATTATCATATATATTATGACTGACAATAGTATTAAAACTATAAGAAGTTATTATATTATGTAGATCAAGTAATACACTGTGGGTTGGTCATTTGAATTTAAATTTTAATTAATAATCAGAAGGTTGATGGATTGAATTTTAAGAAAACACTAACTTTTTGTAAAAACTGTCCATGGAATTTAATGGATTTGTTAACAGAGTATTTTCAGAATTATAGATATATATATATATATATATATATATCGATGACCCAGTTCCATAGGACTATAAGTCAAAAATTTGATATTTTGAGTTAAGTTAGCCATTATTTTCGAACACCGCTCTTCTACAGTTCTATTAAAGTACAGCTTGTGAAATGTACGGGTTTTCTGATCAAAATGCCGATATTTGCATTTGGACATCAGCAAAATTAAATAATATCTCAGTTCCATGTACATATCGAAATATATTTTTGTGAATCATGGCGTTCCATAAGGAAACAACCTTAAATCGTAAAACTATAAATTATTTACCACCTATTTGAATAAAAAAGTTATACAAATAATAAGCCATCACTTTTTAAGAGTTAGTTTAGATGAGTCCAAACATTGATCAGCCATATCTAAAAACTACCAATTTCTAGTTGTATCACTATGTAACTAGGCCATCGTTATTCAAATGACGTTACATCTTCTCAAATTGAAGAAAATATAGTTATAAATTGAGTCTCATATGGTGAGGAGTTTTTGCAACTGTCGTTAATATAGACTATGACTGTATCTAAAATATAAAAAAATAAAGTATTTTAGCAAGTTAAAAGTAATATAAACATAAGTTAAATAAACGAACACAGTATTTTTTACTTTGGCATCTGTGTTTTACTTTAGAGAGATTCAGATATTAGACTAATGGAAGTTGATGCCAGTATATGAACTGTAATATTCCCTTTGGGAGGTGCACGCTTTGATAAATTAACCTAAGAGCTCTATGCACCAAAATACTGGAGAACCAAATTAACTTAAAAATAGATTACATAAAACATACCCTCCTGCATCCTTAAATTTAGTTTAATTATATAAAGGCAGACATAAAACGGGGGTTGAGAAGCACAAGTTTATTTATCAATTATTATATATGTAAAAACCATTTAATACATAGTTCATTTAAAAACACTTTAATTGTAGGCAAGTCCGCACACCAATATCAGACGTTAAAAAATACTTAATTTAAAACAGGTTTAATAAAACTGCATATAATTTGTATAAAAACATCATGTAATCGGAGTATTATTGACTTGGTATGCAAATATATAAGAAACAAAAATACATTTTTTAATTGGTAAAAATATTTTTGTCGTATATTCGTTACTGGTGATATCTTAGTCGTTTTTTATAATAGTAAGATTATTTTTTCCATGCGTAATTATTTCTTATTGTGGTTAAAATAATAAAGAAAATTCATTTCTAGGCCACAAATAATTCGAATTTGTAAATATTACGTCAAATTTGATCTATAAATAATACTATATAGAGTATTTTTTTCTATCAATAAGTACGTTCACAATTCATTCTAAATTTTAAAGGCAATTATTGTGTTGAGAATGGAAATATCTGGTTAACATAACGAGACTCTGTGAATTAAGATACTTTTTGAATGCTTTTAATTATCTTTTTTGTTACTATTTAATAATTTTATTGTATCCAATTTGCCTACACAAAGTTTTAGTAGCCTTAAGAGTAGGGATATAAATTTTTTAAGTAAATAAAAAAAGTATAATTTAACGAGATTGTAATTCTGTAATTGAAAATCATTCCTAGAAATGCAAAGTAAATCACATAAAAGAAAAATATATGAGTGTGCAAATATTTAAAAGTATTTTTAGGCAACAAAAAGAATATAATATCGTATTAATACGCTCAATCAATTATTTATATATGATTTTTGATTGAAATATTCAATTACAGACTTACATTGAGAATTAATGATTTAGTTGTAATAGCGATTAATTTATTTCATATCCAAATAGTAGACGTACATGGTCAATAATGCATTAGGGAAACGTTTAAAAAAGTCTAAATACAAGGCTTTATGAAAAACTTTACGTGTCATATCCTTGTAAACCAATCAATTTTTTTGTACAAGCAATAATAGAATTTTATATTAAATCAATATTAAACATATGTGAAAGAGATTAATTGTATAAAACTGACGTTTAATTATATATATATCAAACAGAACAATAGCTTTCAAGGTAAATCCTATCACGTGTTGTCTATTTTGCCTAAGATGAAACTAATCAAATAAATTGAGATGTTAAGTGCGGTTTGGTCCAGTACATTGATGTGCTATGTAATCTATGTGCTCCTTTGAAGTAATTACCGATCGTATATACCATGGTCTAAAACAATTAAGCGATAATGTTGTATTATCGGACCGCAGGCTGTGTTCAGCTATGCTCCTGTAAGCTTCTTTGTGCCGAAGAGATGGGCAACCCGGAAGTATTGCTTTGGTATTATATAATATATTCATAGCGGCTTCAATTATAAAAGCAGATATAATATTTCATTCATAAAAGATGCAATAGAGCATAGTTTGGCAACTCGTCTAACAAGTGTATGACATCTAATTTCCTAATTCAGTTGATTTCTGTCATTGAAATAAAACGAGTCATACAAAATTTATAGCAATGAAATTAGCCATTGTTCTTCTACATTTGATGTGCAAAATACACAATTTTCAAAGAAATCTTGACTAGTATTTCGTAGTTTTGTAGACGTATATTTGGATTATTGTGAATCCTTGCTTAAATTAAATTACAAGACTTCATATTAAAATATCAAGAGCACTGATTTCGTTCAAAGATTGAGCGTTAACAACTGATACTAAATTACAATCGAGCAAGGGTTTTTTACAACATAATAAGTATCATAGGGTAAAATATCTACAAAATTTTATTAGTTAGTTGATAACTATTTCTTACTTTATACTTTTTTTCTATTATATCTATATTCTATCAAGTAAATACCAATTAAATCAATAAGAAGTATCAATTTTGTATAAATATTTCCACTGGATTATATTATTACATACGATTAAAATGATCTCTCGTTCAGCGAAACCGTGTCTAGTTTCACAGAGAGTATGAAATTAAGAATAGTTTGTCGGGTACGCAGTGCAGTGGTCAATGTCGTTAGCTTCGGTTATAGATCTCACGGGTTTGAGTCCCAGTGCGGACAGTTTCCTAAAATTGATATTTCAATCGATTTATGTATTTCTGTTCGTAGGCATGGATGTATGTGATGTCTAAAATGCCTTCCCACCCATCCGATCCTAACAATGAGGCGAAGCGAGAGCGACTAACTAAGCACAAGTCTTCTCCTATTCCTATTCTTTTATCCCAACTCTCTTTTCAAAAAGAGAGGTAACAAGAGTGAGTAACAAGCAGCTTTCTTATAAAAACTTTTGTTGAAATTCATCCATTAGGAGGCCATACGTTCCGCAGTAATAGCGGACATGGTCAAAAAAGACATAGTTTAAATAAAGTAGTTTGGTGGTCGCTTTCAGCCCATCGATTTCATAATGAAAATGAGCAGGTAAATGAGCAGGTATCACAAAAATTTATGACTTTGGACACCAATTCAATTGAAAATTAATGTATGAAAAAACTTGTGACACCGCAATCTAGTAGACAAAAGCTCCCCAGCTTTGACCACTCTGCAACAGAACTTCGGAATAAATCCGTCATTTTATAAATATAATTTCCTTATGTTTCCACTGAGAATTGTCAGTAAACACAATTTATATGCTTAATTACAAACATTAATTGTACGCACATGTTCGATAAAACAACATTTCAATTGAGATATTTTGCAATACAAAGTAAGGGACACTCCGCTTGATTATCTGACTTTTAGCAGGAAACGGTTAGCCACTCCTTTGTTTGAAACTAAGTCGTGAATCTTACTTGAAGGTGGAAGATAATCTTTAATAATGGTAAAGACTCAATAAGCTTATCTAGCCTTCGATCAGACCAAGTACTTATTGCAAGAATGGTTAGAAGTTGCGCTCTTGTCTATTTAGTATGTGATTAAATCTGATAAGGCAGGATAATTTAATTGGAAATGGCAACCTTGCTTTGAATTTGTAATCGATAGCCGGAGAAAAAATACTACCGTGATTTAGTGTGCTAATCTTAGTTATCTATAATAGAATTTAAATATTGTATGGAGTGGTTTGATTAATTAAATATATTGCCGTATACATGTTTCCATGTGCATTAGTTTTATATTTAGTGAAATAAAAATGCACTCTTACATAGTGTGATTGTTTTGAAAACAATTAACGGAATGTTGACGTCCTTTGTATAAAGGAAAAAACTGACTTGTATTTTCAATGAATATTTAATATTTATGTTAACAGTAGCGTTTTATTGTATGTTTAAAGTGATATTATTCTTTGCATATCATTGTGATATTGTGACTACACAAGTGTTCTGAGAAATCCTCATGTCAAAATGACGCGGTGAATAAAGTATTTTCACGAAGTCGTTGACAATAAAATGCCCTTTGTTTCATGTATCAAATATAAATTTCTCAAACTGAACGAAATAAAGGGTTTGGATTATTGAGATTTTGTACACTTCAAGCACCCTTAAATGAAATAAAGGGTGTTTTTTGTGTGCTTTGGCTATGTCCGTTGATATTATGTATTTTGAAAGTCATGCCAGTGTCCCATAGCTAAGACTATATCCTATCAATAGTCAGCAAACGAGTCCCTTGATGAAGAGAAAAGCAATGTTATCAACAGTTTCTTTAGTACAAATCTAAGACAATGGAAGTATTAATAATTGATAATTACATCTGTCTTTTATAATCACCTTCTCCTCCCTCTGAGTTAATGACATAACATTGACCAATAAGCTAACTTTATCCATGATTGAAGATGTCATAATCAGATATCGTTAAATATATTTGCAGAATAAGTTATTATGTTTTTTTTATGTTAACATAAAAATATAATATGTGAACTAGAGGTCTGCACGGGCCGAAATTTGATGAAATTACCCGGCCCGAGCCCGAGTCTTATTACCACACTTGTTACGCGAACCCGACCCGAAGCCTAAATTTATATATCTCAGCCCGAAAAAAACCCGATTAAAAAAAATAAAGTAGCATAAAATTGATTAACGTACATACCCAACTTTTTCACACGTTTTCTATTATTTCACGAAATGATTTCCACACATCACCACAATCACCGCTTTTCAACATTTTCACAGCAGATACTGAATAATATCACACTTTATTCGTTTACAAACTATTTTAACTTACTATCGATGGTGATTAAACGGACAAAGCAATGTTTTACCGATCAATAGCAATTTTATGAACTCGGTTTCAGGTTACAAAAATATAAAATGAATTCTCCATACTTATCAAATAAAAGACCCTATTGTGTCCAATGCTATTCTAAACATAATAAATTATTTTATTTATTGCCTTTTTGTTATCAACAGTGAAAACAGTTTTTAGTTATCCAGTGTACTCATGAGTCAAACATAGTCCAAAATATTTTTCTGAAGGACATATCCCTTACCCGGGCCCGGCCCGAGCCCGAATATCAATTGTCTCTACCCACCCGAACCCGGCCCACGGGCCGAGCCCGGACCCGTGCAGACCTCTAATGTGAACTATGTTGCTAATATTCCTTTATATTATTATTTACAAAATTATAAATGCCCAATGCCTTTATAATTTTGGAAATTAATTGGGTATGCATATTTTTCCATTTACACATATTTATAGTAATAATTTTGATATGACAAGGGTAACGAACCTGCGGCCTCTTAGGGTCTCAAGTACGGCCTTTTGACTGAATCCAAGTTTCCTATGTTTGAAATTTTGTGATTAAATTTCATTGTTTTCCTTCATATACAAAATAATGTACATACATTTTTATGAATGTTTCTTAAATGCGGCCTTATTAAACACTAAATAAATGAATGCTGACAGGAAAGGGCTTGCCACCCATGGTCCTTTGATAAGAATGTCAAAAAACCTTATTAAACTGTGTAAAAACAAAAATTTAACAGATTTAAACTTTATTTTAACATTTAAAATTTCATTTATTTTGTGAACGACATCTTTTCCTTTTTCATAATTGTGTTACGTTACGCCACTGCATAAATATATGACACTATTTCCAAAATACACTTAGCACCTTAATTATGTGTATCAGAATTTATACCAGTAACACTTATCAGATTACAATAAATCAACGTTTATTTATTGGTTTCAAAAATAAAAACCCTATGAATATGTAAATATTCAAGTTATCTATCACTACTATAATTAGAATGATCAACGATATAGAAATCCTTTCGAAAAAAGAAACAAACTGTATTCTTATAGAAAAATGTATTAAATAATTAACAAAGTTATTGCCACGCAGCTTTCAAGCCAAATAAAATTTATTAACATAAAATAATATGACTTTTAAGTAATACAGTGTGACATGCCCTGATATTTTTGCGAACATTTATTTGTTTATTGGAAGGTTGGAATGATTCAGATAAACCATTCGGTTACTTTTAATATAGCAATTCTCAGACTCATTTCGAATTAACATTACCTGATCAGACCGATTTTGGGTCATTAAGGAGAAAGCGACCGGATCTGACCGATTAATTGCCTCGTCTGCCTGGCAACAGTCAGTAGCCATCGACAAAAGGGAGCTGGGCTTACATTGTTTGAAGTTTTAACTTTTGTTTTACAGTCTGTTTAAGAGAAGCGGCCGCCGGCAGTTGCGCTAGCCGTATCGCAGTCATTGTAAATTGTTTTGGTTTGATTTGAATTTGTATTTAATTTAAATTTAAAATCATTTGTTTATGTCAATTGTGTTCAAACATAAATTTAAATTCTTGTTGTGAGTGTAAATTTAAATGTAGACTCAATTTTATATTGTACTGGTAATTTTTGTGTATTAAGCCACTGCATCTTCAATAAATAAGAAATTAACTGGACTGAAGTGGCGTTTTGATTTGATCCTATACATCCTGAATGGTGATAACCAATCATTCGCCCCCCTTCTACCGAGTATTTTCAAGAGATAGAGAAATATTTTTATACTTTTTATCTATCATATTTATATTTATTTTTTTTTGCTGAGAAAAAATATTCAAAATAATATATTTTTGTCTAAGATGTAAGGGTAGCCTAAATGAAAACTCATACAAACGATCTACAAGCCTAGAGCCTAAGCCTTTTGGTCAATGATATATCGACCTTTTTGTGCAAAGATATTGAATGTCCAGTTTTGCTTGTTTTGAGAAAATCGAATTTAAAGATTTGAGATCAATGAAAAATATAGGCGAAATGGACATATGCATTTTAATGATACAATACATCCTCAAATACCTTATTTAGAGGTACAATATTTTTACAACATAAATATATGATGCAGATGTACGCTTTGTGTTGTTAATTCAATTTCGACAAAAACTGGACTACAATATCTTTGCACTGAGAAATCGATAAATGCTATACTTAAAAAACGGAAACACTCATAGAGCTCAATTCTTTGAAATCTGATTATAAAATTTAATGTGTATTTTAATTTTTCCGGTGACTTAGAAATAGCCAATAAAATAATTATGTAATTTTATTACTGACGAATTTTACATCGGAAAGAATGAAAATATCACTTGTTATGAACAGCGCGATATATTATGTTAGAGATGCAGAAAACATGGTCTGATCAAGCGGAGTACCCAGACCAAACAAATTACTTGAATGTTTCTATCACAAAGTGGGCAGAAGATGAATAAAATATACGTAGCTCTTTCAGTGTGTTTCAATATTCCAGAGTTGTCACGATAAATTATGTGGAGAGTCTTTGATTCTACGTATATATTGAGTACTTTTAATAATCAGAACCAATGTGAAGTCAAATATATCAATAATATTTTACAATCCTCGTAGAAAAAAGTAGATGGATAGATATTTAACCATATGTGTTGAATCTTTAAACAAAACATTCTTAACAGCAAACTCTATAAAATAATTGGTAACTAAATTAAATATATTGAGCAATAGATCGAGTACTATGTGATTACACAACAAGATGAATAAACTTTAAGCTTGTATATTCTCAAGTACATACTTTTAAATGTCATATTACTCAATAGCGAATTTATTGAAATTCTTTAGCCACACTCGAGTACAGCCCTCTTGCGATACGATCTTGATATTTACAGTCTACACTGCCTTGTCAACAAGAATTGATTTTTCAGAATGCCATTATTTATACACTTCGATATTTCCTATCAAGATAAAACACATTTTGAATCAGAAAGATATGTCATAGAATGCTGTGTGCACTCGATAAATGTTTAGCGATATTAATAGCCATATATTTCATTGTGTGCATGGGTGTTAATTTTTTTAGAAAGACAAAAAAATAAACCGGATATTTAACAGCGCTTTAAATCAATATAATCACGGAAAAGTTTCGGACAATAGTACAAGACACAAGACATGATATAATTTATAGACTGAAACTATTATATAAAACGCTCCTTTATGTATATTTTTTAATCAACCTTTTTTTGATTTCGGTGTAGAGCATGAATTATTGATTGCAGGTTTTTTTTAAAGGTACCTAAATCTATTTTTGGTGGTCAAACTAAACATCGAATATTTTATTAATAACTAGTGAGTACCCGGCATGCGCTGCAATGCCACTCAATGAAAGAAAGTGTATGTGTTTTAATTTTGTTTATTGAAGTGCTTTTGGACACATAATATTTTTTGTTTTTCTGTCTGGTGCGTACACGAACAAATCAGAAGTCTTTCCGAAATGTCGCTATTTGTACAAATTTGATTCTTACTTTTAGATGTTGAGATTGATTTTTATATGTAATAATACCTACTTTAAGTTAAAAATTAAATTGTCGAGAGTCTGACTCAGGCCGGGCCGGGCCTAATTGTCATATGCCTATGTTGTTCGCGTAAGTGCAAGCAATAACTTGACAAAGTTTTATCGGAATCGGATGAACGGTATGGTAGTGCATAAGATTTGAACAAACCCGCATTGATTTTTATATATTAGATGTAAATATTTTTACCAAAGAATCAAACACGGTAAAAAATTATATTATATTTGAGACTAATATAAACAAGAAATTTTTGTAATTTTTTGATAATGATTTAAGAATATTTGAAATATAACTATTAATTTATTAATAAAGATCTTATATGTGAATAATCAACTATTCTTGTTAATAATATAAAACGTTTGCTATTAATGCTCAGATCAAAACAATTTTCAGGGTGTAAATCAATATAAATAAAAAACTAGATCAAACTTTTCACGTTGACATTTTTTTGCTCTTTACAATTCCACCCCGGTTTTGCGTTTTTTTATGTTTATTTAAAACACTTGTGAAGTAAAGGTAACGCATTTTGGAAACGATTTTAATGTGAAATTTATGTTCCATCAAGTGAAGGAAATTAAAGAAATTTAAATCAAGTAGTATTGAGTGAAAAAAATAAATGTTTACTTCATTTCATTCTCATCAAATTTAAAAACACTAAAGTTTATGCATAGTCTACCAGTCTAACATTAAGCTGAATATAAATTCTAAAAACCATTATGTATACAAATGCTTAACCAAATAAATAATGCGACATAGTTCTTTGCCAAGAAAAGTGCACGGTTGACAGCACCGGCGAGGCATATTGCACATGGAAATAAATTCACCTGTAATGCTATCGCTTCTACCTGCACTTCCACTAGCTAAATCCGATTGGTCATAGAATTGTGTATTCAAGTTTTATCTTAGCGCTGGATCATGAGAGGTACGACAGTAAGTTTGCGCAGTTTGTTGTCAGTAGCGCACAAATATACTATAGCGGTTGCCTATATATTCATTTAAATTAAATTTAAAATTATATGAAAGTCACTAACAAAAGATGCAGTATTTATTTCTACAGTTATAACTACTATCGTCCATTATAACTTTGAAATATAAAAATTTTATTTTGGTTTCTACTTATGAAAACCTACAATATATACACAACAATGTTTATTTCCAACGTATTTGGCGGCAACTTTGTGGAAATGCTTAGTTTTTTTTATGACCAACCAGTAGATTGACAATTATCAATTTTTTTAGGAATTTGTCTAACTCCGGAAGATAACGTGTTGTGGTTGATGGTAATCATTGGACGTTTCGTATCCACTACAGGCTTCATTTTCAGGCGTCAATGATGAAATAATGATGTGGAATGAATTTATGCTGTCAATCGCTGCTCTTAGTTTCCTTACTAATTTAAAAATTTATACAAATAATAAAAATAAATCACGAAAGCCAAAAACCTACTGAACCCATACAAATTATTGAAAAATGAGTATTTCAAATGTTTTGACGCTCGTAGATACTTTAGTGAATTTAAATAAATTTATATTGGCCCCCCATTATAACTAATTCAAAAACAATACTATGGCGTATTATGTAAGTATAATATTGAAGATTTATTTGTCTTACGATGAGTTATCGATCAGCTTGCATTTAAATAAAGGAAAGTTCAAAATGACTAGTCAAATTTCGGGAGGGTTGATTCAAATCATCATATTATAATACAATGTATAAATTACACAGGAAATATAAATGTGCGTACATAATGTTTGGATTACTTTTATAATAATTGACGAACACTGTTTAAATTCTTCTTCTCCTTTGACTACAGTCGCTCCGCATATGAAGCATATGGCCACTACGCGGCACCTCTATGATTCCCTGTCGCCCACCAATTGATTTGCTTCCTACCATAAAATGCCAGAATCCCTACGTTTCGTTGAGTACATCCAGAAAATAGTAACAAACGGTCGTCTAGGACCAGGGAATTCCAGCGGTTGGAAGAAGACGCAAGCAGGATACAGGCTCTCCGGTGCTGCAGGTGCCTCTAGAAATGAGGGGAGAAACTATGTACAAAATTTCGCAATAATTTTGCGAGCAACCAATTTATTTAGACTTCACTGGTAAAGCTAATGCACATATTGCATTAAAGTGCATCGACTCGCAACGCGTATTACGCTAAAAACTTTGGATTATTATCTTCAGCTGATTTGCTGTGAGTGAAATTTGCTACAACTATAGGTTTCATAAGACAGGCATGGCTAATAAGGTGCGCTTCAAGCCTATGCCTTTAAAGTTATAATAATAATAGAGACAGGTTGTATTGTTTCAAATGTGGTTAATGTTATCAGGAAATCAACTTCTCTAAATATAAGTTAAATCTATTAATTTTGTAACTGATCGATGGCTGGGCGTAAGACTTTGTTTTTCCTTACTGTCAAATGGTGAATAGATATCACGAATAGATTCATACTGAATCACTTGATAAGCCAATTTATTTCATGCCACGATGGTTTCACTGCCAAGATCTTCAAATTTGGCTAGATAGTGGAAATTTATATGTGGTGAAATGTGAGATGCTGACCAATGCTCCCTTTAAGCTGCGCGCGTGTGCGGCCGCGCAGCAATTTTAAAGAATTCACCCACGGGTTTGCGCGCACTCCAATACAAACTATCGAAATTTAATTTTTAAAACATTTTTTACTGCTAAATGCATTTCCTATACCTATGCGATGCGTATACAAATGTAAGTAAAATAAGCAAATTAACTATTTTGGATATACCTAACAGTATAAATAAATAAATAATTATAATTTGAATCATGGCAAGTAACATTAATAACAGTAATTTCGGTAACAAGTATGACGTTTTGATGTGTTCAAGAAAGCTTAAATTATGCCGCGCATTTGTTGGATGGCCTGCTCAGCCTTCGGATTTTCTTCGGAGAGCCTCTCGCATTAGAGGGAACATTGATGCTGATCACATCTTTTGGTATAATTACTTTATTACCCTTTAACTTCTCAAGTCCTTACCAGCTGACGATTTGATGGTTAAAAAAACGAGCTAGCTATAGTGCCTTCAGCATACTTGCGGCGAGTGATTGACCTGTACATTTCATATGTCACTTTATTAGCTTTTTGCACACTCAAGTGCAAATCTGAAAAATTTAACAAGCGCGTCACAGGAAACGTTTGCCATTACGAGACGTATGGCCGTGGTGGATTTTTAAATGATCCAACACTGATATCTGTTTGTATCCATAGACGATCACTTTATTGGAGAATCATTCTGAAAGGAAATGGAATAGAATCTAATATTTGTAGAGAAATTTCACTAAGCCAACTGAAGCGTTAATAAAATCATTGCACTTTTGTAAGACGATTGGAAACGTGGAATCCATTTCGTTGAAATCAATCGGAATGTTCAATCAAATTAAAAATAAAACCATGTCAGGCGTAAAAAGAACCATGACGATGTGCACATAACAATGAATTCGTGTTATTATTATCGTAAAACTACGGTATTAGCTAATGAAATTAAATTTTGGTCACGTTCTGCGGATATCTCTATTGGACTAATTAAGACATGTATCAACAATTTTACGTGCCGTACGTAGTTTGAAAAATAACCCAAAGGTGTAGGACATGGTATTCAATGTTTATAGCATCAATAAAAATGATGAGATCTTGATTAAGTTATTTAAACCAACTATTTTTTATATTCGTATGGTGGAATAATAAACGGTACCTGAGGCAGAATGCGATTAATAATAAATACTATTAAACGTGTATTTTTTACTGTTTGAAATTAATACAACCATTTTTCTGATGTGAGAGATTTCCGCGTGCTCTTAAATATCTCTAAAATAAATTGAAATTTTATTATATATTATATTGACCTTCTATTTTATTGATAATGACATCTTCTTTTATCTTCGTCGAACATATCGTCGCAGTTTTGGTAAAAAAACGATGATCCGGAAATACTGGTTTTGAATCAATCTATGTTGAATATTTTGTATCAGCCACATTAATCATAACATTATGATTTAAAATACGACTAAAATAATAACATTACGCAATGAAAAAAGTGTTTTTTTTTTAATTTCTTTATTTGTATAGCGGAGTGAATTCGTTTTATAATGAATTATTTGAAAAAAAGCAGTGAATGATAATTTCATATAAGAATAACGCTAGAATGAGACACAGGTTGTGAAAACATTGAATGGCAGACATTAGGTGTGAAAAAATATTTTTGTTTGGTAATTTTATTCATGAAACTGTTATGCATATGTATATATAGAAAACATGAAATGAAATAAAGAGAATTAAAAAAATACATAGTCAAAAGAGCTAAACAATAATCGTTTAATTATTAATTTAATGACCATTTTATATAAATTCCTTTTTGTGATAGGAAAATCGATACTTATTTGTGAATATGGACATTTCAAAGAAATAGAGTCATAATGTGTATTTAGGAGTTTTTTAAAATTACAATCAATATGAAAGTACTGAAATGAAACAAAAATCGAAATACAGTTGGTTCCGTTTAATTTGGACAACCTTGCGCCCAAGCATTTTGTTTCAGATAAGCGATTGGCTCTAATAAGCGAAGGATAATAATATAATAATTGTTGAGATTTTGTACATTTCCATGTATTTTGTCACTAACGACCCGGGTTTCGCCCTTCAGCATCTTCAGGCACTCGAATGCCTGAAGATGCCGATAGGCGAATTGTACAAAATCTTAACAATTCAAATTTTATATTGAAATTCCATGAAGCACCCTCAGTCGATATGTTAAATAAATCGTCAGTTCGAGTTCATTCGTGTCCTTGAATGCATGAAGATGCCGTTATCATAAATTATTTCTTCGTAAATTCATCAAGTGTCCATCTCTTATTTTTGAAGGATTGCAATTGCACAAAATCAGCACTGTTATTCAGTACGGATTTTGAGCATCCGTCATTGCCTTCTTGCATAAAATAACGTTGTTTTATTTAATTTGAATTATTGAGGTTTTGTACACTTCCATGTATTTTGTCACTAACGACCCGGGTTTCGCATTTCGGCATCTTCAGGCATTCGAGCGCACGAATAGACTCGAACTGACACGAATGGACTCGGACTGTCAGCTTGAGTCCATTCGTTCGCTCGAATGCCTGAAAATGCCGAAAGGCGAAACCCGGGTCGTTAGTGACAAAATACATGGAAGTGTAAAAAACCTCAATAATTCAAATTTGATATTGAAATTCCATCAAGCACTCTCAGTCGATGTCTTAAATTATAGTTGTTTTATTTTCTTTGCCTTCTGGTAGTTTAATGCTTTGATTAAATTGAATAACTTGCATCTACATTGTCTTCATTTTCTATATAGCGTATTAATTTCTCATCAACTGTCATAATATGTTTTACTCCAATTAAACGGAGTTGTGTGCCGGATAATCGAAGCAAGGTACTATAAATTTCTTCGTTTGGTCTTCCTTGTTCCTTGGTATTTGTCGCAAATAGCTGGCTGTTCTAATTGGTTTACCAATAAAACGAAAACAACTGTATTCTGAAATTAACTAAACACAACACTCATTTTCTAAGATAACAGCTGCATATTCATAAATTGATTATTTTTCATTGAATTAATTAATCGGAAATACTTTTATTATTTCAATTTATGAATAAACGGTCTTGTAAATTAATATATCAAGCAATTGCAAAGTCGCAAGACTGTCACAACATTTTGGATTTAAGTTGACTAGATTGGCTATAAATCACTTCTTTCACTGCATAGGCGAACTATTTAAAATATACACATGTTAATTTCGAATACGAATGGATTGAAAATAAATTTATTCTGTAGGCAAATAAATCGTCATGGTAATTATATAGGAAGCATTGCGTATAAATTAATTGCTACTAGCTATTCAGACCCTTTGCTAAATTATCTATTTTGATATGTTGCAAAATACTGAAAAAATAATACGCTGATAAAAATATTCTTTTTTCTCTAATTCATTTATTCAAATCTTTAGCTCATAGTTTAACCATATAAAATAATAACTTTAGTACACACAGATGCGGAATCGCAAAGTTTATGTCTAATTTAATTTTTTTCATGTATAAAGTTAATTTATCCTACCTATATTGCAAAAGTGGTTTGCGGAAAATGTAATATAATCAGTCACGATTTTAGAAGAGAATAAGAATTGATAAGGATCATAACTTCCAGCTCGTTTGTAACATTATTTAAAAAAAATGCTTATTATATTACTAGAATTGGCATTAAATCATAATTCATTTTTACAAGAGTCGGTACAGCAATCACAAGTGTAACTTCATCAGTATTTTCTATACCATTTGTCTTATTTACAGATAATATATTGAAAATACCATGTTGAGTTAGATTAAGATTTTTTTCTTCTTAATACTGTAGAATTTTTTTTTTATTGTCTTATAAAATAACAAATTTCAAGTGTTTTGATTTTGCAACATGACACAGGATATATTTATATCTAAGTATATTTATTCTTCTACCATATCAGATCTTCTTACGTATCATTTTTTTATACTGCATCCACGTCGGGAGTTAGAAATTGTAGAGTTTATTCAATTACTTAAAATAAACAACAAATTCCCTTGGGATCTAATAAATAATCCGATCCTTTTCACAAATAAGTCAAGCCTTCAAATTATTGGCATAGTTATATGTACGGATTTAAAGTTATCTTAAAGCATAATCACCGATATCATGAAATTCTTGTGGCCAAGGTGGCCGGGTGGTTACTAATATTAGGTTCCGCAATTAATGGCTTGCTTCCCCGACTGGAAACTTGTATAATTACATACATTGATTTTTAATTCAATTTCTAAAGTTCTGTGATGAAACGTTTGCCTCTGTTCGATTACTAAAACAAGGTGTACAAAAAGAGAGTTTATCTAACTATTAGTGTTTTGTCAACTTCATTCTTTTATCTATAACTTCCGAAGACAGAAGTTTATTGAATGAATATCGAAATCCTCCATTAGGAATCCGTAATCCGTAGGCTTCAAAATGGGAGGGGAATATCATGAAAATATTTTTCTATTTAAAATTATATGAATTACTTGATAGCTATTTCGACTTTTAGCTTATTTAGTTTAGCTTTATATACTGATTTAGAAAAGAAAATCAACTTACTTCCTCTAACATCCTACTTTTTATTAAAAATTAAAGTAGATATGTATAAAGTGTAGTAGTTTTGCTTTAAAGTGTTCCAGAAAAAGGAAACTTAACGGTATTATGTATTGATTAATCGTTGACGCAATTAGGTTAAAATTTTAACGATAAGGCGTAATTGAGTTTCTTGCAATGGTTAAAGTAATGGTGATACATTCAATTTGTTTGGTCATTAAGGAGGTTCTTTCTTTGATTATATCTGTTAACTTCTAGTTGTTCTAGTGCATTGAGTCTAAGAATTTTGTTGCAAAATGTAGGCATACTGGTTGAGAAGTTATATTTATTGGATGATTGTTTTAAGAGGTGGCTTACAAATTAAGAAATTGTTAATTTGCATTATTAACTATAGTTGAAATACTTCTTCCTGTCTGTCATATGTATTACAAATCACATAAACCACGGGAAATTTTGTAGTTGATTATGTATATTTAATAATTTTGTCTTATCTATTTTTAAGTTGTATAAACCTTTCTATTTGTCTGAAACAAATCTTATGGCCATATCATGCCAACAATGAGAAGATTAATATAAATCTGTCTTCCAGATGAAAATATTTAAATACGGCGTCGCCTTTTCTCCTTGGTGAATAATTGCGCATTGTTTTCAATCGTCTTGGAGTGCACATTAGGTTGCGAGAACCACTGAATTATGCATGGAGTCGATTCTAAAATATCCAAACGCCTGCGATATAAACATTTGAATGGTTAAGCGTTGAAATCATTTATGGTACGTACGTGAGAAAAGGACAATAATTTATCGTTGCTTGGATCAATGACCGCGTGGAAATGATATGAGACTCAATATGGGAAATTTACAATACTTGGAATGCGCTGTAACTTATGACTTAAGGAAAATGACTTGTGATACTTGTTTAGTGATTTATTTGAAATAAAACTTGTAAGAACATCAAGTTATATTTAATCATACAATTTGAAAAGACATCAATTCCAAGTTTACAATAAAACTTGGCAAGAAATTGATATAAACTTTAGATATTGATTGAATTGCTAAAACTCCATCATATTACAGTAAAAATAACAAAATTTTAGTTCTACAAGAATTTTATCAGTTTGTTGATAGCTATTTTGGCATATAGCTATCGTCAGAATTATGCTTAAACTTAATTTAGTTTTAGAAGAGATAGACAATATTATATCATCTCACGTATTTCAATATCATAACTTTTATAGAAATGTAATTATTTAGCTTACTTAATTTACTATTATACTTGTAGAACTTGTAGACATTTTAGGTAATCAAGTTGTCAATACCTTAATATGAGGCACTGAGTCGCGAAACAAGCTTCTGTCGATTTTTAATAAAATATTTTTTTAATCTATGTATGCATCGATAGATCTATCATTTTTTTTTTTTAAATCTTTCTTTTTCAAACTCAAAAATTTCATTCTTTAGACGATCTCGATCCTCGTTTTACACGGTCGGCGCACTCCAAAAAACGACAGTGTAAAACAATATTTTACTTTTTATTATGCACCGGAAGATGCAAATAACTTAAAGTATACTTAAAACTACAATACTGTCTATAAATTTTTTTGTGATTTACTCAAATCTCTAAGTTTTTAAACGTCACTTTTAAGTTGTTAACTGTCAATTCTTGGTGGAAAGACATTATATTTTAAAAAATAAAACACAATTCATTTGTACTACTTCCACATATTTATAATGATCAGGACCGGTTTCGCTCATCACGAGCATTATCAACTGATGATAATGCTAATATTTTTAAAAATTTTAAACGTCGTTTAAAAGTCGCTAAACACGCTCTCAAGGGTTTCCTTGAGAGCGTGCTTAGCGACTCATCGGTTGATTGTGCTTGTGGCAAAAGAATGTGTTTTTTTTATAAACATATGATTTATTGGTTAAATGAATCCATATATATATTGTATGCAACTATTTTGCGTGGCCCAGACGTAAAAACATGGCTTTTGATAAATCCATAATAAAAACATTTCAAGTTCAATTTAAACTCTCAAGTTTGCATTGTATGCTCAATGTTTAGTTTTAAATGATTTTACGTATCAAACCTTTTGTTGAATGATTATTTTATATCAACATTACTTTTTAATCGCATTTTTTCCAGCAATATATTTTTTTATAATCTTAGGTTATGCCTAGAAAAAGTAATTTAATTTTGAAATCTTAACGATGAGTACTATCTGTCATATTCGCTTTTGCAATTATGTCATTTTTATAACGTTCTTATTGTTTTCAGATAAGCGCTAGCAAACGCGGAAGGAAGCTATCTACTGCCATTTCACCTGTAGAACAATGAAAGGTAAGAAACAATAGACGTTGTTTCATTCTTAAGTACTTGTAAACAACTAACATAAGCTAATTAATTATACAATAGTCATACTTCATAGGAAAAGACACATAAAGATTAATCAATTCTTGCATTTCAAGTGAAATACTATTAACGCCACGCTAGATGAAATTCTATTTTAATTATCAATTACTTGTCAAAATTAAGTCATTTGAAAAAAAATACTGTGGAATCAAATTAAAATATATTCAAATCAGCATTTACTTGAATCAACTCCATTGCAATTAAGGTAAAAATATGGCAGTATTCAGTTTTAAAAAAATACTATAAAATATAATTGACAGCTGCTTTGGTTTCACACCATAGTCAGAACTAGTGAAGACTAAATAGCAATTAACTCTATCTTATATTTTGTAGAACTAACTACTTAGATATTTTTACCTACATATGTTGTTTGTATTATTTTCAAGTATGAGTCGTTTTGATTAAAAGTATATTGAGAAGCCAAATAACACATAAGGACTTGCAGTTAAGGAGCTATGTTTTGACTTAAAAAATTAATTGTGAAATACCGAAACTCTCAAATAAAATGCAGTCTTTAAGAAAACTTTCTCAATTCAATAATTTGTTATCAATTTAATTAAATCAATCGTGTTTATAATCTTTCTGTATATGGATCTCAAAATATTTTTAATCGCTTGCAATATGTAATATGTAATTGTTAAAAGAAAAGAAATCTTAAGCAGCATTATATCTAATTAACGTTAACATTGTACTTGGCCACACATGTTCTTTGACTTATACGAGGCCAAAATGAAATGCCGCTATTCTTAAGAATGTCAAGTTTTATATTCCTGATCATTTTTTGAGGGACATGAATTGTTTGTTCATGACGTGTAGAAAAGAGTGTCAATGGGGATGCCGCTGAGAAGAGCTTTAACAGTGTTCAATAATATTGCTTTGGATGTCGTCATATTCCGCGTGGAATCTACTAAAATAGTGCATTCAGACGAACACTATTCTAGCAGATCTTTCTGAACTTACTAGGTTGACTTCCTTGCCGATTTCCAATGACAACTATTTTTATTTATTTTAATATGCTTTAAAGGTTTTTTACACAGCGAAATCAAAAAACTTAATTTCTGTAATATATTTATATAAATAAATAAATCAGTTTTTCACTTTTGACTCGGGAATATACTCAGTAACGATCCGACACCCAGCAAATGGTTGACATCGCTCTTATAATATAAGAAAAATATCTTATACCATGGCAATAGAATGGTACTATTCGACAAAATAATAAACGAGACTCTATGATTAAAGCAAGTTTCTCCGTGACAGGTTTTTTTATAACGCTAATTATTAAAAATTGCCTAATTTCGCGATGTCGTTGCGTACAGATTTTAAGTATAGCACTCATTGTTGTAATGGAATAGTTTGGCACCCATTATATCTATCCAAAACTGGTTCAATTTGCGAAATGAAAGGAATGAACATATCTTCAGAGAATGATGATAGAAATTCTAAGTACGCAGTCGTTCATAGTGAGTATGAATATCCCCCGGAGAATGTATTGTGAGAGGCGGACTATCAAAATAAATCGGCTTGCCCATCCCAGCATTGTTATAAAATACCACCACACGACGCGATGGGAATTTCCTCTATGGTATTAAGCAGTAAAGTATAGAAGACACTCCTCAATATATGGGGAGTCTGAGTTGCTTTAAATGAAAAAAAGAAAAATCATGGTTCAATGACCGTATTTTGCGGCGAAATAGCATTTGTTGGAGAAATTCTGTTTCAAACAATCCCGGTCGTATTTAAAAAATGAAACAATCTTTGTTTTGTGCTACTCCCACATTTTTATAATGATCAACTTTACTGATGATTCGTGATGAGTGAAATCGGTCATGATCATTACAAAAATGTGGAAGAAGTACTAAACAAATTTTGTTTTACTTTTAAATATATAATGCCTTCCCACCAAGAATTGACTCTTAACGTCTTAAAAGTGAATTAAAGTTTTGTTCAATTTGTAAAAATATCAATTTATACAAAGCACGTTTCAATATTACGTTTCTTACCAATCTATTTACTTTCAATATTCAACAATTACCAATGTCTTATACATAATGTTGGTATCATAATGTAAGAATTAAAGCTTTTTCTTTAAAAATAGTCAATAAACCACTACAATTTGAACGAGACTGATTAGCACATCAAATGATAGAGTCATCATTTGAATCTTTTACCACTATGCCATGCACCTGATCTGTCGATATCATGCATTTCTCGATGTTGAGTTGAAATGAACTGAGATATGAGTATCATAAGTAAATTTGGTAGTTTTTGAAATAATTGATAACAATTTATCTGTGCTTGCAAGCACGTATAAAGTAATATATTTTATATACAAATGCGTTTCCATTGCGATGACTGCTGTAGATTATTTTCTTCCATTAATGAAGCCATGCATGAAACGTTTTCCTCAGAGGTCGTATATTCTTAGCTTATATCTTCCACCCTTCCGGTTTTAAGCCTAAACAAAATTACTAAGAAATCGAATAAAGCTTTCATATTGCTTAAATTCTACGGTCCTAATTATTTAAAATATTTTGAGAAACACTGACTCTACATAGGCAAGACTTGACTTGATGTCATACGATACAATTTATCCTTTCAAATTGATAAAGGTTAACCTTTTAATAATATAAGAGGCAAACTTTTGAAGCAATTACCATCATTAAGTCTTATTTAATTGGGTTAGTAATTTCTTCTGTAAGAGAATGTGATTTTAAAACTATTTCCATGACATATTAAATCAAATTAACTTTTGAATTCTTTAATATTTTCAAAAGTAAGATATCAATTCCTTATAATAAAGTGATTGGCAAGATCAAAATAATTATATTGTCAGGATTTCGATCACCTTAATATAATTAACAGCTTAAACTGTGACAATATGTTATATTTTAAAAAAAATGATTGGTTTTTAATTGTTTTTTTAAATCAGTTCATACGGCTTAATTGTTTTTAATGACATACAATTTTTATAATTGCCTTCTCCATTACTAATTCAACGGAAAACAATTACTTACATTGAACTAAATTATTTATAAAATAAATTATCACCCACATTCGAAAATATTGTGCCAATTTTTTTATCAAACCTCAATATGAAAAGTGCTTGAAAATTTGATCATTTTTTTTCAAATTATGCATAATATCAATCAAATAATATAAAATAATTAAAAGTTTCAAAATTAATTTTATTTCTCACTAATTCAAATATCATGCTCGGTATTACAATCAGTCAACATAAGCATGTAATAAAAATCTTAACTGATCGGGTTATTTAAAAATTAATATATATTTGAATAAATTTAAAAACCTAAATTCTAACTTATTCAGAAATTTTTTTTCAGATGTGGTAATACAGTTATTGGTCAATGTACCAGATATTTTAAAATCACGAGATCACAAGATATATTTCAAGAATCACTCAAGATAAACTTGGAGAGAAAAACGTTCTGACAAGCTGATTCCAAATGTTGATCTGTATCAGTGTCTATTTCATAAATAAACACTTTTAATGATAATATAAAGTAATATGAAAGAATTTAGCTTAAAAAAATATTTGGTAGTTGGCAGCTATTTTGGCTTAACGCCATCATCAGAAGTATACTGGAAAATATTTAAGCTTATCTATATATACTGCTTAGAAGAGATGGACAATATTGTGAATAACCTAACAAAATAATAGTTTAAAATAACAAAGTATTTACTTTTAAGGTGTTAACTGTCAATTCTTGGATGTTTTATTTTTTAAAACAAAGTATTTAGTTCAGAAACTAGTTCTAACGATGGCGTAAAGCCGAAATAGCTATCAACTACCTGATAAAAAATTTGTAGAACTAAATAATTTGTTATTTTATCCTATTATAATGGAGTTCTACCTAGTCAATACCAATTCAATCAATACTTTTAATGATGACTGGCATTAATTTTAATGAATTTATCTCCATTTTCACAGATGGTAAACATGGTAATGAAAACGAAGTTAAGAATAAATGTTACCCAGTAGCTTAGCAGTCATTTTTCATTGGCGTATATATAAGGGATGGGTTGGGATAAAGCATAGAGCGATAGGAGACGTCCACGTCTTGTGATATCATATAGGCTAAAATATCACGACATGCAACAATCAATTAAGCAACGGGTAATGTACACAGAATCATGTCTCACATTTGTTTCTAAGAGAGCAAAACGCACATAACAACTTTTATATGCAAATATGTAGTTATTATGTTATAAGACAACAAAAAAATAAATTCAAAATCAATTACCCAAAAATACTCAAATAGATTTGGTATTTTATGGTAGCGAACTTTGAATAAATTATTATTGAAAACATACTTTCACTGATTTTTAAATAAAAACATGTCGGTTTTTACTTTACTCATGATTCATTCTGATTGGCGTTGTCAAGTGGTAATCGTTGAATGAACTTTTGAATTTGAAATCGATTTATGATATCAGGCATGCATATCTGTGAGAGGGAGTGAATGGTGATAAC
This sequence comes from Himalopsyche phryganea, assembly GCA_022494535.1. Taxonomy (NCBI): domain Eukaryota; kingdom Metazoa; phylum Arthropoda; class Insecta; order Trichoptera; family Rhyacophilidae; genus Himalopsyche; species Himalopsyche phryganea. The sequence continues at coordinate 2,486,131 of JAGVSL010000054.1, read as the reverse complement.
CAGTCATCGTTTTTATTCTTCCGTTTCTGGAAGGGGGAGATCTTTTAACGAGTCCTCGTTAAATAACCAGTGTATGGAGTTCATACCGGTCGACCCTCTTCAGCCTAGCGGTGAGAGGTCCGCTTAGTGAAGCTTGGCACGGTAATTGTAAATATTTGTTATATCTTTTTTATGAGATATTGAACATGAGTTTTGTTATTCTCTTTGTCCTAGATTGTAACATCTATCTAAGTTTATCTCAATTGATTGAACATATGTTTATTTGACCTAATGATAATAAGCGGTTATGTCAAATATTTATGTATTGAAAAAAGCCGATTTGATATTCTCTACATTAGAGAGTATATTTTCATGAAAAAATCTAATTTAATAAATGTCATACTCGTAAACAGCAATCTCTACTATATAGCACAAAATACATGTAGGAATATGTATGTCTGTCGGTCACAACATCTCCTCTCAAACGGCGTACACTGGCGACGTGAAATTTTCACACGTCATTTTAGCTGTAATTGTTGGTTCAACTGCCTTATTTTAAACATTCAAGTCTCAACATTTAACTTTTAACCTAAAAATGAAAACTCGAAATTTTTGACGTTTCAATGCTTGATGAAAAAAGTAATAATAATAGTCGCCTAGCAATAGCTCAATATTAATATATTCTGCAAGTGACAGTTGAGGTAGTAAAGCGAACGCAGATATTTGAGCTAAATATGTAGTTTCATGTTTGTGATTTGGTAGAAAGTGAGTTTGGTAAATTCGTACAACATGGTGTGCATCTGGAATAATCGCGTATGACTCTGATCGTATATTTAGTTTGTGGCGCTTCAGAAGGCATTATTAAATGTAGATCAACAAGCTGTCTATCGGGAAGTTCTGAGGCGCCATAACAAGAGAGCAGGTGGCAAAATTGTAGTCTTTTATTATAGCTGGTTTCAACTTTTAACATTATTATTAATTGGTGAACTATATTTTGTGGATGTAACAAAAGAAGTACGGTCGGCTGTGGTATTTTCAAATTTCAGCATTAGCTAGCCGACGGAAAATTTAATAACCAAATATAAGCGTCCAATACCTTGGGCGAAGCCGGGTAAAAATACTAGTACAGTATAAAGTAACAATTTGGTCAGTTTGTGTCTGAAATGTAGCTATACAGCTTGGCGTCACTTGTATTTACTCGCTTAATGTTGGGTCCATGGTGCAGTGGTCAAGATCGTTGGCTTCGGTTGCGTAACTGCGTTCAAATCCCAGTATAAACAGTTTCATAAATTGATTCTTCAATTAATTTAGGGATTTCTGTTCGTAGGCACAGATGTTTGTGATGTCTAAAAAACTCCCTCCACTGACCTAGCTGTATCCTTTTATCCATACTCTCTTCAAAAAATAGTGATTGAGCAACTGAGTAAAAAGCATTTCTCGTTGAGAACTCCTGTTGAAATAGCTTCATAAAGAATCCATATACTCCACATTAGAAGCGGACATGGTAAAAAATGTATTTTTTTGTAAGAAATTTATGTATTTGAAATGTTTGGTTTATATGCTAACGGTTAAAGTTATACGTAAACTTTAAGGATATGACTCTAAGTGATGGAATATAAACAAAGTCATGCGAGCTGCGTCACTTACAAACGTAAACCCACGACTCGCCTGTAACAAATAAAATAACATTAAAGATGTTTTTGACGGAGAGGTGTGTGAATAAGGCGCTCAGAGTTGAGTTAAATATTTTAAAGTTATGAGTCGTGTCAAGAGATATTAAATATCTGAATATGTAGTGGCTTAACTAATGATGAGTACATCGGTATAAAGGTAAGATTCATCAACGCCTTAATATTTATTTTGTTGAGAATCTTGTGTTGTTGCCCTTGCAGAAATGAAATTTACCGTCACCATGTACAATTTAGAAGAAAATGAATTAGAAAAAAAATATGTCAAGTTGAAATTAAATTCAGCAATAAATAACACAATACGAGTTTTAACATCGTGACACATTGATAACTTTTCCGGGATTGCAATTTAAAAATAAATCAAAAGTTACTCACAAGACACTTAAATACTTTTTATTGCTTTGCATATAAAATTTATTAACGCTTTTTATTTATCGAAGGTTAAAAACTAGATCGGATTTTTAAGAAACTTTGTTAGGCAAACTTGTGGAACTGTATAATTAATGGGCATTGAATAAGGTGTAGTCGTAAAAAACTATTGAAATATTGGAGTGTAAATGAGTAATGTTGGGACTAGGTATTAATTACTATCTAATTTAGGTGTATTAATGATTTAATTTTTAAATTGAAGGCCGTCCGGTTGGTTATAAACAAACTTCCGTTTTTATTGAAGACAGTTCATACAATGTATGTCATGCATTATCCTTATTTTGTTTTTAATTAATTATTAAAAAGATTGAGCGTAAAAAGTGCATTGTGGTTATTCATTTGTAACGGTTATTGGAAAAAAACAGTTTTTTTCACTTGCTTAGAGAACGAATAAGAAAATTATCGATTTTAAATGAGGAATTATAATTCAATGAATTATTAATCAATGATCAATAACAATAACTTTAAATTAAAATACGACTAATTTAAATTCATCGACAAACGATAACGGAATAGAATTTAACCTTACCGTTTCCATACTAAAAAACATTCCGTTACCGTGTGGGTTTTGTCATGTAAAAGCATTTATAAAGAAAAATTACAATTTAAAAAATATGGTTTCATGCAATATCAAATAATTATTTTATATCATATTTTGAGTGTAAAACCCGAAATACATATCAAACTATGCGAAATAATCGAGAGACGAAAGAATCGAAATTCTTCCATAGCAGAACAGGCTTGAGACGTGTTTCAGTGCCGTTTGAAACAAAACGGTTGCATATGGTACGACCAGGTATCTCGGATCGTTACTGTACTATACTAATTCTTACTATACTATATTTAAAGATTATACTACTATAATATTGTCTTTTTCGATGGTAAAAATGACGAGGTTTTCAAATTATGAAAAATTATACAAAGAAGACGTAAACTTGATTGTATTTTTAATTTTTAATTATATGTAGAACTGTTTTATTTACAAATGGCAATATTTTCAATTTTTGTATAACCTATTTCACACATAATTTAAAGGTTTAAAGGCCGAAGTAACACATTGTTACACCATGAGTAGGGAAGGGCTAATAACAACTTGATTCTATGATACAATCAAGGGTCTGCAAACTTTTTAGATTAAGGGCCACGCTGACTTTTCCGCTAGGTCCTAAGGGCAAGACTTAGCTAGCTCATCATATCAACATACTATAGTTTTGAATTACGCGCAAATTTTGGTTTGGTGTTTTCAGGTAAGTTTCAAGGACATTTTATTGCGGCGGACATAGCCGATAGCCGACTAGGAGAAAAACAGCTTCAAAATTTTCTTTTAATTAACTACCTAATAAAATTTTGTAGAACTAAATACATTGATATTTTATCCTATTATGGTGGAGTTCTATCAAGTAAATGCCGAAATCAATCAATACTTAAAGATAGGATGAAACAATCACTTAAAAACAATATGTTGAGATACTCAATTTCATCAATGTTCAAAAACTTTAATCTGTAAGGAAACGAAACATCAATGAGTATTGAATATAAATGTTTTTTCCTTTATTAACATAATTACTATAAGTCTGAAAATGCGTCCCAAAGAGCTGAAGCAACTTATAATACCTACTTATATAGTCAGTTTTTTTTCATTAATATCAACTATCCATTTTTTACGAGAAAAGTTTTGAAATATATTATACTAGTATCTATTATTCAGTATAGTCAGGGATAGACCACGCTAACAGAATTATCACCGTGGACTGTACTCCATTTAACAACCAAAAAATATAGTCAATCAATTAATAATAATGTTAAGATTTGAAAAGTTCATAGTTGACCTAGAAATGGCAGCTAGAATGAATGACACACGCAAATTTAACATTGCTACTGTATACCGTTTGGGAGAAGTTCCTCTGACAGACAAACAGATACGACAAAATAATATACATATTGTAAATGATTTAACGTACATACAATTCCTCATTTGTTACGGTATGTATAAATTTATTAGCAGGTGGCTGAAATTATTACAGAAAGGCTGGCTATACACAAAAAGTAATGAGATTGGTATCTCAAATATTTTATTAATTCTTTAATTATAGGTGTTGTCAATACATTCATAAAACATTGAATAAGAAATTTTATACGCACAGCTACAAGTAGAATTGTAAATTTAATTCGTGGTTAAAATGAAAAGTAGTAATTAAATGTATTAAAATTAATCGTTATTTTGAATCTTATAATATAAATCCCCATTTCAAGGGACGTGAGGTTATGGATGAAAAATAATGTGTTGAACTGACCTTCCGCAATGTAAAATTAATCGATCATCACAATATATGGAAATTGATTGCGCTTATTAATGATCCATGCAAAAAATCATGACCAAGAAATATCATCATTGTTTGCTGATAAAAAGTATTTTTTAAACTTTTATTGAAAAAGTATCGAGCATCAGTTGGTAGTTATTTCTTAAATTTATTCTATCTTTACTCTCTATGTGTCCAAATACTCTGAACAGGAAGCGGGCACTTTTATTAGTTGAGATCTCCGTATATAATTTTACATGTTGACATGTATTTCTTTTTGAATCGTTAAGTCTTGAATTGTTTTTTTTTACAAATCTTAAATAGAGCTTAGAACATATTTGAATCCCTCAAATTTTGTACATTTCCATAAGATTTTTCACTAACGACCAAAGATTCTCATTTTGGCACCTCCAGGCATTCAAGTGAACGAATAAACTCGTATTGAAAGTTAATATAATAGTTTTATATAACAATTATTATCACTAACTCTAAAAAATATATTAATGGTGATCTGAATTTATTTTGATACTGATTTGATATTATTGACTTCTAAATTTTAATTAGGAAAATAATGGTATAAAAAATTACAAGCTCTGTAGAGTTTTCCAATAATAAGTGATGTCATATGAGAATTAATTTTCATTTAAAAGTAATTAGGTAAAGATCGTAACACGTGGTGGGCTTTTTTTTATTAAGTGTACAAAATTTAAGCGATTCAAATTGAATATCGAAATTCCAGTGGGTATTCTCAGTCGATACCTTAAATTAATTCTTGTTAAATTTTTGGCAGTAAAATCTGGTAAAGCGTAAATACAACGATTTATGTTAAATATATGATGAAACTAACAGATATTTTGTAAATCGTGATTTTTTAACTTAAAACTATCACGATTATGCAAAAAACCCGCGTCGTAGTCAATTACAATGTATCCTTGCAGCATATTGCTCAAAAGTTTTAGTAAAATGTTACGATTTCAAGGTGCGAAAAAGAGATTTGGACAAAAAATAAGACCTTGCAAACTATCATATATTATGATTAATATTAATGTTAAATAAAATATTGTTAAGAAAGGTAAAACAAAACGAAGCACTAAATTAATATCAGTAATATTGTTTTCTACGTGTTTCCGAAAACAGATAAAAATCTGCCCCTGAGTCAAATACGATCTTAACTTGCATAATTATCCACTCAGTTATACACGTTGTATTGGAATGATTTTCATTGATATGATCTAGCCCTGGACAACCTTATTACATTATTATATATGAGAATTTTAAATTACTCACATAATTTCAATTCCCGTGTCAAGAATGGATATACTCATACAAGATATTTAAAGTGAATATTTTTTTAAATTAACATTGATTAAAAGATTAATGTTTTATGAAAAAAGGTTTAGGGTATCATGATATATGTGGCATATTATTAAGACTGCTTATTTTTTTATTTCACCTTAAACGTATAAGGTAGGTTAGGTGAAGGACGCAATAATTCAAAGTTTTCTGCCTCATAAATAGTAGAGTTAAATGAAATTGGGTACTCTTAGGGAATTAAAATATTCTCTTGGTAATATTTATTCCTATATTTATAAATACCGTGTCTGCGAATTTTTCAATAATAATCTCTTTGACAATTTATACTCATCGATCTAAGTTTTATATTCTTAAAATTTTATGAACAAGATACTAGTTAAATGAAAATGTGATGAAAAACCTTGTCTTACTGTATTATAAATACTGTTTAGTTCAGTACAATAATTGAAATGTTATTTGGATAACGATACTTCACCTAATCAATTAATATTCTTAGAAATCAGCAAAAATCACAGATAAAACACGTTTACAATTTTAAATTCAATTTTCATTGCAAAGATTGATTTGCATAATGATAATAGAAATGTTATTTATATTATTAAATGTAAAACAAATAAATATCTTCTATAAGTTATATTTTTGTGTATTACAGAAAATATTATAAATACTTTTTTAATATGGAAAAAATACTGATTAAATTAAAAGTTCAATCAACATGTATTAAGATTTTAAAAAATATTGAACATGGCACTGTTAATTGTTATATACTATAGTAATATATATAAAAATTGTCTTACAACAAATAAACTGTTTTGTTAAAAATAGAGTGATTCTTACAAACATGATTTTAAACATTATTTGTTTAATTAGGCTATCGTGGTTTAAGGTATCCCCAAACGTGGTTTAGCACTTTACGAGGTTTTCGACTTTCTTCATAAGACTGAAGAGATAGTGAAATATTTTTTTAAAACAACATGTATGACTTAGCTTCACATTAATTTTCTGATAATAACAGTTACCAAGAATAAAGTATATGCCAACTATAATAATTCATCAATCAACAAGGATTTGTTGAAAAACTTTTACAATGTTATCGGATACTCAATAAATTTAAAGAAATTTTCAATGAAAAATAATAAACTGCACCCATTTAGAGCAATTGGTTTTTTTATGGCCGCTGAGAGACTTGAAATGGGTTATTGAAAAATGAACACAAGGCAAATTTGTCTAGGAACTATTATTCGATAACCTCTGCACATTATTAAATGCAATCGTGCTTTAAAAAATGAAACGAAGAAGTCAAGGCTGTAGTTCAATTAAATTTGAAATATAAACCTTTTATTAGCTGTTATATGTTATACACTTAGAAAATTGGGATGAAAATGAACTTTAAATGTTTTATGTTTATTTTTTTTTGTATAATGATAATAAAAGTAATATTAGACACCAGAACACCAGAATTAGTAACACCAGAACAATCATGTAGAAAACATATTGGCCACTAATTATTTTGTCAGTAACTAATTCTACAAAACATCAGTATGAAGTCATAAATGGTCAGTGAATGTTTGGTTAGTAAATAATTGCCAAATAAATAATGGTTAGGTTTAATCAAAAAACTGACCGTTTAATTTAATAAGTGATTTTACATAAATTATTGACCGTTTCTTTTCTTCTGACCATGTGTATACTCACCATTTATTGAATTAGTTGCTGACCATTTTGAGTAATTTTTGATCATTTATTATTTATCACTGACCAAAAATTAAAATAGTTAATTAGCCAATAAATCCAGGCCTAGATCTATATCTCCATTGATGTACAATCATTCTTGTTATAACCATATATATACTTTTTGTAATGATACGCAATCTTTGCTAGAAGTTCACTTAAATCTATGTAGGTACTGATTATAAAATAAAATCCTTAATTTGTTGAATTCTAACGATCAATTTTTTTACGAAGTATAGACATTGATTGCTTATCTAAAAGCCGCAATAATTCCTTAGTGTTCCACTTTGCACACATGCTTTATCAAACTATCTTTATTCCGTGCTAGTATTTTGACATTATTATAGATTAATATACATCGAAGAATTATTAAGATAGAAAAATTATTGTCATGTTTCTATGATTTCGCTTTATTTGGTCAACTAACCCTACGTTTCAAAGGGGTTGGATTTTCTAAACATACTTATTGTGTATTGATATAGAATGTTACTTTATCAAATATAATTACAAAAGCTCATTATAAAGATATTATGCAATAATCAGTAGAAAGAATACAAAATTAATAAAGAACTTCACCCAAATTTGGTAGGCATTGACAATGGGTGTATTTGTGTTACTAGTAACACTGTCATCAAACATTAATACATTGTTAAAAGATATTTTTGTATAATTTTAATGCATGAATTTTAAGTGTACCTACACCTTTGTTAATAAATAGTTTCTGCAAGTGTGTGACAACTCACACATCTGTTTTGGTACTCTTGAACAAGACTATCACAGTGGTGCCCAATGTGGTGATGCGATCTAAATTTTTAATGGACACTTTATTGCGATCTATCTAGGCAAATGATCAACAATATATAAGTGGACGTAGTTGCTGCCCATATATTTGGGTTATCGAAAATAATTTTGCTATAAATTTTTTTTGATTAATATTAAAATATGCCATATCTACTGGAAAAGCTACAATCTGCTTTTTTTTTACTGATTGCAATGAAAAGACTATCACAATTATTGAATTTTTACTTTCAGTAGATCACTATTCTCAAAATACTGGGATAGTGGCTCTGTAGCCGGGTGTTCGGATGCCAAAACTGTAATCTTTATTTATCGATTTTGTAAGAAATTTATGGACTTTTTGTGTTCATTCTTTTCCTGAGAACATAGATGCTGACCGTCTGTATAAAAAATAGTTCTCGTAAAACTTTTGCTGATATGCTCCACGTTAGGAGCAGACACGGTTGAGAAAAAAACAATATTCATCTTTTATTGCCGCTTTTTATCTTGTATTTAATTATGTTCATATTATTTTCTTTTATTGTCATACAAAGCTATATTCTTTCAAAAGAAATAGATTATAGAAATCAACAGCGATCTTTTTTATCGGCACCACTGATATATGAGATCTCAAACAATGTATCCAGCTGTGAAATTACATTATTCTCTATCAGTAGCAAGACGCTATCATGTTTTAGAAATTATTTCGTGACCCGTTTGATGAATTATTATATAGCTAGGGGGAGAAAATACACTCGGGCCTTTCGAAAACAGAGTCACCTCTAAAAAGCAGTATTTTTAAATGATTTATTTTCATGGTTGCACTTTTGATGCAAAATAATATTCGAGGCCAATATTGTTTCCTTTGTCAAAATCTTGACAGGTAATTTTTTGTATCATAATAATATAGACAATGCAGTAATAAAAATTATTTCATTGGCACGCCTAACAGTACTATTAAAAAGGTATCTTAAGTTGAAACAAAAAAAAATGAATTACATACTTTGGAAAAAAACATATTTTTTAAAATGGCTTTTGATCATTAAAGCGCTATTTTAATCTTGTTTGTTTTGCGCGGTTACTGTATCTTCGTAAATCAAATTAAAGTTATCGATAAAAATTTCACCGATGACCATTGTTTTGTTCGATGATAGCTGTTCGTGACTGAGCAAAAGACATATTTTATTGCAGATGTTTTTATTGTTTAAAAAGATTGACTTCAATGTTAAAACCAGTTGTTAAATATGATAAAGAGATAGCCAAACAACCTGAGTTGGGATACGACTAAACAAATTATTTTGCTTACATTATATATTGTTTGCTTACATTATAATTTCACCTAGTCTATATCCGAGGGTCCTCTTGGACGCTGTTATTTCACTTGTCAAAATATTAGTCAGACAATCTTGAGATCCTTTCATAGAATCTGGGAAGACATTTATTACAATTAGTGGTAATAATGCAAAATTTCGAAATCATTACTGCTTTTTTTCACAAATCGTGGAAAACTGTACTGCTACTAAGTTAATGCTGTAGTGACAATGATATACTTTTTTTAATTATTAAAAGGCTAAAAATAAAATTTCGTAAATAGTTCTAAAAACCACAAAATTCTTACAAAGTCTGTGATACCAGTTCATTGTTTAAGATTTTTGTATAAAAAATCTTCCCTTCCAATACAACCGGTTTGTTTGTTTTGGAAAACATTTTCCATCTTGTTACATTAGCTTTACGAGGAAACTTTATTGATATAGAAACATGGTTGGAACAAATTTCTTTGAGACTGTGGATCATTTAGATCTTTGTGTATAAAAATACGTTTTATATTTGTTACTCAAGGTCAATTCTCTAAAATAAAGATTTATAAATACAATATCTTCTTTGAATTAAATCACTTTAAAAGTAATAACTTTACCTGTCAACTGAAATCTTCGAATGAAATTCCTTTTTACCAATACGTACGCATGATAAGATTTATTATTGAATACTGAATTATTGCTTTGTTTATTTGCTCAAATTTACGTTTAATAAATAACAAAGGTATTTTTTACATATAACTCACTCATTTGTATCCTTACAACTCTCGTGAGTCATTTTAATTTTGTTCCTATATCAAGAACATTGTATTCTAATTGACGTCATGCTGACGTTCAATACAAATATGCGGATCTCTGTAATATTTAGAATTTTTTATCCGCTGGAATGTTTGATTGGAAAATAAAACAAGTATTGTTTCGATGAAATATGAGTTTTTTTCGAACTGTAAATGTTGAATTGAATCCGGTTATCAATAAATATGATCTAACTTCACTGTGGCCACGATTATGAAAAGAAATCGTCCATGTTTTGTTTGTTTCTATGGCAACGCAAAACGATTGTTTGGCATTCAAAATATGTTGTTCCTTATCTCTGCGTGTATCAAAATAAAAAAAACTATTATTTCAAATAAAAGAAACCCATTTTAATACTTAAACTTACTTACGTTAGCAAACTCACACAATAATTATTTTAAATATAGACAAATACGACCGAGTTTTACCCGGATTTAAAAACATCGAAGATCTTGATTCGTTAGTTTTTTTTTTTTATGATTTTTACAATTTATTGGTTTTTAAGATGTACTATATTATGATTTACAGGTTTAGAATATTCAGATGTCACTTCATGCTTTCAAATAATTCTCATTCGTTGTTTTAATAGTCTAACTTTTCATCAAATTATCCTAAATTCATTTTCGGTCAAATAAGTATTCTTTCTATGTAATGTATGGATTCTCCATTTTATAAGTTATTTTCTCATTTTAACGTAGCACAGTTTTGCTTTTCGTTTCCGTCTTTTCAAATAAAAGTAACTTTATTGTACTCGGATATAGTTTAGACCATAGGTACCCAAAGTGGTCCATACGGACATGCAGGGAGTCCACGGGGGAAGAAAAAAAAGGGGGATCCATGAGGTGTAAATGGAGGTCCACAGATCGGAGTCCATTTAGACTGCACGCATAGTAACGCAGCGCAGTAAGTTTTACTCAACGAGCCTACTCCAACAAATATCGAATCGCGTCAGTGCAAAGTTTTTATATGTTTTCATACCAGCAATGATGCATCACGCCATAGACAATTATACTTTTATAGAGAGGCCACTTACGTACATGCGGTTTTAGTGCAGTTACCGAAGAAGATTTTCTTTCGGAAAAATAAATCAGTTGCAAATCACTCAACGATTATACCTCACTAATTTGAAGCCAAATATTGACCAATTGATATCGATTAGGTTCATTCCTCTCATTAACAATATTTGTTCATGCACGTATGTAAGAATTTAACTACGTTTTGATTTGTTTCGTTCCAAATTTAAATGTTTACATGTGTTTTATTTTCATTGAATAAATTATTTTTTCAATACATAAAGATAAGAATAAAAATTATACATGTTTTTTTACAATCGCCCACTATCCAAAAAAAATCCTATCACAGTGAGCAGCATTGTGCTCAAATTTGTATTTAAAGAGTATAGAAAACTTCAATATTAGGTATCCTGGGGGAGGGGGGGTTCTAGGAAAATAAAAAAAAACCGGACAAGGGGTTCACGGGGGAAATAAGTTTGGGTACCTATAGTTCAAACGCTGAAAGCTCATGCAGCTCACTTTATCAATAGCTGAAGCTGAAATCACATTATCATTATACAAAAACAAGTTACGGATTCCTGATAAAAGATGATTTTCGATCGTGGTAAAAGCTCATAGCATTTAAGCGAATGGCTTATAATTGAGCTTATATTTAAATATGAATTTAATAAAAATTATTTTTCCTAATTCGTCGTTCCATATTTACGAGTTTTATTTGTGGAAGCTAGCATTAAGGTAAATAAATAATAAATACGTAAAATGCGATTATGAAAATCGTAATCAACAATTAAGCTAGGAATATATTAATAAAATTTGCATTTACGTGTTTTTTTAAATTTAAATAGTTCTGGCGCTAGCGAAAAGCTGAAAGAACTATAGCCTATATTCGATAGTTTTTGTGGAACTAAATACTTTCATATTTTTACATTAGAACTGCGTATATCGGAAACTGTATTGCTGAGTTTTAACAGGGAATACCACATAATTTCAGTTAAACCAATTTAGTCACAAATTAATCAGAATATATAGTTGCTGATCTGGTACAAAACGATAAACCGAAAAAATGACATAATGAGTTTAGTTATACAAAAATGTTCCTTATTTCAAACTCCAACGTATAGAAGAACACACTTATTTTTATAAATTATACTTTTACTTAAAAACAGTTACAAACAAACTAAATGAAAAAGATATAGAATTTTTGACATTTGACAAAATTCAAAGGCCAATTACTCATAAGAAGTATTTTTCAGTTAGTACCTTCTTCCAGAATAACGACGATATATGTTGTAATTTTGAATATCTTTTCATTTTCCGATATCATGTAATTATTTTCAACTAAAAAAAATGTTATTTACTGAGGTTTCGTGTTGGATCTTCAATACCAAATAAGTTTTATTTTAACAACTTAAATTTCATATAAAATCCAATTACCACTAGCCAAAACTAAATTATATAGTTCCACCCACGGTCGTGATATATCATCAAAACTCTTCAATATTAATTTTGGTGGCTCTTCATATTAAGCTCCGTGATTTTCTACTGCTGTTGCTAAATAATTTTATTGAATCATAATAATTCCAGATAATATATCTCACTGATGATACTTCAAGATGCAATAAACACCTAAAGCACTACATCAATTCATGTTTTTAATAATCGAAATGGCAATACGAAACAATCGCCGGGGGTATACCGTCCTTTATCACGCTTTTCAAGTTGATCATTATAACATGCACGTTTTCATTTTATAGGGGGCCTTGATTACAAATTTCACGCGTTTAAAATGCAACACAAAGTATTTAACGTTTAAAATGTAAAATAAAGCGTTTCGCAATAAATAACGCCTTGATCACAGATTCATAATAAACGAAACATACATACAATAAATTGTGATCATCTGTAACATTGTAATGAAAATGGTAACGTAAATTATTGCATTTCTGCATTTGAAAAAATTAAGAAACATAAATTGTACTTAGCATTTTGCACGAGGTGTGATATTATTTAAATAATAATTGATAAATTATAAGTGCATATGTTAAATGATAGTAAATATTATGATTTGTTTAATGAAATTTTGAAATCACTTTTAAGGTGTCAACTGTCAATTTTTGGTTGAAAGGTATTATATTTTAAAAATAAAACACAATTCGTTTGTACTGCTTCTACACGTTCATAATGGTCAGGACCGGTTCCGCTCATTACGAGCTTTATCAACTGATAAAAATACAATCAAACCAGTTGGTTGATGAATGGATACGTAAGCGAAATTAAAGTGTTAAGGACCTCTTACAAATCAAGAAATACTATTCTGAAATCAAAAATATAGCTACATTAAAATCCATTAATGAGCACAACAAATTAATGACTTTCACTAATGCGTAAATATTTATAAAGGATAATTGCAGATTGGGAAGTTTTAAATAGAAATTATTCCACCATTTTATATATCTTGTAACTTATCATTCAATTTATATACATATATGAGATTAGATTGAACTTGTATCCTTATTAAAATTAAAATTAAACTTTTATTGCTGGTTCCATGGTTTTAATTTCATGGTTAAAATAACCTCTGCACTACAATAACATTTAAAATGGAAATGATATACTAACAGGATAACTAGGTCCAGCAACATTGAATGTTTTCATTTAACAAATTTTGTTAAAATGCCTTTCCTACGATGTTGTCTGGTATTGCGTTGATTTCGTATTTTTTTAGTTTACAATTATGTTTACTAAGTGTTTGAAATTTATAGTTCTCCTTGATTTAAAGTATTGTACGATTTATCTGTGTCAGCGTACTTTGGTTCCTTGGCATTATTACCAAGCCCATTTACAATAAATTGTAAACTATAAAACCAAATCATCACTTGCCGTATCAAATTTATTTCGATGTATATAATACATGGTATTTTGTTTAAATGAATCATTGTTGAGAGGTTAAAGAGCTGTGCCCTTGGAATGAAGATTTGTGAAGGTTTTATTGAAGAGTATTGATTTCTTTGTGGTATTTTATCAATTGAAAGTGTGAATACATATTTTATTGTTGTAATGGCTGCCAAATAAAACAATCACGACGTTTTATCTCCAGATTTACGAGTTATAGGAAAGGTTGAGCTGCTATAAAACATTATTTTACTATCAGTATTCAATTACATTTTTGTGACTGTATTTATTATATCATTTAAATAAGAAAGATCAAGTTCATTTGGTAGTAATTCAGATTTATTGCCTTAATATTAGAACGGCAATAGTGTTAATAATATTATCACGGTTTAGTTTCATGAATGAATTCAGTTATTTTATCGTTTTTTTTTACTGTACGAATGTTTTACTTTCATTCAATTGAAATATATGTTTTTTCGCGGTCAGCAGATTTATTGCACATTTATAAAACAAGTTGTTTTACAACATTTATCCGGTGTTTATATGAAATAAGAAGTCTACCCTTCATATTCATGGTACAAGCAGCCTGACATAAAAGTGGTGAAGACTATGTCACTTTCTCTACCACTTGATATGTATCGTGAATCAACGAGAACAATATTCGACTTTATGGTGATCCTTAAATAAATAACCAAATAACTTAACTGTTGGATAACCCTTAGTTCTAATCAAATTATGCAAGTTTGTTCAATTGGACTTGTGTGAGGACGCATCACAACAAACAGTTTGACTAGTTAGGAATCCTTATTCTTTAAGGAGTCAAAATCTTAATCCAAAGGGTCAAATGTCAGTAGAACAACAAATAAAAAATTTCTTAAAGAAAAAAATATTTTAATTTTTTTTTTCCATGTCCGCTCCCAATGTGGAGCATATGGTCTCCTAATGGAGGTATCTTAACAGATTTTTTCTACGAGAACTGCTTGTCACTCAGTTGCTCAACCTCTCTTTTCTTTTTCGAAGAGAGTAGGGATAGAAGGAAAGGGCTATGACAGGACTAGTGGTTAGCTAATCGCTCTCGTTACGCCCCGTGAGGATGGGATTGGTGGGAGGGAGGACTCAGACTACGAACAGAAATCCATAAATCGATTGAAAGATCAATCTATGAAAAAACGTCCGCACCGGGAATTGAACCCGAGACATCCGTAACCGTAGCCAGCGACGAAACCAACTGCGCCACGGATAAGTTGCTATTTTTTAAAAGATTAGCTATTTCAATTTCTGAATAAAATTAATTAGCAAATATTTAAAAGAATATGTTTATTTTTATAGTCGAAATTATAGATGACAACAATTGAGAAACACTTAAGACAATTATTGTGAATTGCGAAAACTTGCAACTATTTGTTTATTTTTAATATATTACATGATACGTTGGGTCCGTGGTGCAGTGGTCAACGTCGTTGGCTTTGATTCAAGGATTTCACGGGTTTCAGTACAGAAAGTTTCATAAATTAATTTTTCAATCGATCTATGGATTTCTGTTCAAATAATCATTCCAAGCCATATCATTCTATCCCTACTCTCATCGAAGAAAGAGAGAGGTTTAGCAACTGTGAAAAAAGCAGTTCTGGTAGAAAGACTTGTGTTGAGATATCTCCATTAGGACAGCATATGTCCCACATTAGGATAGGATTTAGTTTAAAAAAAGTTACTTTTTATTTTCAATTTTATATGCGAATCACCGGGAAGTTTTCGTGAGTTATTTTTCTTCTCAGTATAATCTTTGAGCAGTTCATGTTTAAAATTGATATTTCACTTTCGCATTCCAAGGAAAATATGTGTGCTAAGCCCCTTTCTTGTTAACGCTTAATAAATACCGAAATTATATGATATGAGGCGCTTAAAAGCAAAACCCGATATATCCCGTCTTGCGATAATATAGGTTTGTGTTTCACGCAATAATTTCAGTTTAAGTGATCGTTTGTTTTTTCCATCGTATTGTATTTTAAATTAAAGAAAGTATACATATTCTCCGGTCTTCTAGCCGGTCAACCGCTAATTGTAATAAATGTAAGCGAAATAAAATTAGACATATCGGCATCTGATTGTTACTATTCGGCATCTGAATTTATCAGATTCTGGGTTTCATCAGGATTTGAAACATTTTTTTAGTAAGCTTTTGTCAGTGTACGTATATTTATATACGTAATTTTTGTTAAATTTTTACAAAATGTGGACTTAACGGTGTTTGCTTTTCATCTCCTGATATAAAAGTTTTTTTATGTTTATTTCTTGGAATATTTATAGGTATATATATCTAATTAAATCAAGTTCAAGCTGGGCTGTCATTGTATTTATTATTATAGAATGTAACTCCATAGAACAGGAATACAGCTTGATTTATGTCTATTGTATGTCTCTTCAAGTATCAGTTCTTATGACTTATTCATTATCCGATTAGTAATGTGACTCGATTGATTCACGACAATAGTTCACCGAGACACACCTTTGTATTTGAAGTGACAAAGCAATGTTGAGGAGACCAATCATGTATGACATTTCATTATTACATTCACTGAGCCAAAGGGTCATATGTTCAAGTCTAATTGTATCGTTATCCGATATTGTATCAAATATGTAAATAATCACTGTAGAACTACATCTTAAGCTTTGAGCGAATTTCAGGGTTATAAAAAAAATAGAAAGTTATTGAAAGTTGAAGTTAGCATTTTTTATTATTAAACAATGATATTATAATAACTCAAATAAATAAAAAAATATTTTTTTTAATACACAATTAGCTTTGTTATTACACTTTTTGGTTTACTAATTGAGACACGTATTTTGCCTCTTTGGGAAGCATCTTCAGACTCAGCATTACTGTATCGTTTAGATATTTGCTTATACAATAAGTAATCAATTTAAAATATTTAAAAATGGTTCGTGCTTTGTAATAGAATACAGTTGGTGTGCTTTTTATACAGTTAAGAGTAAAAAATAATACTTTATATTAACATCACATTTACTTAAAGCTTTTGGCTGTGAATATCTACGTGTTACTAATATATCTAGTCTTTTATTCAAAATAGTGTCCCGGATCTGTTAAAAAACATTAACCATAAACATCTATGTTTTGATTTATTTTTTAAAACCAAGATCTATTATCTAACTAAATGCGCAAATACATTTAAATAAAAACCTTTATAAATTCTTAACAAAGGGTCAAAAAAAAGATGTGGAAAAATAAGTAATTCAATAATTATTATTATTTAGAAGGTATCCGGAAAAAATTTTAAATAAAAAAAAAATCATTCAACAATAACGGAAATTTGGTTATTTCCCAGCAAACGATTACGTAGTGGATAAGTTTTCTTATAAAATAATACAGATTAATTAAAAATAGTCTCAACACCAAATATAATATACTATTATAGGAGCACCCACTCGTAAAAAAACCTTATACATTTTTCCTTAAATGGCAGTTGGCACTACGAAGAATAGAATGTTTAAATAGCTCATATTGCCACTAATCTGAACGCGGAAGTTTCTTTTTATCCGATATCCGCCAGCTAATTTAGAAAAGGCTTTTTTAACATAATTAATAAGTTCCATAAAAGCATACCGCTTCCATTATAATGATAAGATAATGTATCCTATTTATTCATTTTTATTTTTAAGCGTGCATAATTCAAACGCAAAAAAGATAATACTTATGCAGAAAAAATTGTATTTAATATATCATAAAACGAAAACTTTGTGTGGTTCTTAAATGGAACATACTTTTAAATAATAAAAACACAGTATACCGTGTTTTTCGTAAGAGCCTTGTTTTGATTTTAAGAAACTCCACATTTTATGTGATTTAGCAAACTAAACTGTATAAAATAAAGATTTTTTAAGTTAATAACATAAAATAACAAAGTATTTCGTTCTAAAAACCTTTATTAATTAGTTGATAACCATTTCGACTTCACGTCATCGTCAAAACTAGTATAATAATAGTTCTGATAATGACCTCAACTAACTACTAAAAATTTATAGAACTTTTAGTATGATGGAGTTCTACCAAGTAAATGCCAATTCATCGATAATTTTTTAGTTCTTAAAATAAATAATACTGTCAAATAAGACAGACTAGATTCCTTAAATTACTACAGCATTGACGAAAATTTTGGCCCTTAGAGTTTTCTATTTAAAATACGATAAATAGTATAATTCGTATATTCTATAATTCCTTTTAATTAACTGTTTTAACGTAGAGAAAATTATAAGTATATAATTATAATCGTTGGGTCATGTTGACTCTGGTTACATACACAATCGCCGTTTTAAATATTAATAGAATAATATTTTTGTTTATACAATTCATGAGATAAGGTCGAAAGTCTTTGTCTTGTAAAAAATCCATTAGCTTGTTATTATAATCAATTATCGAAACGAAAAAAGTTCATTAAGTGCAACACCCACACGTTTGTCTTTTTACGATATTGAAAATAGTAATGGTCACCTGTTCTAGCTTTATGACTGAGTAAAAATTCAAAGTGCCATTTATAAAATGTGCATAAAATAACGGGTCTTCCATAAAGTAAAGATAGTAGTCAAATGTTGTTAAATTAAAAACAATAATTTGTAATCATTCTTTTAGCGAAGACTAACACTTACTCTGAGATAGAGTTTTTAATTTGGTTTTGACACTTATAATCGAATTTATTAGGTACCAAATTGTGGCAAAATACATTTATCTATTTTATTGTAAAACGTAATCTGAATAATAATTTATGCGTTCTCGTAAATTCAGTTCTAAATAATTCAGTTTCTTTATCAATTAAGTTACATATTTATTAGACAGGATACCAAGACAGTTTGAGCACATAAAATATATAACTATTTCTTTCTATATTTATAACTCACAATAAAAACTATGTGCTAGGATTTTCGTAGGCAGTAATTTATTAAATTTAAGTTAACAATCTAGAGTGATTTTTTAAACTGATTAGAATAATTTATAAAATCCATTATCGTAAAATAAAAAGTAGACACTTTTAAAACTCACAGTGTGACTTATAAATGATACGTGAATAAATAATTGGTCCAATAATGTGCCTTGGTAAATCAAACTTCAAGTTGACGGCGAATAAAATCGTGATGTTATTAATCTTTCCGGATATAACGTTTAAGTATGTGATTCAAAATTGTTAACGTGTGTTTAAAATTATTATATTGTACAAATTCATAGCCCACCATTTGTTATTCGATATATTAATTAGAATTTCAACAAAATTTATTAAAATTTTTGACTATTATTTCATTATAGTTTCAACGACCCTGGCTTCAATATTCAGTTAGGTTTTAAATAAATGGATACCATGGTGTTTTTCGATTGAAAATATTTTTTTATAGATCGAGGCAGCGTTTACATGAGACCAATTCATTATGTTAAAAAGTAGCACCTGGCCTTAACAAATAATAAATGGGATATACGCTATAAGTTTGTGTTAACATTACATTAAAAAAACTATATTCCATGAACATTTTACAATGTTTGATATATACTTATTGCTAATAATCTAACTGTGAATTTTAATGATTATTTCTAACCTTATGTTGGTGTCATATAAGTTTATACAAAACATTACAGTAAACGCTGTAGGTTTTATTTAGGTGCCAAATATTTTTTGAGCAAAACTCGACACGGACCAGTGCTAATACGGCGTCCTATAAAACGCCTAAGCTATCTTCATTTCAATTATTTGATAATACTGTTTATAATTTAAGATATCGACTGAGGGTGCTTGATGGAATTTCAATATCATATTTGAATTATTGAGATTTTGTACACTTCCATGTATTTTGTCACTAACGATACCGGTCAGTTCGAGTCCATTCGTGCGTTCGAATGCCTGAAGATGCCGAAAGGCGAAAAAACCAGGGTCGTTAGTGACAAAATACATGGAAGTGTACAAAATCTCAAAAATTAAAATTTAATACTTTTTATATTTGAATACACAAAATATTTCAAATGAAAGACCTGGGTTCCTAACAACATTGCTTAAATATTTTTTTTTCATAAAATTGATATTTCAGCTTGCATGTTATTATAGCACAAAACTTTCATAATACACATTAATTAAATTTTGATTTATTGGATCGAGTGTTTTTAAAACTGAATAGTGGCCTTTTTATTTCATGATATTTTACACACCTTCAATACTTCTACCTAGCCTATAAAATATAACTTGTGAAGTTGTGACCGTTGGATATATTAATATGAGTATGAATAATTTATCTAACAAGAGCAAGGCCTTGATCTGTTTATAGGTTTGATCTATTGCATTGTTTCCAAATAGCAGAACAGTTCAGTTTATAATACCGTAAAAAATCTACCAAAAAATATGTTAAAATTTTTCCACGAATTTTTAAGTGGGGTAACGCGGATATCAAAAGTCACGTAATCGATCTAATTGGCGAATTTACTGATCAAAAATAAGGCATAACGCACTTTTATAATAGTGTATTTTGTCACTCATTTTTGTATGATGTAAACAATTTGCTTTCGTTTAGGATCGACTCACCCGTGTATATTGTTTCAATTTCACATTTAAAATAAACATTTTTTTAATATAAATGCTGCATTGACTTTTTTTTTAAATACCTCCAATGATAGTGTGGTTTTGTTTTTAGATAGTGCAGATTGTGCCGATATCATTGTTGCTGAAAATCAGCTAAAATAGGATAGTACAATAATATATTATTGTATTTTATTTCATATTTAAATTTTTTTTAAAAAAAATATCTGCACTACAGCTGACAGCCAATGCGCCAAATATTTTTAAAATTAGAAAATAATACGAGATGAACTCGATGAAAACTTTTTTAGAATTTACACTTGTCCAAGATCACAAATTTAAATTGAAAAAATCTAAATTTTATATTGGACTTGGACTAGACCAGAGAGGCCGTATTATCGGTTGCGTAGTGTAACATCAACGTTCTACTCTTCTGCACCACGGACCCAGCACGGACAGTTTGATAAATTGATTTTTCAATCGATTTATGGATTTCTGTTCATAGACATGGGTTTTTGTGATAACCACTAGTCCTGTCCTAGACCCATCCTTTTATACTCAGTTCTCGTAGAAAAAGAAACTTATGCCGAGATATCTCCACTAGGAGTCCATATGCTGAACACTGGGAGCGGAGATGGTAATAAAATATACATATTGTATTATATTGGCCCGACTATAGGGCCTCCCTGATTATGAGGTGACTCCAATTCTTTAATCCACCTTTTGGTAAAAAATGCCCAATTTATAATTCGAATACCATTTTTATAAAAGAAGGAAAATATAAAGGTGGAAAAATATTTATTACTACATATTTGAATACTTAAGTATTTATATGAGAATTATACATTCTGTAAATTTATATTTTTTACAATAATACTAATTAATTTTGATATTTATTTGCAACTGAAAAAACTTTAGTTATCTATTTTATAAAAAAAAAATTTAAGGTTAAAAAACTGTCCGAACATGCAATGAGCCGGTAATTTGTAAACAATGCCATCTGTTGAGCGCACTCATTAAAACTTATTGTGATTGAAGTAATAATATATAGTCATATCGTTCATCCCAAGTTAGTGAATTTATTGTTCATTTGTTTGAGACTCGAATATAAGGCGAGCCCTCTATTTTCGCGATGTTTTTTTTTCAATAAAAACCTCACCGTATAGTCAGGTCAACACGGTATATAACACACGTTTTATGTCTTAAGTTTCACATATAAGTACAAAACTACCTATTTTATGTATATTTATAAGTATATAAGCGGCTACTACTACTTATTAAATATATTTATTAAGACTTTATCGTATATATCCTTAATGTGTCACAACATTCCTGTCTAAGGAATAAGTAAGCAAATAAATAAGAAAACTTTCAAATGTTTTCGTCGATTTCCATAAAGTAGGTAATGCATCAAAACTAGTTGGTGCGATAACAGTTGTAATTACGAAGATTTTATCACCTCATTATACATGAAACGTGCATTTTTCGCATAAGAACAGAGTCGTAAACTTACGCTGTTAACTCTAATACGGCGATCGGAAAAACATGAGCGCCATAAAATGAAAAACACATTATGAGTTTCAAATATTTGACATAAGTACGAAAAACATTCCAAATATAAGAACGTTTCAGTGGGACAAACAGAATACTTCGCAGATTCTCTTCTTTCGTATATATACGTCATATGATTTATATTAATAAGATTATTGTTAATTATCAATGATTTGACTAATTGATATGTGCCCTTGTCAGGTATTTTCAACCAATATATCATTTCTCACTTTTTAAATAGTAGGTAGTTCATTAGACCACCAAAAGCCAAATGTTTCATAAAATGTCTGATTTAATTGTATTTAAATGCTCATTTGACGAAAGGAAGCGTTATGGGTGAAATTAAAAGAACATTGTCCTAATTAGAACTACATATTTTAATTTTATTTTCATCAATGTAACATCTTCTCAAAACAGCTATCAGTTAAAATGCTAACTTTGACTGACTGACATTGTTTAGTCAGTTTGTACTAAACAATGAGTAACAATGACCATGCACACTTTTAAGGTGTTAACTTTTAATACTTGGTGGTAAAGCATTATATTTTAAAAATAAAATCTGTTTTGTACAACTTTCACATTTTTATAGCGATTGGTACGGTTTCGCTTTATTACCAAATGATAAAAAAATAAATTTGTGCAAGGGTATTTATAATAAATTGATTATTAATAGTTACAAAGTATACTAAACAATTGGTTCAAGAACTGTGACAAAAATTTACAGACAATCAAACAAATTATACGTTTTTTGTTAATATTAAATAGTCTACAATTAAAATGTAGGTAATACACGTGATGAAAAAAACCCGCCTTGATCATTATAAAAATGTGGAAGTAGCATAAAACTAATTGTGTTTGATTAAAACGAAACTGCTTCGTTGTTGAAATAATATAAAAGAAGAACATTATACTAGTACGGATCGTAACTCTCTTCTGGTTGAACATCAAATGTGCTTCTCAAAATGTAATGTCGGAGTGCAAGCAAGTAAGCAATAACCTTTGGGCATATTAAAAAACCTTACATTACACTGAATTATAGTAAAATAAATTCTCTTCGCGAGACAATGAAATTTATGACTTGATTAAAGACGCCGTGGAAAGTATTCGTAATGGGACGTGAAATTTATTCATTCTCGCAAGAAAATAATCCCGTTTTATAGTGTACGCTGTAAGCAAATACTGAAACGTTTTCCAAAACTACTTATGCGTTGCATAAAGCATTATGACGTCATTAAAAAAGAATGAAAATTTATTAAGTATTATGTATTGCTAATGTTTGCTGGAAAGCTTTATGAAATAAACGTGCTGAATACCATTTCGGCGTGTTTGTTTTAAGCAACGACTATTTAGTTTGTGCAATCGGCTAGATCAAAATTAAAAGTTGAAAAATAAAACTTCACAATACGATTTCAGTTATAGATAGTCATTTTATAATGAAATACTTATCAATAATGACAATATATTTAGGCATTAAAGAAACTTAATGTCAATTAAGTACGTTTTACCTTGCACGTGTCTTCAATTAATCACTTTGAAGGTGTTAACTATCCATTCTTGTTGGAAAGGCAGTATTGAAAAATAAAATACATCTGTTTTGTACTGCTACCACAATTTTATGGTTGCGCTCATCACGAATCAACCGAATTTATATAGTTTAAAAATAAGATTTATTTAATTCTTCGTCGTTTCTATGTTTCAATGCTATTCTAAACTCAAAACTATAAATTTAATGTTGTAGATATACATTTTATCACTAACGACATGGATTAAGCCTTTCAGCATCTTCAGGCATTTGAATAGCATGACGAAAGGCGAATCCTAGCTCGTTAGTTACA
Source organism: Himalopsyche phryganea (assembly GCA_022494535.1). Lineage (NCBI taxonomy): Eukaryota > Metazoa > Arthropoda > Insecta > Trichoptera > Rhyacophilidae > Himalopsyche > Himalopsyche phryganea. The sequence goes on along the minus strand of JAGVSL010000054.1, from coordinate 2,461,945 downwards.
AAACGTGTGGAAATATACACAATTTGAATAATTTTAATTTTAATTCCATTAAGCACCCTCATTCGATGTCTTAAATAATTTCAATTTAATATTGGACTTCTATAAAGTTCCCTCAATCATAATACTATTAATGTATTTATATATTAATTGAAATATGAAAAAAGTACATATTCAAGTATTATTTATATCCATAATTTAATGAAATAATTATAACAAAATATACCAAATTATTCACATTTGATCATTCTTTTTGTAGAACAAAAAACCATAGCATACGGCTGATTATTTAACATAGAATTAGAATTATTGAAATTCCATCAAGCACCCTCAGTCGACGTCTTAAATTATTTAACATAGGTAAATAAAATATTTTTTCAGTATTTATTAAATTTATTTTAAAATTGTGTACAACGAAGAAAACAGATTTCACTAATCGTATGAGTATTTAAATCGAAAAATATATTAGTAAATAAATACTATATTTAGCTTATCATCATATGTGTTAAGATATATTAGAACATTTAATGAAATTATTTTTGTAAATTTGTGCCGAATAGTCTTTAGAAAGTTACGTAGCTATCATTATTAATATGTATCGATTAGAATAATGTCATTTGCAGGATGTTAATTAAGCCATGCATATCTTCCAGTTACTCGGTAAATTAAACCTTTTTGCGTCTACTGAGAATCTTGTTTTATTTAATTATCTAGTACTAAGAGGTTTCTTTGGTTTTCAAACAAAAACCTTTTGCCAGACTAAATAGAAGAAAATTAATCATTCTGCGTTAACTCCATATTTATAAGAAATTTCCCATTACGTTTTCCAGACATAAAAAGATTTCAAAAAATAAGCCCTAAAACTGACATTTTAAATTACTCTTTGCTAGATTCTCACTCCCTCACACTTGTGCTGTTGTAAATGGTTCATCCCCTTCTTTTCTGATCGCGGAAAAGCCACGCTGGTGTATGCAAGTTGGCACAAGTACTGGCGCAGTTTATTAAAAATATTTTTCATTAAGCGGCCGAAGGTTCACAACCCCCTGGCTTGTTTATAATGTATGCTGTGTTTATTTAAAAAAGGAAAATATCCATATTTCCCCCGCTTTTTAATATCGTGCAATATGGCCGCTTCTGAGATGAAATAGTGTTGTTTTCAAAGTTATTACATAACGCAAACTTTGTTCGGGAAGATTTTTCCCGATAAAAAATTGGATTTCATTTTCTATTTAAAAAAAATTGATTAAGCAAGCTCGTATTTCAGAAAAGTATTATACATGATGTTTGAAACTACCACTTCAGTGCGGCATGATATTTTTTAAAATGTAATATTGAATATGAAATTTAGGTTTAAGTGTATATGTTTTATAAGGATATAAAATATATCTAATACAACGAAGGAAATAAAAAATAAATTCCATAAAAAATATACGTTCATGCAACTTACATTACATTTTGTCTATGGCCTTTAGTATAGTATTACAAGATTACTTGATCGCCACCGACTTTGGAACTAAAATTCTCACTCTAGGATAAATTTCTCCAATTGCCATTATATTCAAAATAAATATCTCTAGAAAATTCATGTATATTTTTGATAATCATTGCTAAAATTTTGTTTTTACATTAAGATATTGTTGTATTAAAATATCAATTATAATTTATTTTTGCAAAACTATTGGTTTAACTCAAAGATAGTGTTATACTAACAAAATTTAGAACAGTTTTATACTAGGTTAACACTTTTCCTTAACAACTGTCAAATACGAGCGTACGTGTCAACAAAAAGTTATTAAAAATACAGTGGAAATAAATAGCCACGGCATGTTAAATAGTTCCAAACAAATCTGTGGGAAAGCCCGGGACGTCATATGTAACGTTTGTCAGTTCTGCAGGCGTAAAAACATAGTAAATAACCAATAATTTCCAACTGCCGCCATCACGAAACAAGTGTTGCTAAATTACTCGTTATTAAATACTTCTGTAGTTTTTATTATTTTATTTACTTTGGATATATTTTTTTAAATATTCTATAGATTCAGGATGCAGCCTTTTCTTTGAGGAAAATCATTTTCTATATAAAATTTAAATTGATAACGTTGTAATTAATTTATTTTAAACAATTTTAATTTTCATATTTTTTATGAAAGTATACAAAAATATTATTAAGACAGTATTTAAAATTTCCATTCAATTGTAAGTTTTAATGTTTAAATAAAAATATACTATTTACATTAAGTATTTTTTTTACATTTATATCATTAAATTTCGTTAATAAACCTATAATTTTGGTTGAATACGGCAACATTCCTAACGCAATGGTGGCGCCCTCACAAGCGGCCAAGTAATGTTTGGCAATACAATAGGCGTATTCATTTTGCAAAAATGAACTTATAATCTTTTGATCTATAATGAATGGTGACGTATGTTGAATTTACTATTTTATTATCTTCAGCAGATTATTATCACCACCAGCCTTCACACATTTTCTCCAATTTGCTTAATCCAAGGGATTTTCCTTAGCAGATTAGATATTTTTTTGTGATGTCCTTTCTCTTTTTATCTCGAGTGAGATAAGAAAATTCTCATCTCTCTTTTGATTTCGATTGGCAACGTGACATAATTAACTTTCAATCGAAAATTTAGAATGATAGTAGATGAAATTACATTTTTGTCTAATCGGGTTTATTTGAATGTTTTTTTTTCTGAAGGCTTAGTTACTTTATACACTGCGTGCAAGAGTTGATTGAAAATTTAGACCTCGAAATTTCTGTCGAGTTAGCCAAAAATTTAAATCAACATTTTGCTTTGATGGACATTCATTTTCGAAAATTTCTCGAATTTCGCGTGTAAGCAGATTTGACAGACCTGCCGACAGTGGTGGTTATATTTATACCTGGAATATTTCAATTATTTGCCTTCAAAAGACCCAATCTTTTTTTGAAAAGGCGAAAAACATTAATTATTTCGTTACTTTAATAATAATAAAAAAAAACTTCGATATAGATTTTTATAATTATATATTTTTTGTATTTTTCAATTACAAATATAGTATGCAGAATGTTGACATAATATTTAATTAATCGTTTATAATTAAATAACAGATTTTAAGAATAGCCTTGTAATTAAATTAAGACCCGTGTTTGAGTGAACAACGTCGATGGTTTCGTTTTCGGATGCCTTGTGTTCAATTCCTGATACGGACAGTTTGGAATCAATTTGATGATTCAAAAATACCTCAAAACCACCTGATCCTAAAAACGAGACGTAGCTAGAGCGATCAGTAAATCACTACTCCTATCTTTACTCTCTTAGGAAAAGAGAAGTTGAGCAACTCAATAACAAGCGGTCCTCGTACAAAAAGTCGATTGAGATAAACTCCACTATGACTTTATATGCTCCACAGTGAGCATAGTTACAAAAAATAGAGATACCGATAGAGAGAGAGAGATATAAAATAGACAGAGAGGACGTAGAGTGATAAGCTAACCACTATTCCTGTCCTAACCATATACTTCTATCACTACTTGGAAAAAAGAGGTTGAGCAACGGAATAAGCAAGCAGTTATCTTAGAAAAACTTATGTTGAGATACCTTCATATGTTCAACATTGGAAGCGGATATCTTAAAAAAAGCTTTGTTGTTTAGTTTAATTAATTAAAGTTCGTAGTTGAGTGTTGAACGGTATTGTCTCCAGTTGTGTGGTCTACGGGCTCAAATCCCAGTATGGACTCTTTCAATAATTGTTTATCAATCAATTTATGGTTTTGTGTTCGAAGACATTGATGTCTGTGAAGTCAAAACTACTTCTTACACATTCAATACTCTAAAACAGGGTGTTATAAGAGCGTTTAGCTAACTATTAGTTCTTTCCTAGCTCTATGTCCTGCTAAAAAGATAGGTTGGGCGATTGAATAAAATACGTTTTAAAAGAAAACCATATGCTCAACATTTAGAAATACGGAAAATGTATAATATAAGATCGATTGCTTAGTGCAGCTATTTCCAACACGCGGCCCTATTGAAGTTTGCACCTTTCTACTAATATATTTTCCATTTCGTTATTCATAAATAAAACAAAACATAATTTCAAAACATGCAAATTTAATTAAAGCATTTAACGACAGATTCTCATACATAAAAAAGTATGAGGAAACGTTTAAAATATTTTTAGCTCCATTTAACGTAAAAGTGGAATCCGTACCTGCAAATTTACAAATGGAGTTAATAGACCTCCAATCAAGCGAGTTAAAATGCATGTTTGAAGGAAATAAACGTGAATTTTATCAAAAATATATCTTGGAGGATAAATTTCCGAAATTAAAAAAGCTGGCAATATACAGTAGAGCTGCATTTGAGACCACATATCACTGCGAGTCTTTCTTTTCAAAATTGAAAACAGTGAAAGCGAAGTGTCGCAACAGGTTGACTGATGAAAACTTGACAAATCAACTGCGATGTGCATCGAATAAATTACCAGTCGATATAAAAAAATATCAAATAGTTTAAAAAAACAAGTACCACATTAATTATTGAATAAATGAAATATTTTGATTGTTTGTCTTTTTCAAAATAAAAAAATAAATTTCTTTTTAATTATTTATTAATAAAGTGTTCTTATTACGTTTGTTTGTTTTTTATGCGGCCCACCATATACCGGTAATATTTTATTTGGCCTACCAAACGATTTCTGTTGGATAACGCTGACTTAGTGCAAAGATAGTGTTATGACACACACAAAATGTTCCTTGCGTCATATAGTTATGCTCTAAAAATATTGTACATCCAACTAGGGTATTTGAGGAGATATTGTATAACTCAAATGGATAATATGTCCATTTAGCCACTATTTTTCATGCATCTCAAATTCGATTATCTAAAAACAAGCGAAACTGCACATACAGTATCTTTGAATTAAGACATAGAAGTATAAATGTTGTCGTTAAGGCTTGTGCTACGTTTTGAAAAATAAGCACAATTTTTTAGGTGGAGGGTTTTCAAATACAACTTGTCATTGAATACGAAGAGATTTGAGAGAGATTTGAAAATTTCTCATCTGCGCGGAATTATTTCTTTGCCGATTTAGCTGTGCGAAGATGAAAGGAGGCAAAATGAGATTCTCTTTTTTTAAACGCAATTTATCTGCGTGAGTCCTGAACGCCGACGCTTTTTCAAAACTTTTGCATCTGACGATAAGCTAGATTAAACTTGGGATAAACAGTTAAAATTATTTTGTAATTGACTTAAACGTAACGACTAACAACGTAATTTTTGTAATTAAAACTTATCAAAACAATTCCAAGCCAATTAAATAAATTATAAAGGAAAATAAGCCCCTCGAAATTTAAGTAGTTTTTGGAATTTGTAATTGCAGACATTTTAAAAACCTCGAACGGTTTTTATGAAATTGTATTTATAAAAGCGTCTTTCAAAGCTAGCCCAAAAAGTTTTTCGTTTCATTGGATAATATTAGACTTTTTTTATTATTATTATTTAGTATTAAAAAATTTGTCGGTGGAAATTGATTTTAAATATTTCAATGGTTTTACACACCAAAGTACACAGCAATTCTAATTTTGCAAATTAAAAGTCTGAAATAAAGAGAAAATATTTATATTAATTAATCAATTATTATGTTTGAAATTTTTGTCAAGTAAATACGAGTACGTCAAACATCTTTTATTTCAAACTCAATCCCTATATTTCAAAAATGTACTAGCTATGTATATGTTTGACCAGTTCATCAGTACAATACATAGATACCTTAGTTCTGAGATGTAACTAGTCAAAATTTCGAATATAACTAGTCACTGCAAATGCTTAGGTCATCAGAAAATTGCATACCTAAATGTTATATGTAATAATAATAAAACGTCTACGTATGGGCTATTATATATAAGATACTGGCACTCTGAATTTTGAGTTGTGTACACTTGCCGTCCGTATTGACAAGTCCCACACAAATGTTATTCATGAAACAATCATTCGACGGACTGTTTATGTTGTTATTTATGTGTTTTTGACGTTTATTTTAGCTGACAGGGTATACAGCCATATCAGAGTACAGACTAAAGAACTGAGTTATCGATATAATATATTCCTTAGTCTGGACTGTGATATGGCTGTATACATTGTCAGTGAAAATAAACGTCAACAACAGTCTGACATATGATTGTTTCATATATTTGCGGGGGGACCAATCAATTCGAATGGCAACAAAGACGAGATGGCAATACTGAAAAAGAAGAATAGACACAGGCAGAAGGTGTACTAACTTACACAAGGACGGACGACAATACTGTTTCACTGACCGTTGACCTCTCGTTTCCGCCCGTGCGTTAAATTAACTCTCTTTACTAATACAAGTCAGGAACACGATTTCTAAATATTTTTATTCATCCTATTCCAGGCTTATACTAAAAATATTTTAAAAATCTAAATTACTTCAATTCGTGAGATCATTGCTTTTCATACTCACTAATCAATTTATGTTTGCAGGAAATCGCTTCCTAACGGGTTAACGTTATATATAAGAATAATTGTCAATAAAGCTTCAATATTAAGAAAATTATATCGCATTACACTGAGTATAATGTCCCAAACATTATTAATGACTTTCTATCTCATTGTTACGGTTTTTTTCTCGTTGATTATAGTAACATCCCATTGTTTTGTTTATAATGATCGTGTTTTAAAAAAATATGTATAATGACTGTTGTTGTATTACTTTTATGAATTATTTTTTGAATGCTTTCTAGCTGTTCGTGTTGTGTTGAGTTTGATTTATAATATTTATTCACTTATTTACTCAACTGATCGAATGTATTAAATATTTTAAAATTAGGAATTTAATAAAAACTATTATACTGATCTTAGTGCTAGACGGCTTAATCCACTTTCTACACAGAAGAAGGGTAGAAGGTTAAAAATTAAAACACAATTCATTTGTACTACTCCCACATATTTATAATGATTAGGACTGGCTTAGCTCATCACGAGCATTATCAACTGATAAAAATACAAACATAACAGGCTTATTTATATAAAATTGAGTGTAAAAATGAAGGTATATAAAACTGATAGTTCATGAACTAAGACAAGAAAATACTGATTAGCAAACAAATTATACATAAATCAAATTAAAAAATTTACAATTAAAATGTTATGGACTTCTTACAAGTCAATAAATACTAATCTGAAATCACAAAAATAGCTACATTAAAAGTCCATTAGCTGAGAATTTTTTTAATGACATTACTAATGCGATAAGCAATAGTGGATTAGGAAAATTATAAGAAAATAATAGTGAACCATTTAAAAACAATCAAATATTAAGTATGTAATTAAAATTAACAATAAACAGCCATCATTGGCGGTGAACGCAGAGCTGCTCTTCGTATTTTTTGTATATTGTATTTTTTTCAGTTGATAATGCTCGTGATGAGCAAAACCGGTACTGCTCATTATAAATATGTGGAAGTAGTACAAATGTATTGTGTTTTATTTTTTAAAATATAATGTCTTTCCACCAAGAATTGACAGTTAACACCTTAAAAGTGGTTAGAAGGTTAGTCTGCCACCAGACTGTTAGTTAGCTTACAGCTCTATTTCTGATTAAAGTATTTCGTGTTGGGTAGGGTTGAAAGCGATAAAAGTGTAACATAAACGATTTTAATATTGGTGTATAATGACTTCTTAACCGACATTTTTAAATCACAGAGTTTCACCACTCACCCAAAATTTGACAACAATCTGTCTCTTATTAGTGTTACATTTTTTGTGCGATCAAAGTAGTTAAAGTTCATTACAACCAATCAAACTTAAACTGCTCTGCATTGAAAAGCTTTTCGTTTCATTCGCGACATGACAACCATGCATTTCTCTGTCAAAAGCTAAAAGAGAATCGCTTCATAAGCAATCATGTCATTAAGCCAGCAATATAGAGTAAGGGTGAGGTGATCATCTTAGGGAAGGTTGCCTGGAAAAGCATGATTCAACGTAATGAAAGCAAATATCCACGCAGAGTTGGAAAGATTATGTGACGAGTTTTGTGGAGGCAGATCCTTTTCAAAGCGTTTAGCGGGTAATGAGGTACGATGGCCTCTGACGTAGATATTAGACACTTTACAAGGGGCGAGCTAACATCCCTTATTTCAAACAGGAACGTGTTTTTAAGTTTAACGCTTTCTTCGAAGTCGTAATACTCTTTTTTTAACATTTTTAAGTACGATAAAAACGTTTTCAACTTATTTATTATACCTAATGAATTTGAACAATTCAAATTTGATGTTGAATCAAATTAGACTAAGCACCCTCAGTTGATATTTAAAATAAATAAATTTAATATTTATTTAAGCTTTTTAAAAAGTTTCAAAAAACAAATACCAAATATGCTTATTTTGTAGTGACAATTATCGAAAACAATTTGCTGTTTTCTTACTTAAAAAATCTCACATGCTTGTTTTTAAAATAAAATTTCTTAACTAATTTCAAGATAAGAAGAAATCCTTTTTGATCATATACCATGTTAAAACCAGGTACCCTACAGCTGTATACAATTTTCTCCCCCTTTCATTGCTTTGTTTTGTGTATTGAGTCACTCATTAAATTTATAATCAAGCTACTGAGCGTATTATCTATTTAATAGATAACCGATCCACTCGTCTCGTTATATTTATTATCTTAATCGAGTTGGAAAATTTGCCAATCTACCGATAGTTCTGTTTTAGTCATGGATTTTTTTATGACGCAATTTATATAAAAATATATTTATATAGAAGATGTTAAACTTAAAATCCTTAATTAATAATACGTACTTATTTATTAATTATTTTTGTTTTATCAAATATCTAGGGATATATGATATTTACAAAACATTAAATATGGCAAAGTATTTATGGTTGATGACTAGATGAGGCTGCATATTAACGTAACATTAAACTTTCCAAATGGAATAATTGAATTATAAAAAGAAAAAGATTCTCCAAATGCAGTCAGAAAATTCAAGCGCTGACCGATATACACGATTCCAATTCCGCATACGTAATGATAAAGGTAAACGCTCTGAAAAGGCGAAGGAATGGTGACCAAAGCAGAACACAGGCAACCGACGACGGTGTATATGAACGTATATGAACTCTCCGGAATCGCATAATCGTCACACGTCATCATCAGCCTATACGTACAGTTAAATCTCGTCAGTCATAAAACAATCGGAATTATATTCCTAGAGATATCTTTACTCTTATGTTATTAAAAACAACAACGAAGGATGTAGTTTATTCAATAAAACAACATAATATAGTAAATGGTATCGAGCAACTTCCCTGAGTCGTCATATAGAAATGTGCCAAAAGAAGATTTGTACATATAAACGTCAAAAGGGGAAATGTACCTTCCTTTTTTAATGAGCAACTCACTTCCTTTTCCCATTACGCGGTTATGGATTGAAGATTCAAAAAGAAAAACCATCAAAGACACCACAAAATTAATGTTTATAATGTTATTCGTACATCAAAAGTAGCGGATAAAATTATTAATTGCTTAAGGATCAGGTAAAAAAGAAATGAAAGAAGGCCTATTTAAATATTGAAGTAGGTCAATTTATTTTTAAAACGAATGTATACAAAAATACTGCCAAATAAAAACATCTATGCTGTGCAAAGCACCTTAATTGTTTTAATATTTTATAACCTGCATTTATTGGGTCAGTAAATATTTTAATTTTTGGTTTAGTAAGAAATAATAAATGGTCAGTTAATAAAATAAACGTTTCTAGAAAATGGTCAGATATCAAATTAAACGATTTGTAATTATATAAAGTCTAACCTTTATTAACTTAACAATCATTCACTGACCAAACATAACCGTTAACTGACCATTAATTATTTTTTAATAACCATTTATCGAATTAATTGCTGACCATTTATGGAATCATTTATTATTTTAAAAACAAAACACAGGTTGTTTGTACTACTTTCACATGTTTATAATGATCAGGCCACCAGTGAAACCCGTCCTGATCATTACGAACATGTGAAATTAGTACAAACAAATTGTGTTTTGTTATTAATATTTGGACATGACATAAATGTTAGCACCTCAACAGAGAATCAGCTACTGACTAAACAATTAATTGTCATAGTTTATCTAAATATTGGCCTTTATAATGTCCCATTATGATGTTTTTCAACATGGAATATCTTGTCATAATATTTTCTTTATTGAAATTCTAATATTAAAGAAAACACGTCGTAGATTTATTTATTTTAACGTATTCAAAATAATACATTCGTAACCTTCTGATGTATTTTTTTACATATGAATACAAAGCAATTTTATTTTTCATGTTGTTGTTTTTTTGAAGCATATTTTTATAAAAATAATGTCACAATAATTGAAAAATATTTTGGCTATAATGTAGAATTTCGATTGGGTAGATCACCAAATAAACAAATATGTGTGTACCTACTGTTATTTTTCGATCAATTTTTTTTCTGGGAATTTTGGCGAATGAATGGTGCTCAATTAACTGGTTAATGTTTAGAGAATTTGTCAATGAAACGTTCTAAATATAAGAATACTTCAGAGGAACTAACAGTATACGTCGCAGATGCTCTACGAAAATTATAATTAAATTATGCGTTTATTAGACTAAATTATACGTGAAATTAATGTGATGTAATTATTACTATTTTCTAGTCCCAATAGTATAATTTTGCTCATTAAATAAATATTTTTATGATCCTAAAAGAAAAGGCCTATTAAATTTTGTTTTAATGGATTCGTTACATATCTTAACACTCATAATAAGAATAATAAAATTGATTTTTCAAATCTCACAAAATCTTTGTTTAAACCTCAAACACAAGTAATTAATTTAAGACATCGACTGAGGGTGTATGATGGGATTTCAATATCAAATTTGGATTATTGAGATTTTGTACACTTGTACTTTTGTAATCTGAGATTTTATACATTTTGTACATAGAAGTGTACAAAATCTCAATGATCCAAACAAGTAATTAATATTGTAATTAGTAGTGTTATTCTAATTAGTACTGTTATCGTCTGTGTTTTACCCTCCCTACGTCCAGTAGAAGCAAAAAAATCCACCGTAACCTTCATTTTTAATTTAAGAATTAGAATCATTGTGTACCTTAGAAATTAATAGCCTTGTGATAAAGTTGATCTGAAGACGCTTCTTAAAAAAAGCGAAACGCGTTACATTTGGTAACACAGTCAGTGTTACCAAACCACGTTACCAATTGTAATTTTATATGATTTCAAAATACTTAAGTGAACAAATTTTAATTCACACACTAGAAGACATTGGTATGATAGAATTTAGATGGAATGCAGTGATAAAAAATTATAAAGGGAGTGCTTCGAGAGTTCCAACGCTCTTTAATAATATATCTGTACAAAATAATACACATCAGTATTCAAGAAAGAGAAGAAAATTTTTGTTGCTCACTTAGTTCTTCCTATTATTTACTTCAAACTTTATTACTGTAAATATTGATTTATACTTTCATTCCGTTGGAATTGAAATCAATTTATTATTTTAGAGCGATCTTCTTTTTTTTTAAAGAAGATCGCACTCTACTACAGCATTGTTATTAATTTTACTACAAATATCCAATTGAATCTTGTAACATACGAACAATACGCAAGCAATTATTACTGTCGAATGGAAACACAGTAGACATGTGTATTTAAAATATTAACTGTTAGCCTCTGCGGTTATCAAAGACCGCATCGATATTTTTAGAGAGGATTTACCGCCATTCAGCGGTCTACGCTTCTACGACGGTGCTACAGCGTTACGACAGCGACAGTAAATAAATTGGCAGTTTATTCCCCAGGTCACGCTGCGCCCGGTATTACCTACGTGATGACAAACATAATGGGGCCAATATACCGTTCGATAAGTAGACACATCGGATCGGGTTCAACTCCCGCCAGCTGGCCAACTTTAAAACAGCAGTTATCGATCAACATTTTGAATACTAAAATGATGTCAGAAAAATTAAAGAAAGCGAGTAAAATAATGCATTTTTTTATAAAGAACAAAATGTAAATAATAAATGATAATTAACAATGATTGCAAGGTGGTCTGTAGCGCAGTGATCAAAGTCGTTGGCTTTGGTCAAGGATTTCACGGGTTTGAATCCAAGTAAAAACAGTTCATAAATTGATTTTTCAATCGATTTATTGATTTAAAGGCAAAAGCAAGGTTGTTTGTGATTTCTAAAATTTCCTCTCACCCACCCGATTCTTAGAACGCAATAGTGATTAGATAACCACAAGTCCTGTCCTAGCTTCGTCTTTCTATTATTCTATCACTACTCCCTTAAAAAAAGGAGAGTTTGGGCAACTGAGTATCAAGCAGTTCTCGCAGAAAAATTAATGTTTAGATACCTTCATTAGAAGGCCATACGGTCCACAACTGACATGGTTTAAAAAAATCATGAAGTTTCTTTATCAAGTTAATTACCGTATAATATTGAAAAATGCTTTTTTATAACCCTTCATTATTAGTAGCCCTCTTCGATTCCCTGCCGAATGAAAGTCTTCCCACGATACATATGTCCAAGAATTTGATCGATGCATATAGTACCGTTGATATAATTTTGTAAATTTGAGCTACAATTGCAATTTAAAGTTTGTTCAGTAATCGTTGTATTGTTTTGCGTTGTGTTCCTAAAGTTTGTCATCTAAGAAAGATGCAATTTGCTTTGAATTTCTTTCTGTTAGTGGATGCACTATTTTCAATTGTTACTTATCGTGCATCTCTTTGAGTTACACTGTAAGACTATACTTTTTTTAATCTACCCGTTCTACTTTTATGGTATATTTTATCTGTAGTATTTTTAATCTATCTCTCGAAAAATCATTGTATTTTATATTATTTTTAGACATTAATTAATTTAACGAACCTTCTCTCAATAACATTTAAATTCAAAATAAATATCCAATTAAATATTTGAATGAGCCATTATAAGATATTTGATTTGTTAATTAATTTTCTCTGTATACAATAATCTAAAGCTCAATAATTTAGCCAATTAACGAACATGCATTTCGATTTTATTAATAAAGTTGCGAGGAAAATAATAATAAATGACGCCACGCCTTACTCCAGTAATGTAATTTAAATGAATTTTGATTAGAAAGGACCTCTAGGCCAAAGCCGTGATCGTTATTTTTATTAAATTTATTATGAAACAAATCAGTAATTACATTTTCCGACGCCCGAAGTTTGCTAAACGATATTGTGAGCGCTTATTTACGACACTCGAGTCGGAAATATGCAACAGTTTCGAAATAAGGTTCATACTGTTTTTGATATTGCTTAATTGTAGTCAGTGGTGCACTTGGCTCAAGGAAATTGTTTTCGTCATTATCAATAAAATCGTATCGATTTTATCTTAATAATATTACATTTTTTATGACTGTTTTACCATTTCAAGTATATATCTTCGATGTATTCAGCGGTAAATTTGTAATATATTTTTTCATGTAATATAAAATTGTTGAATATATTACTCCGTTGGTTGGGTAACTAGGTGTGACACAACCAGTAAAATAATAAGGTTACCAATTTTATTTTAATTTTAAAAGATGTTTCAACGTCGTTGGCTATGGTTACTGATGTCTCGAGTTCAAACTACGGTACGGACAGTTTCATAAATTGATTTTTCAATCGATTTTTGAATTTCTGGTCATAGGCATGGATGTCTGTGATGTCTAATATTTTCTCCTATCCACCCATATGATTTTTAAATCGGGTTGTGGCTAGAGCGATAAGCTAACAATTTGTCCTGTCCTAGATCTTTCCATACTTACTCTCCTAGAAAAAGAGAGATGACTAATAAGCAGCTCTTATAGAAAAAAATCTGTCATACCTCCATTAGGAGTTCATATGCTCCAAATTGGAAGAGGACACTGAAAAAAAATTAAAGGCAATTTATATTTCGTCAAAATATCAATTAAAACAAATATTGTATTGCTACCATTGGTATCTATTTGATAATTATACTGGGCAAGTAGGTGAGTGGTTGACAACGAGCCCTTCGGTTGCGGTATCTCCAGATTTGAATCCCAATACGAACACGTTTATAAATATATTTTTGAATCCACTCTTGTTGTATTTGCTACCACTGAATAACATAATAGTTTGTTTATTAAAATCATCAGGAAACAGAAAAAAATATTAATTATTTTGCTAAATAGCACCTTGACCACTTCACTGTTTGAAAAGCAGTCTGTTTATAGCAAAATAAATTAAAGCAGTCATTTATGCAATAAACGAGTAATTGTTATATTCATAAGCAGACCAGTAAACTGATTAATTCACGATTAAAATGTGTCTTAATTGACGGTCATTTATCGGAAGCTAAGTAAATTTCAAGTGATTAATATTATATTATACTGCATATTCAATTAAATCATGCCTCAAAAATTATGTCTACCTTGAATTATATTTTCTTTACAGAATACCAATATAAAACAATAATAAAGTAACATTGGTAGGTACTATTTCAAGATACAAAAAAAAGTTTTAAAATATCACTTCCTTGATAGTAATATTTCTAAAATATTTTTGTCGTTTCAATAGAGATTATTTAATTTGTAATATCCTACATTTGTTAACTATTTTTTTATGACTAAAAGAGCAATAGCCTGGTGAGTTGGAAACAAGTTTTTTTTTGTATAATATTCATTTAATGTTTTTTGTAAATAACAGGTTTTATTAAATGAGATAATTAATATTTGAAGAAAAAATACAATTGAATGCAATTACGTATCGTAATTTTGAAAATTAAGGCTCTATTTCATGTTCATAAAATCATAAAAAATAATCCATTATCATCTCAGGTAGACATTTTGTTTTGAAAATAATATTTTAAAAAACCAAATGAAATTGCAATAAATTTAATGAAATAGAAACGTTAAGTTAATGAAATAGATATTAAAATCAATATTAAATTCGTAAGTGGTTTTCTCAGTGCATAAAAAACTAAAATATTTCTATAACCAGTACTGAGTATAAAAAAAATATAACGCGAGACAAGTTGGTATTATTTTTTTCATAAAAAAAATCGATTTTTTCATCAATTAACTTTATAGATACCTAGGATTTTTTTCTTTCCCACACATCTCATTTCCGATTGAGACGTTTGATAATTAAAAATTTTGAAAAATGCATACATGAATTTACATAAATACTTACTTAGAAAACATTATATATATATATGTATATTACATCCACAGTATATTTGTTGGCGTAGTGACAGAAGGCGATAAGTCGAAAGTCGAAAGTCGAAAAAAATAATTACTTATAATTAAATCGAATTCCCAAGTGTTTAACGAATCTCATAAAGTGGTTAGTTTAATAAATAATGGTTAAGGTACATATTTAAATCCAAAGACTTTAATTTCATGATTTTCCTAAAAGTCAATTATCTCAAAACATTTTGTTTTTACTTAGCGCTTTCTGCCACTATATTAGACTGTAACATATTATGTTCATAAAGACCAACCAAAAACCAGAAATCAATCGTATTAGACAAATAGTGAAAATGGTAATGCTAAACCAAATGCATTTGTAATCTTGTAGAAACCATAAATCTAACAGAAGTTCATTTGCCGTCAGCGCATCAATCGAGATAACCGCACCCTGTTTTACCCAAGTTTGTTGGGTTCAGCTTCAGTTTCACGGTACCAATGGTCATTCATATTGCGACTAGCTCTCCAAACAACAATGTAGAATTTTTGCCATTGAATGTTGAATGTTGTTTGAATAGGATGCTTTACTCACTTTACAAAGTCAAAAACATTTCAATACATTTTGTTCTATTAAATTTTGGATTTTCAACAACCAGGATTTATTTTTCCAAAGTAGTTATTTTATATAATTTAAGACATCAGGAGACATGTTTGAGTTCATTCGTGTACTAGAATGCTTGAAGATGACAGTTGTTAGTGACAAAATACAAGGAATTGTACGAAATCTCAACAATTCAAATTTCAATTATTATACGTTTCGAAAATAGTCTTGTTGAAGCTTTACACATAGTACACATTATTATAAATAATTATTTGGCTTTAAAACTAATATTTTCGATGCTCCAAATATTTTTAATTAATTTCAAATAAAATGAGATGTATCCGAAGAGAGTTTTTTAGTTACTTATCACGCTCAAAGATAAACGACATCACTAAAATCCACGTCCAGGATCTCAAAATTATATGTGATATTGTCGTTGCCAAGGGCTGAGTCCATTGCCATCTGCTCTATATAGCAGAGCTCTTATCACTAGACCACACAGGCCGACGACATAAATAAAGTGGCAACAAGCAATATTTCAGAAAGCCATTTTGATTGAATGTCATTATTTACATTTATTTGAAAATGCATTTTATGTCAATACTAGTATTCATTAATCAGCTTCACCTGTGATAGAGAGAACTAACATTTAGATGTTGGCGTTATTTTAGTGCAAACTAATGCTGTAAATATCACCGAGGACCGTACCTCATGTAATATCCACAAATTAAAAGTTGATAGCTGAAGCACAGTCGACCTAGAAATGCCAGTCAGAACTACATGTGAAAATTTCATGTCGCTACTGTTTACCGTTTGGAAAGAGTTCTTGTGACAGTCAGACATACAAATTGATACATGTATTTTCTGCTATATAGTATAAGATATCAGAAAATTTCTGATCAGTCGAGGATCGTAGAATTAAATATTTTGATATTTTTAACCCTATATTTAAACTAAGGAAATGAATATAATTTAAGATATCGACTGAGGGTGCTTGATGGAATTTCAATATAAAATTTGGATTATTGAGATTTTGTACACTTCCATGTATTTTGTCACTAACGACCCGGGTTTCGCCTTTCGGCATCTTCAGGCATTCGAGCACACGAATGGACTCGAACTGACAGTCAGGTATATGAAAATCTCAATAATCCAAATTTGATAAGGAAATGAAAGTTAAATCAGCTTTAATGTGTTGACTGTCAATTCTTGATGAAAAAGCATTATATTTAAAAAAATAAAAGACAATTCGTTTGCGCTACTTTCACATGTTTACAATGATCATCAGTTGATAATGCTCGTGATGAGCGAAACCGTTTCTGATCATTGTAAACATGTGGAAGTAGTACAAAAGAATTGTGTTTTATTTTTAGAAAATTAAATCAATGAAATAAGTATTATTTGTAAATAAAATTTATTACTACTCGAATAAAGAATTAATTTATGTTTTCCTTTTTTTTCAGTGTTTGAAATTTCTTGTTCCCGAAGCTGTTAAAAGGTAAGATAGCATACATGTTATTGCAATATTAAATAATAATATAATGTTAGTTTTATTTAAGCGTGTAAAAATCCGCTACACTAAAGATCTGGCGATGGTGTAGTGACGAAAAAGCTTTCCGTATTTCAAAGTTTTTAACCCATTTTGAAACTCAGTACATTGTCATTTTAATCTTATTTTAATTTTCGCATAAATGCTAACCCAATGACTGAAGTATAATGGAGTTGTAAAATATAATTATCAATCATTTATACTAGTTATTCTCAGTGTCAAAAAATCCCAATAAATAAAATATTTATTTAAAACGCGTTTGTAATAAATAGCACATACTTATTTTTTTGTATAATACAATTAAATATCTATGCCATAATAGCACACACCAAAAATATTTAACGCAATGAATAATATTGTCGTTGTTCTGGAATATTTGTACTTTAAAGTGTTTCAAATGTTTGAAATGTTTTATCTTTTTCATTTAGTTTGTTTGTACAACCTAACTGTTTTTAAATAAAACCATATTTTATAAAAATAAGTATTTTATTTCATACTGTAGAGTTCAAAATAAGGAACATTTTGGTATAACTAACTCAATATGTTATTTCTTCGATTTTGTGTTTTATTCCATAGCAGCAACGATACGTTCATTTTTTCGATTGCAAATTTTTGCAAATAAAATAGTACAATTTTTTTTAATTTTTAATTTAATCGTTAAATAAATTATTACTGTTAAGTATATCGACTTGGGCAATAATTTCATTTTACAAATAAATAATTTGAACGCTGTTTATAGGGCGGTTCAACTTAGGAAAAATTACTTCAAAATACGTGTTAACAAACACTTTATGTTGCCAAAAGTTAGCGTTGTCTTGTCCAAACGATATTACTTGCATTGTCTTAGAACGAGAAAACTTTATCAATTCAATGACTCAGGTTGCTGTAAGTACAAACAATATTATTGCGATGTCGTCCAGCAAGTATCTAACCAGCCAAACTGTATTCCGCTTTAATTAAATGTCAATCCAAATTAATCAGTTTTACTCAGTTAAATATCCCAATCAGACAAGATTTGTTGTCGTAAAAATTAACATAAACCCAATCATATTATTCTCCAGAAACAAGTTTCAAATAATAATATGTATGGTTTAATTGAATAAATAATGGAATTTGAACAGTGTTTTCAGCAGCCGTTGGTTTTTGAAAGATACCAATTACAGCAAAATTTATAATATCAAGAATATGACATGGTTTTAATGAAGGCAATGTTATTATTTATGACTTTCGTCATACAATTTCGAGGAGAAAAGCTCTTTAAACTGAAAATATTATATCGCATTTTATGAGCACTTTAAGTGCTATATATTTTCTACATATTTACAAAATGTTATTATTGTCAGTGACAGCTGTGTTAATATTATTACTTAATACGCCCAACAGAATAATACACAAAGATATTATAATGTATTTATTTTCGTACTTAGTTCAAAAAATAAAGTATTTATCCATACTTCTTTTTGCGTCTTTCTTTCACAATTTAACAGAAAATTACAAATAGCGCTCACTCTATTCTTACGATAAAATGCTTCGTTACTTCTCCAAAATTAATATCGCTCTTTTTGGCATGTTGATTTATATATTTTTCATACATTTATTTTTTAGGCTCGTGTTGCAGCAGTCAACGTCGTTAGCTTCGGTTACAGATCGCAAGGGACAGTTTCATAAATCGTTTTTTCAACCATTCATAGATTTCTCTTCAAATACACGGATGTTTGTGATGTCTAAAAACAACTTTCTTCCACCCATTCTATCCTAAAAATTAAGCGTAGCGAGAGCAATTAGCTTATCACTAGTGCTGTCTCAGCCCTGTCCTTCTATCCATACAAAAACTTCTGTTGATATACCTTCATTAGAAAGCCATATGCTATTCACTGGCAGTGGATATGATTTAGAAAAAATGACTACAGAAGTAACATGTAAGATCATCAATAATCAAAAACTGAAAATAGAGAACATGTTTAGTTTTAATGTTTGATTATATTTTCGTACAATACTTTCAAAAAAAAACGTGGCTACCAGTGAAAAACTTTTACTATACAATCACATCGGAAGAACAAAATAACTTTTCGTAAGACGTATCTTTTCATCACGAAATCACTCACAGTTTTATGGTAGCTTATTAGTGAAGAAGATGCTTCATTAAATTATTATTTATTAGACATTTTCCATCCGTCATACACGACACAGCTCAAATTCAACACGACCCACGACTCGTACCTCGTAATATCACGAGAGCGTCAAATTATGTCCTACGTGTATAACACCGTTTTTCCTATCGTTCGGCGGCCTCAGAAAGAGTCCCTAAACAGATGCTTTCAATATTTTTTGTTTTCAAGTACCAAAAATTTTAGGTGTATATTTGTCTACTTCTAAATATTATTTTTACTTGATGAATATACTGAAAATATTAAGCAGAGTAGGTATAGTCTGAATATTTTAAACGGTTCTAGAGCCATTCGTGGGCTTGAGTATCTTGGAAAAATAAGTGATATAGTAAACATTCTGTCTTCTCATTTATGATTGTTAAATTGTTTCCAATATTAGTATTAGTTATAATTTAATAACAACAGCACCGGATTGTTTATGAATAGAAACACAGTTAACTTTTAAGTATAGAATATTAATTTCAATTGTTTTTCTATTTAATCAAAAAAAATTGTTTAACATTATATATTATCTGACTGGATGTTGCTTAGTTAATAATTAGATCTTATAAAAACTTTCATTCTTATATTTCGATTATTTTCTCCGTAAATGAGGCTCGTCGGGGGCATGGTGCAGTGGTTGACGTTGTTGGCTACGGCAACGAATGGACTTTCATAAATTGATTTTTCAATCGATTTATGGATTTCTGTTCATAGGTAAGAATTTTTATGATACTACCTCCCACCCATCCTATCCTAAATACAGAGTGTGGTGAGAGCTGATAGCTAACCACTATTTCTGTCCTAACTCTATTTTTATATCCCTACTTTCTTCGAAAAAAAGGGTTGAACAACTGAGTAACAAGCATTTCTCGTAGAAAACTTCTGCTGAGATACCTCCATTAGGAGTCTTTATGCTCCGCACTGGAAGCGGACATGGTAATAAATACATATATATAGTTGTAAAACCCAGTCGTTAAATGAGCATACTGAAAATAGGAAAAGATTTTCAAAAGGTTCTAAGCATTTTTGAACGCTTTTACACAAAATTATCGTAAACGACTGGTAGGCATCTTCTTATGTTTGAGGTAGTGACGTTTTCCTATCAAAACTAATTAAATACGAACTCAAAACTGAAAAATGTAAAAGTATTTGTGTGAATATATTATCTTTTGTTTATATAAAAACGTATTGCAATAAAATATGACGGAGGAATTTACATCAGACGAAGTTACATAAGTGTTTAATTTTTTAAAACGTATTATTAATCTTATTTTTAAATAAAAGTGGTTTATATTCCCAGTTTAGTTTGAATATTATTATAATTTGGAAGTACGTAAAGGTAAAGTTTTTTTTACATCGGTTTGAATGTTTCAAATATCAGTTTCCTTAACAAACAAGGTAAGTAAACTAAGTACCGGAATCTTAGATGTTTCTAACCACTGCTTTAAAAAGATGCAATTCTCGCATAAACGCTAAATGCCAAACACTAAACGAAACAACTTAGTGATCGTGTAACGTTTACTCTTTTTCCCTCAGCGTTGAAAGTTCAACGGAGTTTGTTGCAATTGGAATAAAATTGCATATCGGTTGTACGGCAAGACAAACTCGATGCAGTTATTATTACAATATTTTCCGTTGCATGATTAAATAATGCGGTTTCCGTGCATTGCATTGTACTTTTGGTATTGCATCCGAGTAAATACTTTTGTTTAATGGCGACGGAGAGAAGAGAATCGAGTTTCGCTCTAGGCATAACCAATTATTCAAATTTACTATATTCTTCTATGGTAACATTCAGAACTTAAAACGTAGGCGATTTAATTATATAAAATAATTCAAAATTTAAATTTGAATTGTTGGGATTTTGTACATTTCCATGTATTTTGTCACTAACGACCCGGGTTCCGGTTTTTGGCATCTTCAGGCATTCGAACTGACCGTCGTTCCAAGTTCATTCGTGGACTAGAATACCTGATGATGCCGAAAGGCGAAACCCGGGTGGTTAGTGACAAAATACATAGAAATGTTCAAAATCTCAACAATTCAAATTTGATATTGGATTCCATCAAGCACCCTCAGTCGATGTCTTAAATTAATTCAACATTTGTTTTTCACTGATTCTCTCAATAGATATTACACGTGCTTAACATATTCGAAAAACTTCTTCAGACATATATGTAAAATTAACTTTGTTGTTCTACTGGTTGTGTAACTAGGTGTAAGCATTTGTAGACAAAGTCTATCGTAAGATTTTTATAACGAAGATAATGATTATTGTTCCTATATAAATGAGAAAATAAAAATTTGGATTATTGAGATTTTGTACACTTCCATGTATTTTGTCACTAACGACCCGGGTTTCGCCTTTCAGCATCTTCAGGCATTCGAGCACACGAGTTTAGGTCCATTCGTGTGCTCGAATGCCTGAAGATGCCGAAAGGCGAAACCAATGCATGGAAGTGTACAAAATCTCAATAATCCAAATTTAATATTGAAATTCCATCAAGCACCCTCAGTCGATGTCTTAAATTATCTTAAATTATAGAAAATAAAAAGTTGGATTATTTTATTTCTGTTATGCGTGAGGAGGGGTAAGACACAAACATTAAGTAAAACACTCAGTGGAATAACAATGTGGGATAACAATGTTCAATTTTAAAATAGAAATGAATCTTAACAAAATAACATCGAAAATATTCTTCAGACATCGGTAAGTAATAACAAAAATATAGAATTTTAATTTTTCTACTGAAATTTCTACAATTCCAAATTGGATTTAATAAAAGAAACATATTATAATCATTATCAAACAAATGATAATCAAGTTAATATGGCAATATATCATAATAAATATAGAAATCAAATGTAAATAAAACTAATAATTGATTTTTCACTTTACCTTAATTCAAGTTATACAAACAAATATAATATACATGTAAGATGCAAGTAGGTGCATACTATTAACACTTATTCATAAAATTTATCTATTCTAATTGTTGAAATGAAATTCGGTTGTAAGAGAATTTAACTACGGATAGTTTTTCCAAGTGAATTAAGAAAACACTTGTCGGTAATGTAGGATGAATTTCCGGGGAAATTCACGAGCCACGAGGCGGGAAAAGAGGGAACGTGAGCCTCTTCAACAAGTGGCGGAAGTGGTGTAACTGCGGGGAGGACTGCCCCTAATAAAGTCTGAGTGTGTAATTCTCCCTATTACCCCCTTTTCCTCTTGGCGTTCGCTCGCTCGATCCATGCTGAGTGAAAAAAAAGTTTCCAGTCTCTGCTTGTTTTAACACTACTAGAATTTTGTTCAAAGTACTGAAGAAAAAAAATATGTTTTTTACTTAAAACGGCGAGTACCTAGTAGTACATTTAATAGCAGCGTAAATAAACTGTTTTTTACCAATGTGGATCATATGGACTCTAATGGAGGTATCTCAACAGAAGCTTTCTATGAGAACTACTTGTTACTCAGTCTTTCAACCCCTCTTTTTTCGAATAGAGTAGAAATAGAAGGATAGAGTTAGGACAGAACTAGTGCGACTAGTGGTTAGCTAATCGCTCTCGCTACGCCCCGTTTTTGAGGATCAGACGCGTGGGAGGGAGTTTTAGACATCACAAACATTCATGACTACGAGCAGAAATCCATTAACCGGTTGAATGATCAATTAATCAAACTTTCCGCACCAGGAATTGAACCCTAGACACAAGTAACCGTAGCCAATGACGTTACTAACTGCGCTACGGAGCCGGCAAAATTGAGATATTTGATTTCTAAATCTATCTATGGATATAATGCATTCCTTCCTATCCATCTGAACAAAAAAAAGGGCGTTGCAAGAGTGATTAGCTAGCCGCTTATCCTGCTTTATCCTTGTACCTTTATTCCCTTCCAAAAAGAGTGGTTGACCAACTGGGTCACAAGCAGTTCTCTTTTTGCCGAGATCAACTACATTCCTTCGTTTTCATCTTTATTGAAAATAGCCTATTTATTCAGCAATAATACAAAGCAGAAAACAATATCAATAGTGACCAAACGTCATTTTTTCAAAATTCGTCATTCATTGATGATATAAAACATAAATCACTTAAATAAACAATGACTATTATTTCATATTTCCACATATATCGCATTTAATATCATTTATGTATAAAACATATTGTAATTTTATCAAAATAATAAATTTCCATTTAATTGACTGAAAAAATATCTATTTATTTACTTTTTTATTATTAGCTTATGATATTTATTCCATTCTTTAGTTTGTCAAGAAACTATTATCATTTATTAACAGATTTCTTTGACCAATTTATTGTCCTCATATGTGTAAGAAAATGTTTTATATTATTTCATTAAGAGAGCAAGAAAACATATTAATTTATATCAGTGGTCATCAAACTTTTTGAGAAACGGGCAGGATTGATCTTTTTTAAAACTTGGGGGGCCGGACGACAAATAAATTCTGATTCGAACCCAATTATAATATCAATTTATATCACTTTTAAGGTGTTAACTGTCAATTCTTGGTGGAAAGACGTTATATTTTAAAAAATAAAACACAATTCATTTGTACTACTTCCACATATTTATAATGATCAGGACCGGTTTTGCTCAGCAATGCTCGTGATGAAAGAAACCGGTCCTGATCATTATAAATATGTGGAAGTAGTACAAATGAATTGTGTTTTATTTTAAAAAAAAAATAATTTATATGTGCTTACATATCAAGCATAAAGATCAAATGATATGCAGTCTGAAAACTTTGAAATACAACTGACTATTTTCGATTGGGGCCATTATTTGGACATTTCTATATTTGCCTGCACTACATTCTTAGAATTTCAATAAATGAGAGTATCCGAGAAATTTTTGAGTAACCAAACATCTGGTCGCCTCCAACAATACATTTTAATACTAACTTCTTTCATTTTGGGTCCACTACCTGATATTTTTATCCCAATTCGTGAATTGAAATAAATAAATGTCTTGAATTCACGACCAAATCATGAAATTTTATAAAATTAATACTACCTAAATGAATCGGCCTACGAAAATCAGGGATTTTTGGAGGCCGACGATTTATGTGACAAATTTTATCCTATGTTTTCAATTATCTACAAAAACATTTTGGATATAAGTTGATACATTTCTCGTTATTACTTAAATTGTTTATAATCGATAAATATAGAACTGTAATACCTACAATTTCAATTCCTACTTAAAATGATTATATTACAAAATCCATCGCAGAGATAACTCTGTGCTAGATTTTATCCTTTTCATAATTTTCTCCTTACAAATTATCAACTTGATCCTTTCACAGAGTTTTCTGAATGGGGATTTACATAGCATAAAGTTCTTTAGATAATTTCGATTCAACGTTTCTCTCCAATCCAAAGTTTATTCATTTAGAGCACACAACTATTATGGTTTAGCTTTCATGAAATTACTTGCGTAAGCTAAAAATCATAAACGCGAATATATAAACTTTTCTTGTCTTCTTTTGAATACATAGCATCTTTTTAATAATAATCTGTATGGAAATTGTTATAAAAGTTCAAAACTATTTCATTTAATATAATCAGTAACTTATTAATTATTGAATAAAGATGGCCATTCAAAGAAATTTATGAAAAATGATTAAGATTATTTAACAGTCGGATTCGTATATTAAGGAAACATTAAGAATTTTCCTGTTGTTAGAAGCCAAATATAACTATTGAAGTAGTGCTCAAAAAAGTTTGATGGCTTAAAAAAACCAAATACGTTATTTGATTTGTATAAATAAACTTTTTCACTTAACCGTTTATTTAAGTTTCAACAGTATATGTATTTATTTGTTTAAGTACATCTTTTCATTTAAAACTGTATCGCTATTAATTTATTTCTCACAAAAAGTTATATTAAATGTAAATGATCAGGAAAAGTACTAACTAACTAATTAATAATAGTTAAAAGAAAATATGAAAGACACGAAATTGCTTAATACGAATACATGTTTGAGATTAAAAATGATATTCCTTGGAGGATAAAAAAATACGAAATACAACAAACAAACACTTTCTACTATTTCCACCATCAACATTTTTAAACATTTCTCCCTTCTTTGAAAAAACTTATGTCTTTTAAAAAGAAAAAAATACCCAGAGGGTGTGAGAGTTTGTGGACAGATTTCCGTTGAATACAACCACCTAATTGCAAAGACAGCTCGGTCTCGTGTGGGGTAGATGTTGCCCCTTCAGGCCTCTCTGAAGCGACCCTTAAATATTCATATCCCATTCCATATGGGCAAACAGCTTCTTCTCTTTGACTCTAAAACCCATACAAATCGCAACTTTTGTTTTGTCGGAGTCTAATGGCTAAAGTTTAGATCAGTTGTGTTTAGAATTTCTGTCATAATATTAGGGAAATCATGGGTAGTCTCATATATGTATAGTATTTTAATGATAAATATTTCCTTAAAATATCGACTGAGGGTGCTTGATGAAATTTTAATATCAAATTGAAATTGTTGACTTTGGTACATTTCCTAATTTTTGAATGCCTGTTTGAAGATGCTGAAAGGAGAAACTCAGTTTGTTAGTGATGAAATACATATAGATGTACGAAATTTATTTGTTGAAGTATTTCATTGGTAAATGATTTATAAACACAAACTATTTTTAAATTTTTTAGGTAAGGTACATAAATTGATTTGTAAATCGATTTATGGATTTCTTTTTATAGGCATGGATGTTTGTGATGTCAATGATTCCCACCCACCCATCTAATCCTTAAAAATTGGACGTATACGTCCACATTGGGAGTGGACATGAAAAAAAGTGTTAATTTAAAATAAATGATTTCAGAAGAAATATAGTTTAATATTAATAATAACTGATTGCTACGCTTCTCGTCTTTCCACTCAAAGTCATAACCCTTTGGGATTTGCTTTTCAATTCCATAAGTTGGGTGTTCGGTAGAAACTCTCTGCGGAAGACGAGGGGTCATACATAACATGTGACCAGCATAAGTTTGCATTAATTCATCATAAATCAAAGCTATTAGAAAACAAGATGGCAGGGAATGTCGTACATCACGAGATGGCAATCGCAAAATCTTGCTAAATCATTACGCCTTAATGTCTTCATACTTTGTTTCGCTTTATAATAAACAATGACGGTAGAAACGTTTCCTTGTAATTTTCTATACAATACGACTCTTCACATTTGAATGGCTGAATTCAAAAATGTCCTCGTAATAATATCTGGATTTTGTATAAATGGTTTTTTAAAACCCATTACAATATGTACCATGGAGGTTATCCCAACAGACATTGTTTTTCTATAACTGATTATTATTCAGATGGCAAACCACTCTAAGAAATTAAGGATAGTGAGATGAGGCAGGATTGAACCAGTAGTTAACTTGTCGCTCTCTATACTGCTAGCTTTTATAGTCGGATGTATGGTGGAGAACATATACCGGACAGATATATCATATTATATATGAAAGTAAACTCATAAATCATCTGAAACATCAAAATAAAGTATCCCTACTGGAATTCCAGCCCGTGGAAACTGCAGGTAAAAATGATGACATTGACTACTCGTCTACAATTACTCGATGATATGATTAATATTTCAATCATATTTATGTATCTTTTGAAAGTCATTTATTTCATCAGTTCGAGTTCATCCATGTACTTGAATACCTGTCAATACCGAAAGTCAAAACCTGGGTAGTACAAAATTTCAATTCAAATAGTATCTATCTCATCAATAAAACATAGCCTATAAGGCATAATATAATATGTTTAAGTTGTGTTCATTTTTCAAAACATTCCATTTTACAATTTATCAAAAATCTGCACGTTATAAGTGCATTACTTTTAAGCCCAGCACAACTTAATTAATTAAACAAAATAATTAAAATAGATATATGTAGGAACGAAAAAGTAAAGAAATACTTTCAAAATGTGAAAAACATTTTATATTGATGAAAATAGTACCGCAAAAACTTCCAATAATGTATTGCATTTTTTAATCCATTAGAATAATTGAAAGCTTTTCGTATACAACATTTTTTCTAAAAGTCCCTTTTAAATCAGTCTATTATTATGCATACCCCTTATATATTCCCATGTCTTGTAGAGTCAGTCGTAGGGGAGCAGAATGGGGTCGGGGTAAACCGCACAGCCTCAACACTTTGTAGGGGAATCCTTCTTGATGAGTAACTGACAAAGTTTCTCGCTCCCGAAGATATAGCGCCTGAAAGCTATTTTTGAACGATCAGTAAGTTTTAAACTCATTTCCTTTGGATTGATGGTACATGACAAATTTAATCAAGAACGTGGGATGGTAAGTAAATTTCATACGTCAGAGAAATTTAGTATCATCAATTCCAAGAAGAAGTGTGAAAAGCAATATTAAAATTTAACAACCCTATTTTGATTTTTAAAAATAATATATCACTAATATCGAGCGTGTATTTAAAGTATTTAAAAACACAGACAATAGATATAAGTCATGAAGTATAAATATGAAATTGTGTGTCATAAAAAGATATTGACTGAGGGTGCTTGATGGAATTTCAATTTTTAAATCAGTATTAAAATTAATTCAGATATCAATATGGTTCCTGGGCTAGATATTTTTTCTTAACCTTTCCGTTATCATGCTAAATTAATCCTTTCAGATCTCATACAGTCACATTTTGTTACCGTGTGGGTTTTGTTATATAAACGCATTCATAAAGCGAATCGACAATTTCAAAGAGGTTTCGTGTAGTATTAAATAATTATTTCACGTAATATTTTGTGTCTAAAACCTGAAATACATATCAAACTATGCGAAATTATCGAAAGGCGCAAGAATCGAAATTCGTCATAGCAGAACAAGCTCGAGACGTGTCTTGGTGCCGTTTGAAACAGAACGGTTTCATACGGTACGTCATGCATCTTAGATTTTTACGATACTATAATTTAGTATTTTTCTATAGTAAAATTGACGAAGTTTTCAAGTTATGATTAATTATACAAAGAAGACGTAAACTATAATGCATTTTTAATTACATGTAGACCTATTTTATTTACAAATAGCAAAATTTTAAACTTTTTGTATGACCTATTTCACATATAATTTAAAGGTTTAAAGGTCGAAGTAACTCATTGTTACACAATGAATACGGAAGGGTTAATTTGTTTTTTTTTTATTTTATAAACGATATAAACTGTTTACTATCTGTCAGTTTAAGTTCATCCTTGTACTCGAATGGCTTAAGATGCCGAAAGGCAAAACCCAGGTCGTTAGTTAAAAACCCGTATCGATTTTTTTTTAATTTAGCGATTCAAATTTGACATAGGTATAATAATTTAAAGCTCGCCCGAAAATTAAATTTGGGTAATCCTTTTTTGATTATCAAAAATGACACTTCATTGCTTTCTCATCTTCAAAGAACTTTGTAGCTTCGCTACAGGCGATTCAATTAAGAAAAATAAGTTTATTGAGTGCTAAGCCATGATTCAAGTTTTAAAAATCATATCAAAATATTCGGTAAATAAAAATTTGAAATTGTTGAAAATATTATTTTTTCAAGCAACATACTCTCAATTCAAAACATATGGACTTAAAAAAATTTGCTGAAGCTATTTGGCAAAAAGTGATAAGTCGAGAATCGGGTGTTTTATGTTATGAATACAGAAGGTATGATAGATTTTAGGACCGTCTATCGTCTGAAAAAACAAGCCCAGCCATATTCTATGTATTTTTATACGTAATTTTAAGAAACCATTATGAATTAAATCAATTTTGTTCACAGTTAATACTGGCAAAAGCTGTAATTTATATTACTATTAAAAAAGAATTACTTGTAATTAAATTGAATTTGTAAATGATTAACTAATCTCATGAAGTGGTTAGTTAATAAATAATGATTTAGATATGTAAATAAAAATACTTCAATTTCATGTTTTTCTTAAAAGTCATTCATCTCAAAATTAGTTTTTTTGACTTAACGCCTTCTATAAGGAATCTTATTTTCAAAATCAAAAATGAATGTTTGTATTATAATACTTATAATAATATATATTAAGCAATTCTATCGTTGTACTATACACCAAGTAAACTATAAATATTTATACTAGAGTTCAAACAGGATAAGCTTCTATATAACGGTTTAAGAAATGCTACTTCAATAACAATGAACCGGATACATAACTCGCCTATTGAATATGAATTTTATTGTGGAATTTTTTGTCGTTCAGTGTTATCTTTAAGATATCGTAAAGGTTAAATGTTGAGATAGATTAAATCGATTACATTTTCAAATTCTGTAGACGTGGTTTGTGGACCAAAATACAAGAAATCTAAGATAAATGACAAGAAAGAAAGAACCATTTTATATGAAACGTTTCTATCTATATATCTTTGTTTCAATTTCTGATAACACTTCAATAGGCAGAAAGTCTATTGGAAATCCTTTCGACATTTTCACTGTAGGTAGACTTGATTTTTTTCGTTTGTTGAAAAGGATAAATGGATAAGATTCCTTTTCGTCTCTTTGACGGTGCGCCACAGTTCTTTACGTTTTGGGGTCTAGTTGAATTCGAAAAGAGGCTTTTCTGACAATGGCACGTTCGCTCTTTGCAAAAAATGCCTTCCTATATGTAATACTGGCGCCATATGTATATTGGATAATACTTTTTCTGATCGTATTGTATTCGATTTTATTTGTGGAACTAGGTAAAGGATAACACATATACAATTTTCTCATTTTATCATGCTTTATTAATGTAATTCTCGTGTATGAATAGCACAATAGTATTTGAATATAATGGCATACTTTTAACAATGCCAGCATTCAGGGTAGAGAATAATACCAAAAATAGATATTTTCAGTAGTAAAAATTTAAAAAAAACCCACAATCACTAGTCCAGTCTTTCTAGTTAGATAGAGGGAATCATTTTAATCTGAAATAAAAATTAAATTATGACTATTTTTCATTATACATTATAAACAACGAAAAGGTTAAATATGCTTTACAACATACTATTCTTTTTATCCACGACAATGTACTACATGCGCCTAAAAACAAAGCAGTTCTGTAGGATTTTTTATTAAAAAATTATCTACATGGGAATCAGGAAAATCGATTATTTGCGTGAAATACAAAATCAATATCAGTATAAAAAGTATAAAAAGTCTAATATGTGTCAATTGGAACTTCTTAGAACAAACTTTAGAGCAAAATTTGAAAAATAATGACGAAATACTTCGTATTTTACATAATTTATCATTTTCCTTTATTTCAATGCTTAGGTTTTTTGCCAATTTCCTATCCCCAAATAAATTCCTTAGAGAAAAGGATTTTTCTTAGCAGCATTAAGTAATTTTTGATGCAGATATAAGTATCATGTTGTAAAGAATATTTACCACAAAAATAATGCAAAAGAGTCATCACAAATGATGACGTCATGAATTTTAAGTTTCAATGAGAGACTGAAAACCCTTTATTTTCAATTTATCTGACAGATTGTTTGCACACGAATAAATATGTTGTGTTCTAAGCGGAGGAATTTTATTAATACTATAAACAGACTAAAAAAATTAACAGACGATGCTACAAAGATTGATTACCAGTTAATCGATCGATGTCCATCTTTTAATAGTAACATTACAGAATCCCATGTCTTCGAATACATAGTTTTATCACTATAAGTTATGTGTAATGTAAATACAATAATTGGATATCAGCTATATTCTAAACATTGTTCTATAAAGTATAATCAAACGCTGTTGAGCTTCAAATCACATTCAGAAATCTCAAATAAATGTCCAGATATATATACAATGTAGCCTGTCTTTCAAATCATTTCATCAACCAAAGAAATAATAATTTTACCACGTATCAGCGTTCAGATGTTCCTTGGGGTAAAATGTACAAAATTGAAAAAGTAACCATCAAAAAAGATTCAATAGATAATCTTAACCAAACTGGAGCCTTTTAACTAACAATATTTCTCTGCTGATCTGATAAAATGTCGTAATACGGTTATATCACTTTTTTTAAATTTATTTATGTATCTTTTTAGTTTATTATTATTATTAACACTTGGTACTCTTTTAATAGCTCCGTAATTAATTTATTACTCGTATAATAACAACGACAATTATTGCATGTCTCGAGTTCAAAAAAATCATTTTCACGGTATTTTATAAAATGTAAATTATTATATTAAATTCAGTTATTTTTTTAAATTCATATTCAAACTAAGCTGAAAAATATTGATCAATATCCGTATAGTAATTATAAAACGTTTTTAACGTTACGATTTTACAATAAAGTGAGTAAAGAGTAACAGATTTTTTCCATTAAGCACAGTGAAAAATTTTGTCGTTGCTATTGTCGTTTTGCTGGCATAGCCATGCAGTGAACTGAAGGTACATTGCATTTATGAATCAAAATGAAATATTTCAACTTGAATATATAATATTTCCCTTTCATGCCCATTGCAGCTAAAACAAACATCATTTCGCAATATTTTAATTGTAGGACAAAGGCAAATGAGAATGCACAAGGCAGCATACAAATAAACCGAGGCGGCATAATTTCAACACTCAATGTTGTTATTATTTTAAAACTGAATACGTTATTGACTTAGCACTTTGTTCATTTCGGTTTGGTGTCGACATTGTTCCTCAGGTCGTGATATATGGCTTTTTTAAGCCGCTGATGTTTCATAAAGAAGGAATTTATTGTTTTCTATAGCCTGAATACAATTTAAAAATATTAATTAACTGACTATTTTATGCACGTCTATAATTATGCTTTCATTTATGCATTTTAGGTCATCTCAGTAAAATGATGGCCATTTTTTACGTTCAAATTATAAAAGATTATAATATAAACTAGTATTTATTTGACTGTCGGTTCCATGGTACAGTGGTCAACTTTGTTGACTTCAGTTAGAGATTTCACGATTTCGAGGATTGTACAGTCCCTGTATCCTGTATAAATATTTGTTCGTAGGCATGGATGTATGTGATGTCTAAAAAATTTCTCCCCCCATCGTATTGTATTTATATAAATCAAACTTGTCGATTAAAAATATATCGTAATTCCAAATAATTACTGCAGAAGAAGTAACGGGAGAACAAATATTATTTTAAAAATATACTAATACACGTTACGAAAGTAACGAAAGTTACAAGGGCCGAGTATTTGTTTTTAGTTAAATTAAAATATATATAAGATTAATATTTATAAAAATATATGATTCCCAGATTCCCGTTTTATTGTGTAATTGTTTTTTAAAAACCCACCGACTTCAAATTTATACTGCAATCTACAATCCAAATGTCTGATTTTTTTGTTACCGGGCTTACAAATTCGTAACTTCACAAACTAATACATGAAAAGTTTAATACTTACTATTACTGCCGTCTTCCTATTTGTGTATTAGACATTACTGCGTAATTTAATGAGAAGTTATTTGAAAAGGACCAGAGTCGGGTGAATTTCTGATATCTCCGGCTGCGCTTAGTTAAATCATTGAATCAAGTTATTCGCCAATGACTTCTGTAATACTTGTATACATAACTGAAATATTGAAATAAAACTGATGATATTAATCAATGATTCTGGATGTACACGCGAAGTTGGCAGCCACTTAATGTGGGATGATTTATTTCACGTCAGCATTGACTTGATATCGTATATTGTGTGGTTTATGGAGATTGATTCACTGTAAAGGTACGACATGACGTGTAGAATGGAATGTGCTGACTGTCTTGCAGTGAATTGTCATTCTCTCAGAAAAAGCAAAGTGATTTTGTTCTTTTTTGTTTTCCTTGGAAAACATACGTACTCAATTGAGCAATAACAATTGTAATAAAGGTTATTTCATGATTGAATTACAAGTCCAATGATGATTCAATAGCATTCATTTAACATTGAAGCAGTGAGTTTTATTTTTATTTGTCATTTATGAAAGAAATTTTATATTATTAATGAGAGTAAAAACTTGCATTTCATAAACATTCGATGAACGATTGATTAAATTTCATTAATATACTAGCCAATTTTTAATTTATTTGGTACACTTAATCAATTTATTAATTACACTTGATAACTCAAGTCTCATACACTGATGACTCGCGTATACAGAATACTTATTCGATTGATGCAACAGCTGTTTAGTGAAAATATTTTTCAATTATAAAAATAATTGAAAACACTTACAATACGATAAAAATAACAAAGCATTCAGATCTATAAAATGTTATTAGTTAGTTGTTAGCTATTAAGCTACTTAATTTAGCTTAGCTATATAATTATAATATTTTAGAGGAGCTAATAGTATGCCTACATTTGTGTAATAAAAACCTTAAGCTTTATTTCTTAAAACAACTGGACATAATATATAATCAAGGCAATAATCACTTCAACTATCAAACAAACATTAATCCATCACTCTTACTTAAACCAATATAAGAAACTCGCGTAATTACGCATAATTAGTAAAATTTCAATGCGTGTACTTTAGTGGTTAATTAATAATACCATGTATGTTCCTTTTCCAAAACCACAATTAGTACGTTAAATATTTTAATTTTAAATAAAAGTTATTATATTGGAAATTTTATGACTTATTGTTTATCTCTTTTGTAATTGGATTCTACCAAGTAAATGCCAATTCAATCATATGGTAACACTTACTTTAAAATTAGGTATGTCACTTGTTTCGCCTCCTTGAGAAGCATCTGTAGAATATTTTTTGATTTATGCTTTAATGAAGGAATCTATGGTGCTGGAATTGTTAGTATAGATGTACCAATTTAACTCGGCCGCTAGTGAGAGTGCCACCGTAACATTAGGAATGCTGCCAACTCAACCTGAAGTGAAATTTTAATAAGTTCCAATTCTTATATTATAGCGACGGTTATTAAAAATAGACAAGATAATTATTTTGCATAAAATGGCAATTGGAGAAATTTATTCTAGACTGACAATTCTAGTTTCAAATTCGGTGGCGGCCAAGTAATGTTAGCTTTGTTATTTATACTAAGAAATGTATAAGATACATATAATAAATACTAGGAACCATACAATACTTAGTCATATTCGAGTACGGTATGTGCTTGAAATGAAGATTGAATTACCATATAATATGTTTGTCACTTATCGTGGTGTTAAGGGTGACACGTGTCGTGATCATTTTTAAATGCTTCTTGCGAAAGTAAAACTAAATTAACATAAAAATTAGGACCGATGTTTATAGACACCAAATAAGTCAAAAGCCACAACCGATCAGTCACTCGATTCAAGTTTTCTGAAAGCAAAGTATACGTGATGTCAATATTTGTTCGGTTGCTCAGTGATGTTAGAGCTCTCCACACGCGACTGAACCGCCGTTCGAATCCCACGCAATGCAAACATACTGACGGATCGATCAGTGATTAAACATTGATTGAAGTAGCGTGTATGGATGCTTTCTTGACAATGTGAATGCATGCACGACGTTGCACTGACTGGGTCTATAGATAATACTTCGAAATTGCATCATGGTTTTACTTTGATGATAGATTTTTTAGATATTGCCGCTAAGTTTTCATTATAATATTGTAAGAATTATCACACAATTACAAAAAAATCTTTAGTAGTAAAGTGGTACTTATTTCTATTGAATGTTTAGGATGTTATGCCATGATTACTATCCTTTTTGAAAATAAAATTGAATGTGGCCAATGACAAAATATATGCAACAATTGGTACAAAAAAGGGATATTTATATCATTTTCAGCCGGGGTCGATCCACTACTGGATGAAGGCCAGCTCCCTCCACTCTTCTCGGTTTCTAAATTTACGCTGCCACGTACTTCCACCAAACCTGACAAGTTCGTCAATCCAGCGGGTTTTGGAACGCCCCTGAGGCCGCTTAGTGCCCCTCGGGTACCACTAAATGACTGCATTTGTCCAGCGGTTGTCTGTTTGCCGTGTGACTTGTCTATACAAATAACCTAACCATATCTATAGAAATAACCAAATTTTAAAAATCTAGTTAAATGATTCAACGACAATCATTCTCGTAAGGGGTTTTTCTTAAGTGTTTTCTCCACACAAAAGCCTTCAACTGGCTGAATATTTTTAGAAAGCAGTACTTAGCTAGCTTAGATGCGGGGAAGGGATATAAAGATTTAGTCTGTACCCACCCTAGCACTGACTTTAGCCAGGAAAGAAGGATTCCGCTTCTCGGATTCCACATAATAGTTTCAGTGGTAAAGTAAAGGTAGCGAAAAAATATTTTTTATCGGCTTAAAATGCTCGTGATGATTAAAACCCCTCATTAACTGAATGTGAAATAAGTACCAAAAATTGTGTGTGATTTCCCGGTTAACTAACATCTTAAAAAAAAATACTTACATACATTTATTGTATTTATATCAGTCGTTCAATAACTATATTGTTGTAGATAAAAAATATTAATCACTTTTAAGGTGTTAACTGTCAATTCTTGGTGGAAAGACATTATATTTTAAAAAATAAAACACAATTCATTCGAACTACAATTCATATTTATAAATATGTGGCAGTAGTACAAATGAATTGTGTTTTATTTAAAAAAAAATATATATATTAAGTTTTATAAATACATCAAATTGTTCTGGCTTATTTTGGCGTACCATGATTGATGCAAATATAACGGAAGGAAAAAGGAAAATAAAAAAGATTTATTTTCGTTTGAATATTTTTCAGCACGACAAGAAAAACTTCTTTGTTTATAACATATAGATTTATAAATTATACATTCGATAAATTTCATGCGTTATTAGTGAATTACATATATATATACGTGCATTCACTATTTCCTAGTGTTTATTTCTCGAAAGGTCACTTTTACATGACGTAAATGATAATTATTTTCTATACGTGCAACATGGTTCAACAAATGTTTCTGAATTGTAACATTATTGCGTGATTTATCGATATCTTAATGTGTCATCGAATTAAAATGAGCTGCATTTATCAAAGTAGGAATAGAAAACTGCTTACGAGAGGTGAGTTCACTAGCAATATTCGCGGTGAAACATGTTTCAAATATATTCAGCAAATAAATTAAATGAAACTTATGACTGTACAAATGAAAAATAGTTCAAAACAAGTTAACTGTTTTAATGATAACATATAAAAGGCACAAGAGATAAATGGGTAATGTCAGTTTTATCAAATTCGGAGAAGGAATTCAAGTTAACAATACAAAATTTTCCAGTTCCTTTTTTATTGCTCACTTACTATATTAGAGGGGTATTACTTTATTTTAAGACACCGACTGAGAGTGCTTGATGGAGTTTCAATATTAAATTTGAATTGTTGAGATTTTGTGCATTTCCATGTATTTTGTCACTAATGGTTTCGCCTTTCGGCATCTTCATGCATTCGAGTACATGAATGGACTTGAACCGACAGACAAAATAGATGGAAATGTACAAAATCTCAACAATTAAAATTTATTACTTTATTGCTATACGATATATAATGAAAAAAGTATCTTATTTATATTAATTTTATTAACATTAATAGAAACAAATCTTATTCTTAAATATAAAGAGCAAGAGATGCTAAGAGGTCTTGTGACGTTTCCTCTTTTTTCATTTCGTTCTAATAAAACTCACTGAATTTTTGCCACAATTACCGCGTTACAATAAACATGTTATAAATATCGAACAACGCGTTGAAAACGAAACATAACCTAAAAACTTGACAGATGCCAGCTTGTTTGTAAGGCCACCATAGACATTTTTCCTTTTCCACCAATTTTTGACTTAAATTCCGGCTTCTTACACCGTATAGAAATTTTTTAAAGTGAGATATCTGGTGACCAATGGATTTATACTATGTACACTTTTGCCATAATAAAAACGCCAACATTCGCTACCAGATGATATTCAAATCTCAATTTCACTAAATTGATTTTCATTCTCTGTAGTCTTCATATGCATTTTTCCAGGTCATCTTTTATATTAACCCCTAGAATCATACGTCAAGGCTTCACATTTAGATGATTCTTTCTTAAATCATATGTGTCACTTAGAATAGTAATGGTGTAACTCCAGTTTTGAAGATTTGAGAAAATCAAGGTTTTGTAAAATGTTCTTAGGATCAAATAACAACCATTAATAACTGTTTGTCAATCAACTGAAGAAATTAAACGTTAGTGTAGTAGTGAAGTCTGTCCGGACACTTCACTCTTATTCTGATATTGCATGTACTTCACTATTATTCTGAAAAATATCGTTAAATATGGGAATATAAAAACAGTTTTTTAAATAAATTAGGAGTATGTATGGAGGTGCACCATTATTAAACTAATAGGATAACATCTTTCGAACGTGTTTGAGGTATAAAATCATTTTTCATAATTTTGGAGTTGACACATATACGTATAATAAAATTACACCAGAGTTCATTTAAATATTTAACGTATTGATATTTGAAACAAGTAATATTTAAATAAACTGTATTTTTCAATGCTTGACTGCTATATTGTCGTTGTTCTGGAAAAAAACATTAAATCAAAAAAATTACAAGTTTAGTTAGTTATACGAAAATGTTCCTTATTTCGTATATTTCGAACTCTACACATTTATTTGTATAAATTATACTTTTACTCAAAAACAGTTTTTGTACAAACTAAATGAAAAAGGTAAAGCATTTCAAACATTTGAAAAACTTCTAAGTCCGTTTATTCAAAACTAGTATTTTTCAGTTAGTGTCTTCTTCCAGAGAAAAGACGAAATGGTCTTTTCACAAAATAAAAACGTTAAGTGAATATTTAATATGTATTAAGAATCATCGACATAATGCTAAATTTATATTATACTTAGTTATGGTATGTACTTTTGAAACTTATGATTCATTACATTAAAGTTTATATAAAATATTGCATTATTATAATAAACTCTATAATTACTAATAAATAAAGTTATTAGAAACAGAGAACATGCAATTATAAATAAATTAAATTATGATCATTGTTAGTTAAGCATCAACAAAATAATTTTACAAAATTTAAATTTATTTCCATCTCTTAAAAAATAATGAGGTTGTAATCTAAATGTCAGATCTCTTTCCAAACAACTTTATTATTAATTTAAAAACCAAAAAGGCACGTTAATAATTAAATTTGTTTTCGGATGTTATATTGAAAATAATTACATTATTCAAATTATGATGCATTTCTAATTTATTCTC
This sequence comes from Himalopsyche phryganea, assembly GCA_022494535.1. Taxonomy (NCBI): domain Eukaryota; kingdom Metazoa; phylum Arthropoda; class Insecta; order Trichoptera; family Rhyacophilidae; genus Himalopsyche; species Himalopsyche phryganea. The sequence continues at coordinate 2,423,182 of JAGVSL010000054.1, read as the reverse complement.
CAAGGACGTCGAATCGAGAATCTTATTGTTTTCGATAGTTGTATGTAGAGTTGCGCTCAACTTTCGATACAATCATGTTACAAAAAGGAACTGCGCAAGAAAGCGTGAGTGCGTTGTAACAATAATGCAATCATTTATGTAGACATGCTACGTGAACCTACCATATCATATCGCATCAGATTTATTACAAAAATGTATTGAAAATTATTATGAGCCACGTTGGTTTTAATGAATTATTAGACGTTATGTACGAAACCTTCGCGTCACGTAAATAGTGCGCAAGATAATAATTATTTCAATACCCAATAATTTACTAAACAATTTTCTGACAGGCGTTTAAAATCACTTTTATGATAGCTTAATAACATGGACATATTTTGTCTCGTGCACTATTTTGAAATTCTTACTTGTGGTTGGCACGTGTTTAATTATTGTTTCAAATGTAAAGACAATATTTATATTCAATATTGTCTTTTGTTTCGCTTTTTTATATTTGTATTTCTAAGTGAAATAAACTACTAATGGTATTTTTTATCATTACATTTTTCATATTGGGTTCGTGGTCAACGTCGTTGGCTTCGCTTACGTATCTAATGGGTTCGAGTACCAGTACGGATAGTTTCATAAATTGATTTTTCAATCGATATATGAATTTCTATTCGAAGGCATAGATGTGTGTTATGTATAAAATTCCCTCCCACTAATCCGATGTTAAAAACGGGGCGTAGCTAGATCGGTTAGCTAACCACTAGTCCTGTCCTGGCCATATACTGTCCCCCACTCTCTTACGAAAACCGAGGTTGAACAAATAAGTAACAAGCCGTTCTCGCAGAAAAACTTATTTTGAGATACCTCCATGAGAACGCCATATGTTCCAAAATGAGAGTGGATATAGTTTAATAAAAATAAAAATAAATCATACATTTACTGCTTAGAGAAAAAAAAGAAATATTATCACAAGCTTTAAATATGTTTTTTATACAAGATATTTTCAATTTAAATTTTAAAAGCTTATAGGGTTGTTGTATATAAGAATTAAGAATTTTTTTCACAAGAGACCAGAGAGATATTAGTTTGGCAAAAATATTTTATTAAACGTAGTACAAATTACAGGTACATGTATGCATTTTTCACTATAAAATTCATTTTTTTTTAAAATACCACCTATATTAATAATTTTTCCATCTCTCGCAGTTAGTAAAAAAATGCAATGCAGACAGTTTGTACTTTGTACGTGTATACTGAAAAGCTCACAGACATACCTGCGCCATAAAAATCTGACGAGAATATCTTTTTGAAACTGTGAAACTAATGACGCAAAACTCGTCGGTTTCCACGAGATTTATGCATTTCTCTTTCAAAACTTTGCAATCATTATTAATACTACAGGTAAAATATGAAATGTAAATATTATATCATTCTAGAAAATTTAATATTTCCCTTGAAATGCACGCACAGAATAAACCAAAAGTGCTGTATTCTAAATTCTCTTTATATAAGTTCATTCAAATATTTTTTTACAATCTAAGACCAATTAATCCTTTTTCAATTTCTATATAATATAACAAAAAGGTTGGATATACTCACTAAGCTCAAACTTATAGTCTTGTATGGTAGGTATTGTTTCTTATTACTCAAAAGCTTTAGATTTTACGACAGTAGTCAACAATAAACGCTGGACATGTCTTGTATTCATTTAAAATCGTAAGTTATGTCATCACTCTATGATTGCACACACATTTTCCTCTTAAAAATATCCAAAAAATAGCATATATATAAGAAATACTTTTATTGTTTTTTGTTTGTATTATTACAGATCAGTCAAATATTGTAGAAGAGTTCTCCGAATAATGAATAATATTGTGAATTGGTGTAGATTTGCTTTGAACTTCTTATTCAGATACTGAAGTCCCTAAACAAACTCTCTTCAGATGATAAGAATACAATATGCTCCTCAAAAACAAGTGTTTTTTACTATTCTTCTCCTAATGTAGAGTATAAACATAAGCAAATAATCCAGCTTATATCAAGATAAGTTTTATTCAACGAGAACTGCGTGTTACTTAGTTCCTCAGTCTGTCTTTTTCGATGAGAGTAGGGATAAAAGCATAGGGCTAGGACAAGTACAAACGGTTAGCTAATCGCTCTCTTTAAGCCACGTATTTTAGGATTGAATGCTTGGAAAAAATTTTAGACATCACTGACAGCCATGTCATCGAACAGAAATCTATAAATCAATAGAAAAACCAATTATTTATTAGACTTTCCGTACTGTGATTCGAGCAACGTGATCACCACAATTGAAACCAACAATATTGACCACTCAACTACGACACGACTTTTTTGTAATGTTTGTGTAAACTTAACTAAAGATTTTCATACACCATTTATATATAGACCAGGTATTAAGAATATAGAAAACATTTACAAAGATATGTTTTATTTAAAAACGTACATCAATTAACGGAATGTAAAAATATTATTTAGAATTTATTTTAATCGGTAGCTATTAAAATAGCTTTACACCATGACTGTGAAATCATTTTTATTGCTTGTATACAATTTAATAATTTATTGTGGTACTCTCGTTTTGTTTGAAAATCAATAAAACTCAACCATTAATTATTTCGTGGATATAAATTTGTTGCATTGCTACCTATGTGATTTTGATGTGTTCAGTCCAACGCTAGACCATAAATAATCATGTGCGTGTTTTTATATCGCAGGAGATTTTAATACGTCGGCAATTAAATTATTGAAAATATAAGAACCCGAGTATTTCGTTTTTTCTTTGAAGCATTTAATAAACAGCCAGTAATAATCAAGGATATGTTCTGATTTCTGATAGCAAGTTTAAATAACAAAACGGCATAGTTCACCCTATTTCCGCAACTTAAATATGATAGTAAGTGTCAACCTAGTTACCACGGCTATACATGCATAATTTAACTATTATATTATATAACATTGGTGAGCAACGCCTAGGGATCCGAATATTCAATTACGAAAATAATTTTGAAAATTTGATTTGAATAATTAATAACATAACATTATATAAATACACGTTCGATTGTATTGCAATATTTGAAATTTTCAGCTTCTTCGGATTACTACAATGGTATTTCTTCAATTACTGAAAAAATGACATGTTTAAAGAGTTTTTTAGCGTTGAGTCATTCGTCAAACTCAAGTTTTATTAATCATTTTTAACGTGTTAAAGGTAAATTCTTGGTGCAGAGACATTATATTTTAAAAAATAAAACACAAATTATTTTTAAAGTATCGAGTTTTATTATAAGATGTTGAAAGCGCCCGAGTTTGGTGAAGGCAAAAAACCAATATCTGGGGAATTTATTATTGTTATTGAGATCTGGAGAAATTGCGATATGATCTTTCGTCTTTTTTGTAAAATATATCATTAAACATTATAACGAAATTCGAAATAAAACTTTTCATTGTTTTAGATTCTTTACAAAATTTAAGTAACATATACGATCAGAACCATTTCACAAGTATTACAAAAAAATGCTTTGCTTGGGAAATCTTATTCGTTAATCCATTATTTTAAATCTTTTCACGTCAGATTTCTTATTCTGGACTTTCAAAACTAACAAAAACACAGATGCTTGATAAACCTACGATGAAGTAATAATTAACGATTTTGTGAATCTAAATCACAATCAATTATGGGCAAATGCGCTCTACATATTGATTAGGCAAGAGTTATATAAATATTTCTATAGCCTCAAAAGTTTTCTGTATACAAAACAAAGCCAGTAAGTCAATCTCGAGCACTTATCGCAGATGTTATCAGTCTTTATTGATTTAAAATTTAAACTTCATAATTTCAATGCGACCGTTAAAATCAGCCTCCATTTTATGGCATGTTTAATCTCTCAAGGTGACCTCGATCGAATTATTTATGACATTATCCAATACAATGGGAAGCAAAAGCTCTAGTCCCCGCGGCAAACTTTAAAAGCCTAAAAACGCTATTATTTTATCACAATACATTTTAATGGCCCTACCAGAATATTAACCTAAGGCAATTAATCAAAGCGGAGAGTTGAAATAAAACATACAATTTTCAATAAAAAATTAAATCTTACTAAATATGGTTCGGAATGCAGCTTGGTCACGGAATTCGAGTCTACATCGAAAAAATCTCGTTGATAGATACCTGGTTAACTGTCATCAATAAAAACTATTAGAATTTTGTCACCATTTTGTGTGTTCGTAAAAACTAATGCTTCCAAAACAACAGAGGAAGTTGCCAACTAAGAATTCATAAAACTTGTTTCACTTTTCAATTCGTTACGGTTTATCATCGCTGGAAAGATATTAACATATAATATATATTTACTCCACATTTGATTTTAATTTTTTATTATTAAATTTGGATTATTGAGATTTTGTACACATCCATGTATTTTGACTCGAACTGACTTGTCAGTTCGAGTCCATTCGTGTGCTCGAATGCCTGAAGATGCCGAAAGGCGAAACCCGGGTCGTTAGTGACAAAATACATGGAAGTGTACAAAATCTCAATAATCCAAATTTGATATTGAAATTCCATCAAGCTCCCTCAGTCGATGTCTTAAATTATATTATTAAATTGTTTAATTGTTGATTTATTTATTTTTGTGTGTTGACAATGTTAACTATCTTAACCAAAAAGTTCCTGATGATTAAATAAAATATTTAATACGGCAATTTTTTTTAATGTTGTTAATTTACCCAAAAGTTTCTTATCGTAAGCTACTAAAGCTATGTGCAGTCAAGTCCGTGGTGTAGTAGTCAACGTCGTTGACTTCGGTTACGGATCTAACGGGCTCGAATCCTCGATTCGGTCTGTTTTCAGCCGATTTCCGTTCGAAGGCATGAAATATTTGTGATGTCTAAATATTTCCTGCCACAATCCTGAAGCAATAACTATATCTATATATAATATACTACAGCAATAACTAGGTCCGGAGCAGTTCTCGTAAAAAAACTTATTTTGAGATCTCCATTAGGAGACAATATATTCCAAATTTGGAGCGTACACTGTCAAAAAAAAATGTATTATACGCGAATAAAGACAAATTCCATGTAATAATTAGGAAAACTTTGGTAGAAAATCAACTTAAACGCAGAATGGTGACATAGACAACTAACCTCCGGTTAATAACTCTCGACAGAGACCGGCTTCTTTTAAGCGTTCTTTTGTATTCGACCACTGAATAGTACGACTTACTCTGTTTATAAATCCAATGAAAAGAGATAATATTTTATTTTGTTCTTATTGTAATTACGTTTTCATATGATCATATAGTGAATTTAAACTCACAACAAACTAGATTTTATTTTACTGATTTTTAAAATTTTAAAGTATGATGAAGTAGTATATATTAAGATTTTGTGTATTATAATAAAACTTTATTATTACGTACGAATTAACGATTAAACCAAAACACATTTTAGTTTCTACATTTCTTTCGTCAATATATCAAGAAGTTTACATTTAAGTACAAATAATAATCAAGCAGCCGCTTTAGTTTAATGTTTATTTTCCAGCAAATTTTGAATTGTCAAATTTTTTGTTCTAATATTTAAATTATCGAATTCAGTTCGTCTGATTAAATTGTACATTCCTTGCATACATGACGCAAATTCCCTGCACTTAAAATAATAAGTATGCAATTCAATTAAAAAAAAACACTGTCGGAACAGCGATTGGTTTAGTCTTATTTTTTAAATCCGGATACATGATAAAATTCCATTTAAATTTACTAAAAAACAGTTTGTTAAATTATAGCATTGACCCTGTCGAAAATACGTTTGTTTTTTCAACATGTATAATTGCCGTCTCAACTGGAGCACACTACAAAAAAATTCTAAGCGTATATTCACGAGCTTAGTGTGGACACAGAGGTTGAGTCGTGACTCTAAATGGCTGCATTGTCACTATGGGGTTTGCCTTACAATGAATGATTTATGATCGATTAGGGAGTTATTTTGGTATGTTTTGTTATCCTTGTCGAAGTATTTGAAGGTCAACTACTGATTGTCATTAGCGTTTTATGATATGTGAACTAATCACGCTAGAACTACCAACGTGTTTCACGAGATGTATGAAATATAATTATTATAAAAACTTCAGATTAATAAATGTGGAGTTTTTTCAGTTAGTCTGCAACACCAATTTGCCTTAGCTTACTCGCAATAATATCGGAAAATTGATTGATTTGTTTTGTATGTAAATATTTATAATTACAGATAAATAATTTTGTAAGATTTATGCATTCTTAGATCAATACTGATTGAAAACAATCATACGTTATGAATCCAATGTTATAAATATAAAAAACATAATTAATATTTTTAAACACGATATTTCGTCATTGTTGAATAAATGTTACAAACAGCTTTAGACATAAAAGAAATTTGACGATACAAACATTTTCACTTTCCTGATTATTAAAATGGACTAAACATAATTACATAATTTAAGTATTTTAAAGAAGATTTCACTATATATGTAATATCGAATGTGGAAAGGATAAAGGACGTAATTCTTCATAGCAGAACATGCGTCATGCCTCTCAGATTGTTACTATACTATACTATAATTATGTATTTTTCGATGGTGAAATTGACGAGGTTTTCAAATTATGATTAATTATTCAAAGAAGACGTAAACTATAATGGATTTTTTTATTTTTTAATTATATGTAGAACTATTTTATTTACAAATAGCGAAATTTTAAATTTTTTATGTGACCTATTTCACAGATAATTTAAAGGTTTAAAAGCCGAAGTAACTCATTGTTTCATCATGAATACGGCATGGTTAAATAATTTCCTTAAAAACAACACTTATAAAAGTTTCAAAAGCTAAACAACACATTTTGACATGAAGGAATACAGAATTTTACGTTGGTGTAATGAATTACCTGACTAATCAATCAAAAGTTTTACATTACAAAATAAACCATTGCGGCCATTTCCTGCTGTTTTAATAATATTTTATGTATTCTATATTATAGTATGTAGAATATTTTGAATAGAAATGTTATATACAAATAAATATACGTAATAAAACTTGAATTATTTCATCGAGTCTTTTATATTTTTGTACATAATAACGTCATAAATATTTATAAATACATTTATGCGCCAATCAGTTTCTGTGTTCACAGTGATATATTATTTATATATATCGATGGCCTAGTTCCATAGTGATACAACTAGAAATTGTAGTTTTGAGATATGGCCGATCAAAATTTTGACTCATCTAAACTGACTTATTTTTATTACTTTTTTATGCAAATAGGTGATTAATAGTTTACGGTTTTAGGGTAAAAGGTTGTTTCTTTTTGGAACTCCACAATTCACAAAAACATATTTCCTCAATACGATATTTCGATATGTATGTATATATGGAACTGAGAAATTATTTAATTTTGCTGATTTCCTTTTAAAAATATATATCTCTTAAGAGAAAACCTCTACATTTTACAAGCTATAATTTTGTGGAACTGTAGAAAAGCGGTGTTCAAATATAAAGGCTAACCTAACTCAAAACATAAAATTTTATACTTATCGTCATATGAAACGCGGCCATCGATCTATACATTAGAAATGATAAAATTATGATATTTGCATTATAAAATACGTTTAAAACATAATAAACAATGGAAATTTGTAAGGAAGTCTTACTGACCTAGTAAGTTCAGACAAAATCTACTTTAATACATTACAAAACTGTGCTCGTCTGAGCTCACTCATGTCTACGTGGAATATGCCAACATCCGAATAAATGCTGTTCAAATTTTTACAGCTCTTTCCAGTGGCATCAGCATTGACAGGCTTTTTCTACACTTTGGAAGAAAAAACAATTCATGTCCGCAATTCCTCAAAAATAATCAGGGACATAAAGCTTGAATTTCTCAAGAATGGCGGAATACTCATTTTGGCCTTGTATAAATCGAAAGAAATGTGTGGCTGGATACGTTTTGCTTCGTCTGAGCATGACGGTTGGATAAAATCATGTGTAGTTTTTTTTTATCCTTTCAAATAGAGAAAAATTATTTATAATAAATAATAATAAAAATATAAAACATTGTTTGTGTATGAAATCAGCATGATAATTGCATGCAAGTGTTCAAAATAATGAATGATAGACGTTATTTTCAATCTGACATTCAACAAATATACGTATACAATGGAAAATGAACAAATTGTTAACGAGTACTTTTTACTTTATCGAATGAACTTCGTAATAATTAATCAAATAAGTTTATGCGCTTAAAACTAAACAGAGTACACCTTAATCGTATCCGTTGTCTCACCACAGAAATGAGAAACAAAGTCTTATGTCTTGGAGTTTATTTGATCAACGTAGTGGCGGACGTCAATCAAGTGTAATATGTCTAAGTGAAGACGTCGGTCCTTCATCTTTTTTTAGAGATACCTAGTGCGTGATTTATTAAATTTAATTAAAAAACAAAACCTTGGCAGTTGAACTATACATGAGAAAAAACACTATTGATATATGTTTGGGAAATAAAAACTGAGCAACTGAAGAAGTGATCACGGATGTTAGTATTGCTTAAATATTTTCAATATGCTAAAAATATCACCACATGCATACTACAATCTTAGTAATTAAAATTATTTTTCAAGTCAAAATATACCTGATTGATAGTTTTTTGATATAATTTGAATAGATATAATCTCGCACATCCGGTGCAACAACGTTACAAGTGCTAAAAAATTCATCTGAGATGAATGCGTCAATAGGTTGCCACACCTGTTATAGTTTCCGTTGTATAGTAACTCACAGCATTCATAAAACCTTGTGACTCAATAAAGTTCAGAATCTTTAAATGGTTGATTTCATTGAATAAAACTCAATATACTTTTAAAGAAAAACTATGGCTGCAAAAAGAATAATACATGGAAAATAAAATTCTCTAGACTATATGAATTACGTCTCCACAAATAGCAAGAGCACTTCGGCAGTCAGAAGGTCATAATTGTATCTATGGTGAACCTAAGTTACACAGTCAGAAATCAATTGTAATCAAGATGTCTCGAGACGAGTCGTCTATGAGAAAATGTGAGGCATCTCTATTCAAAATTTCTGATCTAAGCGGGAGAAAATATTACACTAATTAGACTGGAAAAAATAAAAAAATTGTAGGAAGATTGAATATAGATTTAAAACAAAACTCATCATGCACATCGAATCAGTCATTGATGAAGGATATATATTAATGATATTTAAAGATTAAAGCTATGTCCGTTTCCAATGTGGAACATATAAACTACTGATGAATGTATCTCAATAGAAGTTTTACTAAGAGAACTGCTTGTTATTTAGTTGTCAAAGCTCTCTTTTTTGACGGGAGTAGGGATATAACGATAGGGCTAGGACAAGTCTGTGGTTAGCTTATCGCTCTCACTACACACCGTTTATAGCATCGGATCGGTGGAAGGGAATTCTAAACAAAACAAAATCGATTGAAAAACCGAAGCATAAAACTGTCCGAACCCGTAAGATCTGTAACCGAAGCCAACAACGTTGACTACAGCATCACGGATCCGACAGAAATACAGACATATTATATACCATGGCAAAATATGTGAGATACTTGAAAAGAAACCATGAATGGATTGTTTTTTTTAATAAGAAGTTCAGAGAAGTGTATCACCGTCTTTCCGGAAAAATCTGTTTATCCTGAAATACAGGTTTCGAGTAAAATTATGTTAAATAACAAATTTAACCACAAAAAATTTAACAATATTTTGCTCAAATATCGTAAATATAGTCAATTTTAAGCAATGAACGCATGTAAATATTGCCACGAAGTTTTTATTGTAATAAAAAGATGTATCTAGGGTAAAACGTATCATGTTTGCATTTCCATTTCAATAAATATGATGTGTTCGCAGATGATATTTTAAACATTAAATTATTGTATGAATATCTCAAAACAAGTCTCAACATGAACGGGGATGTTTTTTCTCCTTCAAACATAATTATAAGATAAATGTTAACTTTCTTTATTTATGTTATATTGCTTGAAAGGAACAAACTTTCTACTAGATTTATATAAGTAATTTATTTTGTCTATCATATAAGAGATTAATCAATATTAATTAACATTAAACAATCATATCATCATCAAATAATTACATATAAATCGTTGTGATTATGACTTGCAGCTATTTTTTATACTAGTAGTCTCTAAACTTTTTCATTCCTATACGTTATGGCAGTTCTCCGCAACCTTTTCTCACCCATGGCACACGAAAGTACTCATAAATATTTCGCGGCATACTACAAACCAAAATATGTAAATTTCATAAACAAAATTAACATTTTATTAATTTGTTTTTATTTGACGAATTTGAAATAGTGGCTAATATATTTTTTAATTTAAAAATGTGTTTGGCCAAATCCAAAATAACCTTTCCGTTTTGTCACCCGGGGCGGTCTTTGAGTTTGCCGCTACCCCCACGTTTCCTCCAAAAATTTTTTTTAGCCATCATGACGCAAAAGATTGCCCCGCAGGCACAAAATTTTTACATAAAATGTGATTTCTTGAAAAAATGTGCTGTATTTATATCTTGACAAATTTTATATTTAATATTTATATAGAAACACAAAATTATTTATGTACAGTACATAGATAGATATAAATATATTGAATAGAAACGAGAATAATTTAAACGGAGATTTTCGCAAACGAATGTTTTAATTTTTTTCTGATATATAACATACTCGATTTTTCTCATTTTGGACGCACTGCGCCGCGGCACACTAGGGATCGTCTCGCGGCTCACCGGTGTGCCGTGGCATACTGGTTGCGGAGCACTGCCCTATGGTATAAGGATTTTTATTAAAATACAGTCATATATCGTTCACGTTAAATGATTTAAGATGGTTAATTTATTTTACCGTCGTTACGTCGTCGAATCTTCAGCGTTGTAGACTTTGGTTTCAGTGCTTGTCCCAGTAAGAAAAGTTTCATAAAAAAAGTGAACCACTAGTCCAGTCTGAGCCCCATCTATCTATCCCTACTCTTTCCGAAAAAGAGATGTTTAACAATGAGTAAAAAACAGTTTTTGTATAAAGCTTTTGTTGAGATAAACTGCATTATGAATCAATTTATTACACATGGAGCACTTGGTAAAGGCATGGTTAAAAAAGTCTGGCTAGTATAAAACTCTTAAAAAAGTAGCATAAACTCCGAATCTGTAACTCCTGGGGTAGGTACGCGTCCTAAGGTATCCAATCCCAGACCCTTTTTATGATCCCGGGATTATGCGATTCAAAATTTCTCAATCTCGGGATTCCGGTATCCCGGGTTAAGTCTTATTTCATGTCTTTAAATTGTATATTTAAAATTTATATCCGTTATAGCCACAAATGGAATTTGTATATAGTTTAATGTTTTTTTTGACATTTTGGAACAGTTTTTTGTTCTAAAATCAGATGGTAATGATAAAAGAAGACGTAACGATCAAAATAATTTCATATTTCTCTTTATTTATTGCATTACTATGGTAGGTATGATGGTATCCAAAAATAGGTCACGTCTTTCAATTTGTCTTCAAAATATTGTCTTTCATCCATTTAAAAAGTAGTCCTAATTTGTCTTCTATTTCAAATTGTATAAGAACGATTGTAACAAAATATCAGAATGAGGCATACCGCAATACATTTATATTAATAATTTAAGTATTTTAAAAAAATAAGTCGATGAAAAAACCGAGATACATATTATAGTTAATCAGGAAGTTTTAATTTCATATATGGATTTTTTTAGAATCTATAGTCAATCCCGAATTCCTTGGATTTTCTTAACATCAATCCCGGGACTGGAAGCCCTAACGCGTACCCAATTTTGTTGAGCACTGGTCTAGACTAGTCTCAAGTGAAAACTTCAATCTATACTTAATTAAACTCTTTTTATACTCGTATTTAATAAACTCTTGCAGACACAATGCGATGGCATAGAAAACTAAATAATTCGTGATACTGATTAACTGCGCGTACTTAATCACTTTTGAGCAGGCGTTGAGTTTATTAGCTTGAGCGCTTAGATTCTTGATAAACATCAATTAAATGTACAATTAGGCTTAGGATACACAATTTGTAATAGCGTAGTTTAAACTCAATAAGCTGAGACTAATAACACGTTTTGCTACCAGTAACTCGCAAAATTAATGAAGTAATGGCAAATCATTTTAGATGAGGTAAATAAATTGAATTTTGGATCTGAAAGCAACTATGAAAGTTTTGAAACCCCGTCTATTATTAAATTTTAGAGCTCAGCAATAACACCAAACCATCAAATTTATAAAATAAGTCTCTCTAGTCAGTTTTAGCGTAGTATTACTTTAATGTTTTTTTTTTATTAAAACATTTCTTTTTCTACTACTTACTATTTTTAAAACGATCCGAACCAGTTTTGCTCATTGCGAGCATCATCAAATAAGTAGGTAGTAGTACAAAGAGTGTGTCTTATACTTTTAAAATATATTGCGTCTCTACAAAGAATTGACACTTAACACCTTAATGCAACCACTGAGCATTCGAAAATTAACCACATTTATAAGTAAATCATAATATAACAGATTGTTTGTACTAATTCTATAAATTTGCATAATGCTCAAGACCGGGTTTGCCCATCGCGAGCGTTTTCAACTAAAGATGACAATTAACGGAACTAGAATGAAGTATTTTCTAGTCTAAAAGAATTTAGTATATCTGTCGGCATATAAAGAGTTGTAATTTAATCATTAAGTTTCGCTTAGTTGCCATCAAAGAAACACATAAAATACATTTTTTCAAGTGACATCGTAAGCTAATTTAAAATATTTAGCTGATATGAAGTACGTAGTATGAATTTAATTAATGCATTTTGGTACTCAACGAACAGTTATATTTGAATTAATCAGTTTTTAAAAAATTATTTCTTATGCAAAACAAAACATCGATAAATTTCTGTTTTTGTTGTGGTATTACAATCGAGGGCATAGATTAGTTATCATCTTATGAACAATATCATAAAGAATTAAAAAAATATATATGTAAATAAAAATAATTTGTTCGGTAAGTTAAAAAAATCCAATAGATTTACGCTTAGAATCTGTTAGAGCCAGCATCATGTGAGTCATTAAAATTTACCATTATATGCTTTTACCTGTATAATAAATTAGAATTTTTATTTTTTATTTTGTCCTCCGTTTTCCTAGTTACGTAATGAAGTCGAGCGAGTGAGATTAACACATTAAAGAAAATTAGAAAACAGAGATACCATCTTTATGGTAGAAAATAATTACTGCGGAAGCTACTTTACTACCACCATGAAGATAATTATCACACGAGGTATAAGGATTCAGATGTCGAAAACTTGATAATCGATTAATTTTAATGAACGTTGCCATAAAATATGATTTTTTAAATACGCTTTATAATATTAAAAGTGTAATTAGGTTTTTAATTACAATCTTTATTTTATATCAATCAGAAATATACGTTACGTACTATCTAATAAGTATTAGTACAACATGGAATTGTAGCAAAACTGTATAGAGATATATGAATATACTGACACTAAAATGGGTTATGTTGGATAAATTAATAATTTGAAGTTTTGTGTAGACTTCGGAACCAGTTTGCTTTTAAATACTTAATTGATAACGGTTTATATATATTAAAGAATCAACTAGGTTTTTCATTATTAATCTTTTGAATGGTGTTATCAATCACAATTTGTAACGACTCTATATTATTTTTTATTAAAATTATGAATAGTACAAGTTACATAAATTGATTAAGCGGATGGGGAGCGTGATAGTAAATAAGGTTACTCGCTGAGTGTCGAGTGACACCGCTTCTAAGTATATTTAAAAGTGAAAATATTCTATTTTTTTCATTTTCATATATATAGCATTAAAACATTGATTTTAAGTTAGACAGTATAAATTTTATAATGTTGCAAGCGGACTTATACGGATAAGTAAATAATGATTGAAAGTTTTTGAATTGTGGTTGTGTATATTGCAAGAGAATGTGGATAGAACTTGGCGTGCTTTAAATATTAAATATGAGCGAGTACCAGACATGCGTTGCGATGCCACTGAAAGAAAGAAAGAAAGTGTTTTTTTTTATACACAATATTTTTTGCTTTTGTCTGGTGCGTACAAGAATAAATCAGAAGATTTCCGACGCTTGAGCAGGCCACATACAGCAGTACATGCGAGAAACATGGATTTTCCAAATTTAGTCCATACACTTGTAGCGATTGTCTCTGTTGATGATTATTGCAAATGCACACTGGAAACTGCAGGTGTTTAAATTCGACTGGCATATTTGTCGGAATCATTGGGTGCGTGGCGAGAGTACATCTTTCCCTTTAAGTTTTCTATTTAAGACCGGCAAATGAAATTTAACACCACTTGTTATGTCACACACGAACTGAAATGTCGCTGTTTGTGCCGATTTGATTCACCTTTATTATTATTCAGAAATCTTCATGGGTGTGAGCACAACAACTCACCAAAGATTCATTTCAATCGGATGAATGGTGAATGGAACAAACAAACATTCATTTTTTATATGTACCTAGATAGGTGACGTGTTCCAGATGTAAACATGCTTTAATTGAAAACCATAAATAAAACAAATATAAAGCATCGTTGCTTACAAGATTTATGTTTGAGAATAATTTATTTTGTAATATAAACCGTTACTTAATTAAACTCGTAGTGGAATTATTTATGTATTAACCGTAAAAATAAAATGAAATGTTAATAAAATTTAACGACATCGTATAAAGCCTCGAGTTGATTGAAACGTCGAGCTTTAGGGTCGTTGTGCGATTGATTTGTCGAGTTACTTCATACTTGACATTAAAAATAGCATAATGGGGTAATGATGGAATTTGACTGTTATTTTAAGCTATTTTTAAGACTTGAGTCTTAAAATTCTTTAACGTCACAGTGGTTTTCAAGATAATACCTAAACTATCTCATTGATTGTCCGCATGGTCGCATATCGATCGTCCAGTTCATTACTCAGACATCTCCAAATAACTCATATGTATTGACATAATTGGAAAAGCAATATAATGATCACGATTAATTAAATATTATTGGTTTCTATCCTAATTTTATACATTTTATAAAAATTCAGTAGAAGGATATGTAGAAATATCCTTTTACTGACCCAGAAATAACCTTCCCGTTTTCATACAAAAAAATCTCTTCGGATCTCATGCAGTCAAATTTTGTTACCGTGTGGGGTTTGTCATATGAGCGCATTTATAAAGTGAAATGACAATTTCAAAAAGTGAAATATGGTTTTATGTAGTATTAAGTAATTATGTTACTTCATATTTTGTGTGTAAAACTTGAAATACATATCAAACTATGCGAAATTATCGAAAGGCGCAAGAATCGAAATTATTCATTGCAGAACAAGCTCGAGACAACATATCGGCGCAGTTTAAAACAAAACGTTTGCACACGGTACGGTCATGCATCTCGGATTGTTACTACATTATAATAATTAATATACTATACTTTAATTTTGATCTTTTCGATGGTAATCTTGACGAAATTTTCAAATTATGATTAATTATACAAAGAAGACGTAAACAATACTGTATTTTTAATTATAATTTATAACTATTTTAGTTACAAATAGCAAAATTTAAATTTTTTTGTATGACCCATTTCACAAATAATTTAAAGGTTTAAAGGCCGAAGTAGCTCATTGTAACACCAAGAATATGGAAGGGATAATAACGTTTTTGAATTATCTGAATACTGAGTCAGATAAAGCGCAAAAAATTACAAGATTTATAACTGCATAATTAACTTAAATTTCATATTTTTGATGTTGCTTGACTAATGAACTGAACGACCGACGTTATATTCGATTATAGTAATGTATGTCACACCAACAGAAAAACGTTAAATTTATAGAACATATAAGTATATATAAATACGTAAAATCTGTTATTTTAAAGATCGTAAATATATAGCTGTTATCATAACCATGCTATTGGAATTGTGATAAATTTATGAAATGTTGACACAGTATCGAATGCGTGAATAATTTTGAGAATATATTTTATAAAGATTCAATTGGTGGAAAATGGATCACTTTTAAGATCTATTCTATTGTAGAATGATAATCACAGTTACTTATAATGTGCTTAAACATTTTATGATCGCTTAAGGACTGATTTAATTTATAATTTATTTCCCAATCTTCGCTTACGAAAACTATTTTGTTTCAAATCAAACTTCGAATACATAAAAAGATTGGATGGTTCATTTAAAAATGTATTTAATGATATGAGAATTGACCAAATTACCTGATTATAATGATTTTACACGTAGAGATTTGTGTAGAGCTTTGACTGTTTATATTTAAATAACCTTTATTAATATGTCGAGCTTAAATTTTTACTAAGGCTCAATAAAATTAAATAATAACTTTTGCCTGAAAAAGTATACTGTTACAGTAATACCACTACATTTTTTTCAGTTTAAATAATATAATATATACATAAAAAATATTTGTCAAATGTGTATTAAGTTCAACTGACTACAAAAGCTGTCTAGGATGATGTCTATGATAAAAAAATATTCTTTTTCTCATGAAAAATATTAAAATAAAGTTACTTAATTTGTTCAAAGACAGCATTCACCATAAAAACCACCTCCTTTCTCAAGTTGGCAACCAAACTAGTGGTGTATAAACTCAAATTTATGTCTTGCATAACCCGCGGGGACATATCATTTTTCACTAACATCTGTAAAAAAATACGAGTAATTTTAGACTCAAACGTGTTAAGAACAATGCAAAGCTTGAGCCACAATCCCTTAGATGTCATACTTTTAAAAGTCTGCAAGAAAAATGCTGATGCAAAAAAAAAATGCTTACAAATAATCCGACATCACAGAAAGAATTGAATTATGAGATAAATTTAAAACCTGAAAACATTGTGTTGTAAAATGGACCAAAGTTTATCCAATGTTCGGTATTATCTTGCCATATTTTTGGCTTTATATAATTAGATCTAGTTAACACACTATTTAAAAATAACTTTTCTTTTTATAGTAGACTCTCACTAGTCGAATATTCTTCCAATATTTATCAGGAAACACAAAAACAAGGGGTTAAGAAATGCATTTATTATATCAAATCGACTGTGGAAAGAAAAAGAGACGTAACCCACACACAAAAAATATTGTGTGTGGCCCAAACAAAATGTATATTAAATTGTATACATTGTGATTATCGAAAAAACAGTATTTTGAAAAGATGGAGGGATAAGGCTTTTTGCCTTTCTACAATCGATATATTATTTTAATAAATATAGTGTATTACCACGTTTTGTGTGAGTTGTACACAATATTTTTTGGTGTGGGTTACTTTTTTTTTCCTTTCCACAGTCGATAATGCAATTTTAGCATCTTTATATATCATTGCTTATTCTTCTAAAATGGATGACAAGTTTCAAGTAAACACAGTATACATATTTCAATAATATCATTTTTCACTTTTAAAGTGTTGTTTTTACTATATTTCCTATTTTTCTAAATCTCGCGAGCATTATCAACTGATAATATTCAGCTTCATTGATAATGCTCGCGATGAGCAAAACCGGTTCTAATCATTATAAAAATATAGCAGTAATAGAAAAAAATTGTGTTTTTTTAAATATTCATTGTGTTTTTTCATATGTGTAACGAGGTAGAGAGATGTAATTTTTTTAAAACGTGAAATTAAATAAGGAACTTTATCTAGATATATAAAAATGAATGTTTGTTTGTTTGCTTTGGTGAGTTGTTGTGCGCATACCCGGGAAGGTTTCTGAAAAAAATCTAAAACCTAAAAAAAATAATCTAAAAAAAGCGTCAAGTGAATGCAAATAGCGACATTTCGGAAAACTTTCTGATTTATTCATGCACGCATCAGATAGAAAAAAAAGCGTACGTATCACAGGATTGAATTGAATTGAATACAAGCAACGACATTTCAGATTGTATGGGACATAACAAGTGATGTTATTTTTTTTATTTTTTTTAAATAAAACGCAATTAATTTGTATTACTTCCACATATTTATAATGATCAGGACCGGTTTCGCTCATCATCAAACAAGAGATATCAGAAATAGATAGATGTAAATTTTTGCCCAATTCAAATTTATTGAATGAGCAAACCGTCTTTGCATCTTCTCCTTTGTTATATCCGATTCATTAATTAGTATTATACCTGTAATGTAATTTATATATTTTAAACTTGTAAGAATTGATTCTGTCTCTTTAATTTGTGTTTTTCAGATATAAAAATTTGATGGATACTCATAGCTGCTCTGCTTTCTCCACTTAAGATGGCTGTTTATTGTTAATATTAATTACATACTTAATATTTGATTGTTTTTAAATGGTTCACTAATTTTTTCTTATAATTTTCTCAATCCATTATTGTTTATTGCATTAGTAATGTCATTAAAAATTTTTGCTCAGCTAATGGACATTTAATGTAGCTATATTTGTGATTTCAGATTAGTATTTATTGATTTGTAAGAGGTCCATAACATTTTAATGGTAGACTATTTTATTTGATTTTTGTATATTTTTTTTGCTAATCAGTAATTTCTTGTCTTAGTTCATGAACCATCAGTTTTTACACTAAATTTTGTATAAATATGCCTGTTATGTTTGTATTTTTATCAGTTGATAATGCTCGTGATGAGCGAATTCGGTCCTGATCATTATGAATATGTGGAAGTAATACAAATGAATTGTGTTTTATTTTTTAAAACAATAAGATTTATATTTAATATTATGTATATGGTACCTACATACATTACAATTATAGAATATGTAGAATTTGTAATATATATAGAGATTTATCTTTATTTAAACCCAGAAACTTTTTACATAGTACAGTAGAACTAAATTTTAATTCAAAGTATTCCTTGTGATATGTATCTATTAAAAAAGAAAACTCAGTAATTTTACAAAACCCTGTTAAAATGTAAAGGGTTTTGTGTTTGAATTTTATTAGCACGCAAAATATATGAATGAAGAATTAATTCGAATCCGAAACGCATCGTCGAAGCGACATAATTTTATTGTATAAGGCGCCTTAACAATAATTGCTTTGACTTGTAACTAAGCTGTCGACAGAGCTGGATCTTACTAAATATTGTACTTCCTTGGTGAAAACGCTTTCACTAAACAAATTTGATAAAATTAAAACACAAATTGTTTTTTTGACATTTTTTATTAGAAAAACTTCCGTTGTCTTAAATCTTAACTGAAAAGAATTATCTATCGATTCTGATTACTTTTTCACAAAAATCTTTAAAAAATTCCATTGTGGCTTCATTTCATATACCCACACTTTGCATTGAAGAAGAATTTTTTCGAGCTTGAAGCCGCAAGAATATTCAATATTATGTTTACAGCATATATAATTAAAAACAATTTTTATGATTATATGAGAGGCATATTGCAAAAAGCTTTACAACAGGTAGCTTCCGGAAAATCAAACATATCGATAACTCAGTTCCAAAGTGTAACAAGTTAAAGAGTCGCAATTTTTAGTTAAGTATGAGGAAATAGTTAAAATAACTATATATACAAGTTTCAAAATGTAACACGTGGTAATCTGTGGTTATTTTTATACGGTTTCCTAATGGAGGTATCTTAACAGAATTTTTCTACGAGAACTGCTTGTTACTCAGTTGCTCAACCTCCCTTTTTTCGAAGAGAGTAGGGATAGATGGATAGGGCTATGAGAAAACCAGTGGTTAGCTAATCGCTCTCGCTACACCCCGTGAGAATGAGATGGGTGGGAGGGAGGACTCAGACTACGAACAGAAATCCATAAATCGATTGAAAGGTCAATCTATGAAAACCGTCCGCACCGGGAATCGAACCCGAGACATCCGTAACCGTAGCCAGCGACGCTACCAACTGCGCCACGGACGCCGATAGATATGATATAAATACATTTTTAGAGAATCCTAAAATTTCATTTAAATCTACTAAAATTGTTCTTCCCAAAAAAACGTTTCATATCTAAGAACTATGCTTTTTGAGTTGTTACACTTTGGAACTGAGGATAAAGTTCAACCCGAAGAAGTGCTCGGCGGAGAAAAGAACTGGTTTGAAAGGAACAATTAATATGTAGACGAATTATATAGTTTTTAATTTGTTTATAAAATCCTTTTGAAGATGTCATTGTATTGACATTGATAGAAGTCATCTTAGATTTTGAGTTAGTTGCTATTTTCATTACTTAATCAAACGTTCGTCAAAGACAATAAAACGTTCGATACTTCAACAATTTTTGCCTCGTTTTTTAC
This sequence comes from Himalopsyche phryganea, assembly GCA_022494535.1. Lineage (NCBI taxonomy): Eukaryota > Metazoa > Arthropoda > Insecta > Trichoptera > Rhyacophilidae > Himalopsyche > Himalopsyche phryganea. The sequence continues at coordinate 2,402,787 of JAGVSL010000054.1, read as the reverse complement.
TCAACTTTAAGATAATAAACAATAAAACTAGAAAAATTCCGCTGATATAAAAAATATTTCAATATAAATATAATCAAAATACCAACAGACAATAACTTTTGGCAAGACATATTCTTAAGTTCGGTCCTACTTGTTTCTAAGCCAGAGCGTCAAATCTAAGGCATATTCAGATGATAATTGGGCATGCTTTCAACTCGGCTTATATGGTTGTGCCTTAATTCTGCAGGTAGAAGTAATACGTCGCTTTGTTTATCCGTACCTGAGAAACGCGTCTTTATACTAAATTTAACTTAATTAAACGTCTTAATTAAAGTCTATATCTTACAGAACGATATCAACGAGTTGCTGATAAAGAGACAAACGATGGCGGTAAGAGATTAATGCCATTATGTACGAAAACGAACATGACGAGCTTCTTAGAAGCTTATTACTTACTTTAAGGAATTAATTGTTTTGAAGAGTAAAAAATTAAGAAACACACTGTAAGATTTAATTATAACATGCATATCGTATCTCTAATACAAACAACATTGACAGGCAAGTCTAATGGAAAACATTTATTAGTCACAAATTTTCTTATATTTTCAATACACGTTATTACCAAAAATTCAGTTTTCGTAGTTTTTAACCATGTACTTTCCCGATGTGAACCATATGGCCTCTTAATTATATCAACAAAAGTTTTTCTATAAGAAATGCTTGTTACTCAGTTGCTCAAACATTCTTTTTCGAAGAGAATAGGGAAACATGATACAGCTGGGACAAGTAGACTAGGCTAGCTAATCCATTTCGTTACGCCCCGTTTTTAGGATCGGATGTGTATGAGGTAATTTAAGACATCGCAAACCTTAGAACACAAGTCTGTTAATCGATTGAATTTATGAAATGCAACCGAAGCCAACGACTTTGACCATCCGACCACGGACACAGCGACAACAAAGCGGCTTTTAAATTTGAAAGAGTGCGTTTTATAAAACGTTGATAAGGTTTATTATAATTAAAAATATATCTTGACGTAATTACTGATTGTAAAATAAAACATTCAAACGGTCGAAAGGTCACATAATAAATATTTCAAAGAGTTGTTCTTTGATATATTATTCACTGTATTAGAGCTTGGCTTTTCTGTTACTGACGGAGAGTGAATATTTGAAAGAATTTGCATTTAAACCATTATTTGAATTCGTAATAAATTTTCGAATTCAATCCAGTAGCGCTGCTACATTTCAATATTTTTCTTAAAATCACAGAAAATTTGCCCGGTCGCAGTTTCTCCTCCTTGGTCGAGGAAATTGTTAATATTGGCTTTCTTTGCATAAAATCTGCCATCTGAATATTTAATATTGCCGAGGAGAAGACCAAACGATCGTTCAAACGACAATCATTATTCTATATTGGGCAATAAATATCAGTTCTCAGGCCATTCAATATATGAGACAAAACCATTATGACCCATTCGGAAAGGAGCTCCGTGCGTTAAACGACCGCCTCGTATTATTTATATGTAACGTTATTAGATATTCGCCAGTAGCAAATTTGTAAGCGTAGCTGATTCCGTGCCCTAAGAATTTTTTTATGATGCATAAGACATTAAATACTATTTATTGGTCACTTTACTCAAAAACCATTTTTTATATACAACTAAAATTGATAAATTTGTTATTCCACTGGCTGTGTTACTAAATATGACACGTATGTTGCCTCTTTAAGAGGCATCTTAAAACTAACTATATCGCAAAGGTATTTATTTCTAAGTTAAACAAAGATTCTAATTTTAAAAAATGATGCGTGTAGTGGAATTATTTCCTTCTACTGAAATAAATTTTACATTTTAAATACGAAACATTTCGGATGTCACATTATTTAGTAAAAAATGCAGCCAGTGGAATATCAAAGTTATTAACATTCATTTTACATTATATACCTATTTTATAAATGAAAGAGCAAAGACATGTTTCTCGTAATTCATTTATATAGTACGAATAAATTCATAAATCAGCAGTTTACAATGTTGGGACGGTAAAATTTGCAAAATTCTGAAACCATTTTTGTCTTTTAAAAATGTGTCTGTATTACTATTCTATGAAATGAGATATTAAAAAAGAAATGGCATCTATCATTTTTTCCCTTTTTTTTCATATGAGACGAAGTGATTCATATCTATCAATAAAAAAATATATCTTTATGATGGTTTTAAGTTGATATCAATTAATTACTTCGATATATTATTGTGATATGGGCTTACGTTTTGTGATAGTAGGTATCATAGTGTTTGTAACTATAAAAACCAAGGTAATATAATTTGTTTGATTAAATCATGAAATAAGAAAAATTTAATCATGTCATTGTATTATTCTCATAACCTTTGCTTATGTATTTATTAAAAGTGTCAATAGGAGACTAAGCTGACACTGAATTATCACTAAATATTACTATTTTAGCAATGAAAACCATTTGTATATATAGGACGTTATAACTCAGTTGATAAAAATCGGTAGTTTCAAAAGTTATTTTTTGATTTTAATATAAGATACCATCTTAAATTGGTGACAAAGAAATGAAGACAGTCTGTTATAAATCGACATATTTATTTAATAAATAAACAAAAATACAGCGTATAAATTATAAATCTCACATGTCACTAAAATTATTATACATTTTTTTCAGAACTTACTATGGACTATTACAATATTTCTTAATTCTGGTTATATTTAAATTATTGATACATGACATTTTTTACTATATCTTGTTATTGACACTTCAATGAAAGCACAAGTAAAATTACATGAGCAACCAAGCTACAAGGTTTACAAAATAAACAAATTTTTAATTTTAATTGATTTATTTGTTACTTAAAATTAATAAGTTGCAACTTCTCAGAAGCGTGGCTTGTAGCCGAATAGCTTTGTTGAAGTTCTGCGCATACTTGACGTTTTAAAAAATAGTTTTAATACTGTTATTTCCTATCAGAAGATCATTTATAATTTATCGTTTAAAACCAGACATATGCTTCTAAAAGAAAAAAAAATGTTAAAACTTGTTAAATAATGATTGGAATAAGAATGTTGTTAATTATGTATTTATTATTTACATACTATATAGATACTTACTATCTTCGAATCGGCCAATCTTACAAAGGTCGGTAGTCGGTAGTATGCTGAGATATTGTGGGTCAACTCATTAACTTGCATGCCTGTTAATGACGGCTATATAAAATATGTCGTGGTAAAAATCATCCTAAATGACTTAAGTTTTTGGTTTCTTTCAAAAATACAATTTCCGACAAAAGAACCCTGTTGATATCAGCAACTGGATCCGAAAAAAAATTGAATTTGAATAATATCCACGCGAATGCCAATTATTTCGTCGGATGTTACTCGGAGGGACGGGCGTCGCTGCTTGACAGGCTACGCGACGCATGTGTGACGTCATCGGGGCTAAGCGTGTGTGACGTCACGGGACGCGTCCTGTTCCCGCCGCCCTTGATTAATGACCCACCGGAATATCGCTCTTCCGCAACACACTGGTGTCACGTTTCTTCAATTTGACCGAATTCGATCGGATAGTAATAATAAATTACACGTTAAAAGTTGGACTATAGCGCAGAGTAGATGGTAACCGGACAAATCAGAACAGTAACAAAACAACATAGGGGAAAAATAACACATTACATTTTGTTGTATCTATTTATGAATTAAATACATATACGTTACAATTTCAGAGACATATTTAATATAATATAATAGCTGTAGGTTGCATAGACAATGCGTTCAATTAACAGATAATATATTATATTTCTTCATTGAAACGCGTTATGAAGGTTTTAAGTTTTCCAAACATAATTTCATTTAGTACTTATAATCGACGTTTTATATTTAAAATAAATTCTTTTTCGTAGTCGTATTCCTCACATGTGAGGGTCGTGACCTCCGCCTATCGCTACAACTCCATTGCCTTTGACAATCCTTCACCACTCGCTCCTGCACTCCGCTGCTCTGAGTTTATCTGAGAAATGTAATTGAACTTTGTTGAATATTATCTTGAAATTGTGTTGTATATGACACACACACACATAGTATTATTTAATTCATAAATGGATTAGACAAAAATAGTGTGTGTTTCGTCATTGTTCCCGTTTGTTATTTTTTCACTGTTCCGATTTGTCTCCGAACAGAGTAGATACACCAACTTATTCAACCCTAAAATTCAGTTTAATACAGTACCAATCATGTTTTATTATGTTTTATTAAAATATGTACTGGACATTTCCTGATGTAAAATTCAGTTTGCAACCGTTTCATGGAGTTTGATTATGTCACTTGTGAGGGTTGTGAATATTGGTGAAATATTGTAATAAGGAATGTCTCAATCAAATGAGAAGTTTTCAAAATTACTATAAATTAAACGAATTTTTGTAAAAAAATATTTATCAATAATTTGTCTCATAAATATTTGTCACTGTCTCAAATCAAATTTTTTCATTTTAAAGCAATCTTGAAAATCATTTTAGAATAGTTATGCTTCCTTTATGCCGGACATATTTTTTTCTATTTGAGCATATTTTGTTATTTAATATGAATTGGTTTTTTTTCAGTGGCTTAAAATTTATATTAAGAAAGCGTAACAATACATTTTTTTATCTATTCCCCGTTTACGTAGTTACATAGAATAGAAAATTTATTAAAATATCATCGATTGGCAAAAATTTCTTTGATGGATTCTAGCCCTTAACGGTGGATATATTTATCTCGATAGTATGAAATAATCTGCTACGTAACCGACCTCATTTGAACTCATGAATAAACCTTATGAAACTTGCAAGGTTTTTTGAAATCTCAATAAATAAATATGAGAAAAGTTTGTTTCCGCGTAGAGACAAAGGTAAAACAAAAATATTATAAAAGAGTTGGCCGGAAAATGTCTATCTTACTTATATGAAGTTGTTTGTAGTCAAAAGAAAATATAGAGACAGGGTGTACTTGTAACAAAGACATACGACTGCAGCTTTCAAATACAGTTTGCAATGGGATTCGTCGATTTTTACTTCGTTATTTTTTCCTCAATATATGTGTTTGTAGATTGCGCTTCCATGAAAAGCTCTATATTATGCATGTTGATTTATTTTCTTTCAACAAAACTTTTCCACAAGATTAACATACATTTTTTATATAAATGATGTATGATAGAGCATTACTCTCTTCTGTTTTTACATTATTAAAAAATACTGTTAAATAACAGTATTTTGTAATAATGTAAAAACATAATTTTAATAATAGTTTAGTTCCATATGGATTGCCAAAAAGTAGTGTCTAGATATTTTCGTTACCAGTACTACCTTAACAACAAACACGGCTTTTCTCTCGCTTATAATATATACATGAACTAAAGAAGCGATTTTTGCTGAGTTTGTAGCCAAGTGATCAAAATACAAATACATACACTTTCAATAATTGATTTTTCGATCGATGTATGGATTTGTGTTGAAAATCATGGATTTCTCTGGATTATCTCTCACCCATGGGGATGAACCGGGGTGTACCTTGAAAAACGGGGGTGTATTTAGAGTGATAAGCTTACTTATAGATCTGTCCTAGCCTTTATTCTTACATATTTGAGTCAGTGAATATCAAGCATTATTCTTAGAATATCTTCATCCATATTTGTCCGTTTGAATTCCATATACCTCACATTTAGAGTAAACATGATAAAAAAAAGGCTAACAATTCATTGACACTTTAAATTGTATTTCATACAAAAATCTCCAATTCTGTAACAAGTTTTGTTTTTGAAAATTACGTTCTATTTTCTATTGAAGTGTATGGTGACTTTAATGGTGCGACCAAATTTTGTCTATAAATTCACAGAAAAAAGTTTCTATCGGTTTAGTGAAAAATGTTTTATCGTTTGATTAGTTTGTGAAAAATGCTTTATTCTTGAGAAAAATATTAAAAATAGAAAAGAAAGTCAAAGAAATTAATAATAACCAATGTGTTTGATTACAATTTGCAAAGAATTTTGAATTAATTTATTTGAATTGATTTTGTATTTAATATAAATACATATTGTTATTGATAATAGTCAACTTTCATGAATATTAGTCAAAAATAATGTCATTAAATAAATTATTAAATTGATCATTATAGTTTTTGCATGACTTTCAATCAGTTTAGGCAATGAATCGTTCTTTTTTTTTAATATAATGTCTTTCCACCAAGAATTGACAGTTAGCACCTTAAAGGTGATTAATGAATCGTTCATTATTTGTCACCATCCTATCTCTATATTATCCTGAAGCAGATCTTGATGTCCACCATAGAGTTTTCTATCTCATACTCTCTTTTATATCAAAATTTTGGCTTCAAGATGTGTATTTATAAAAATCAATATTTTATATTGCTTGAAGTTACATGTTACAAATATATCATTATAATAATATAAAAGGTAATAAATAGTTTTTATTTTTAATTTTTTTTTAATTAACACTGTTTTTTTTTTCCAGATAGAATGGCAACATAAATCATCTCGTCCCACCTCTATTACATACAAAGTTAATTAACATCAACGAAACGCAGCGGTATATTGCACAACGCTTTCTATAATAGTCAAACGAGACGACAAACTACTGTTTTGGTCAAAGATCACGACAGAGAAAGCATCTGAGCATTACTGTTGCACAATCAGAAGAATCAAATTCATTGAATTTAATTCAATCCAAACGCATATTAAAAACAGTAAATACTATTCAACTGTTGCGAGCGTAGCAACATTGAACAAGTGCCTGACAAATTGGTCCACCATCCAATAAGCAGCTTCTACGAACTCGTGTGTGCCACACACTATATTCTATAATTGCGTAAGCTCGTCTACAGCTTGCGTAATAATTATCGAGAATCTTATCACAATAATCACACCACATTAGTCTAAAATAACAAAGGCAGAAGAGAACACTATCTCGAACGAATTAAGCTCATCGTTGTGTTTTTTAAAATGGAATTTACGATACGTCTAACGTGATATAGGTACTTTTTATTATATCGCTGAGAGACCGGATACGCCAGTGCTTGGAGGCTAACTAAACGAAGTTGAACGGAAGTCGCTTTGAATCCTGACAAAATGACGTTGCAGAGTTGCAGAGGTGTCATGGAGGTCTACGTCCGGTGTTTGCTGTTGCTGAGTCTCTTTTGTGCAAATGGTAAGTCAATGATTTCATCATTTCATTTTTTAATATAATACAATTGCACTACATTAATTTATAGTACAAAATAATACGTCATGTTCCGTGCCTGAATGTCATAAACGACTATATAAATGCTTAGGCTAGACTATGAAAAAAACCTTGTTTAATTATTTTTTTTCGCGATAAAATTCTTAAAAATAATAGTAATCTTATGTCGTAAAGAACTAAAAAATAAACTCTACGTCATAAATCACCTTCTTTTTTCAAATTAAGGATTACCTATTTGTACGAATTATTTAAATGCAGTTAATTAATAAAAACTGTAAAACCTTCATAAATTCTCAGGTGTTTCAATATAATAAAGTCAAATTTAAATTATTATTTCAATCAGTAAAAAAAGTGAATATTTTTTTCTAGTTATTGGAACTTAATGCATAAGCAAAAAATTTAAATTACGGCAAAATAATTTAAGAAGTATTAATATTTTTCCAATAGATACTCATATATTTTGTTTTTAATTTTTGAACGTAACTTTTGTTGCTGTAAATGTTTCTATTAATTACGTATATTAATCAAAACGAAAACAATGCTGATTTTTTTAACTGAATTATTCGTGAGTGACGGGCTTCCTCAGGCAATTTATACGAGGCTAAAGGTTAGAAAAAGGTAGGCGTTTAAAGATATACTCATTGGAAGAATAAATTAGTTTTCGGGTACGTACTATATTATTACACCTCTGAAATAACTAATGTCACAATAAGTATTAAACTAATTTGTGAATAATAAATAGAGTTACAAAATCAAAATATTACGTTACACCGGAAATCAACGTTTTCTGAGCAGTAAAAAAGTTTGTAGAACACAAAAATATCTTTAATGTTGATAAAATATTCATTACATAATATCAGACAAAAGTTGAGATTGCTAATTCAATTTTAAATAATTTATTCAAAAAATATCTTTACGTAACATAATTTATTGATGAGTGAGATAAAATTATTAGTCAAATCATTAGGAAATATTTGTAACTGTTAACAAATCGCATGAATGATAGATAATCGAAGATTATAAATCAGCTAAAAAAATAAAAATATGATTCGGTAACCGTTTTTTTCTTTTTCATTAATTAGCACCTTTTAATAATTATAATCTTTGGAAATTGTTCTGTAAAAGTATTTATTATATTTCTCACTTACCTAATTTAAATATATTTGCTAATATTGAAAAAATTAATGACGTTCAATGATAAACGATCATTGATTTATTAGTGATAATAGTGTAACAGCTAGCTATTTTATCTATTCAAATATTGGAGAGATGTAGTTTTGAATCTTATAACGTGATACAACAACTTTTATGTTTTATTTTATAGAACATGGAAAGCATAACAAATAAATAACACATAACTACTGTCGTCGTATTTCCCTCATTGCAAACAACTTCAAACAACGGTAGTTTTTGATGAAACAAGCGTTTCAATTATTTGGCATGCAGAGGTGTGTGTTTGATTGGAACTAATTGAGTTCGAGATTATATTTTAGATTTTGATTCCGTAAAAGTAAAAGATTTGTTAGATTTGTTTGATCATAAAATGAAAGAAAAAGTGGGTAGACTAAAATAATAGCATTTCATTGACTCTTGCGCTGTTAGGGCCCAGCGGGTTATGATTTTTAAAATATTTATATGGTATTTATTAAACACTGAAAAATTAAACCTTTTTTGATAGCTTGAAATCTAATAATCTAAAAAAGTGATCTTATTCGAACATTGTAATTTATCAAATATCGTTCATAAAACATGTCAGATGAATGAAGTCATCACTTTTATACCCTAACTTTAAGAGATTGTAGTCGTCTGCATAATTAATCATTGCAAGTTGTAGAAAGATAAGTCTCCGAACTAAAGCTGAAATTAACAGCAAGCACAGCAAAACAAAACAAAATGCGCGATAAAATATGCGCCAAGTTGATGCAACCCGTGAGCGCCGACCGGAAAATAAACTTTAAATTGAATGATGAATTGTCGCGTCGCAGTCGCGTGGCGGAGGTCGGGGGACCGAAGCTGGGCAGCTATATGCCGTGAATACGTCAACGGATAGTTCACCGCCGAAGTATTTTAAGCATAATGTTTTATAATATATTTATATATTTGAATAAATAAAACACAATTATTTTGTATAATACTATTTCCACATGTTTACAATGATCAGAACCTGTTTTGCTCATCGCGAGCATTATCAACTGATTATATTTTATTTATGAAATATAATACCTTTTCAAAAATAATAGACAATACCTAAAAAGTGAATATACATGTTTTATACAGAATTAACGTGTTTCTCTTCTTTAAGAAGCACCTTGAGACCAACTCTGTTGTGAGAAATTTATTTATAAAGTAGACATAGATTCTAATTTTTAATTAATAATGGTTATTTTTCCTTTTTAACTGGCCGCGGAAAGTGGTTATACTCGAATAATATAAGTACAATAAATTAATAATTTGTGTTTGTACGGAAAAATACTATTGGATATAAATTTAAAAGCGGGAGTCACTTATTCTATTTAAAATGTTAATTAATAATAGATTTCTATTATGCTGTTATTAACTTTCAAAAACTCTAGGTGACTTATAATTACTTTACAATTAACTCGATAAAGTATTTGTACAAATACAAGAGATTATTATCTGTAGATATATATTTGTGGAAATAAAGCGTTCTGATAAATATATGTATTAGATTTGGATTATTGAGATTTTGTACACTTCCATGTATTTTGTCACTAACGACCCGGGTTTCGCCTTTCGGCATCTTCAGGCATTCGAGCACACGAATGGACTCGAACTGAGAGACAGTAAACAGTGTCTAACGCTTATATAGAAGATACAAATGCGACAAATATCATTTACGAGGCAATACATTATACGTCTGAGAGCCACACCGATACCTGTGCCAAAAACAACGTAAATTAGCAGAAAAGATGCTATATTTCGGGAACTTGTCTAAAGACATAGACCGCCCTAGAATCTGGCATAGAATTAGTTATTTAGGTTGCACAAGCTTTAAAATTAAAAAATAACTCGCTGATAGTGTTAGACCGGCGTTCTATTGCAAAAACTCTCTAGGCAAATTACTTATTAACAATAAAGATAGAGTAAACTTTAAGAACAAATCTGGTATTTATAAATTACAATGCAATGATTGCCAACATTTCTATGTGGGTAAAACCACACGTACATTAGATATAAGGGTGTCAGAACATTTAGCTGCCTTTAGATTAAAAAAAGAAACTTCGACATTCGCAAATCACTTGCTGGAGAACCTTGAGAACCATACGTTTAATGCGGATGATGGGGTTAAACTGTTGCATAAAAACATGGGGGATCATAAATTATTTTATCAGGAAATTTTAGAAATTAATAGAGCGCAGTTAAACTCCTTACCAATCTTGAATGAGCAGCTGAACCTTCCTAATTCTCCGCTATTATATCCGATACGTTGAAACACCTAACAGATGTCACTAAATGTGGAATGATTGTATATATTTACCCATTCGTCGAATTACATCCCGTCAAAACCCACAATACTATTATAATTGTAAAATCACTGGTATTTCCAAAAGAAGTTGAAAAGCGGCAATTCGCCTTCGGCGCCACTCTGTTAATATGGTGTTTACAAAATAAGGATTAGGGCGATTTCCGAAATTTTAACTCAGGTATCGGTGTGGCTCTCAGACGTATAATGTATTGCCTCGTAAATGATATTTGTCGCATTTGTATCTTCTATATAAGCGTTAGACACTGTTTACTGTCTCTCAGTTCGAGTCCATTCGTGTGCTCGAATGCCTGAAGATGCCGAAAGGCGAATCCCGGGTCGTTAGTGACAAAATACATGGAAGTGTACAAAATCTCAATAATCCAAATTTAATATTGAAATTCCATCAAGCACCCTCAGTCGATGTCTTAAATTATATGTATTAGAGAAAATTTAATAATCGAAAGATGTTCTATTAGTGGCCATAAAGAAATTATTTTTAATTATTATTCATTTATGCTTCATAATCGTTTTTTGTTAAAGAGTGCATATTATATTCATATAAATAGCTTTATATTTATATTGTAACTATTAGATATTGTTTGTAACTTAAAGATATTGAATCTTTATTTTTGTATACAATCCAACATAAAATATGATTATTTTCAAATCTTTAGGATCATGAGTTTAAATGAATAAAATGGATTTTTTTCCCTTGTATCTACAAAGAAGTAACTTATATTTTTTGTAAAAAGCATAAATTGAAAATACTCTTTTGATCTTTTAGAAACGGGCATAATTGTTTAACCTGTTTCAATTGATTTCAACAAGTTCAAATGGTTAATCAATTGATAACTGTTCTTTTGAAAAAAAACTACATTAATTTATTAAATTTATATTCATGTATTCTTAAGTATTAAAATTATATCAGTTGTGGAGAAGAACTGTTGTGAAATGCAATGAAACAGGGTGTTTATAAAAACCTGAGAGGAGCATTGAACTAGACTGGAGAGCTGTTTGGCCGCGGGCGATTCCCCGGATTAGTAAATTGATGAGCAGCTACTGGTTATAAAAATCACAACATGTTTTATAGCGTGTGCTTATATACAATACCTGCTAGCCATCGGATAACAGGATATCTGGTTTAATCGTCTGTGAATAGATCAAATTGAATTAGATATATTTTGATTGGATTTAAACTTAACTATATTATTAACGTGTTCATTTATACTCCTACATTGATTGCTTAGAGTATTTTTATTTTTTCTTATCGTTGTAATATATTTTTACACATTTCGAGTAACACTTCGTTCGTCCTTAGTGTTTTATTAAAGATAAGTAAATTTTTACTCCACAAAGCCTTCATATTAATATATTTAGCGCATAATTTAACCTTTTATTATCCTACAAATTAAGCAAATATATCGCAACCCTAGTTTTAGACTATTACGAGACAAAAATTGATATTTTGATGCAGAAAGGTTTAAAATATTATTATTTACCTGGTAAAAGACTATCAAAAGTCTAAATGAATTCTACGGGAAATACAAGACTGAATGAATAGTCTTAAACGTTTAGAAATTTTAGTGTGCGATATTTAAAGCTATGCTTTTTTGAGTGGCTATAGTCTAATATTAGAGATCAAAGTTTTTTTGAGTAGTTTTAGACTATGACATTTTTAAATATAATAGTTCCATGATAGACAAAGTAATGACAATAAACTAAAACGGCGTAGTTGTGAAACATTCAGTAACAAAAGTGATGAAAAATATTTGAAAAATAGGTTTAATTTAAAAATGGCTTAAAAAAAAAAAAAAATGGTTTGTAATTAACACGTTGTTTATTGTTTTACATGAATGCATATTGTATTAAAGAACTTTTATATTATTTCCTATTAGTTTAGAATAATAATATTGTATGAATAGTCAAAATAGTCTAATTTAGACTATGACATTCCAAACATACATGTTCTGAAAGATTTTTCAATTTAAAAAATATTTCATCCAGAATTGGACACCCTGATACACATTGGAAAGAAAATTGGCTTAGTACATTCATTTTTAGATTTAGTTGAAACGGTTTAAATCTTGAAATCCAATTATCTCAGAATGTCATATTTTGACTTGTCATAGTCTAAAAATAGGGGTGTGATATGTTTGTGCTAAAAACCAGGGTATCCGATTTTAGACGATTTATTAATAAATATGAAAGTGAATGACGAAAACCAATATAATGGAAATCGGGAATAATATTATTTATTCAATTATTCAAGTATTCATAGTGTTATCTTTCATAATAATACTAGTAAATTGTATTAACGTTACAATAGTAAATGTTATATTATAATAATTTAATGTAGGTTAATTTAAAAAAACGCACAAATTTAAAACAGCTTCAACACATCTTTCAGTGAAAAAATCTGTAGTTATACTTCAAATAGCATGTCTTTAACAAAATAAGCTATACATAGTAGCGATCACGGCTCATTTTCCGATCGAGCAGATCTCGTGTGGCAGCGTCTCGAGAAAATTCGTCGGAAAATCTATCACCCTGTTTATTTTCATACGCGCCGCAAAAATGTCAACACAATATTCGAGCCGGAAATTTTCTTTCGGGGCTAAAAACGAAAATCGATTTCAAATGAAATTTGTCATGTCTCAGCGGGAGCCGAACGCAAAAACGAGGGCTGCTTTTGCAGGAAATTTGAAACAAATCGAATCATTGTTCGGGCGTTTTTTTTATTTATGTATAAATCCGTTTCGACAGTGTTACATCGGTGCACGTGCCAAAGAAATGGCAATTTCTGATTATAACACACGATTATCGTTTTCAAAATATGATTTATCAAAATAGTACTCGTTTCTGAAAATAGTCTCTGCAGTCAAATATCAATATTGATATTTCTTTTCCAATTTCTATCTTAATACAGTAATTTATTTTTGATGAACTAAATTCAGCATTATTGGTGACTGTTGATAACTGTAAGTTTTTCAAAGGTGACGATTTATTTAAAACCTTATAAAAAATATCTTCTAAAATATATTCTATCCCTTTTCGTAACGTTATCCCAGGAACTAAAATAAATGCCTACATAATATGCTTTGAATTCTCTCTCGTAAGTTATTTTCACGATGAATTCAGTTTTCTTCTTTTCACAAGACTTCCAATAAACTAGGCAAAACCTTTCTCGATTTGTATGATGGATACAATTTTCACCTTTAATAATAACCTAATTTTAAAGATCCTTTTATCTTTTATCAACATACCATCATATCAACAATCCAATGTTGTGTAAAAAAAATTAAATTTCTCCACACCGCTTAAAAAAATAAGCACAATCAAGATAATATTTCCGTTATAATAAATACATCAATTTTACGATATTTTTCAATTCTTATACCATGCTTAAGAGCTGTAATAAAATTATAATACACCTGTCGTGAGCTAAAGGTTTCGCGAGAGGCTTTCACGGACGTGCCCACACTCGTGAACAAAAGCTCACCAACACCGGCTAAAAGCTCTCATTAGTGAAAACAGTCTGCGGTAGCGTCCGCTGGCACCGTTTATTATAACATTAACTCATTAACTCTGGATTAGCATTTTAACTGGTAGATTTACATCTATGAGCGTGTGTGAGTTTTAACTCGGTACACCAATTAGTAAATATTTATTGGTGTTGGTGCATTTGTTTTACAATGGATATTAATATTGTTAACAGCATTTGCGATAATCGCTCGCAATGTAAATTGATACGGGAAATAGGATCGTTTGACATTTAATTGTATCTATGATGCAGAATAAATTGACATTTAAGTCGAGTTAAAAATGTACATTTTATCGAGCTCCAAATGACCATATTAAAAAAACTTGTCAACAGAATTTTTTTTTACTGATAAATGTTTTCGATTATTTTCTTATATGTCTTGCTTTATAAACAAAACGTGAGCTTGTACGATCAATATTCATAAAATTAAACATATACTAATTTCTTTTAAGGTGTTAACTGTCAATTCTTGGTGGACAGGCATTATATTTTAAAAATAAATCGCAATTTGTTTGTACTACTTATTACTTCCAGATGTTTACATCTACAATTTTTTTTTAATCTGAATTGTTGAGATTTTGTAAATTTCCATGTATTTTGTCACTAACGACCCGGATTTTGCCTTTCGGCATCTTCAGGCATTCGAACACACGAATGAACTTGAACTGACCGAAACCCGGGTCGTTGGTGATGAAATGCATAGAAATGCACAAAACCTCAACAATTCAAATTTGATTTTGAAATTTCATCAAGCATTCTCAGTCGATATCTTTAATTGTATTTTATTTTGAAAATATAATAATTTGACTTATTGTAGACTTTTTTTCGTTTTTATACATTTCGTAATATGCATATTTTTATCGATTACTATTGTTTTTAAACTGTGTGTTCATATAGAATTATATAAACCAAATTGAAATTTAAACGAATAACTTCTTATTAATTTGTTAGATCAAAGTTTTGGTGAAAACACTTAAAAACTTCTATAAGGATGCAAATTTATTAAAAGATTATATTGTGTATTTATTGATGATTTTGAAATGTATAAACAATATTATTACTAAATGTCTGTGACATAACTATTTAAAATACAATGGAGTCATTTTATGACCTTAAAAAACATATCTTTTGATTACTAAGCAGGTCGTTATAACACTTATATCATAGTAGTATTTCCTAAGATTCACACGACCAATTCTTTTGTCAATTTATTATTAAAAATCGATTATCGCATTAATATTTTAAACACACATTTCAATTAATTGTATGTCAATTTACATAAAACATCAGAATCTGCAATATGACTGATTTATTGGTACTGGAATATAAATTTACATTTATGTTTTCAAAAGCCAAATTTTAGAGCTATGGAGACACAAATAATCGAAAAGACTATTTTTTATTTTTTATTTTGTTTTGAAATATAATAATTTATTTATGATTCTGAACCAGAACCTAGAGAACCCTAGAACTTCAAAATGTCAGAGATGGCTTGGAAACCGACCGGGTATAATTTAATTAGCGATAAAATAAATTAAAAAACAAAAATATCCAAGCTGAGAGTTT
This sequence comes from Himalopsyche phryganea, assembly GCA_022494535.1. NCBI lineage: Eukaryota > Metazoa > Arthropoda > Insecta > Trichoptera > Rhyacophilidae > Himalopsyche > Himalopsyche phryganea. The sequence continues at coordinate 2,386,968 of JAGVSL010000054.1, read as the reverse complement.
AATTAACCCTTCCGTACTCATGGTGTAAAATTTAGTTACTTCGGTATTTAAACCTTTAAATCATCGAAATACGTCATGCAAACAATCGAAATTTTTTTTTGGAAAAATTTGTAAATAAAATAATTCTACATATAATTAAAAATACATAACAGTTTACGTCTTCTTTGTATAATTAATCATAATTTGAAATCTTCATCAATTTTACCATAAAAAAAGACAACATTACAGTATAGTATAGTAATTAGTATAGTACAGTAACGACCCGAGATGCATGATCGTACCGTGTGCAACCGTTTTGTTTCAAACGCAACTGAAACACGTCTCGAGCCTGTTCTGCTGTGAAGAATTTAGATTCTTGCATCTTTCGATAATATCGCATAGTTTGATATGTATTTCAGGTTTTACACACAAAATATGACGTCAAATAATTACTTAATACTACATAAAACGATATTTCACTGTTTGAAATTGTCATTTCACTTTATAAATGCGTTTATATGACAAAACCGTATGAAATCCAAATGGATTTTTTAGCATGAAAACGGGAAGGTTAATTTATCAGTTAATTTTGAACAGTTTTTTGAATTATTTTTATGAAAAAGTGTATATATAAGATTTCGGTAATGAGTTCCAACAAATGGTCACCCCTGAAGTTAAAAAGTTTACTCATTCCTTATAACGGTGTGATGGTTTCATATATTTAAGTTAAGATTTATTATTTAACAGGTTGAAAATGACAAAGTATTCGGTTTTAATTGCTTTTGAAGTAATGCATTAAAAATTAATATCAGTCAAATACAGAATATACCAGAAAATTTAATTTACCATTAAGTTATATGAAATTAAAAAAAATAGTTATAACAAAGAACTGTATCAATAAGTAGAAAACTTTAGAGTAAATCAACATTTATTTTAAAATATATTGGATACATCAAGTGAATTAGCATTTAATTGGTAGAACTCCATTATTGTACGGTAAAAATAGAGAAATTTTAACATTTTGTTTTTCCATAGTCAGAACTGTGTTTAAAATTAATTTAGCTGTGCTTTATTTACTGGCTTGGAAGAGAGAGTTAATATTTTATATTAAAATGTTTCACTTACTTTTTGAGCTTTTCTTTTATAATTGAGTTGTACAAAGTAAATGCCAATTCAACCAATTTATTATTTAATTTTATAAAAAACTGTTTCAATATAAAAATTATACCATTATAATCAATTTATATTCAAGAAGAATTTTCGTACTCATTATCAAATAAATTTACATATTTATCAGGCATTAGCTTCATTGGTTCATTTAAAGCCTTTTTGATCCAGTAAGCTTTGGAGAGGCATCGTAATTATTCGCTCGGCGTCTCTTGAAAAATACGTGACGTCATTTCCGGGTTTTTCCAATCAAATTGCAGCTCATATTACCCTATCTCGTTCGTTTCATTTCAATGCATGTAAAAATGAACTTATGTGGCATAGTAGTTTTATTTTACACTTTTAACGAAAACTCACTAACGAACTAGCATAGAAGCCTGATAAAAAGTATAAAGAAACGTATAATGTTTATAAAGATTTAGTAAAGTTCAATTTAAAAATGATCAATTGTAAAATATTTTTTTTTAAATAATTGTAAATAAATAACATAGTATGATTTTTAAGATTAACGTGATTTCAAATAATATTGAGTTCATTTTCATAATACACAATGCGCCCTAAGTAGAATAAAGTCTTATTTCTGAATTTGAGATTTTTCATTTCTCAATCGAGTCATTTTTCAAAAAAGTCTGTAAATACGAAATAATTCTGAGTGTTAAACTATTGTTTGTTTAAACAGGATAAAAATTTTCTTAAAAAAAAACAAATATATTTTAACGATCAATTTTACCGTTGTTTTAAATGTGATCAAATGGACAAATCGTTTTTCCCTGACTCTATTTGACTTCAGGATATGAAATAAGTTTATGAAAATAAAGCAAAACATTGCAACCTCATATCCATCTATCAAATATTTAACTTTCAGACTTACGACACTATTTTACTGAGATTGCGGTATGTCATATTTTTCTGTGCTATATCTGCTAACGGATTTTGGTGATGATTTTTATAAAAGTTATGTTGTCTTAATGCAAGGCTTTCCTAGAAATATATATTTTTAATAACGTCAATTAATAGCATAGTCGATTCAAAAATGTACCAAGTAATACAAACAGAAAATTCCAGCTTGAAATAAATCCCTCCGATTTGTTTAACTTATCGATGTTCATCGGACATTCAACACGATTTCATTAGGCGGACGTCTGTCTAAATGAGCAGTGGCTGCCGCTCTGCTGTCATCCGCTATAGGAAACGTCAATCGGATAGGCGCTTGGGACACATGGTGGATGTTCTGTGATGACACTGTATAAGGGGTTATACGTATACCGTGTTGCATATCACGTCTAGTTTGTTTTTATCTGACTCTTATATTAAATGATAATTATGACAATTGCGTAATATACCTAAATGACGTAAACGCTTCAAATCGTTTGACGGGAAATTAGTAGTAGAAATTTGGATTATTGAGACAGTCGATGTCTTAAATTAAATTATAGTAGTAGAAAGTTGATTGTGAATAACTGATTCAATTGACCAAGACGACAATTTTTCGTGAGATAGCTATGAACTTGATTGTTTGAGTTCTGTATTTTGACAAACACATTATCGGATCCATGGTGAAGTGGTCAACGTCGTTGGCTTTGGTTACGGATCTCAGTTCGGACAGTTTCATAATTTGATTTCTTTAATCGATTTATGGATTTCTGTTCGACGACATGGATGTTTGTGATGTCTGATATTCCCTTACACCCATCCGATCTTAAAATCGGGATGTAATGAAAGCGACTAGTCCTGTCCTGGCTTTATCCTTCTATGAATATATGAAAAAAACGAGAGCTTGAGCAACTTGGTAACAAACAGCTCTTGTAGAAAAACTTCTGTGAAGATACCTCCATTAAGAGTACATATTCTCCGCTATGGGAGCGGACATGGTTTAAAAAAAAATTTTACTTTACTACTGTGTAATAAAGTAAATATCTTGTCAGAAATTGTACTCGCCGTTAATTGATGTCGCGATTAATTTTCGTGATGCGAATTGTCAAAAATATTGTTATTTTCAGTACATAATATATCAAGATAATCCTACAGAGAAATAAGTGAATAATAATAAAATAGGAAAACTTCGTTTGTCTATAATTATTACGGCGTCACAATGACGTTGTTCAAACTTCATTCAGCCGAGAGTCTGCTCATTAGCGGTCGACGGGGGAGACTTGTTTTCTTTCCTCTTTATTTTCATTTATTTTTTATTTCCCTGTCTGTTTTTGTTCCGCAGACCGCCTTTTATTTGAGCGAAATTCTGCTAGCCTTTATTTCTGTACAGCGTGCTTCGAGACTTTTCTTCATTAGATGGGAATGTTTATTTCTCAAAAGTATGTAACGGGAATTCAGAAGCATTGATAGTTATGAAATACTCACCAAAGAAAGCAAATACACTTCTTACTTACGTTTGTTCTTCAGAGCAACTAACTTAAGTAATGTTTGACATACAAATAATGAGTGTTAGTTTTTTTTTTAAATTTTATGATCATGTATTTAAGACAAAACCATTGTCTTACTACTTATTATTTTATTATATTAAATCAATGAATAATTCATTAGTTAAAAAAGCTAATAATAGTCGAAGAGAACTATATTGCTCTATTAAGTATACTAAGCGTCTCTCAAATGTAAAAACCATAAACCACTTTTAAGGGGTTCTTGGTGAAAAGGCATTATATTTTTAAAATATAACACGTTTTTTTTGTATTACTTCCACATGTTTAGAATAATGAGTTTTGCTCATCGCGCGCATTATCAACTGATAAAAATAAAATTATAACAAGACTATTAATATACAATTGAATGTTAATAATTACAAGATATAACATTGGCTTAATTATGTGTTGTCACATAATTAAGCCAATTTTATATCTTATAATACACATATTTTTACAAAAATTAAAAAATGATATTTAAAAAAAGATACATCTTGACTAACACTTGATTGCTCAGTAAAAGAGATCATTTTAAACATAAAGGTAATAAAAAATATAATATTGAATTTTTCGATATTGATGTTAATTTTCAGCTTAATAAAATATAGATATGTGTATTTTAAACCTGTTAGTAATTCAAAATTAAGATTGTCAGTTGTATTGTTTTACTCTTGGCAATATTCAATGAGTGTTTATTTGTTTTTCTTGATTACTGTTTCAATGTTTTCTTTTCAATTCCAATAGAAAGAACGTAATCAATTGTACGTAGCTATAAAAATGTCAATATTGTAACGCAGGCTACGATAGTTGCAGTAATTAAAAAACTGCAACAAAAACAAATTGGAAAAAAGCACCGCAACGCAATGAAAATATAAAACGCATTGATTAATTGCTGTAAATCGGGAACCAATATCCACGTAGTGCAACTTGCAACGATAAAAACACATACAAAGCTTTTCGTTAATTAATTGTTTTCATTAAATCATGACCGATAAGCTTTCGTTATTAATTGAGTGAAAGCTGTAGTTGGAAAAGTTTTCATGCAGCGTGGTATATTTTTCAAACAGTGCTAGTTTGTGTTACTTAAGATTTTATGCAAAATTCTTTAAAACAAGTAATTTTTTTTTTCAAAAATAGATTTTCACTACATCGACTAGACCAAAGGTCTCCAAACTACGGCCTGTTAGCAGCACCAATCCAACCCACGGTTGCTGACCGGATATGTATGGTATCCAGCACGCGATAGTTTTTTCACACAGATACTCGTAAATAGTGCCCAAAGCAAAAAAAAGCCACGAGAAAATTTATGCAACTGATTAACCAACTTTTTTGTCGAAAGTACTTAAAATGAGTGTTTAAATCAGGCAAAAGCTGGTTCTGTTCTTGTCAGCTATCAGCTATCTCCGCCGCAATTAAATGTTCTTGACACGTACCCGTAAGTACCAATCGAAATTTGCGCGTAATTCATAAGAGTATGTTGGTATGATGTGTTACCTAGTTATTGGCCCTTGGGACTTAGTAGAGAAGTCAATGTCACCCTTAAGCTATAAAGTTATATATATATATTATTTAATTTCAGGCTTATTTTTTTTATTTTAAAGTGAAAGTATTCGTCATGTAATTTAAGATATCAACTGAAGGTGCTTGATGGAATTTCAATTTCAAATTTGAATCGTTTAAGTGTTGTACATTGCCATGCATTTCGTAATTGACAGTTCGAGTTCATTCGTTTGCTCGAATGCCTGAATATACCGACAGGCGAAACCCGGGTGGTTAGTGACGAACAATTAAACTTTGTATTCGTTATGTTTTTAACGAAGTTTCCTGAATTCATATTTCTTTTACAAAACAAAAAAGAGAAATTGAGCAACCAACTAACAACAACTTTTATTAAGAAAATAATACGATATTAACAATTTTGTCAAATTATAATGCCTTAAATTTTCGGTAGATATTTGTTATAAATATTTCATTAAGAAAAACTAATAACTGATTAAAAATACTCCAGACTAATTTGATAACATTAAAAATAGCTAGTTTTCCTTACATCGGCATGCGATTTTGCAATTCCCACTGAAATTCTCAATTAAGATGACCAGCAGAGTGCATTTTAGCACGGAATATATATTTAGGAGTGTTGCGCTTCGTGAAATGAATATTGCAACATAACGATGAATCGTTTGCCTACCTTACGCTTGATGGAAGACTGATGTAGCACAAGGGTAGGAAAGCTCGTCAGATATAATTCGTTTCATGGGAAAGCTATGATTGCAAAAAGCTGCTTTTAAATGAAGCTCTCTCCTTTGTATTATCTGAACAACTTTATGAGGTATGCCAATCAATTTTATATCAATTTAATAATGTGATATTGAAAAATGTTTTTCACATATAAATAGCTATAGTGAAAAATAAATGTACTCATAAAATCAACGACGGAAATATTGGATTAGAATTTGGTTATAGAATTATGTCATGTTTTAAGTAATTTTATTAATATTGATAGTTGATTAAATTGGCGTTTACTTCGTAGAACTCCATTATAATAAGGTAAAATATTTAAGTATTCAGTCTACAAAATTTTGTTGTTTAGGTGATAAATATTTCAGCTTGGCGCTGTTGACAGAACTAGTTTTAATACTTTGATATTTTACCATATAATACTATTAGTGAACTTTTTTCTAAAAGTATAAAATACCTTTATTGAAATATAAACAAATAATGTTATAGGTATATTGTTTTAATTTAATTCTGTGAGTAATTAATTATGTTATATAATTTAAATGAATATTATTTCTTATATTGAAAATGAATAAATTTAATAATTTTTACAGAGCATCATTTTAAAATCCTTCAACATTCAATTTATTCACAAAATTTTACAACTCTCTCAGTCAGTTATATTTATACGGAAAAACAGTAACTTCATTTTCCCATTTCATGAAAAGTAAAGTAATAATTAAAAGTTTTCGGAGAAAATAACTAAAACCGCCGCTAGATGTCAGTGCATGTTTTACTTGGTGAGTCAATTTCAATTCAAACGATGCTTGGGATTTGGAAACACAATTAAAATAAAAATTTGAAGCGAAACATTGCTATGCTTTGTGTTAAAAACATGTGTTAAATATAAAGTTATATAAGAAAAGTTTCTATCTTATATTATGCCACGAGAATCAAAGCACCGATTACTCAAAATATGTATTTTTCAGTTAGTGCCTTCTTCCAGAACAGTGATGATATTATGCTCGTTGAAAAATCAACGTATAAAATATACTTTTTTCTATTAAGATTTGACAGAAAAGAGCATATTTTTGAAGCAATATCATCTCTCGTCCTACCATAGAAATGGAATACGTTTTGCCAAAACGTTTACTATTTTAAAATACAAACAACTTGATGAAATAAAGTTTAAATTATTACCATTTAATATGTGATTGTATATGTTTGATAAAATTGATTTAACTTAATTCAAATTAAGAAACGTCTTCTTAAAACTTTAATATGTAATTTTATTTTATCTTAAATTATATAATATTATTATTTTTTGACATAAACGTCATCATAAATCAAAGCTTTCTATTAGTAGAAGTTTATTTTTAAAAATATTTCTAAAAATTGACGTTGAATGAGGAACCTCAGTTTTATTTCCAATTCCTCTTTGAAATACCTATACCGAGCTTTTATTTCAAAACGCTGCACTAATTAATCAAGTAGCCGCACCGCGAAAAAATAAAATATTTTTTCTCATAACTTTATTTTCGCTTTCAATACATTTCATTAATCATACACCATACTTTACAGCCACTGAAATAATTGTATCGGTTTTTGTTCAACGGTAATATATTGTATTTCACGTTATTTTGAAAATCTTTTCCGCGGGATTTTGCGATAACATTTATATTAACCTAGTATCTTTTACCCGGCTTCGCCCAAGATGGTGAAAGCTTATATTAGGTTATTAAATTTAGACGTTCGCTAGCTAATGCTGAAATTTTCAAATATCACCGTCAACCGTACCTCTTTTGTTATACCCACAAAATATAGTCTACCTATTAATAATAACGTTAAGAGTTGAAACCAGCTAATATAAAAGATGACAATTTTACTTCCTACACTCTTGTTATGGCGTCGGAGAACTTTCCGATAGACAGCTTGTTGATCTGCATTTAATAATGGCTCCTGCAGCGCCACAAATTGAACATACGATCAGAGTCATATCCTTATTTTCCATCACGATTCCAGATGCACACCAAGTTGTACGAATTTACCAATCGCTTTCTACCAAATTACATACATGGAACTCAATATTTAACACAAATATCTACGTTCGCGTTACTATCTCAACTGTCACTTGCAGAATATATTAGTATTGAGCTGTTGCTAGGCGACTATTATTATTACCTTTTTCGTCCCGAATTGAAACGTCAAAAATATAATGTTTCCAGTTTTAGGTTAAAAGTTAAATATAATTTAAGACATCGACTGAGGGTGCTTGATGGAATTTCAATATTAAATTTGGATTATTGAGATTTTGTACACTTCCATGTATTTTGTCACTAACGACCCGGGTTTCGCCTTTCGGCATCTTCAGGCATTCGAGCACACGAATGGACTCGAACTGAGTCAGTTCGAGTCCATTCGTGTGCTCGAATGCCTGAAGATGCCGAAAGGCGAAACCCGGGTCGTTAGTGACAAAATACATGGAAGTGTACAAAATCTCAATAATCCAAATTTAAAAGTTAAATGTTGAGAGTTGAAATTTGAAAATAGTGCAGTTGAACTAACAATTTTATCCAAAATGACGTGTGAAAATTTCATGTCGGTAATGTACGCCGTTTTGGAGGAGTGTTGTGACCGACAGACATACAAACATACAGATTTCTACATGTATTTTGTGCTATATATTGTGTAGAGATAATAATGTTGGTAAATAATATTAAGCCTTGAATCCAAATGTATATAAATGAATGTTCGTTTGTCCCGTATGCGTTCCTTTACCACTCATCCGATTTCAATGAAAGTTTGGTGAGTTGTTGTGAGCACACCCGTGAAGGTTTCTAAAGAAAAGAATTGAAAAAATAATAATCAAATACGTACAAACAGTGACATCTCAGAAAAACTTTAATTCGAATTAAAAAAAAATTTTCGTTTACGCACCAGACGGAAATAAAAAATATTGTGCATCAAAAAGTACTTCAATAAACAGAATTAAAGCACAAACGAGGTTTTTTTTCTTTGAGTGGCACTGCAACGCATGCCGAGTAATCGCTAGTTTGTTATAAAATAGTCAAACAACAAAGCTAGTTATTTTCTCTTTGTCTCATGATTAGTTTATATTAGTTTCATTAATCATCGATTTTAATCCTGTCATATATACATATTTTTTATTTTCATTGCTACGATCAAATTTAAATTAAAAAACTTTTAGGCCCTTTCCCATACGAAATCTATGAAAATATAATTCTATAAATTCTATATGGTTTTAGATCAGCGCGCTCAACTATCACCAATCTAATGGTGTATAGTGAGTACATATCGAAATCTTTGGATTCCCATTGTCAGGTTAATGTTATTTACACGGATATTTCAAAAGCATTTGATAGTGTCGATCACGGTATTTTGATAAATAAATTAAGTACTATAGGAAGCTCAAATAAGTTTATTAAATTTTTTGTTTCTTATTTGTCAAAACTACGACAATATGTTAAATACGCTGGATGCGCATCAATTATTTTTCCAACTTATTCTGGGGTACCACAGGGATCGAATCTCGGTCCAATTTTATATCTTATTTTTATTAATGATATTTTGGAAAGTATGAGTGGAATAAAGTATCTGCTCTTTGCAGATGATCTAAAACTGTTTTTAACTATCAAGAAGGAGTCTGATTGTACTATTCTGCAACATAATATAGACTCAATTTTATATTGGTCTATAAAAAACAAACTTGACGTCAACATTTAGAAATGCTTTTGCATTTCTTTCTCTCGCTCAAGATTTCCTATTAAATATAACTATGTGATATCGAATAATATTTCACAGTGTTTATCTGAAATTGTTGATCTCGGTATAACGTTTGGCTCTTCTTTCACATTTCATTCACATATTAATTCCGTTGCTATGCGTGCTAGCAAACTTCTCGGGTTTATAGTTAGGCAAAGTAAGCCATTCGAAAACCCAACTGTGTTTCGCACTCCATAAATTTCCTTGGTTCTCAGTACGCTTGAATATGGATCTATTATCTGGAGTCCATATGAAAATTCCTACAAGTTGAAATTGGAGCGAGTTCATAAGAAATTTCTACGATATTTCCTTTTAATAGTTCCCTAAAAGAGTACTACCCAACCAAATTTCTTTTAGGAATGCTATCTTTTCACTCTCTTGAAGCACGAAGATCGTTTTCGATTCTAAAGCATTTCTCTCTTCTTCTTCGGGGACGAGTTTATAATCCTGAAATTCTCATGAATATTAATTTAAATGTTCCCAATTGTTATCTACGTGGCCGAAACTATATCCAGAAAATTTTTATTCCTAAAACTTCTTCTTCGCGTAGGTCATTTGAATCACCAATTGCAAGAGCCGTTCGGATGATTAATGCACTGCCTAGAGAGCTGGATATTTTCAGCATTAAACTCTGGGTATTTTTCACTAATTATTTGTTTCTTTTAAATTAATAATGTCTTGTTTTATTTTGTATTTAAAAATTTAAAAAAATTGTTTTTATTTTCATTATTGTTTTTATTAGTAGTACTGTTTTCAATAACTTTTATTATTGTTGTTACTGTTATCATGTTTGTGAAATGCATGGCGCATTGACGTCAGCTGGAATGCCATGCATTTCAATTTTTTTAATTTACAATAAATAAATAAAGGATTAAGCAAAAAAGGTTATAAAACAATACATGGATGAGATCAAGTGGGCTACTTGGTAGCAAATCATTCTAATCCAAGTTTTAATGTGTAATGTTTGGATAGGTTGCAAGTACTACAAATACGTGCATTACAGAAAAGTCTTACGTGAGTCAAAGAATGTAAAATGTATAATATATAAATAGGGATTTTTATCCTGTACCAAAGCACGACAGTGCATTTTTATAACCACTGGCTGACATAGTGTTTGGAAGATATTCAAAATAATCCCTGATTTTCTTGACTCACTTCGTTGGCCAGCGAGAAAAAATTGACAAAATTTATGTTAATGAGATAATTATTATGGTAATCACAGTGTCAAAGTATAATAACTTTGCCAATTGAGTGGAAAGGCTGATGTGGCGGACAGATTTGAGAGGAAAATTTTAATTACAAATTTTGACGAAACAACTTGGCGCGGATTAATAACGGAAAGGTGTCTAGGGCATTAAAATTGTCGCCATAATAGGTTATTTTAAAAAGTTTAATCTTGCATGAATTTAATGTCATCAGTCGAGTCTATAGACACAATTTATTGTCAGTCAATACTTTCTTATTCGCACGCTGAATAATATAATTGCCGATCGTTTTAAAATATTAAAAAATAATGTAATTATAGAGTTAGTACGAAAAATTGTTAGTGAAATATAGTGAAGGAAACTATAACAATATATAAGGATAAATTATTTAAAAAAATGTCTATAAGAAGTCTTTCATTGGACGTTCACACAATGTTTTGTAGAGCCAATAGTAATGATTTATAGCTTTGTATTTTTAATTATTAATAAAAAAATATCTAGCATTACAACCAATGCGCTAAATTTTTTGAAAATTGGTAAATCATACTAGATAAACTGGACGAAAATTTTCACTGATGTCCAAGATCACAAATCTAAATTTGATATCACATAAGGAAAATATTCATGAGGATTTTTTATTTGTTGTCCAAAATCAATGTTTTGTTTGGTTTTCATCGATTCATAATTTAATTTATTCAAAATATTTCAATTCATTTAAAAATGATTTTTAAACTCTTCTAATACATTCATTTACTAGTTTATAGTTCGTCTAATCATTGCCTGTGTGACCATTTATTCATAAAATATGTTATAATTTATTTATTTAAAATTGTCTAATTTGTTTATTCATAATTTTCTAATTGATTTATTCATGATATTCTCACTTATTTATTCATCTCAAAGGAAAATAAATTGTTGAAGCTTCGTTCTCAAGAGGATTGTCGACTAAGCGAGTCTAAACGATAAACGCTTGACATAATGCAATTTAAAATGGCTAAAATGTTTTTTTCGCTGTGTAATTTCATTAATACTGAATTTACGGAAGCACATCTTCGCTGTCAATTTGCATATATAAGACTACGTACCTTTGTACGATGCAGTGCTATTAAATTTGTAAAGATATTTTAACGCTTGTTACGTCGTTTGATCATAATAATGTAAACAGAGTCAAAACGTTTATCACAATTTCAAAAATTGTAATTTTAAATTTTACAATCAATCCTTGTGAAGTTACTCGATTGGTTATTAAGTGCAGTTCCACTAGCATTATGTCAAAGCCCTTGACGTAGATAAAGTACAAACTGAAATTTTTCACATCCTAATCGTTCTCGCTATGCCCCGTTTTTAGGATCTGATAGGTGAGAGGGAATTTAGACATTACAAAAATTTACGCCTACGAACAGAAATCCACAAATCGATTGGAAAATCAATTTAAGAAACTGTCCGCACCGGGACTTGAACTCGAGACATCCATAACCGTAGCCAACGACGTTAACCATTGTGCCAAGAAAAAAATCACAGTGAAGCTTTCTTTTTATCGAACAATAACTAACAACTACTCATTATCTAACTATAATTAAATATTTCCAATGAGGAAAACATTTTGTTTAATACTTTCATTATCAAGAAATTTTCAAGCATTTTTTTGTTATTATTATAATTAAAGTGCATTCGCCATGCGCTTAACCCTTGTGTTATTATTAAAACAATAATAAAAATCCAAAAACTATCAATTTATTAAACATGTTGAACTAAATAATAGACATTATATGAAGAACAAGTACTTTTTCCATTAAAGAAATTCCCGTAATTTGCATCGGTTTTAGACATATAAAATACTTTTAAAGTATTGTTTGAAACTCTACTGGCTAGGTTATTCGCTCTTAATAGTGAACATAATTTATTCAGCAAAATAGTTTTCGTTACTGTACATTCGTAAGCTTTCAGTAACACTTTGATAAAGCTCCACTTTAACCGCCCTATTTGCGAACTGTGGGCCGCGAGTCTGATACACATTTATTTCAGAAAGCTATCACGTGATCTATTCAAAATCTGGATAATATAATTGAATTTATTTTGATTGGCTTAGTAATTAAATAAGTTCGTGACAGGGATACAGCCATTTAATTTTCCAGATTCCTACCATAGGAAATAACCATTTCTAATATACGAAAATTCTCTTCCTTACATTACGTCATTTAAAAGCCCAAATGTAAATATGTTAGGAAACACCTTCTCGATACCAATTATTCTTTTTTATGGACCTAAACAAAAGTTAATGCATAATAGTAATTAAACTATTCTAATAAGTACTGTCAGTACTATATTTTAAAAATAAAACACAATTTGTTTGTGGTACTTCCACATAGTTATACTGACCAGGACCACTTCGCTCATCACGAGCATTATCAACTGAAGTCATTACTCGCAATGAGCGATACCGGTCCTGGTCATTATACAAATGTGAAGATAGTAAAAAGAAACTTCATCTTTGGTCATATTCTTCACGTGTGAGGGTCGTGACCTACGCCTATCGCAACAACTTCCTTTCCTTTGACGATCCTTCGTCTCTCTCTCTTCTGCCCTCTGCTGCTTTCAGGCATCGGTAAGGATAAGCTGGTGGCATTATTCAATTTGTCGATAAAGTGAGATGGGGCCCTTCCGCGTCCCCTCCTACTTTTGACATTTCCTGTGACGACAAGCCTCTCAAAATTGTTGGTAGACTTGCGGGTGATGTGGTCAAAAATGATGAGTAAGCGTCTTGTATAAACGACCAACAGTAAATCCTGGATTAAGAGCTCGTTCAGGATATATGCGTTTATGCGCTTGGCTTTCCATTGTATGTAGAGCATTTTTTTCCGGCACCACATTTCAAAAATGTATAGACATTAAAGAATTCATATTTTCGATGATTCAATGAAAAGAAAAATAGGCACATAACACAATGCAAAACAATATAAGTATTATGTTAATCCTTTCGGTTATAAAATATAAATTAGAAAATCTTATAAAATAGACCTTATAAATATAAAAATCTTTTTTAAAATTTTTTTTTCAAACACTTACTATTTCAGACATGCACAACGGATATTTTTTTATAAAAATCTTGAAAATGAATACATAATAACAATTACCTATTATAATTTAAGACATCGACTGAGGGTGCTTGATGGAATTTCAATATCAAATTTGGATTATTGAGATTTTGTACACTTCCATGTATTTTGTCACTAACGACCCGGGTTTCGCCTTTCGGCATCTTCAGGCATTCGAGCACAGTTCGAGTCCATCCGTGTGCTCGAATGCCTGAAGATGCCGAAAGGCGAAACCCGGGTCGTTAGTGACAAAATACATAGAAGTGTACAAAATCTCAATAATCCAAAATTACCTATTATGTTTGTCAAACGCGACACATCCTTTACGAACCACTGGTCAATACAGCTTTGATTCGACCCATACAAAACTGCATGCATAAATTACTCTCTCCACAATATTTTAAGTACCTAGTTGCATAAGCTGACAAGCGCAGAGTATTAATTAATTTGGAACTTACTATTTATGTGAATACTTTATCATGATTATTCAAAAACATCCCCCGTAACCCAATTCAATTGTATTCCCTACAAAACAATACATAAATTTATTTCTATATTACTTAAAATAAAGATTCTTCAAAAGCGTTTATTTAAAACGATTACGATTAATCATTTGCCAGAATTTCTTTCGTAGAAAAGAGAAGTCGTAATATAAATCTTTTCTATGTAAAATGGTGCGTAATTTAAAAAAGGAATGAAAATGAACACCTAACCAAATAATAATAACATCTTTGTATGGAGTTTGAATGGAGTCGATATAATTTATTGAGTTTGACATTAGGTGTTTTATTTCATCATCATTGAAGGAAAGTTTTTTTTTATTTCTTATTGTTTTACAGGCACACACTAGCAATTTGATCAAATTCAAATGTATTAGTAAAACATTAATAACATACGATATACATGCGCCAGTCATCATTTGAAAAGTCCAAAGTGTAAAATTATTTAAATTATCTGTGAAATAGGTCATACAAAAAATTTAAAATGTTGCTATTTGTAAATAAAATAGTTCTACATATAATTAAAAATAAATTATAGCTTACATCTTCTTTGTATAATTAATCATAATTTGAAAACCTCGTCAATTTTACCATGGAAAAATACAAAATTATTGTATAGTATAGCAACGATTAGTATAGTGTAGTAACAATTGGAGATGAATGACCGTACCGTGTGCAACCGTTTTGTTTCAAACGGCAGCGAAACACGGCTCGTGTTTGTTATGCTATGAAGAAT
Organism: Himalopsyche phryganea; assembly: GCA_022494535.1. Classification (NCBI taxonomy): domain Eukaryota; kingdom Metazoa; phylum Arthropoda; class Insecta; order Trichoptera; family Rhyacophilidae; genus Himalopsyche; species Himalopsyche phryganea. The sequence continues at coordinate 2,371,869 of JAGVSL010000054.1, read as the reverse complement.
TTCGATTCTTGCATCTTCTGATAATTTCGTATAGTTTGATATTCATGGAATTTGTATTTCAGGTTTTACACACAAAATATATATATCACTTTTTGAAATTGTGATTTCGCTTTATAAATGCGTTTATATAACGAAATGTGACTGCATGAGATTCTATATAGAAGGGATTTTTTTAGCATGGAAACGGGAAAGTTAATCTTTTACTATTCATCTAATTTTTGAAGAATTCAATGAAATTATAGATTTATCTAAACAATATATTTATGATATTATAAACATAATGTTATTTCTTTATAATATTAATAATATAAGTTTTCACAATGGTTTCTTATTTCTTACAGTTATAATTACCACTGTCATTCTAAAATTGCCACAGACTACCACTTGTGAGACGTTTGGAACTGGTATATATCGATATTCTACACATTTCATAGACTTTGGAACTGAATTATACATGTGTTTGAAAAACTGTAGGGATGTACGGAATTTTGCATTTAATTTTTAGAAAGTACTTATAAAATACATAAATATTTGACGAGTTAAGCCAACGCTATAGTTTTGTGCTTAAAATAAGTTCAAAACATTGTGTATGTAATTTTATTGACTTAACTGGAACTTGTGAAAGAAATATTATATTTTTATTCCAACTGAAATTACTGCCTTGCTGATTTAAGCTGGTCCCGTTCATACAATAAAAGTGTGGGATACGTACTATAAACTGTGTGAACGAGTCGAAATATTTTTTTTCTGTGATACTAAACTATTTTTTTTTATTAAAAAAAATAATCTTTAATCAATAAAAACAATTGAATTAATAATTGTATAAGTCAGTCACGGCAGGTAATTTGTATTAGCCTTTACTCCATGTATAGAACAATCGGTCATTGTCACTTAGTGTGGTCGCGTGAGGAAAGCGATACATTACAAGAGACGTGTTCAACTTTACTTAAATTGGGGCCATAAATAAAAAACGTCATGTCTCACTCTGTAATTATAAATACGATTATAGTCTTCTCTAAAGTAATGAAATTAAAACCAGGAAAAATCAACCGTTAGTATTTTAAAAAATAAAACACAATTCATTTGTACTACTTCCACATATTTATAATGATCAGGACCAGTTTCGCTCATCACGAGCATTATCAACTGATGAGCGTCTTTCCACCAAGAATTGACAGTTAACACCTTAAAAGTGATACAGTTAGTAAGTTCGTCAGTTTGTCAGTTTGAGTTTATTCGTGTACTCGAATGTCTGAAGTTGCCGAAATTTTAACAATTCAAATTTCATCAAGTATTCTCAGACGATATCTTAAATTACTGAGCAAATATTTATATTTACTTGTTTATGAGTCCCAAAATCAGGTCCATATAACATTTAATTAATAATTAGATGATTATATTACATACATTTAAGTGAAACCGAAAAGTTATTTAAGAGCGGTATTTGAGACTTGAGGCAACTGTAATATAGTGTTTGATATTAATTAGTAGCTACATCTATTTAGTTTTTCAAACGGTAAAGGGGTATTAATTAGTCGAATTGGCTTCGAGAATTCAAGAAGTAGTTGTGGAATCATTTTCCTTGAACTTTAGATTTCAAATTCTTATTTTCAAAAAAACTGATAGTGTGTCATTAAAATTCTTCTTTCTCAAAACTTTGGGAAAAAAGTTATTTTACGGGGAATAACGCTATGATTTGGAAATAAGTATGCTATATGTTGGGTATGTGATGCAGTGGTCTCACGGGCTAGAATTCTAGTATGCACAGATCATAAATTGCACAGAATCTAGTATGCACAGAAAATCAATCACGAAGAGCATATCAGAGGATGAAAGGAAAGCTGCCATTACCACTGCTACAAGTTTTTAAAAAAACTTACACGCTAGCATCTTCTCGCTTAAAATATGCCATCATTTCCACTAAGAAGAAGGCATGGAAAAACTTTGTGCGTCAAGTCAGTTCAAGTGATCCTTGGGGTGCGGTATACCAGTCGATTTCAAACAAAAAAAATACTTCCAGAATCTTGAGTGGAATCTTAAATTCAGGCGAATTCACAATAACAGGTGAGAGTACTGCCGAAGCATTTTTGGACTCACTAATTCCCACAGACGATCCAACACTCGATTCCATAGAGCACACAAGAATCCGGAAAGATGCCTTTGACTTCCCCGATTATGTGGAAGATGATTCTCCACCAGTCACCAAGGAAGAGCTGGAATGTATCTTCAAAAATCTTAATGCTGCTAAATCCCCGGGCATCGACAGGATTGATGCTGAATTGTGCAAAAGAGCATGGATGATAGCTCAACATGAGTTCATCTGTCTATACCAAAGCTGTCTAAAACTGGGTGTTTTTCCAGATTGCTGGAAAACGGGTCTTTTGATAATCATTCCAAAGCGATGTGATAAACCACCAACTGACCCAAAAGCCTACAGGCCTCTAACCTTGCTCCCAATCCTAGGTAAAATTCTCGAAAAACTTATTTTTAGACGTCTTGACATATATATTTCAACTAATAACCCAATATCTGCAAATCAGTTCGGGTTCAGGTCAAAGATTTCAGTAGACGATGCCATTAATTGTTTACTCAATGTGGTGGCATGCTCACCTTTTAAATATGTTCTAGCCATTTCCCTTGACATTTCAGGAGCATTTGACAACGCATGGTGGCCAATGATCTTAACGAAATTGAAGCGTCGACAGATTCCATCTGACCTTTTAAAATCATCTTGAGCTATTTTTCAAGCCGAGACATAGTCATTTCTACAGGGAATTCCCTGATCCGAAGAAAAGTCACTCGAGGTTGTCCTCAAGGTTCGATTCTTGGACCACTTCTATGGAATATTTTATTCGATGATCTCTTGGACCTTCCGCTCCCTCAAAACACCCATATACAGGCATATGCTGACGATGCAATAATGCTTATTCAAGGAAACAATAGAAGTACTCTTGAACAGCTATCAGCTGACTGTTTAAGGCAAATAGCTACATGGGGAAATTGCAACAAATTAAACTTTGCACCTCATAAAACATGCAGCATAATGCTTAAAGGAAAACTGTCTCGAAAGCCAATAATAAGGTTCAATACAATAACAGTTCCTGTCCAGCGAACCATGAAAAATCTTGGGGTAATATTGGATGACAGATTATCTTTCTTAGATCACGTTAAAACTACTATAGCCAGCTCTAAGATAAGCTTTGAAAAGGCAGCACGCATGGCTAGGGTAAGTTGGGGCTTAACATTTCCTACGGCGCGACTCTACTACAAATCAATATTCCTTGGTATTGCGTGTCATGCTGCAAGTTGCTGGGCATATAGATGTTCCCAACGACAGGAAATATGCCAAATGCTTCTTCGGGGGCAAAGGTTTCCACTTCTTGCTATGTCCAAAGCCTATCGAACCTGCTCAACTGAATGTCTTCCTGTTATGTTAGGACTTATTCCTCTAGATTTAGAAGTCCAAAGAAGAGCTGCAATTCATCTTTTATTGCTCGGGAAACCAGCTCAAATTGGCAGCACAATTCTTCAGCCATTGGATTGTCAACAGTTTCTCAAAGCTAAAGTGAAAAAACTCTGCTCATTAACTGTTCTAATGACTTGGCAAAAACGGTGGTTAATATCTCCTCGGGGTAGAACTACCCATCTATTCTTCTCAGATATTCTCTTTCGTCAGAATGCAACATGGTTTTCTCCAGATCACTGGACTTCCCAATTTATCACTGGTCATGGTGCGTTTAATGCCAAATTATATAAGTTTAAAATTAAACCAAACCCATATTGTCCTTGTGGTGATAAAAATCAAGATTCTGAACATATTCTTTGGGATTGCCCAATTATGTCCATTGAAAGAGATATTCTTTATTTGTCCTGCAGAAATAGTCGCGATGGTCCTATAGGACATCCGGATCTGGTTTCTTCTCCGGAAAACTTTTATCAGTTCAAAAAATTTGCGGCCTCCTTTGGAGAAAAAGTTTACCTTCCCTGCCCCTCACCATTTAATCCTTAATTGTTGCCTCACCATAGAAAGTTCTGTGTATTTAAATTAATTGCTAGTTGACGACTTTAATATAATTATTGTGTACTCATCATATTCCTTCAAATGTTACATTATTATTATTTCTTATTGTTACTTATATTATAAATATTTATTGCTGACTTAACGTATCATTGAGGAGACATGATCTCCGGTATGATACTAACAAGTTCATCGCATTAAAAAAAAAAAAAAAAAAAAAAAGATCATAAATTGATTTTTCAATCGATTTATGGATTTCTAGGAATAGGTTTTGAGCTTTCTAGAATTCCTTTTCACCCATCCAATATTTAACTACTACACTATTACAGTTCTAGTGCTATCCTTTTTCTCTTTGAAAAAGAGAGGTTGAGCAACTGAGATACGAGCAGTTCTCATAGGAAAAATGAGATACCTCAATTAGGAGTCCATATGCTCTTCATTGGAAGCGGTCTTGGTATTTATATGGTTTACAATATGTAAATAATCACATGACGATTTGGATCATATTATAAAAATCAAAATATTTTTTTTAAATTTATGTTTTTATTTAAGAAGTCAAATAAAAAAAATATTCTCATCTTTTCTCTCCCAAAAAGTGCTTCAACAAATTTAAAAAAAAAAGAAATGATTTGTCTTAATTCTTACGTCCCTTTCATTTGTTGAATCCTGAGCATTTGTTATTGTACTGAGCTTTCATACCCCTGTATTACAACCATTATACGTTTAACTTAGAGAAACGATAACGCACCTTAAGGGTAGGGCTTTATTTTAGTTGTGAAAAAATACAGTTTTGACGTCACCTATCAAATAGATAAAGCTGACATTCAGGCACACTTTTAATCTTTTTCGTTGTTACGGGTTTTTTTAAATAAAAATTAAACAATACTTTTTCACGTCAGGCTAGTCGTGACTAAGAATTTTATTTCTATATTTAATAACTATTCTCATACTTTCAAGTGTATTGATTGTACAGAGCAACATTATCTAAATAAATAGTTTTCGCATTTATTTTATGCGTTTTTTAATATAGTTCGTTAGTACAATACATTTTCATTTATATATATACATATATATATATATATCTCTATAAAAATGAATGTAAGTATATTTGTTTGTCCTCTATGCGTAATTTTACCATTCATCAGATTTTAATGAAACTTAGGCAATCTGTTGTAGACACTCCCGTCTAGGTTTCTGAAAAAAAATCTTAAATCTAAAAAAAGAATCAAATATACATACAGCGACATCTCGGAAAACCCTTCTGATTTATTTGTGTACGCACACGGAAAATTATTGTGTATCCAAAATAGAGGTCTGCACGGGTCTGGGCTTGGTCCGTACAGACTTTATACTTTATACTGCAGGCATTTAATTTTCAGAAAAATATTTCGGACAATGTTCTGGTCATGAGTCAGCCATAGGGCAATACTATTCATAACTGAAATAATTTATTTCACATGTGCTATGAGTTTTGGTGGAAACATGATAACAATAAGATATATTGCTTGAAAAGTATAAATCAATTATTATTGAAAACAATCAATATTGAAAAAATCGGGCTTTTTTCGGACTGGAAAAAAAATCGGGTTTTTTGGTAGGGGTCGTGTAACAAGTGTAATATCCAGACTCGGGCTCGGGCTGGTCTAGGTCTGAAGATGTTTTGCTCGGATGGGATAATTTTATAAATTTTTGGCCCATGCAGACCTCTAATCCAAAAGTATTTCAGTAAACAGAATTAAAACACAAAAACTTTCTTTCTTTGAGTGGCATTTCAAATTGCAAAGCATGCCAGGTACTCACTACTCACTAGTACGATTATAAATAAACAACGTAATGAAAATCTCATTTTCAACTTGTCATTACACAAGTTTTGTTCATAGAATTAAAAGTGTGACGTAATATGTGACATATGTCTCATCCGCGCTTTTTTATTTTGGGAAAAAATATGCTTTTTTCTAAGCAATGTTACAAATTTTAAATAAATTTTACTATAACCGCAGAATAAGAGCTTTTGCATGTTTATAAAATCTATCTCATTTCAATGATTTCTGGGCAGTCAGCCTTACATTGTAAGTTTTAATATATTTTAATAAATGTGACATCAATGATCAAAGACAACATTATTTCATTTTTCAGTTGGAATCCAATTTACGTTTGTTTCAGACTTTCAGATATTTTTTGTACACAACTCCTAATAACTCATTTTTTATTTGGTGTTAAATATATGCACACATTTCAGCTAAACATTGCAATGTGATATTGTCAATTACATAAAAAAAGTAAGAGTCCTTCCGCTATTGATTCATTATCTAGAAATATTTATTTAAAACAATAATTACCTGTTATCCTAGAATCTATTATTATTTTTTATGATAAAATATCGCATAAAAAATAACTTAACTACATTTTGTATCAGGAAATATCATGGTATGATAAAACCATTCATCCTTGTGTAATTGTGTTTTATTATTGGAATCAATCTAATAAATGTGAGTTAACTCTAGATATTAATTATTTAACAGTCTTGTTATAAGTGTAAATTTAAACAATAAACATAAAATCAGTTGCGTCGTAGGATCATTGTAATACAGTTTGTATGGAACTTGCAACTGGGTAGCGGATACGAAATGAATTTTGGTTTCGTAAATAACGATTTTGATTAAATATTTTACTTCCACATCAATAATATGAGAATGGAAACGTTAAAGAAAATATTATGTCAATCTCAGTCAGTGTGATCTTTATATTTCATTAGCCAGTGCCTCACAATAACTAGAGTTTAATGATATTCCTGTTAGTAAACAATCATAAAGATGCTCATCTGGGAGTCGAGATCTATATTTTGATTTTATTTAACTCGTGTTTGAAAACAGTGATTCGCAAACCACGTGGAAACAAAAAAATATTTTATTCCATATGCCGCTTATTTTAAAAATGGAAACTTCTTCCTTTCCATTATATTCCAAAAGTCTTTATCTGATATTAAGTATTTTGGCATACTATTCTGAAGGCCTAAAATTTCTAGCTCCAGTTATTTTTCCCGCATCCAGTTCTCTAGCAGAGTAACCAGAAAACATGAACATGCTGACTTATGCAGAAAACTATTTCAAATTACATTTTTACTAAATAAGTATTTTAGAAACGTCAAAGTACAATTTTTAAAAATCTGTCGCGGTTGAACAGTGACGAGCGTGCACAAATCGGTCACAGTTGGCGCCATGGCACCCGCGGGTGCGGGGTAGGGAATCCTTGGTATAAACGATAATATTTCCTTAATTATAAATTTTCTAATATCCTATTTCTGCTTGAAAGTTTTCCGACCCTTTTTAAAAGGCTTCACAGGCAGATGGACGCCTACAAAGCGAACTGAATCAAGTTAAATTCGGCGTGTAATAAACATTACGCCCGCAAAGAACTTTATTTATATATATATATATAAAAGTGACACTTTATTCGTTACTCGATAAAATTCATACTCCAATAATTTTTGGCAGATTAAATGTTTAATCAAAGACACCCTCTTCAAAGGGGAAAACACCATCGCTTGGATGACTACTTTTGGACCCTTAGTTATTTTTGCGTGCCATTTTATAAATATACGCTTTTAAAGTAAGCTCTTTCGTGGGTAAAAGTTACCCTTAAAAAAAGAATCAGTAGAGTTTGAATTATATAAGTAGACGATGGAACTTAGATAGAATTTAGTTTTGAAAATACTTAATAAATGTCACTTCAATTAACTTGGTCACTTTTTTCACAATTTGTTGTTTTTTCCTGTAATAAAATGATCTCAACAAATGAAAAACATTTCACTAAGTCAACATTTATAATAATGAAATACATAAAAGCGTTCCGGGACATAAAATTTTAAGATCAGTTTTAATTGGCGTGAAGTTTAATATAGTATTTTCGATTGAAATTTTTCAAAACTAATTTCTAAGTGTGAAATGTTTGCTTTTTAGTTTTAATTAGTTATATCCATTACTTATAAATTGTAAAATAACTACAAAGCATACTATTTATGATCAGTATACAATATAATATCGAAGTTTAAAAAAACCTCTGTTAAATTTAAAAAATTGTTTTATATGGATTTCTTGGCAAAAAATAACGAAGAAAGATACATATAGTTAGATTTAATCGCAGGACTTTTCTTCATTGTTTGATCAATCGTTGAACTAGTTCAAATTTGACCATTACGCAAGCTAGTGTTTATTTAAGCTTATGAAAAGTTATTGTATAATGAATTATTCAAAAAAACATTCATGATGAATTTAATGTTTGGAAAAGGTCGTCCTACGAAAGAAATATCGTGGAAATTTGATTTTGCTTGACGACATGGAGCTGAACTCAATATTTCCGAAAAAAATGTGACATATTATTACGACAAATCGAGGTACAGGGTGACCTTCCTTGGCAAAAAAAAAACATTCGCCTTTATTCACCCGATGACAAAATTGTGAACGGGGGCGGAAAATTACCCATTTTAGCAAAAATAAATCCTAACAGTTTCGATTTCGGCTTGAACAAATATACTCAAGTTTTCCGATGGCCACGAGAATTTTTCGAGGCAAAACCATATTTCCCTCGGACAAAGAGGACATATAATATTGTTAGGTAAATGGGATGGAAGACAACATTGCAAATGCTCGTTTCTAGACAATCTAAGGCAAATGTGTTTTATAAGCGTGTACATCTTGATATTTATAAAATAACTGTGTATGCAAGAAAACTTACAACTTTTATGGGATATGAATAATGTTATAGTGCCGTTGTCTGTATACTCCATTGCATATTATTGTAAATATGATATTAATGATATTTGAGAAGAAAATTTCTCACTCAGAATTCAGTTGGTTGAAAGGCATTAAAATACATATGAACCCTTCCGTATTCATGGTGTAACAATGAGTTACTTCGGCCATTAAGCTTTTAAATTATGTGTGAAATAGGTCATAAAAAAATTGAAAATGTTGTCATTTGTAAATAAAATAGTTCCAAATATAATTAAAAATACACTATACTTTACGTCTTCTTTGTATAATTAATCATAATTTGAAAATCTCGTCAATTTTGCCATCGAAAAATACAAAATTGTAGTATAGTAAAAAATATTGTAGTATAGTAATAATCCAAGATGCATGACGTACCATATGCAACCGTTTTGTTTCAAACGGCACCGAGCCACGTATCGAGCTTGTTTGGATAGGAAGAATTTCGATTCTTGCGTCTTTCGATTATTTCATCTAGTTTGATATTCATGTAATTTGTATTTCAAGTTTTACACACAAAATATGATGTAAAATAATTACTTCATACTACATAAAACTATATTACACCTTTTAAAATTGTCTTTTCGCTTTATAAATGCGTTTATATGACAAAATCCACACTTTAACGAAATGTGACTGCATGACATCCGAATGGTTTTTCTTAGCATGAAAACGGGAAGGTCGGGAAGGCATTTATTTTAATTAATGTCCTTTACCTATTCAAACCATTAAAAATTCAATGGTTTTATGTAAGTTAAAGCAATTCTAGTGCGCATCAGCGATTGGCAACGCTATGAATTGATTAAAGCATTAATCTTCCGTCCATTTTATACTATAGCCCCAGCATCGCTAGCTAAGGCCATTCAAGAAGTACTCAAAGAGCATTATCATATATAATACAATAGCCTGAGATGTTTCCCGATCTTCTTTGCTTATAGTCTTAATTCTTATCAACTATATTCCACTACATTCCTCCAATTTCAGAATCCGATTTCTTGTCAGACTTAAAGTCATCCAGAACTTACTAACTTGGGTCTGACAAAACCATGGGTAGATTCAGAATGAAACATATTTGTTTGACAAGAACACATAAATTTCGGATATCGTCAAACAAACGTAACTCCCTTTTAAATGGTTTATAATTAATACTACTTTATACCTAAATCAAAATGCAATTTTTAAAACTTATGTTCGAAGCCGGGTATTAAATTCACATTAAGGGTATCTTGATATCTTTTACGCATTTTTTTATCGTCAACTTACATATATTTTTTGTATTCATATTTGAAAATTAAAATATCATGTTTGGCGTGTCACGAAAGATAAATGGAAAAATAGTTTAATGTTAGAGATGACCTCGCAAAAATATCTAAAGTAAACCAAATGTGATAATATTTGACAATCGTATTGTTGGGCTGTGCGTGAGTTTTTATAATTAATTTCTTCGTCGAAAGGTGTGTGGCCGAGTTATTTAATTTACTAATCGTGATTTATTATTATAAACAAAATAAATAATTACTCGCGACTGTTCATACAATACTTCGTCACGTTTTTAATTAATGTGCCAAATTAAAATTAAGACATAAATTCCAGCTCGGCGAAAAATAATTAAAGATTTTTTTTTTTGTTTTGTCTTAATCCTTGATAAGAGTAATGTTTTATTTTCAATTACACTGAAGTATAAATGAGGTAATTTATTCCTACTCTACTTATTTTTTTTTTAAATAAAACCCGAAAATTTTCAGGAATGTTTACATTTGTTGAAGTTATTTCTTTTAATATAAAACTATTAGTTCAAAGGATCCAGGTATTCGTGTGAAACAATCAAAAGAGTTTATTTTAAACTAGTGAGTACCCGGCATGCGTTGCAATACCACTCAATGAAAGAAAGAGCTTGTGTTTCAATTCTATTGAAGTGCTTTTGGATAAGAGGTCTCAAACAAGTCGAAATTTCACGAAATTACCCGGTCCGAGTCCATCATCTTCAGGCCCGGCCCAGCCCGACCCCGAGTCTTAATATCACACTTGTTATCCGAACCCAACCTGAAGCCCAGATTTATTTTTCTCATCCCGAAAATTGACAGATTTTTTTTAATACAGTAATTCATTTATACTTTTCAAACAATACAATATGTTATTGTTTTCATATTTCCAACGATATTCATAGCACATTTGAAATAAATTATTTAGGGTATGAAAATTATGAAGTTATTTTTCTGTCTGGTTCAGAGATATCGCTAGTTGTACGTATTTGATTCATTTTTTTAGATTTCAGATTTTAAATGTTTTCCTTCAGAAACCTTTACGGGTGTGTGCACAACAACTCACCAAAGTTTGATCGAAATCGGATGAATGGTAAAGGAATACATAGAGGACAAGCAAACAAACAAACAAACAAATCTTCATTTTTAAATACATAGATTTAATCAGTTGTAAAAATAATTTAACTTACTGACTGAAGGTGCTTGAAAGAATTTCAATATAAAATTTGGATCGTTCATTAATTGATACCCGAACATGCCAAAGACGAAACCCGAGTCTTAAGACGCAAAACCTATAAAAATTTGAAGAATTCAAGCTTGTTAAGATAATTGATAATAATCTGAAAATGTTACCGTTGATGAACGAATTCGGTTTTGATTGCTCAAAAAAAAAATTGTGAACCAAGTACTTCAATTAAGTGGAGATTATTGATTGCAACTATGAATTATCATACAAACATAATATCATTTAGTGTTATTCCAAATAGGTATTCCACCTTTGTCTAATACTCCGATAAAATTTATGCGTATCTCTTAATAAAAAAAATGTTTGTTTATTATTATTTCAAAGCTTTTGGGTAAAGTGACCACGGATTGTTTAGCATACAATATTATATAAGTGACTTTAGATGTTTATGTGTATATGTGTAGTTCATTATCAATCAATTATAAATTTTGTTGATATTTGGAATAATGTTAAAAGTTTTTAAAATAAATGTTTTTTTACTTTCAAATACTTTTTTTATAAGATGTAAAAAATTTTGGTACCGCGCGTTAAGGTCAGCGCGCTAATGTAGTTGCACCCCCATTATCATAATAATACGTATAGGTAATATTTCGTAATACGTGCGGAACTGAATACTTTGTCAACGCTTTCTTACATTAAGACAAATGAATATTTTCTAAAGTGATATTTTTAAATGCGTGTGATTATATGAATTATTGAATATAGCTAAAGCGTGAACTTGTAGAAAAGTGATGATAGCAAATAAAAAAATGAAGCCATTGAACGTTAGTATAAAGGAACGTTTAATCAATTTTATATCGAAATTACTGTAGTGAAAACTGAATCACAAAAATCAAAGTAAATATGTTGCATTACAAAGTATTACACTCTATTTGTAAGTGCAGATCACTGGAGCAACAGTTCAACTTTGGCTGCGATGTGCATTGAATCTCTTTCATTCGACGAAAGCGTTTTTCGCATTTCATGTGAAGAATTTCACAGATAACTTGCCATTCCTGCGATAGGAATGATTTCAAAGAAATTTTGATATCGCTACTTTTCGGGCTACATATTTGTCAAAAAGCAATGGATAAAAATATTATATTATAGATAAAATATAAACTGAATTCCTTCTTCTATTCATAACCGGCTATGAATGACTTGGTTTCAACACTCCTCTATTTATTTTTTAATGTGTTAACTGTTAGTTCTTGGTGGAAAGACTTTGTACTACTTCCACATATTTATAATGATCAGGACCAGTTTCGCTCATCACGAGCATTATCAACTGATAAAAATACAAACAAAACAGGCTTATTTATATAAAATTGAGTGTAAAAATGAAGGTATATTAAACTGATGGTTCATGAACTGAGACAAGAAAATACTGATTAGCAAACAAATTATACATAAATCAAATAAAAGAGTATACAATTCAAATGTTATGGACCTCTTGCAAATCATTAAATACTAATCTGAAATCACAAATATAGCTACATTAAAAGTCCATTTAGCTGAACAAAATTTTTAATGACATTACTAATGTAATATACAATTATGAATCAGGAAAATTACAAGAAAAAATTAGTGAACCATTTAAAAATAATCAAATATTAAGTATGTATATAATATGAGCAATATACAACAAGAACTCCTCTATTTTATATTAGCAACCGATACGATGTCAATAAAATTGGAAGTACGAGCAGATTTTGACATTTAATATAGATATAGATAACGCTGTTTCGAGTCGTCTTTCACTTTATTTTTAACGACCGACAGTTGGATTACCAATAAAATATTTATTTGTTGAATACTAAAATTTACCGATAAATAGTTTTAAGGGTCATGTTTTACGCCTTTTCATATTGCAGTAAATGTCGCTTAATTCATTTTTTCCTTTCAAAACTGTGTGGAAGGTAAATTGTGTATAAAAGATTATTGTAAACCTTTTACTGAGCTCAAAACTTTTGAAATAATTGGTCTACGTAATTTTTTGCAAGGATAACTATCATTTTGAAAGAGAAAAAATAATTTATTGTTTATTTGTATGAAACATAACGTAAATAATAATTTAAATTTAAATGAAGACACACTGACTTCGCGAATTTCCTTCTGAAGATGCCCTGTAAATTCGTAGCAAGGTTAATATTAATTTTTAATTTTTTCAATTATCCATTTTAAATCATTGGCATTGATTGTTGTGATTGATCTTCTCCTCGAGTGATTTAAAAATAAAATAGCAACTTTCTATATTTTTATCACCTACTCAATATACAAACCAGTTCATTGTTAGTAAGGGATATTGGTTCCAATCACGATTAATTATCCGATACCGTGATCCGGGGATATCAGGATTCCCTGTAAATTTGAAAAAATAATTCATAATTCAAATAAAATACTTTATGATTAACTGCAACCTGTACCTTGGTTTGTCTCTGTACACTCTTTTTCATAATACCTACATCATTTATATATGTATTGTGTTAGACAGGAACAGACAATAATATATTTTATTGTTTTTTTGGATTATTTTATAAAAAATATCAATTGCAATAAATAATTCTATTTGTGAAAGGAAAAGGGTGTTAAGTATAAAATTGATACTTTTCAGGAGAGTCAAAACAATATTTTCATTTGAATGAAGTTTTATGAAAATGTGATGATTAAACATTTTACCAATTCAACGGGATTGCTTTTACTCATCTTTTTTTATATTATATGCATGTATGTATTACGTTTAATGACTAATCCTGGAATTCCGGGATTGAAAAATTGCGTATCCTGAAATCATCATAAAAAGAGTTCAGTATTGGATACTCTAGTTGCGGATTTTTGTGGCATTTTAATGATAGCCTGCAAATAAGTAATACAACTTGAATAGCAAAGGTGCTATTGAAGTTAATTGAAAATATTTTTTATAAATTTTTGTTACAAATAAAATGACTTTCAAAGATAAATAGTTTTATGTAAGAAAGGGAAACAAATGTGCTTTCATGCTATTTAAACGTATACTTACTGAGTGCGAATTCTGAATGAGATTGTGGAAATGGTAAATTCTTCGGGAAATCGTTTTACCGAACCGACAATAAAGGCTCTTCATTTGTTTAAAGGTGTAATTTAACCCAACGGTAAATTATATCGCCCCACTAAAAACCCAATGCTTTTCAGAGCAAGGATATTAATTTGCATTTGTTTATCTAATAGCCGGGACCATTATCTGAGAATTCACTTCAATACACTTTTAGGAAATTGCTCTTTAAGAGATGTTTAAGTGGCAATATACTCCCTTAATAATTTACGATGACGTTGTAAGGTAGTTTTATGACTCATTTTAGACCCCTGCTATGTTTTTGATACATGTTTTTGTAAAAATATCAATTTTGATTGTTTTTGTTGGCTATGAAAAAATATTACGACAAACCTTAATTTTGATTGCAATAAAATTGTGACAAAGTAAAATTGTATCGTGTAAACAAATACATATATGTAAAATAGTCCACTGATTCCATTTTATTAAATTAAATTTAGATGGTTTCAGAAATTTTGCATTTTTGTATGATAATAATGATTACCTAAATGTTGAAACTTGCAAAAGCTGATTTTTTTACCACCAAAAAAGGGAACATAAAAAAGATCAATCGTAAAATCTCATTATATCGTTCCAAAACAAAATTGATTCATAATAATTTTACTTGTGCAGAAAAAGACAGAAACCAATAAATGGCTGATTAAAAGTGTCAAAATTTTTGAATTGACCTCTATTGTATTTAATTACTTTAGCCAAGAGATTACAAATAAGAGTTTAGGCCATCAACCTGGCTCATATAGCTTAGGACTGGGTAGACATTTTGCTGGTACCATTTGTACCACTGTTACACGGTGCTGTTTTTGCTTATCAATCAGCAAAGTAAGAATGTATGTTATGATAAACAGAGTAAAATAAATGATGAAAAATATATAATGAAACAACATTTTTTACACTATCCTCACTTGTTTCTTTAAATGTGTTTTGCTAGCAAAAAAATATATACAAAATTTCCTGAAGCTAAATAATAAGAATCGTGAATGTTATTTATTTTATATTGTTAAACGCAAATTGACACCGTAATGACTTTGTGGAAAGAATAGGAAATGGACTACTTAAAAAGATTCTTTTGTTACAAAATACAAAACATATATTATTATTTAATATCTTTTAAATTGGATTTGGTTTAATAATCCAAGATTTCTTTCATTAGACCGCCTCTGGATATGTGTTTGATTCACATTATATCAATGCCTAAATCATTTATTTATTTCAATGCTCTTTTAATTCAAATACTTTAACATGCCCTAGTTTTTACCCTTGTTAATCCAATGCGATTGTATTATATTTTATCACAAAGCCCTGATACATATATTTTTGTAAAGAATTTAAGACGTATGAATGCATACGTTTAAATTACTATTGAGCAATGTTAAAGCCTTATTTCGCTTTAGATATATATAAGTTATTTATTTGAACAATATATTTACAATGCATACATTCACTTTGTAATGTATAATAACAACACAAGACCTCAATCAATTGCACTTTTCCAAACGCACTTAACGAGACTATTAAATAAAACAGTCTAAATAATAAATATATGGGCACGGTTAATGGTCGGTATTTTCGTTATTAATGTCAACCGAGTATTTTTTCGAGTGTTTTAGTTTCACCAGTTCCGTTTCTGTACTTGTTCCTTTCAAATATCTATTTCCCAACCTGCGCAAGACCTCAAATGCCACGTCTACCGCTCAGCTGTGCAATCTTTGGATATTTTAATATTACTGCAATAAATTCAACTAATTGCAACGATTAAATTATTTTGCTTTTCATATGAAAACTGTGTACAAGTGTGAAAATTTATTATCATAATGTCACACGAATAAATAGCAAATACTTTAATTATCACTATTCTATAATATTTCGAAATGGCAAACTAACGAAAATTTTAATACTTTTACGCATAATATAAAATGATAAACTACACTTATTTAAAATATACTTAATATCAAAATATGTCAAACACTTAGATTGTCGTTATATCTAGTGATACAATTTCGATAAATGTGGTTTATAATTTATTGTAACGCATTACGTCTCTGTATTTCTTCACAGAAACAAGACCAATTACACTATTACATCGAAAAATGAGGGATAATGAATTATTTCATTGGGTAATTGAATCGATGGGATTGATTAAATCGTTTACTGATTTTTAATGAATTGATCGCTATTGTCAGAACTATAAAAATAATACCTGACATATTTTAACTGAATGCTTGATTTTAGAAATTCATATAATCTGTTGTTAGAAGGATTAATATCGAAGATTTTAGCGAAAACGACAAATTTTTTATATTCGTAAATATATGTAGCGTTTAATTATTATGCCTTGACCAACAGATATATTATTGGACAATTTTAATGTAGATGGTTCAAAACAATGCTATAAACATTTTTTAAGAGAAATATCAGAAATAATTTTTTTGTATCTTAAATTGTAAATATAAATTACTAATCAATTTTAATCAATACTTAAGTGTCTCGCATACCACTGATTGAAAAGTTGCCTATTCCGGCACATGTCTTCAGTTTGGTCTGAACTGCACAATGCACTGTGGAAAAAGCTCACCACGCCCTGAGCTGCAAGTTTGAGTGTTGTGCCGGCTCATAGCGTGGCCCACTCGAAAGGGTCCGTGTCGCAATCGCGTATAATTTACGACACTCTTTGCACGTTCATATATCACTGCAGAATCGGCGTACACCGCCCGCTCGGTTCACTTGTCACTACTCCAAACAAAATACATAATAAACATACATAAATAAAATTATTTGCGGTTTCAAATGATCAAACACAATTATTATGTCCAGTTGTACGAATAAATAAATGAGACATACAACTTATGTTTGCGGACAATTTGCACAAATAAATATGTACAGACGTGTGTTACAACAAAGTATGGCAGATTGACACATAGATATTCAATATTGTATATATCAGCATTTGCGATTTTAAATAACGAATGTATCGTTTTTAGCAGCTCTGGCTGAAAATTTTTCTTGGAAAAACATTATATTTAAATATGTTTCTGGGGACTAATGCTTAAAGTGCCTATGTCATAAGCATCAGAAAGTAATTTAAAATGTTCATTATTTTAATGGTAGAAACCCCTATGTCAGTTGATTTAAAATGAATGAAATAAGAGATAGTGTATGTCAAGATAAAGTGTTGGCATATTTTACTCCAAGAAATGCCCATTTTGAAATAAACAATTCAGGTGTTGGGATTTACTAGCACAAGAAGAGTCTATCTTTACATGGGCAGCTCTTATACAAAAAACACCACAGTAGCTGGAAACAGTAATGAGGAAGATAATGACACATATTGTCATTGAGAAATAATAAATTGCCTGTTTTGAACACTTGATAAATATGACATAGGCACTTCTAGTATTAAGCCCCAGATGTATATTTTTACAATGTCCGTTCCCAAAGTAGAAAAAAATGACTCCTTTAGATAGACCCATCTCCTTAGATTTTGTTTTTACGAAAACTGGATGTTATTCAGTCGCTTAGACTCTATTTTTTGGAGAGAGTAAGGGTAGAAGGATGGGGTGGGGTTGTTATAGGACAAAAAGTTGTCAGGTCACTTCTGTTTCCCCCATTATAAAGGTCATAGATTATAAAGAAAATGTCACAGACACCTATGCCCTCTGACACAAATCTATAAATATATTGAAAAAAATATTTATGAAACTTTTGATAAGAAGATTTAAATATGTCGACACTGTACGGACATCCAAAAGCATTGAACCACTTGGCCTCAGTATCAACTAACAACTTACATTCAACAGTGAAATTAATTTAAATGAATCTCATTTAAAATACGTTAAAAAAATATACAGAAAAACAAATTTCATTTCAATTAAAAAAAAAACAATAGAGAGACATGCATTTAATGCTCAATAGTTATTATTTGTGAATATGATATATGAACAATACATTATTTAATCGAATGTGACTGACACAAATATATTAATTTCCGACTGAACAGCTTTTATCAGAACGATGATTAATTAATAATGACATAAATAAACAGCCTATTCAATTTTATAGAAAACAAATCAAATACTAAATACTAATTTACATAAAAAATATGCATGTACCATAGTACTTTTTTTATTCAGAGCAACGTCTTTCTTGATTATTTCGAGTCAAAATAAATACATGGATACTGGAATTTCAACCAATCGATACGAAAATATCCTGTGAACTCTAATCTAAAAGTCTGTAATTCTCTTTCTGGAACTGTTGTAATTTTGAGAAATAATTTAATCCTTTTTCTAATATATTATACTATCTAAGTGTCCGTACTCGTTTAGTCAACTTTCTTTTTAAGAAACGTTCTAATGATACAATGGAAATATACGAATTAGTGTTTCCTCCAACCTGCGCGGGTGCGTGGCCACGCAGTAGTTTTAGAACGCCCGCGCATTCATCTCATGATGGTACGCACTCCGCTACAAAATAATATTAATGTACAATTTTTGAAGAGATATTTATTAATTTTTTTACCATGCCTGCTACCAATATGGATCACATGGACTCCTAATGAAATTCCTCTGTTGCTCAATCTCTCATTTAAGATAAGATTAGTAGATATCTAATCGCACTCGCCATACCCTTTTTTTAAGGATCGGAACACACCATAGAAAATAAGATATATTGTTGTTCGCAAAAAAAAATAGAAATTTTTGGACATTGGTTCGCTTCACCTGCTCAACCTATGGATTTTCCTCGCAGAATTGGAGCATTGATACCAACCTAAATAAAATAAAATTAATCATGTCATCCTTCTTTCGTCTAACTAGAATGATTTGTGAAATCATTATCTTTCACACACATGCAGTATTTGCAATAATAATATATACTAGAAAGGCGTTTTTTTAATCAATAATAATTCATGATAAATCTAATATGAAAATCGTGATGAAAATTGATAGTATTGTGCGTGATAAAACAGCGTACTGTAATTTGGAAAAGTGTATTTCACAAAACCCTCCGCCTCCATTCATTTCCTATAGCCGGTAAATGATGATGGGATAATCACTGTTCGTGTTTTAAATGATTTATTGTAAATTTATCGACTGTTCGTTGATAAATAATGCGAGTCAAGAGTAAGCATCAGAAACATTCAACACTTGGGAACTATTCTAAGAGTTCTCCATTTCTTTCCTACGTGTCCGAGTGTCTTACATGGGTCAACGTAAATGCAGTATTTTTTAAGGTGGTAAAAATATTACAACATATTGTTATAAATATTACTTTTTTCATAAATTCATTACAGTGATAAAAAAATTATTCTGTGAAAATGCTTGTAAATAGTCGGTTAAACACCCATTTACTCAATTCAGACTAGATTTCAGTATTGAATAGTGTTTAAAAAATTTGAATCATCACAGATATCGCTGCGTTTGGATTAAAATTTACATAATTATGAAAGCTTTCTTATTTTTTTATTCGTAAGGTTTTTATTCGTAAAATCATTACTAGTCTTTGGGGATACCGTGTAAATAAAAAAATAATTTGTTGACGAACAATGTCGCTTAGTAAAATAATAACAAATCTATATCATTTTTGCTTAACTCTATTTACTTAATTACTTTTAAGATATCATCTATCAATTCTTAATGGTATATTTTGAAAATAAAACGCATTCTGTTTTGTCATATTTTTATAATTTCATCAGTTGATAATACTCGTGATGAGGGATACCGCTCCTAATCATTAGAAAAATATAGAAGTAGTACAAAACAAATTGTGTTTTTTTTAAAGTATATTTAGGATTTTAAAATTTTATCAATTCATATTTGATATCGAAATTTCATCATGTCCATATCTTAAACTATATTTACCCAC
This sequence comes from Himalopsyche phryganea, assembly GCA_022494535.1. NCBI lineage: Eukaryota > Metazoa > Arthropoda > Insecta > Trichoptera > Rhyacophilidae > Himalopsyche > Himalopsyche phryganea. Next base: position 2,351,645 of record JAGVSL010000054.1, on the reverse strand, counting down.
TGAATCAGTTTTTAGACTTAAGACTTTTTATTTCTAGGGTAGGTCCATACTGAGTCTTTATATCATTTTCCCGCAATGTATGTATTCTTGCGAAGTGCTGTATTATAAAGGAGTCAACTGAATGTTTTGAGTGAGGAAAATAATCAAAAAAACCCCTACGAATACTGACTTTAATATAGTGGGTGTACAGTAAATAAAAGCGTTCAATCCTTATCATGAATTAATTCAAATATAATAGTTACTGATTGGATCGGTTATACTGGAGCGTTACCGCTTGAACATTAAAATTTATCCGTATTTATTTTACTGAAAATATTTTCAAATAGTACATCAATTATATTCTTAAATACCTAGTGTTACTGAATATGCGACGTCTTTTTATCCTTTTAAGATATTTTTCAAAATTTACGTAGTCTGGGTAGCTTCTCTATTGGGGTGACACGTGACACGTCGAGTGGCATGAATACACGGTATGTCCGATTTCCAATCTGATACAAAACTCGTTGGTGTTTTTAGGGTTTTACAGGAATTTTTACTTTAAATATTTCGGTACAGGTTGGTCGCATACTCTCCATAAGGATAAAGTGGTTTGTGGAAAGTGTTTGAGGAATGTCGCTTAATATTTTTTATTGTTATTTAAGTATTAATCCTAATCAAATTTTAGCTCAAATTGTAACAGTCAATGATCACTTTTACGCATGCTTGATTGAATTTTTTTTTTTTTTTTGTATTGTTTTTTATTGCTAAATTTGAATTAATTCGACTCTTTTATAGAGTATACCAACATAAACCGCACGTTTTACATACACTGGTTGTAAGTCAACTTAGAGTCTTCTCAGAGAGAGTAATTGGACTGGAAAAGGATTTATTTAGTTAATCACTCTTTCAACGCGCTGTTATCAGGGTCGAATAGCTAGAATAAGATAAAACATAGCCGACATTTATACACGCTAGATGCAAATACATAAATCAAATTATTAAAGCGTTTATTATACGATTCAATCCTTTGAATTTGAAAAGGATGGAGAGCCAGTTAGCTACGGCAACTGACATTGCTTAAATAACAAACAGTTTTATGTATAAATTAACAAAACAAACACAAAATTACAAAATGAACAAAAAAATGCTTTTTTTTATAGAATAAATTATGAATCGTATTATTTGAAAGCCTCTGCTCATCGTTGACCATATTTTAATACCAATGCAAACATTCCGCTGTAAATCGTTGCAATTGCAACACCCTGCATTGCACTGATGCAATTTTTCTGTACGTTCAGCGTTATGCTAATATGGCGTTGAGAAACAGTCGTTTGAATATTGAGCGAGCTTTTTCGCATTATTTTCACAATTTTTACTCTCCAAACACGACAGCTTGTCAGGCTTAACTAATTTTATTTATTCACACAAAAATTCTCCAATGGCCCGTGAATGTAAATTTTTTGCTCGTACATGTGTCCATATAAAAATCATGCATTGCAAAAACGTAACGCAACGAAATTTAATAATACATGACTGATTATATTCTTTTACGAAAACATGTGACAGTAAATATGTAACAGAAAAATTACCCAGATACGTACAAAATTTTGGATGAAACATTTTGTTAGTGCCATTTTTTCCACACTAAATTATTTGACTACGTCTATACGTGCTTGCAAAACTAGACATAAAAGAAACAAATATTATTTCGTCTCCTAATGTCGTCTTCTGTGGTAAGTTTCAATCAATGTTCAGCTTAGAACGGTTTCCCGAATTTTTTGATGCAAATCCACCTTCATTTATCTGCTCATTAGCACTTCCATCATTGAAAATTGAAAGTACTAATACAAATCAAATTTGTACCTTCTTCTCAGCTTAGATCCGTAGAATTCTACGTAAACAGGAACACCTCGAATAGCATATTGCAAGTATACCATTCGAAATGGTCTTGGCAGTCTCAATAGTTTGTAATAAAAACACATGTTCCCTTTGACTTGGTTAAGTTCAGTGACCAATCAGAGTGAATATAAATAACAATAATTGTATAAACAGATTTTATATTTAATTTGAATTATTAAATGAACAATTTCATAAATTCATTGTCAACAATACGATTATTTATTCTTCATAATTCTATCTTATTGAGATAATGTTGATAATGCTCGCAATGAGCGAAACCCGTTATGATAACTAAAAAAAAATGTGGGTAATACAAAACAATTTATGTTTTATTTTAAAAACATAATACCTTTCTACCAAGAATTGACAGCTAACACTTTAAAATTGACTATAAAGATGCATTTTTTTAGCAAACAATATGACATTGTTAACATTATTTTATGCGAAATGTATTTTTGAACTATTAATAATAAGAAACCTGTCTGTTAAAATCTTAACCAAAAATGTCATCTGAAGACCTGAACCAACATTGTTTTAAAATTAACGATTTATTGTGGACGAAATCACATTGAAGCACTTAATTAAAATGAAGGTTTCCAAAAATTTGAGGAAATTTAGTTATGACGATTTTTTCGCTTTTACAAAGAAAATTACAAAAATTATCCCAATTCCCAATTGTATGTATAATGTTTTTCAGGTTCTTTGAAAGAACATTGAATTACGTCCAAAAAATATTTGGACAAATGTATAAATTACATTTAACAAAATATTTATTAAACGAAATGCATTTTCCTTTTTTTTTAGATGTTCATAGGAGAATTAATAAACAACAATTGAATACAATGCAGCAATCTTGTTATTAAGTTAATTTAAATAGTAAAGATAAAAACAAGAATGGGCAAATCGTAAAACATTAATTATTAACAAAATCAATTAAGCGACATTTATTATCTACATTGACTTGCGTTTTCCAAGGTTTTGCGGATGTTAAGATTAGAGCACGCCTAAATGACCAGGTGGGTTGAATTAACAACTTCAATTGTGTTATATCTGGTTTGCTGCAATTCATTATTGCTAAGGCCCAAAAATAAAATAATCTAAAGCAGTTATTTAGAATGCCAAACCCTTTTAACGGACATTAAAGTCAGAGTTACAGTGTATATTTTTTTTTAATTTGACATCCGCTTGTGTCAGGTTACACAACTAGGATAATGAAATAATGTTATTTGATATTTTAGTGTTCGTATTATTGTTCCTTTCACCTGGTAAGTTCATTTAAATGACTGTGTTGTTCATTTGTCAACTTACGCCCCCGATATCACACCCTTGTATTAGATATTTCGCTCAAATATTATACAAGCACAATATGATCACGCATTTGTCGTAAATACTCTCGATTTAATTAATTTGTTCCAACGGTATATAGATATCGGGTCCATATTTGTTTGTCACATTATGTTTCTATTTTATATTTGTCACATTAAAAGCTAAAGTTAATACTATATTACAATAATTGGAAAGAAATTTACATAACAGCACAAACTATTTATTGCTTATGCTTTACCTTTTTTCAAGCTGTTATAACAATTTCCTGGTATAATTAAACGTATTTTAACACCAATTTATAGTTCCATTCTGTGATGAAAGCCAGCGCATCATCTTACTATATGAAATCAATTATTAAAATAATTTGCATAATAATAATCATCATATATTATTTTCGATGGCTTTGTCGGTAACATTGTGGAAATTCATTTTTAATGTAAAATTAAAATTGATAACATACATCGAAGATGCTTCTTAAATATGGGAAAAACTTGTCATGTTTAGTTACACAACCAGTGAAATAAAAAAAATGTCAGTTTTAATTTTATATTAATAATCATCATCACTAAATTTTGATGCATCACCGGTATAAAGGTTCCTAATTATAGGTGAGCTGGATATTAGTTGTAAATCATGTGATGTCACTTTGAAAAAGATTTAAATTTTAGGTCAAAAATATTAATGACTAACCGACAGAGATAATTTTGTTGAGTAATTAGTAATTGCATAATATCGCACAGAACAATTTAGCGATAATTTACGCGGCAGTAAAATAAATATATTTCCTATGTTAATAATTATCAAGTCTATTTGACGCTCTGTGCATACATTATTAAAACAAACTGGTTATTGCAGACGAAACTGCATGTTCCTCGGACATTCCTTGATTATATTTGTGAGAAATGTCATAAAATCAAGTGGGATGTAAAAAAAAACTTTGAATACATTCTAGCGTGACATGTTTGCACTTTGATTTAAATGTCATTTGGTAATAAGGAAAAAATAAAAATGTTTGAGAATCGATCTTTTTTGTTAATTTATCAGCTTTGAAATGATAATTATTAGAATCCTACCAATCAAGTCGTGTTTTATCCATTTTATTAGGCCGTATTCATGTGATAAATTGTTGTATTTAAATAACACCGTTATAAATCAGTGCATGTAAAAATATTACAAACAATTAAATCTACTAAATTCTTTTTAGTTTAGAACAATGTTATACTTATATTTATGTAAATCGGTGACATCATTAGTTGGAAGAAAATGGTGACAAATAGTTATCATTAATTCATTTAATAACTTCATTAAATAACACAAAAATTCTATAAATCAACCTTTCTAATGGATATACCTTGTCACGCAATTTTCTACGTATGTTTTTTTGTTACTTTCGGCGACCTATTATGTGCGTCACACGCCTTTTTGTTTACCATATTATGTCATAATAAAAACAACAGTGTAAAAGATATTAATTAAAATGGGATGGATCATTAAAATTTCATAAAATACTCTTGCTGTTTTAATTAGTTGACTAAATATTCCCATATTTTTGACGATTCACTCAAACGTGATTTCGGAGTATTGCAAATACGTTTTACTGGTCATTCGAAAAACATGGATACAAGCATTATAATAATATGAAAAATACCTCGACACGTTTAATTTTAGTTTTCATTTAGGAAATATAATTATGAAAATAAAAACAGGCACGATAGGAACCGGTTATCGTTAACCACTAGATTCTTAATTTTAACAAAGAACAGTTTCAATTGATTTCAATATGTGGTGGATCCCACTATCAATAAACAAAATATACTCAATCACTTTTGAAGTGTTAACTGTCAATTCTTTGTGGAAAGGCATTATATTTTAAAAATAAAACACAGTTTTTATATACTACTCTTACATGTTTATAATGATCAGGACTAAGTTTACTCATCATGAGCATTATCATGTGGAAGTAGTACAAATAAATTATTTTTTATTTAAAAATATATGTACTTAACAAATCGTATTGAATGTATCTAAAGTCTAGAGGCTTTTTTTACATGGTAACGTATAGCTCTTTGAATTTGGTTTTATTTGAAGTCATTAACTTAAATTGTATTACTTGGCATTTATAATTTTATATCTTTATACATTAGTCTCGTTTTCGTACAGAGTTTTACTTAGGTATCCAATATTTTTAATTGGAAGAAATGATTACGATTTTTTCGTAATAATGTATTTTTATATGATGCATAAGACATTAAACACTATTTTTTCGATGGATTCGGTGGTAACTTTGAAATTCATTTTAAATATAAAAAAAATAATTGATGACATTGTCATTCCACTGGTTGACTGGAATCCAAAATTAAAATAGGGGAATAATAAAGTTATCCATTTCACTTTTGATAAATTATAAAAAAATTTTACATTTTCCCCGTGGACTGTAAAAAGATCACTATTTTTTTCTTGGAGAACAAAAAAAACATTTCAAAAGTTTTCCAACACCAAAATATTGCGTTACATAAGCGGTTTACTGAAATGTCTTGAAATATAAGCCATTCATATCAATAACGTTCGCGCCTGTACAGTTTTTTTCTGAAGATTCCTCAGAAACGTGCGGGGATTTGTATTAAAAGAACGAAATCGTTCCGCATTTGCATGTAAACGTTCTCGCCTAGATACAAAACGTTCGGTGCTTTTGTTTGCCAGCATTTGTCTTGTCTGAAGACAAATGTGCGTTCCGAACCCTTTCACGAGGCAGACCGTTTCAAGGAGAGGGAGGGATAAAACTCCTACAGTGGACGAGCATCGGGGGAGAAAGACGGAGGGATTAAGGCTTGAGGGGTGACATGGGATCACCGCGCCAAGGCGAAGCAGGATATCGCTAAGCCTGCTTGGACAGTCAGATGCATACGGCATTTTAATATTACGTTTCGAATTGAGTTGCCTCCGACAGGTCATCGCATTGAAACTATCGACGCATTTTGTTTAATTTGCGTATTTTAAAGGATTTTTATCGACGCTTGTGTTAAAAGCTACACGAATAGAAATTGTTGATCATTTATATTAAATACATGCATTATTTTATATATATTTGGTTTCCTTTCATTTAATTATTTGAAAATCAATTTATTAAAACAACAATTTAATACAAATCGAACCGAAGCAATCTGATTTTTTCGTACTATCTATATATCACTTTTAAGGTGTTAACTCTCAATTATAGATGGAAAGACATTATATTTTTTAAATAAAACACTTTTTTTGTACAACTTCTGCGTCCCTTAAATGATGAGGACTAGATATATTTCAGTTAATAATGCTCGTGATGAACGAAATCAAAAATCCTGATCGTTATGAAAATGTGGAAGTAGTTAAAAAAAATTGTGTTTTATTTTTAAAATAAAGCTGTCTGTATATTATTCACAATTTACCTTTTTTTCTCACTATATCCAAGAATGTCTTTTCACTGAAAACCTACATCAAATAAATAAAGAATTAACTAATTCCTCTACTCGAATTTAATTAATAGTTTTTCAAACATCTTTGTTACGTCGAATATTGATAAAAAAAGAACTTCAAGGAATAATATCACTATATTTTTTTATCAAGAAAGTAAATCGATAAACTTTGTAGACTTTTTCGCAATGCAATGGTGTTATTTGTGTTTAAGAAAAAACTAAGCGGAAAACGCGTATAAGAAATATATAATTTTAAAATTGACGCCAAGCTTAAAACAAGGGTTACATCAATTCCTAAAAATGAACGACCAAATCCTCTGAAAAAGACACCAACAAAACTAATAAGGTCGCACGCATCATAGGATACGTTGATTCAATCAAGGGATAGAGTTGCCGAGTAATGTGCCTCAGCGCCGCAGGGGGAACTAATGTCCTCTCAAAGGAGGATATCGTTGGGTTTCTAGACAGACACTAAACACAATTTACGGGAATCCTTGCGGTCAACCGAGCCGAGGCCGGCAGCTTTGCCATTGCACAAGACGCCCCGCCACCCTGGAGCTTTTCCCCTAGAGCTTAACATTTGCCCGCCGCGAATGGAATTCCGCTGTAATTCGCCGGCAAATGAGGGCGATTAGTTCGGCAAATTCTCGCGTGGTGTGGAATTGTCGGGCCACTGGCTGCCTATCTCTTACAGCTGCTCGGTTAGTATTAAGTACTTTGGATACCTACCCTCTAAGTTTTCTTTGGATTTTATGAGTGCTTCTAATCTGATCTTTGATAGCCATAATTTATTTATTCTATGTGTTGGTATCCATTAAACTTGCGAAATACTTAAAACTAAAACGTTCAGAATTCCTTAACATAAAAAAAAAATCGTACGATTCCAGTCTACTCAATTTATTCTCGAGTATTTCGTATTTTAAATATGGTATTGTAACATGAAAAATTATCAAATCACTTCAAACCAATTGGACGAACGACTCTTAATTAGCGCGAAGAGAATATTCATTAAAACGACTTATTATACCCAAGATTAACATTTGATTTATTTACCTTGTTTTGTGGAAGCTTGGAGTTTCAACCTTTCCTAGGGGGTGGTGGTTAGTATTTTTTTTTATCGCTAAGCACACAATGCTACGATATTATCTGACGTTGTACGTTGTTATTTTGAAAAAATATTTTTGTAAGGAAAGTTTTTTACGATACTAATAAAATTTTGATAAAATTGAATGGAACACGTAATGCAAATCCATAAATTATTCTGTAATGATAGTAATTAAGCCCGCAGATTTTATAAACTGTGTTAATCCCTTAATTGCATAGATGAGCAATCAGTTTTAAAAAATATTGTTCCAGCGTTGACACCATCAAAATAATCTTTGTAATTATTACAATTATAATCATGTTATATTCGATATCTTATTGTCCCTCTTTTAAAACTCTGGTATAGATTACACGCCTAACTTTGCACTCCGGATCTAAGGTTTGGCCCTACGATTTAGGATTACTAATCCATTTGAGGCTCTAGCACCCATACTGATAAATACCCGGGTTCATACACTGTTCTAGAATCACGAGATCCATACATACTAATACATTGAAATGCTTTGTGTATTATACAGAAAGTGTGTCGGTATAGTGCAAAGTTATATGGCGTATACTCTACCTACTTAAGGTTTTGTTTAATGGATACTCATTTTTGTCATTTGAATTGTCAATTAACTTCCACTTTAACAGAATAATTTACTTACTTTAAGAGTCTGTAAGTTGTCAAGTTATGTGCATACTTTTTGTAAAACAATTTTGACATCGAAAGAAAATGTTTTGTTGATCAATTTCAATTTGATTCATATAAAATAAAATATTTTTTTTGAGATAATCAAAAATGCTATATTTTTAAATAAAAACCGTTTTCCCTTGACAATAATTATAACTATATTGAATTATTGTATTTAGCTTGAAAATTCCAATCAACAGTCCCTTAGTTGGAGTCTGTAGTGATGTAATATTTTATACACAACATACTATATTTTTAAATAAATCAAAAGTTTTACCATCGTTTTGTTCCATTCAGTGTGACGTCACTGGTACTTTATTTAATCCAAAAATAGTGCATTAGGGCAGCGTAGAGGATTATTTTATTAGCGAGAAGTGACGCGCGTGACTGGTGGCATTTAAATTTTATAGTCGAAAGGTGTTTGAAAGTAAATTTGTATTTTGTAAAGTCTTTTTTTAAAATAAGTACTACTTCCATATGTTTATAAAGATCATAACCGGTTTTCAAGTGTGTTTTATTTTTATAGTATATTTCCTTTCCACCAAAAATTGACAGTTAAGACATTAAAATATCAAATTTGGATTATTGAGATTTTCGAGTCTATTCGTGCGCTCGAATGCCTGAAGATGCCGAAAGGCGAAACCCGGGTTGTTAGTGAAAAAATACATGGAAGTGTACAAAATATCAATAATCCAAATTTGGTATTGAAATTCCATCAATCACCCTCAGTCGATGTCTTAAATTAAATTACATTAAAATATATCAATTATTTTTCATTATAAAATAGTTAGAAGTAGAGCAGCAACAGATAATGTTAATAGACGTAAAATATTAATATGAGTGTGTATAGTATTGTTCACATGATATCATTTCACATTACATATCTATACCCTAATAATAAATTAATATTACCTTCCTACTCGATTTTGAATGTCGCACATTTACAATTATCGTCAAAAAACCACATCCTTGTATAGAAAATTAAATTTACTGTTGAAAAATCTCGTGTATGTATGTTTTCCTGGCCAATTACTGCATGTTAGCCAAAAGGTCAGTAATACAGTAAGTTGTACGCGTCTATAAAAGGATTGCATGTAATTTGAACACGCTTGAACAAAAAATGAACACAATTTATAATGTAAAGCAATAATTGAAGGTAATTCAGCTTTGTTCCATTATAAAAACATTCTTGAACAAATCAATAAACATTCAACTTATTAGATTAAGGTTTTGAAAATACAATAATAATTTAAACACATCTTTTTTAAAGGTTTTTTGTCGATAGTTGTAAATGAGCGACATTCAAAATTGAGTACGAAGGTAATATGATTTTATTATTCGGTTACAGATAAATTTTTTATGTATTGTGAAATGAAATCATGCCAATAATATTGAATATAATATACCTGTTGAACACTAGCAAACTCGTATTTTATAACTATTTTATTTTGTTAAGCCAGATTGTAAGAACTAAGTTTATGTTTTGCTTTAATTGTAATTACGTTTACGTCGGATCTGCGGTGCATTGGTCAAAATTGTTGACTTTAGAGATTTAAAATAATTTTATCGATATGCTTGACGGTTACTTTATGATTATTCACTTTGAATACAAATATAAATACAAATTTCACTGTTTCAATATAGGGATTTTTATAAAGACATATCATGTTGAGATAATATGTATATACATATGTATTAACCAATCATTTATAATACGTTAACTGTCAATTCTTGGTGAAAAGGCATTATATTTTAAGAAATAAAACACAATTTGTTTGTAATACTTCCACATCCTCCACATCTTCTAGTGTGAAACATTTTTTTCCTTGTCCGCTCCTAACATGGAGTCTATGGTCTCCTAATGGAGGTATATCAAGAGAATTTTTCTATAACAACTGTTTGTTACTCAGTTGCTCAACCTCTTTTCATCGAAGAGAGTAGGGATAGAAAGATAGGGCTAAGACAGGAATAGTGGTTAGCTAATCACTCTCAGTACGCCCTGTGAGGATCGGATGGGTGGGTGAGGAGGAATTTTTTTAGACAACACAAACCCAGAAAGAAATCCATAAATCGATTGAAATATCAATTTACGAAAACTGTCCGAACCAGGAATTGAACCCGAGATATCCGTAGCCGTAGTCTACGAAGCTACCAACTGCGCCACGTACGCCAATAGTGTGAAACATATGGAAGTTTTTCTACGAAAACTGCATATTGGTCAAGCTATCTTTTTCGAAGAGAGTAGGGATAAACGTATTGGACTAGACAGTCGTTAACTAATCGCTCTTGCTGCGTCTCGTTTTTATGATCAGATGGGTAGAAGAGAATTACAGACATCACAAAGCCTCCATGCCTACGAACGGAAACCCATAAATCAGTTTGTGAAAGTCTCCGAGCCAGGATTTGAACCCGAGACATCGGTAACCGAAACTAACAACGATGATCACTGCACCACGGAGTAAACAAATATATCAGCCTACATAAATACAACTAAATCAACAATTGCGTGAAATAGCAAAATAAAACCTGAAAATCATAAAAAAACGGTGTTTTTTAAACATTTTTGATAAATTTCTAAAAAACTGATTCACAATACTAAGAAAAAACCATATAAGAAAATAATCAAAGCGTAAAGGTAAACAGTACTATTATAAATGAAGCCTTGATTTTATCTACAATGTTTCGTATGTGTGCAGAGAAAAAGTATATTACAATCCTATTTCCACAATCACGTTAAGTGAGTTTTTATTTCAATACTATTAAATTTAGTTGCATAAACATTATGGTGCGTGACGACAGCGTGATGTTTTTTTTCTATACACACTGTAGTACAACTCAACACTTGACAACTTTCCAGAAAATAGTTTATTCTGTGTGACAAATCATTCGTAAATAATACGCCTCAAAGTAGAGTAAATAATTAAGCTAAACCTTTTTAAATATGTAAAGGTCAACAATGGTTATTTACAAAATAATTTATTTTTGATGTTGAATTGAAAGTAAATTTAACATTATTGGAGAGCTCTTAATTATTTGAAAGCATACTTAATTACTTAGTTTTTAATTAGAATTATAATATAACCCCGATACGTTTTAAGCACAACACAATGTGATATGCGTTATTATGTAAATAATCACCAAGTCTGTTCATTATAGATTAAGTGATTATTTAAAAAAAATTTAAATAGGAATACGTCAATGAACTGGAGTTGTTCCTCAAATAGCGACTCTGATTTTCCTAAATCAGAATTATCAACAATAACTATGTGTGAAAAAGGAAGGGATCTAACTTTTTAAAAATTGAAAAATGAGCTTAACATGCCAAAATAACTATAATACATATATGCATCATGAAGAAAAGGGACTAGTCAAAACAATTCTGCTAAATTAGTAAATTTCATGTTGAAACATCACATTTTTCAAAAAATTCATACAAACGCAAATATTGTTATGACTCTTCTGAAAAGTTCTGATTTTGAATATAACGCCGTTTTTCTTTCGCACACATAATTATTATGAGGCGCTAAGCACGCTTCTGCAAGTTTAAAATTTCTTCCTTTTTCGTCCACTGTACAAAATTAAAAAATATTTCGAACTTAAAAATGTCCTGTTTTTACACGATATCGATCCTCGTTTTACACGGTCCACGAGCTCCGACGTGTACAGAAATATTTTTCTTTTTGTTATACACCGTTACACACAAACTGACTTAAATTATACTTAAAGCTATCATACAGTTTTTTGTGATTTTCTCAAAACTCTAAAAACCTTCGGGAGCGTGTTTAGCGACTCACCGACCCATATGACAAATGCATAGTTCTTTAAATCGAGATCCCGGTTGCGGTGATTCCGGAAAAATCCCCGGTCAACGCCACTTTAGTAATTACACGTTTTAGGTTCTGTTTTACTCCATACTTGACATACTCAGAAGCACAACAATAAAAAACTATATATGTATATAGATGTTCGTTTTTTGCCCACTTACACTCCATCTATCGTGTTTTCTGCCACTAAAATGGCGAACAGTGTTGTTAATTACTGTATTGTCAACTACACGAGCCTGTTTTTAATATGCCGTAACACGAATACATACGAAAATGTTAAATGTAATTTTGAATATCTCCCATGAAATATTTTATCAATATGATATTAAATTAATATAGCACTCTTTATCCGTAGAACTAAACAGCGTTCATTTTTTTCTATCGCTATTTTCTTTCTTAAAATATTATAAATATAGACCGTGACAAGTAGGCTCTTAGTTTACTGGATTAGTAAATTATAAGACGGGGGGACGATTAAGAGAAACTCTTACGAATATAGATAGTAGAAGCGGAATTCTAAATACAAGTTGGTTTCCCCATGTCGAGTCGGGAGTCCATGTAACCATTGTTTCGTGGCCACCTTTCATATCGCAATCAAAATCAAAACAAGAAACGTATTTACTCCTCTTGTTCTTAGACCGATACATGGCTGCACTGGACCGATCTTTTGAAAATGCACTATTGTGCTTAAGAAAATAAAAAGTAGAGAGAGAAAAAAAATGTGTCGTTCTCAACCACTTAGTTTAAGTTGTATTAAGTATCTTATGTAGCAGTTTATTAATAATCGCAAACAAAAAATTGATAACTATGCGTTTTTGGGCGTATTGTTAACGAAATGATCATGTACTCTGTGCGTGACTGAAGTGTTCATTCGGTAAAATAAACTTAAATGGACAGAAATGTATTTAATTTTTCGGTAAAAAAATTTTTTTTTATGCAATTATCCACGTTTGATCCGTACCAAATCATAAATGTAAAACGCCATAAACGTGTAATTATGTTTGATATCAATATGAATACAAAACAATGGCATTGCACTGTTGCAGTCGCATCGCATGTTGTTTCGAGGGAATTACGCTAACAACAATAACCTAAATTAATATAGGAAATAGTAATAAATCAACATAATATTAATGAACATACAAACAGAAGCAAACTTATGCAGTTCATTAGTAATATTGCTTACTGCCATCTCTGAATGCACACATCAAGTAATATAAACATAATTTAAACATACAGTGCTGATTTGTAACTAGTGTTTATTATGAGTGGCTTACACGAGTTAAGTAGAGAAGATAGTTCGTATATATTATTATTTTGACTACGTGTCAGTAGCTAGTTTAGTGCTAGTTCATGCAATTTTGCCAACCGAGATCGTGGAACGCAGCTCTACATAATTGCTTACTAGTTTCGTGTAAACTGGACAATATAACTATAGAAATGTATTGACATTATACTTCTTTAAGATTTTTCATACCATAATATTGATATACGTCGCTGTGAAAAGTAGATTTGCTGTATCCAAGTGAGAAATTAGACAATTGACATGCCGCTTTTATTGTAATATATTTTTTTCAGTCCGCTGAAATGAGGATAATTTTATTATTGTTTATCACTGAGGCGGTGTCATCGGTGATATTTTCTATAAATTAATTATAACTCACTATACGACTTTTATTCGTAGAAAAAATTGTAGATAAAATTTTATCGGCAAATAAAAGAGGAAACAAGTTAATTGCCCAGTATAGTAAATAAGCCGTTTTTAAAACGTAAAGCTTTAATTACATACTCTTTAATTTGTCGCACGAATACCTATTGACTAGAATCACAACTGCTGGGTTTGGTTGAAAATGCTCAGCAAAACCGGTCATGTTGTTATGATAATATCATCGTAAAAAATGTATCAAAAATCATTGGTAACGTTACATCTTCAAAGATTCATATTTTATTCGTAATCAACAAAGTAACTACTGTATATTATATCATGATAGTATGTGCAACGTCTCATAATATTGCTTATAAAAAAGTCATAAATCCTTCAAGAAATTTTAATTTTAAAAATATTGACTTACATTTACGTCTTTCATGCGCTGTAGATATTCTGTCCCCGAGACTAAAAATAAAAAAAGAGACTAAAAATAAAAACGCAAATTGAATAAAACGTTTAATGGAAGAATACCAGCTTTAAACGCGAATAAGTTACAAATACATTTACCGATTACCAAAGGGTAAAAGAAAGTAACTAATTTAAGACATCGACTGAGGGTGCTTGATGGAATTTCAATATCAAATTTGGATTATTGAGATTTTGTACACTTCCATGTATTTTGTCACTAACGACCCGGGTTTCGCCTTTCGGCATCTTCAGGCATTAGAGCACACGAATGGACTCGAACTGAGAGACAGTAAACAGTGTCTAACGTTTATATAGAAGATACAAATGCGACAAATATTATTTATGAGGTAATATATTATACTTCTGAGAGCCACACTGATACCTGAGTTAAAATTTCACTCGCTGATAGTGTTAGACCGGCGTTCTATTGCAAAAACTCTCTAGGCAAATTACTTATTAACAATAAAGATAGAGTAAACTTTAAGAACAAATCTGGTATTTATAAATTACAATGCAATGATTGCCAACATTTCTATGTGGGTAAAACCACACGTACATTAGATATAAGGGTATCAGAACATTTAGCTGCCTTTAGATTAAAAAAAGAAACTTCGACATTCGCAAATCACTTGCTGGAGAACCTTGAGAACCATACGTTTAATGCGGATGATGGGGTTAAACTGTTGCATAAAAACATGGGGGATCATAAATTATTTTATCAAGAAATTTTGGAAATTGATAGAGCCCAGTTAAATTCCTTGCCAATTTTGAATGAGCAGCTGAAACTTCCTAATTCTCCGCTATTATATCCTATACGTTGAAACACCTAACAGATGTCACTAAATGTGGAATGATTGTATAAATTTACCCATTCGTCGAATTACACCCCGTCAAAACCCACAATACTATTATAATTGTAAAATCACTGGTATTTCTAAAAGAAGTTGAAAAGCGGCAATTCGCTACTCTGTTAATATGGTGTTTACAAAATAAGGATTAGGGAGATTCCCGAAATTTTAACTCAGGTATCAGTGTGGCTTTCAGACGTATAATATCTTACCTCGTAAATAATATTTGTCGCATTTGTATCTTCTATATAAACGTTAGACACTGTTTACTGTCTCTCAGTTCGAGTCCACTCGTGTGCTCGAATGTCTGAAGATGCCGAAAGGCGAAACCCCGGTCGTTAGTGACAAAATACATGGAAGTGTACAAAATCTCAATAATCCAAAAGTAACTAATGTTGAAAATAATCAAATACGTTTTATTGATACTTTGACTTCATTAAACGACATTTTTTATATTCCATTGAAAAATTTGTTGGACACAATGTCCTGATAAGTAATTACGGTGTGCGCAAGTTGCTGACGATAACTTGTTTCTCCACTGTATACGAAATCTACCTCATCTCAATGGTATGGTATTAGTTAGATGATTTGGTCAACTATAACGTCGTGTATCTTTATAAGCGATAATAATACACTTAAGTTGAACAGTTGCGTATATACGTATTTAATTCTGGAATTGAGCTCTAGCTGAATCAGAAAAATAATATGGTATTGAATGAACACATATTGGAATATTTATCTGTACTTTTTTACAAGTTTTTCTATCACGTAAATAACTTGGTTCGGTCTGGTCTGTCACATGGCATAATTCATACTGAAAATCATTGTGATACTTCTAAGCAGCCATCTTTCCTGGGTAATTCTACATATTATTAACAATCCGTGATAGTGTACTAATACTCTACAAGCGTACCAGCAGGCGTTATAAAATAATTGACGAAAGTGTCCCGGGATTAATTACACAAAACTTTCCGTTCAGAAAATACTGCTTGGATATAGATTCATTCTAATTATTTTAACATAATTTATCAGAGAAATCATTACTTGACAAATTCTAGGCTGCATTATGCAAACGTTCTTAAAATACTTTTACAAAATCTGTGTAGCCCCACTACTGTGACTTTGTTTTAAACTTGTCAATATATTCACAATCTGTTAAATATCGAGAACGTCGAATGCTATCGTCATTTATGAAAGTAGCTTGACAAATTCACACTAATTTAATCATCTCTGTGTTTATTACTTGTATAATATACAAACCGTTAAAAAATACAATGTTGGACTAAACCAAAGCAACCTTAAGTTACAAGCAATGCTATAAGAAAATTTGCAATTTACGAGTAGTCCTAGGAGTCTCAGTCTCTACGAAAAAATTGTATGGCGGTTGTACGAATATCGTCTCTCAACTCCGTTTTTCGTCGAATATAACATATATTTGAAAAGATTTCTTGTGAGTTTATTCAGTGTTTCTTTACGATAATCATTATATAATTTACGATTCATCGAAAACCAACATATATGCATGTAATAATTAAACCGTCCCAGTAAATTATATCGTACAGTCGTCATAATATATATATAGTGAATGGCACGAAATGCGATGTGTGGCCGGGTAGATTTATTAGAATCGTAATTTATTGCAAAATACACACTTTGAATTGTTCATTAATAACAATCATTGATTACGACTATAAATATACTCTTTCAAAGTAAGTAAACAACATTGCTAATTTGAAACTGATAACTTAGTTATTCTACTGGCTGTGTAACTAGATTTAACGCGTTTCGCTTCTTTAAGAAGCATCTTCAGACTAACTTTATTGAACTATAACTAACTACATCACCTCCAAACACTAGTAGTTAATTTTATAATTAGTACTATCATTGTTTGGGTTTTACCCCCTTCCCACGTTCAGTAGAAGAAAAAAACCCACTCTACTTTTCATTTTTAATTAAGATGCTTCTTAAAGAAACGAAACGCGTTACATTTAGTAACACAGCCAGTGGAATAGGTAAGTTATCAATCTTAATTTAATATTAAAACACCAAAGTTTCCGTCGAATCCATCGAAATTATCTTTATTCCTATTAACATTAAAGATACTACATTTAATTACCCACTATTTCACATTATTGAAATATGCTAGAATTCATCGTAATTAGTCCAAAATATCGATTTCATGGCTCCGCAGTAAACGTAACGGACTACTCGTCTCCAAAAATACCGGCTGACGGGCCATACAGCATGGCTTGTAATTATAGGGGGCTTTGACTAAAATCAATCCTATGATGTATTAGAAAAAAATAGAAGCATACTGCCAACGACATGGTTCTGTTTATAAAACAATGCTTAAGGTATGACAAAAATAGTTTTAACCGAGTCGTAGAATAATATGCTAAAAGTGAAACATCAAATTTGTGGTGACATTCTGAGATACTATTTAATCCAAACTGATAGAGCAATTCACCACCTTTCGGCTTTCACATGTCTTAAAGAAAAGCAGGAGAACATTCTTAGAAGTCTTATGTCTCTTCGAAGAAGACGAGACGAGGCGGCAGTCATAAGTCGCGAGTCAGACAACACCGTTCGCTCACGAGTCACAATTTATCTTACGGATTTACATCCACTTACTGTCAACGCCAGGCTTAAGGCCCCTCCCTTACGTCTTTCTACAGTAGCCAGCGCTAAAGCCTTACTGGGACAGATATTTTAAATCTATTACCTGCAGCAATGATCTGACATTATGAAAATATATGATTACCAAATCTTGTCCACACAATTCTGTTAAATAAAAAAGATATATGAATATTATGTTATAGGAAACAGATCGCTTTCTAATATTTGATCAATGCGTATTTTTTTCTACAGACAAATACTTTTAATATTACATTCTTTACCAAATATCTAATCGTAGAATAGCGACACTTGACAATATCTTATTGAAATAAAAGGAAGTAATTGTTGGATGTATTGACGTTCAACTAAATGAAATAAATGGATGACCAGATAGTATAAATACAAAACCTATTCACTTTCTTTCAAAAAAAATCACGATTAGTTAAAGCCATTGTCTACAATTTTCATTTACATGTACATATGTTTATGAATCAAGGGTGAAATAAACAAAGAACCATAAAGATATCACAGTTGAATTATTTTCATTATTGGGTATCAATCTATAATATCTTTTATTTTCTAGTCATTGCTACAAACAATATGCATCATACGAAAAATCAATCTTCAATTAAGTTAGTTTTCCTTTCCTGAAAAAAGGTCTACATTGGTAGAGTCCACGCGAGTGTATTTTCTCGTAAGTAACTTTTCTCAACGGAAAATAGTCGCAGACGTAGACAAGGTGTTTGGAAATCTACCACGTCACCGGATGTCGTAGGCTTTTATTTTTTTTTCCGGATATGCATCATGTATGTCTTGTTGTGTCGTCTGACAGTTTGTTGTGTAACGTGTTGGAGGGTGTAATATTTATTACGTCACTGCGCAATCTTTCCACCGTGTTTTGTTATAATGCTGTGTGAAAAATTGCATTTTTGATGCGCCTGAACTGCAACACTTTTCTGTTTTATGACAAAGTTTTACGACAAAACTCTCACTGCAAACTGTATAAAGCTATAATCTTTCACAGTCTTGTGTGATTCAATTAGTATAAATATTTTGACAAACCAATTCTTAAGTTTTTTAATTGAATATGTAATATATGTACATGGAATTACCAGTTGGATATCTTTTTTTTCAGTAAATTTAAACAAAATATGAAAATGACTACTGATTGAGTAAGAAAACATTTTTAAAATTATGTAAATGATTCTCTATTAAATAGAATATCCACAAAAAAAATAATTTGTATTGGAAAACTATGGAAATCCATAATAATTATTGTAATTAATTTCTTAATATAGATCACTTTTAAGGTGTTAACTGTCAATTCTTGGTGGAAAGACATTATATTTTATTTAAATCCTAACATAGAGTTCTTTACAATTAATTTTGTCAGCTCCGTGACGCAGTGGTCAACGCCGTTGGCTATGATTACGATATCTTGGGTTCAAGTTTCAGTACGAACAGTTACATAAATTGATTTGCGGATTTCTGTTCGTAGGCATGAATGTTTGTGATTTATTAAATTTTCTCCTAACCATCTGACCCTAAAAAAGGGGCGTAGCGTAAGCGATTAGCTATTCACTAGTCCTGTCCTAGCCCTATCTCTCTATCCCCACTCTCTTCGAGAAGGAGATGTTGAGCAACTGAGTAAAAAGCAGTTTTCGTACAAAACTTCTGTTAACATATCTCCATTAGAAGGTCATATGCTGGAGTGGAAATGGTAAACAAAAAAGATTAAATTGCTGTACTTTCGACACTTTGTAAGGAAAACAATAAAGTATGTAAATGACTCCACAGATTATCACGCGTTATAAAATAACGTATTCAATATCTCAGTCGTTTTATTGCGTACAACTATGCACGTTATTTAATTTAGAAGAAGCTACGTATGTTATATTATGCCCGTAATGTATAACAGACAGTTATGTAGTATAACAAAAACATTCGTGTGTACTATTTTTTGCAATATATCGATTTCTTTTATGTCCGCATATCTTTTGCAAAATCATGCAACGCAATTACAAATATGGGTCACTCATCATGGATGAATTATAAAACCAAAGAGTGCTATGTGTGTATTTGTGCCGATAAACCGGCGTACAAACAGAACAGTAATAATTATCGCTCACGCAATACTGTTTACTATGAGAGCGTAATGTTAAAATTGCTGTAAAATTAACACGCGTTGCACCGGATACGTAACAGAAATGTAAACTGTAAACACACAGAGCTTTTGCAAACAGTCGGCCCAGATTCGATGAAAATAATAATAGCTCACTGGTCACATGATTAATTTGGTATTTGAACGGAAGCGGTTCGATCAAAATTAATATAATTCACAAAAAAACAAATAGTTTCATTACTGAATGATGTTTAAAAGTGTGGAGTACAAATGCGTTGATTAAACAGGTATATATTTTCAGGTATATATATTATATTTTCAACATTTATTTAACACGGAGTTTGGATTATTATATTAATTAATTGAAACAATCAGACACTTATTTACATATTATTTTAGTTTGAAAACAATTTGTTAAGAAGAGCATGCTCAACCATTCATTTCAAAAGATTAATGATTGAATAGTAAAGTTACATACGCGTCATTAGCTGATCACTCTCTCTAAGCACTGTTTTAAGATATTATAGCGTTTACCAGTTAACCACTATTATCTATGTACATAACGAATCTGAAATGCAGATCTTTCTTTTATTATTTTGTATTGCCGCTTTTCTAAGTCCGCAGTGTTTGCTGCAAAACGAAACTGCCTTACTAATCCACCAGAATCTTGTCGAACCTTTTGGTATCTAAATATGTCTCAGGTACGTTAAGGTTATTTTAGGTTAGGTGGGTAAAGTCTGTATGATTTATTCGTTGAATAATGAACCAATCAATGTGGCATGTCTGTATACTTTATTTACTTACTTTTTTGCCGTTTCTTGTTAACATTTTTCTAAATATTTGTTTACCTCTTCATAATTTCTTTGCCTCTTCATAAAGCGTTATAACGCTGAAATATTTTCTAATCGTCTTCAAATTTTTGGATTTCTTCATGTGCTAACCAAATAGAATAAATCGTAGATTTCAATTTCCCTTAATAAAGAATATAAAAAATTAAAATAATTTGGAACGTTGTTGTTTGAAGTTTAAATGATTACTTTGTAAACTTGTTTAAAGTTTTTACAGAAAATTGTTGATAAAAATTTACTTACCTATATTTTTTATCGCAAGTTTTTACTTGTCAACTTGAAGTGCAGCGATTACTCACAAACAAACAACAAAGTAAGTAGTTTAATGAAACGAATTCGGAAAAAATACACATCCAACCGTCACTAGAGAGTTTCGGATAACGACCGCCAGGATCGCAACAAAAACACAATAAAGCTCACAACTATCCCCCGATTCGAGCAACACACAAAGCTTAAAAGCTGGCCCGCTACTCCATTGTAACGAAATCTGGACAACGTGAGACCTGAAAATAAATAGTTCCCGTGAGTAATGAAATGCTCGCGAGGGAGAACCGGTTGTATCTACTCCTGTTGTGTCAGGCTTTTGAAATATTTTCATCGGTAATTAAAGAACGCACACACAACGCAATGAAATGTTTTAGCAATTAAAATCAACAATTCAAATAATGACACATGGGCATGTTTATTTTTATATCAACTAATTGCAGGAGTTTTATGACAATTAAAGTAAAAGTAAGTTTCTAAAGTATGCAGTTTAATTAAAATATCTAACTATTATCGTATCTTAAAAATAAATTTGTAATTTATAACAAACTTCATTCCCTTATTAAAACAGTTTTTCGACAGAAATTGCAAAAAATAAATGCTTACGAATGAAGTTATTGCTTACTTTGTTGCACTGGTTGGATTGTTATTTCAGATGTATTTTCGATATCAATTTTAATTTGAAAACGTAAATAAGACTTCACATTATCAAGTTTATCACCACAATATATCAAATGAATGACTGGAGATAACATATTTTCCATCTCAAAAATCCTAGTTTGCTTTATAAAGACTGCAGTATTGTTTTAAAACTAAACAAGAAAATATGATTAAATCAGAGAGCACCCGCAGCATCAAAACGTTTTTTTTTCAATGCCGACATTGTTTCGTCAAGAATGTGTGTAAAAGCGAATTCCTGTTAAATAATTATGTGAACAATATTATTTATACGATTAAAAATTCACATTTAATCACTAAATAAATCTGAGTTATATCTAAACAACACTCTAGGTATTTTTTCCACTTTATTTCCACAGCTGTTGTTTCGTAAAACGAAATTCAAGCGTAATAAATTCTGCAGTAAATATGTCCAGATTATTTGAGCTTCTAAAGCATGGTAGTGGGTGGATGCTATGTACAAATAGAGATGTTTTGCAGTTCCTTCAATCCAATGCAAATTGCAAAGACGTCTCATTCGAATACCGGAGTAAACCGGACCTGCATTTCAGTGTATTAATTGTTTGCGGAGGTTTGCAAATATTTCTTAAATTTTATTATTTAAATTTGACATTTGGTCTTTTCTTGAGATGATCATGGTTACATGAAAACGGTCCCTTTCGTACACCAACACAACTTTTGTTTAAATTCTTCATTAGGAATCTATAATGCTACACATTGGAAACGGACACGGTTGAAAAAAATCTTTGTATATTGGAAAAAAGTATGATATAACTATTTATAAGAAATCTTATGATTTGTATGCCAAAAATATTTTTCTATTTAATGTAAAGCAAATCTCTTTAAAAAACAAACAGTTGTATTTGGGAGAGAGAGAAAGACAAAGCTTTAAATGAGACTATCTCAGAACTAGTCAGAAAACCTTCGATATGCAAATTTTGATATTTAACAATATTATAATTAAATGATTGTTCAATACTTAATTCAAATACATGACATAAGTATGTAATGATGCCTTAATGTGAATAAAATTAGTTTCTAGACACGATGCCTAGAGGAAGTAACATAACAATATGAATAGTGGTAACCTAGGAGATGGGAAACTTTCCTGAAAGGCCGAATAATATTTTTGGCAGAGCGCCAAGGCCTACGGCTCTTCGCGGCGCGACGGATAAAGCGCTCGCGGAATGGAGATTTTCCCATTATTAGATTATTTCGTACATACCTCAGCGTTGTGTTTTATTCAATTTTGGCTAGTCAAAAACTTATTGAAAAATTTCTGCACCAGCTGAGATCCCGATATTTCTCTTTATTAATTTGATACGGCATATAAAATAGTTTTCAAATGTAATCGAGGATTGAATAATGAAAGCCGCATATGAGACGTCTAAAAGAAAAAACTTCACATTTTGTTAAAATCTAACAAAAAATACATACATACACTATATTACATTTCTCGGAATAAGTAATAAAATATTTATAAATTACTTGATTAATTGATTTAAATTTGTTCATGTCTTCAGTTGCAGTACTCTACAGAAGCAATGACAATAAGTTAATTCTTGTTTCGCTTATACTTTGCAATTTTTATTGCAATACTTGATAACTCAATTTGATAATAAAATTGGAAACTTGATTCTTAATTGTAAATATAACACTATGTTAAAACTAAACAGTCGATAAAAGCAATTGTTTAAGTGTAACACAAAAAAACTTTGTTTACTAAGAACACTGCAAGGCAGACATAATATTAGTATTTGCTTTTAGGTGCCTCATATAAAGTGTGCTAATTTTTTTATCTAACTGTGCGTCCTCTCAAAAAAAATCCTTTGTATTTTTATAATTGGTTTACTTGTTAAAATTTAAAATATACTTATAAAAGAATAAATTTACTATGAAAGAGTGTTGATAATGGTAGTGTAAAAAAAGTTAATGAATTGGTCAATAATCTAATGGTGTTGATATTTTTTCGCTTTAATAAATATTCGAAGACTCTTTTTGATTGGGCTGTTTTAAAACATACAACCACGCCGCTAGCTGAAATATTTTTACTGAGCAATTTATCTTATTCCGTACTGCAAAAAACGAAATCAAAAGAAGAGAAATTTGTATAGAAAGAAAGAATAATTTAAAGCGATACAATATGTTGAATAAAGAATTAAGTCCAATAAAGTTTGAAACAATTTTATGAATACGTCACATCTTCGTCAGATTTTTATTTCTACTGCTACGTAATTTCGAATCGTCTTGTAAACAATACTATCAAGAATTTTATAAAAAAATAAGTGAAGGTTAAACAACTGTAAGAAACTGCAACGCGCTGGAAATGTGTAAACAATGCCATCTGTTGAACGCACTCATTAAAATATATTGTTATGAAAGTAATATAGTCAGGTTGCTCATCGCAAGGCAGTAAATTTACTGGTCATTAGTTTGTGACTCAAATATAAGGTGAACCCCCTGTTTTTGTGTCGCACATGTTATTTAAAAAAACCTTGCCTATAATTTATTCTCCTTGTTTCCGAGATGATAAGTATTCCGCTTCTTTTCAAAAAATATGCATGCGTGATGACGAGCAGGATCTTTTTTACCTATCTAAAGAACAAAATAATAATTGTGAATTGATCTAAAAAAATAATCGTGCATCACAGTATAACAAAGTGACGTAGTTTATAGACAACA
Organism: Himalopsyche phryganea; assembly: GCA_022494535.1. NCBI lineage: Eukaryota > Metazoa > Arthropoda > Insecta > Trichoptera > Rhyacophilidae > Himalopsyche > Himalopsyche phryganea. Next base: position 2,327,214 of record JAGVSL010000054.1, on the reverse strand, counting down.
TTGTTTCTTTGGTGCTAGTGTTTTTTTATCATTTTTCTTATGAGAATTTGTTTACAACTTCCGTGAATCACATACCTAGATGCTTTTATTACATCACCATCCATGTGAGTATTTTTAAAATATGTGTCTCCTCTCGGTACACAGTGCAACAATAGTAAGAAAAAGTAAAAGCACTCCTTTTACGATCTCATAAAAGAATATTATGAGGGAGGTATAAAATGCGGGACGCAAATTTTACGCCACGAGAATGTCCTTCGCATACTAAAAAAATGTACGATACCAACCATACGAAACGTGATCATTTTTACGGTTTTTTTATAAATTGACCTTATTATGAATCAGAGCTTATGATACAATGAAACCCTTATGTGTTTATTGAAGTAAATATTTGTTTTTTTCCATATTAAAACCAGAAGGAAGGAAAGTATTGCATAATTATAATATGGAGCAAATGAACAACTTTTAAATATTTTAAGCAAATACTGATTGTCAGTTGCTCAACCTCTCTTTTCTCAGATTTTTTTTGTGTAAAAGGATGAGTTAGATTAAAGAGTTTAGTTAGTTTATAAATCATTTTTCATGTAAAGAAATGAATATATCGCTGCCATTTGAATACACATTTACTCCGAATAATGCATTTAACGATAATGTCCATTCGGAGAACTAAGCGGTCGACCGCGCATTCGAGTCACTCAGCTTCGTTGGTACTGGTATTGCAGGGTAACTCAGTAGATTAGTTATTCTATGGTTATTTATACACATTATCAAGAAATTTATGCTAGACTCAACATTCGATGGAGTGCGATTAGTCGCATGAATTTATTATAACCTAACGTAAAAATATATTAGTATAAAGAATAGAACAATTTAATTAAATAAAAAGTTCACATAAAGATCTATCAGATTTTTAAAAGTATCCTTTTAGGTCTACATTTTTTTTAACATTACCGAATGATTTTTTTTGTATTACTACTCGTGTATAGTTTTGACACCAGCAAAAAACATATTAAATACCTAATTTATAGGGATGTAAATGGAGAACGTCTGATCCATTTCACCTATATTGAAAATTTGATACACAGCTCTATGCAGTAATGCAAAAATAATATTTGATTTTAAAAGAGAAAACGTGCAGCAAAAAGCGTCTGAAATTATTTGTATTAGAGTAGGTTTGTTAGTGCAGTGGCATGGCGGTGGTTCGATGCTGTGGAGAGCTTTTTGTTCAGATATGCATTCCGGATAAATGGAAAGCTCTACCACTGTATAGAACAGTATATCAAGCGTACCGAACCAAATGCAGAGAACTCATATTTTTTTTAGAAAATTAGGTTTTTTTTTTTGTTCCCCATAAATACGTATTTGCGTTTATTTTTTTTGTTGTTTTTGAATTGGAATTCATGTTATGTATCTGATTACACTTTGATTTTTCTACGATACAATGATAATAAATAAAATAAATTATAATAAATATATTCACTTTCAAGGTGTTAACAGTCAATTCTTGGTGGAAAGACATTATGATGAAGGAAACCGGTTCTGATCATTATAAATATGTGGAAGTAGTACAAATGAATTGTTTTTTATTTTTTAAAATAAAAAAAAGATAAATATATTATCTTTCCTCTCACCAAACTATTTAACTACAAATTGTCAAATGGAAGACAATAATTAAACCACATTGTTGCACAATAAGGCATTTTATGTTGTTTTTCAGACTTAATATAAATGTATATATAAAACTGATCAGTATAAATGTCATTATTTCTAAAGATTAACATTCTTGGCACTTCAAATTGCTCTCTCAATTATATTACGCAATATGGCGGTCATAAACTATAATTAAAAGCTTACTCTCTTTTACCTCTATATACATTTCTTCAAAATACCTCATATAAAAAGACAGACAAAAATATTGAGTACGATTTGAATACATAAGCTTTTTAAGATTCATTCAAATTATATTACTAAAATACAGTTGAATAATATATTTATGCCTATTGGGTAATGCGGGGCTTTAGATTACGTAGCTCTAATAAAATTAAATCAGACCAAGCTATATTGTTTAAAATTAAATAATTATGATAATCGTGCAGATTCATCAAAAAAATCATTTCATAGTGAGACACGTTCAATAGTATGGCGACATGTATGTATTTATGTATTCATAATTGTGGATATTGTACTGTTTAATATTTCTTACCTGGTATGCTCCTATGCGTTTTCATTATTTTCCAAGCGCAGTTCCGGTGATGCGTGGAGCGAACGAGCTTTTTAAATAGCAGCTTTAATTCAAAGCACTCTTGCACTTGCTAAAGCTCCGCTATTGCGTTGTGTTTTGTGGATCACAACATGCATTATTATTTCATTTTGCATTAAAAAAATGGCTCGAGCTTTTAAAATTATACATGCCACTTGTGTAATGCGAAACTAAAAAGGCGTTAATTTGAAATGGCGTTTTGGAGGATTGCGGGCTTAAATTTTTGCAATTTTTTTAAATAAATGAATGAAGGTTTACTTTGACTTACATTTAGTAAGTATTTCAACGCTTAGGTCTTCAGCACGCAATTAAAATTCAAATAATCAAAATGTTAATTTGTCGTACTTGTTGTCACTTCAGTTTTACTGTATTTTACTTGCAACCTTTGCGTATTCACACCACAATAATTATATTGCAGCAAAAATTTTATTTAAAATTATGGGAATCTGACATATTTCCTATTCATTCCGTAAACATTAAATGTGTTGATAAACTTGTAAAAAATAGAAACAAACTTATTCCTACAAGAACGCATTTTTATTTTCTATAATTTAAGACATCGACTGATGGTGCTTAATGGAATTTCAATATCAAATTTGAATTATTGAGATTTTGTACATTTTCATGTATTTTGTCACTAACGACCCGGGTTTTGCCTTTCGGCATCTTCAGGCATTCGAGCACACGATTGGACTCAAGCTAACTCAAACAAACAGTTTATAACGATTATATACAAAATAAAATAGAACAAATCTTATCGCTGTGTCTTAGAAATTAACATCTGGACTAGTGACCACCTTACGACTGAACAGAGGGATGAGGGGGGTTTTTTTTAAATGCAATTCCATGAAACACCCAATTTCAAAGGACCGGTGTATTAATATGGGAAATTCTTTACTTTGATTGTTAATTTATTTTTAGTTTTGAGTGTTAATTCATGTGTTATTTTTTATTTTTTACGGACTCGTCTCACGTACAGGTTAACTGTCTGTTTGAGCTAGTTTGAGTTCACTTATGTGCTCGAATGCCTGAAGATGCTGAAAGGCGAAACCTGGGTCGTTAGTGACAAAATACATGGAAATTTACAAAATCTCAATAATTCAAATTTGATTTTTATTTTCCCTTAAATACTATTCGTTTAAGCATGTATATTCTAAATACCGGAATGAAAAAATAAAATCACAAAACGATTTGATGTAAATAAAATGTTATATTTTATTCGATTGATCGCTTGGCTTATGATATTATTTTCTTAATAATCCCGTCAGTAACAGGATTAACTAAAATAAAATTAAAAATATTTTCACTTATTACTAAATCTGTATTAATATTTTTGGAAAAATTGCTGCATATAAAGGAACACAAGATACTTCAAATATTATTTTAATAACACACAATGCAAATTATGCTAAAATGTAATACAGCATACTGGTTTCAAAGAAAATAATGAAAGGCATAATAATTTATATATTTTATGTAAACAGCGATACATTGTCCGGAAATAGTAACAACGCGAGCCCTAAAAGCTCTGTAATATCAATAAACTTTCCTTTGAAAGCTTACTTCATATAGCGGCACAACCATGTTCGGGCAATTAGGGATCTATAAAATGATATTAGCTTCATTTTACGGGCTGGTAATCTAGTTAAGCTCCCGAAGGCTCTGCCGTGATTTTATTTCAAAACAGTTAAAAGTATGACGTGCTTTTTAATCATCGGCTGATCAAAGGTAATCCAATAGGCTTGATCAGAGAATACTATGTGCGTTATGCGTGATTCATTTCAAATATGATTTAATTATGTATATTTATCTGATACTTAGAATTTGAAAATATAAATTTTACTAAGAATATAAATTTCTTATCAATTTTCCCACTAAGTATTCCTGAGCGACCTGAAATTATTTTAATTCGTTAAATCTCAATCATTGTACCAATATTCATGTTTTTTCTAGTAAAAATAATTTCTAGTAAAGTTTTTTCCAGTAAAAAATAAGTGTTTAATTCCACAATTTCTTTATTAGGTAGTAGATAGCTATTTCGGCTAAACGCCATCGTCAGAACTATATATAAAATTATTTTAACTTAGCTTTATATAATTTAAGACATCGACTGAGGGTGCTTGATGGAATTTCAATATCAAATTTGGATTATTGAGATTTTGTACACTTCCATGTATTTTGTCACTAAATTGTTGCATCAAAACTTAAATTATCATAAATCATAAATTATTTTTTGAAGAAATTTTGGAAATCAATAGAGCCCAGTTAAATTCCTTGCCAATTCTGAACGAACAAAGAATTGTACAACTTAATACTATGATATTTTATCCTATTTTAATGGTTGGTACTTCTTACCAAGTAAATGAAAATTCAATCAAAAGATTAATTAATTTTCGTATTTAATATGTGTATCGACTTTTAGTCGCATTGTACAACATTTGGCAGAAGTTCTTGTGACAGGCAGATAAATACATGTATTATCTGCTATATAATGGAGATACATTTAACACATTTCGTAATTCAATTTCAATATGAGCCAAGTAATGATAATATGGCATCACGTTTGTTTGTGTAAATAATATTCCTGTTCGTGATATGTTAATAATATCATTCATGGTTAATTCTGCCCACTTGTCAAGTAATTTCAAGTGCTTAGAATATAAGCGTATTGTTCATCTAATTACAATGTGAATATTAAAAAAATAATAGGCGGAATTTAAGTCTTGCACAAAGGCCAAAGTTAATCAATTCAAACGCTGATATTAAATATTTAAATCATTTTTTAGATTCATTATACAGGCTGAACACAACCTCAATTAAATTTCGTAAAAAATTAAACGTAGAATTTCAAATGCTCTATCCTTAAGGATTAAAATATAATACCGATTGTTGGCATTAAATTATCTTCAATAAGTATAGAATTCAGTGTTAGTCCCGATTCCCGATGCTTAGTGAACTGCTCTTTGGGTATTTCGTCAAGTTTGGCTGGACATTCAAGGGTTCGAATACGAATGAGTACGTTCTTGAAATAATTTTTCAAACGGTTTATGGATAAAAGTGACGTTGAATACAAGTTAGTTGCCCCACCTTCGCCTGTTATTTGTATTCAGCCGATCTTTCATGGCCAACTTCCATAACGATATAATGATCAAAAAAAGAAACGATTTTCCGATACGTCTTCATAAGGACCCAATAGATCACGCTGACTTAATCACAACCAAGATCAACTTTGAGGCATTCGATAAATTTGCACCATCATATGGAGAGTGAGATATTCTCGATTCCTCTTTAGATTCAAAACGGAGTTGATTTAACTCTAACGCTACGGTGGATTCTCAGTATACGGATACACAGGATACTTTATTGCTTAAACTATGTGACTGAGCAAGTTTTTTTTCTATTTTGTCTTTTCACAATAGTGCATGGTTCAAAGATCGGTCTCGTGCAGCTCTGAATCTGGCCAATAATATGATAGGTAAATTTGTTTATTTTCTTGATCATTATTGCATTATGGAAGGCGGTCGTGGTGCAGGTGGGTCAACCAACTTATATATATCTTAGAAACAGTTATTTTTAAAAGACACATTAAGCCTTGTGAAAAGCCCTTATTCTTTGCGTTGAGAGCGTAAATATTATAATTTAATACATCGATTGAGAGTGCTTGATGGAATTTTAATATCAAACTTTGGTCGCCTGCAATTACAAAATCCTATAAGCTTGGAATTATTGTGTATGCAATTATTTTCTTAATGAAGGTTTAAAGTCATTAGTATCAAATCAGTATTAAAATTAATTCAATATCAATATAGTTCCTAGACTCAGCGATAATATTTGTTCTTAAATTTTCTTATACATAAACTATTTACTAATTATCAGATCATTTGTGTAATCAAATTTCTGATGATGCTGAAAAGCAAAATTCGGGTCGTTAGTAGAAATAAAACAGTTACCAAATTAGATATGAGTAAATTTCAACGATATTATTTCGAATATCAAAAGAGTTATTTCACGTTGATTTTGCTAATCTTTTGAAAGGTGAAAACGATTATTAACGCTTAGATAAAATGTGGATTATAAATGTGGTATACATATTTTTTACCATTATTTCAAGGATCTATAAGAATTAGGCCATCTGTAAATACGGAAAAAACCGTGAAAAACGGTTATTTATAATCGTAAATTGACGTATAGTTACATGCTGTATAAATATTTAACGTTTATGAATTATGGTACATCTTAATAGATCACGGTCTCTCAACAAAACAAAGACATACCTAGTCAAAGAGCAGCTGAGACCGTGCAATTAAACATTCAATATATTATTTTTCTGGCATTGAACCAATGGGTAACGTATCAAACAAAAAATCAACAAAATAAAACAATTGCACGAAGAATCTTGCAGTCAAGGCTAAGCTGTGAGACATTTTAAGGCTGATTGACAATCCGTGATTTCTCAAAGCGTGATTCAGCCAAAAGAACGATGTCATATTTGTATATAATTATATTCTAAGCGCTTATACGTGCTGGGAAGAATTAAAATTAACAACGGTTCAGCTTAACCCACGATTCGCTTTTCAACCCACAGGCTATATATCTGACATTGAATATTACAGCAAAAAACTTTGACAGACTGTAAAATATTGCTCATATCATTTGAAGAATTCATTATATCATTCGAAATAAATGATTATATTCTATATACGTAAGCAACACACTGCTTAAAATAAAGAATTATTAACATATGATACATGTAGTCCTTGATTTACGAAATTTCGCACTTTATTTTGCGACCAAAGTTCAGGAAAATATTATTTCGTTCGTAAGTAGTCGGTAACAATCTCTACTTTATGAATTTTAAAAAAGAACTAAGCTACAAATCATTTCTTAACATAATTCTTGTGATAATTTAAAACAATTTGATAGAAGGTCTTTTACTTTCATGGACAACAAATTTATACTACGAAAATTAAATAAAAACAATAGCTATTTCATACTCAGCTAGATAACATAAAAATTCTACACATAAAATTAATAGCTAGACCAACATTGACCTCACTGCATAAATAAAAATAACCTTTCTTGTACAATATTGTTTTATGATGCCATTTGTATCTTAAACGGCAATATTAGTTTCTATTTTAAACAAAATATTAATAAAAGTAGTAAAAAGTCATGTTATTTAACCCCGAATTAAGACAAGGTATATAATTAATAATACTTTTTGCATTCAATATTACGGTTAGTTAAATATTTTTTCTAAAAAAAGGCGTTGACAGATTGTCATTTAAAAAACGTGTAGCATAATTACATCGGGAAAAAAATATGTCAAATATTAATAGATATGAAAGGAATTATGATTACTCCTGACTATATTAATAATATATTTAATTATGAAGGCAGTTTAATTGTTTCTATAAATTAATTTATTATTTACTCCATAATTTATTCATTATTAATTTTTTTTTGACAGTAAAAACTGTATAAGCTTGCCGAGTCCGTGTTTGAGGGGATAGCCTCGTTGATTTCGGTTGCGGTACTCACAGATTTGAATACCAACACGGACATTTTTTAATTTGTTTTTTTGACGATTTATGAATTTGTTTTTTTATGGTTGATTGTGATATCTAAAATCCTTTCATTCAATCCTTAAAACGGGGTTTAGCAAAAGCGATTAGCTCACCACTAGTCTTGCTCTAGCCCTATTTTTATATGCCTACTCTCTTCTAAAAGGAGAGGTTGAGCAACTGCGTAACAAGTAACTCTCGTATAAAAATTTATATTAAGATAAACTCCATTAGAAGTCTGTATGCTATACATTTGGAGTGAACTTTGTTTAAGGACATAAGTTTGATAAAATGTAACGTTTTACTTTAAATAATAATCGAAATTAAAAGTTCCTCGTGTTTACTATATCTCCGTGCTAGAAACTTTCACATGAGAACAAAATAAAAGTTCTTGAAATTATTTATTATTTCCATGAAGTATTGTTACTTCATAATTTCATGAAGTTCTGTTTGAAAACTTTCTGAGAAAAGTTCATTTTTGGGAGCATTGATGTTGCCGCGACAGAAAAATATAGCTCAACTTTTTAAACGTATTTTTCTCTTGCCTTATGCAAAATACGAATAATAAATTATCCAAGTCTGTGTATTATGAAGCGATATCAAACTTTGCTCTCATATATTGCCAGCAAGAGGGTGTAATACACATTCAAATGTCTACTCACAAATGTCATTATATTATAAATGAATTACAGGTTTGTATAATATTTTCGATAACTTTGCGGTAACTTGGTGGAAATTTATTTTCTATAACAAGCTGATAAGTATGTTATTCCACTGACTATGTTACTAAATATGAAACTCGTCTTACAACCTCCCCACGTCCTGTTATTTTTAAGTTACGAATTAGAATCATTGTTTAGCTAAGAAATAAATAACTATACCATATATTTAGTCCAAAGATGCTTCTGAAGATGGAAAAAATCGTGTCACACTTAGTAACACAGACCCTGGAATAACAAAGAATCACAATTTTTTGCTGTAATGTATTATTCAAGTGGGAAAATTTTTTAATTGTTTTCCGAAAATTCAATTCCATCGTCATGTAAGGATATCTAACTTTTTAAAAATAACCGATCCTTGAGATATTCTGTCATTTTTTTAATCACCAAAAACTACATGCTCGTTTTTATATAAAAAAACATGAAAGTATTAGAACATGCTACTTTCAATAACATAATCATTCAATTAGATTTTTCAAAACCATCCGTTGTACTCTAACTGATTTTATAGATAATGAGAAAAAATTGTTCGGAAAACAGGTAAAATGTCTTGCTAGAAAAATGACAAACGCATTTCATATCAGAACTATTAATATTCTTGTATTCAATGTAGAATGACGTAGCTGATTAAGTTGCAGTCTGGTTATGTTAAATGAGGCAGTGAAGCCAATAACGATAAATAATTAAATAATGATCAAATATTAAATTTTTCATTATCAATTCAAGACAAACGTAGAACGGTTATAACATCCAGACGGCTATTAATTTTAATTGCCGATGAGTCATTTCTACACACGATGAAAAGAGCGCATCGTGTCTTCTACGCGAGTAAGATTTTCAATCAATTCACAAAAGATGAGATGATTTCTATACACAATTGAATCTATTAACAACATAAAGATATTACTCAACTCTAATAAATCGCTATACTTTTGAACTTTTTGCTCTTAGTAAATCTATGCCGTTTCGAGCAAAAAAATGGTGTGTGAAATATTTCAATGAAAATAAAAAAACACAAGTTCAAGGATGACGTAAAAATTATTAATTTTTGCATTCATAAACGAGGTATTTTTTTACTCTTGTTATGAAATAAAACATTTTAATGCACGCTTGTTTCTTGCCGGTGATTTCAGTTCAATTTTTGTTTATTTTGTTTGATAACATTTTGTTTTAGTATCTAACTTGCGTTGCTAAGCGGAGTTACCAAAACTACAAAAGGTTAAATTATGCTCGTGTACGTAATATTTCAATCTATATCCTTATTTCAATGCCAATGATAATTACGTACCTTTAATCAGTATCCTGCTGTAAATTCCCAGCATCGATGGTTTTTTAGATAACACGAACTGTGATATTCTTTTTTTAATTAAAAATATCTATGACAGATCTATGTAATAAATGTTAAAGCAGAAACACATTTTAGCGTAACGCTTGATAGAATCACATCGCAACATTTTGTTTTAGTAGATAAAGTATGTAGTAAAGTATAGCAGAATCTATCCCAACCTTTATCGACGGTTCCTAAGTTAACTAGTGTATCTGGAAGTATAATAGTATGTGAAGTGCTTAATATTATATTGCAATCTTGTATGTCATTTTTAATGTCGTTTAAATGTGCAAACACTTTTTCGTTTGGTGGATTAAATGGAAAACATGAAGAGTGTAGCAAAATACAGCAGTGATCATCCATATATAAAGATATAAAAACTTGTTCAAGTGTAACAATACAAATATTAAATGAAATTACCTAAATATGCTAAAATAATTACGATGTATATCCGTACACCCGAAAGAAAAGTGTCACAATTCAAATCGTCGTTTTTGAGATGATTATGTAGCTGGATTCCATATCTCAAAATACATCTAAATAAACGTCTTTTCTATAGTTCGTAAAATCAACACTAGAAAAATGAAATGGCACTATGTCTGTGTGGCGATTTGGCGTCGCTGTAATATTAAATAGTATCACATTTTTCACTGTGACAGTTTCTCGGGATCTTCGTATGTGAAACTAATACCGAACGTAATTAAAACACTGTTCTATTATTTTTTGTGACATTCTTCCTTACTTGTTTCACTGAAACCGAATTCACTAAATCATTGATATCTCAAAACTGACTATTTTGATTTCAAACACTTTTATTGTGGTGGTGGAGATGCAATATATGTGTTATAGGGTAAACAGGCAGCAAAAATTTTTACTGCTGCTTTAGTAAATTTCATTTATATCTCTTCTTTCTTTTTTCTTCTCAAAATTGTGGAATTAGTACAAACAAAAAATGCATTTTTTTGTCATAAATAAAATGACTTTCCAACAAGAGAATTGACAGTTAACATCCTAAAAGTGAGTAAATTTTACATTGAAACGTCTCATTTTTTATAATGTTTATAATAACGCAAAAAAGTGTTTTGACTCTCCTGAAAAGAAATAATTCTTCCCTTTTCACACAGAATTATTTTTTGTATAATTTTGATCCTGATTTCCCCAAGTTTTTATTTCATAAAAAGTTTCGCTTAGTTATATTTTCTAACAAAAATCTCTTCTATTGCAATATATGGCAATAAGTTAAATACAATTTTCAAGGGATGTACATAGAGTCAATCGCTTAATACGCTGAATCTGTTTATCAAAATCTTATTTTAAACAAATTTAATCTGTCAATTATTAAGCCGTTTATATACCCCAAAAGCTGTAAACTAGTAATTGAAGTGTAATTTAATAAAACAATACGGCTCAAAAAATATTATCCAATTCTCAACAAAATAACTTACTAAAAAATGCTAAGCTGTCACTTATATATAATGCTTTTTATCAAAATTAATTAATATCTGATTAGTGTAAAATTTTCAATCGTATTGCTTTATATAATTTAAGACATCGACTGAGGGTGCTTGATGGAATTTCAATATCAAATTTAAATTATTGAGATTTTGTACACTTCCATGTATTTTGTCACTAACGACCCGGGCTTCGCCTTTCGGCATCTTCAGGCATTCGAGCACACGAATGGACTCGTCAGTTCGAGTCCATTCGTGTGCTCGAATGCCTGAAGATGCCGAAAGGCGAAACCCGGGTCGTTAGTGACAAAATACATGGAAGTGTACAAAATCTCAACAATTCAAATTTCGTATTGCTTTAGTAAATAGATTAACCGAAGTGAGATGTATGTAAATGAAAAATACAAAAGTTTTATAAGAAGGTAGTTAAGCACAATTATATATGTCATTTTTTTATAAGTATAGATACACTATTATTAAATGTTCTTAAATTCCAACTAGTGGAAAGAATAGTATGTCTATCTGGATTAAATTTAATCTATATAAATAAAAAAGGAGTCTGAATTGTTTAATGATATGAACAAAATGCTGTTTTTTTTTAATGAACAACTATGTGACATTAAAAGCATTTTTGGCTACGACTCGCACTTTAAAAATAGAAATATATGATAGCATTTTTTATAATAAACTAAAAACAACTTTCAAAAATTCATTCGAAGACTCAAACCGCAAAATAACAATTATTTACATTTTTATTTACAGTGTCGCCATCTATGGGTCAGGGTCCGGTGTACGTGGATCCGGCCGCCCAGCCTGTTGCCGTCCAAACTTCCGCTGCTCCAAATCTCGACCTGATTACGCAGACTGTCTACGGATTTCTGGACTTCACCACAACAATAGGGAACACAGTTATGGTTTTCTCTCCGCAATCAGCACCATCTCCCGGTATTATGCGACACTGATTTGTTATAATTATTGTTAATAATTGAAATAGGACTACCCATATAAAATGAGTATACTTATGTAAACATTCTTATCTACGATACTGCATTTATAAAAACGTTTTATCTTCAAAATTGCAAAATATAATATTACTATTTAAAATCGATATCACGTCATTAATTCGTCAACAGTAAAAATTCTTATTCCTCTTCAGCTACTGCACAGAAAACAATATCAATAATATGAAAATTATGAATTATGTTATGTCCAGTATAAAGGTTTTTTACTTGTAAATATTTAAGTCCCGATGATATTAGTGCAGTTTTCTTCATATGCTAAAAATATATTGACGTTACATTTATTAATAATTTTATATTGTAATTATTCTAGATGCTGTTAAGCCAGAAACCACTCCAGCACCACCGATTGAAACTAAACCTCTGCCAGTGCAGAAAGTGGAAAAGGTTATAGAAATTAAGCCTTCTAAGCCGGTATCCAAACCAACCGTCGAGAAAAAAGAAATTAGATCTGAGGTTAAAATTGCATCTAAAATTGAAATTGTCACTGAATCTACAAAGGTTCATCAAAATAAACCTTTGCAGAGTGTTGTTAACGTTGTTCAAGGCCCGCCTATGTCAACCAAAGTAGAAGTAGTTGTTGGTCCAACAGTGACTGAGAAAAAACAAGTATTTTCTAAGGTCGAAGTTGTAGTCGGTCCGTCTAAGATTGTTGAACAACCACCGAAGGTTTTGTACTCGAAAGTTGAAGTTAAAGAAGGCACCAAAGCTATTGAAGTTAGCACTAAAAAAGAGATAGTCACAAAAGTAGAAGTTAGAAGTGGTCCTTCAATAGTGGTACAAGCTCCTCAAATTTTATCGAGCCGCGTTGAAGTCGTCCAAGGTCCTTCTCCAAGCTCTGTATCAACACAACCAATCTTGTCAAGTGTTGTAGAGATTCTTTCTTCTTCTGATGAAGACGATGATGAAATACCAATTTTGGTCGTAAACAATAATATCGGAGAACCCGAATACGATTTCCTTTCTCGTCAACCTTCGGAAGTAGTAGAAGAAACATATAAAGTAATTAATTTACGACCAACCAAAAGCCACAAGCCAAAACAAGCAAAACCCAGAGCTAATGCAGCAGCTGCTCAAAAAGTCAAAGAAGACGACGATCATCCTCTTGGATTGGTGACCAAACTAGGTGGAACAATTGTTAAAGAAGGGGTTACAACAGTTCACGAAACCAGTGTTATTGGAACAGTTATTTCTGGAAAATATGCTCAGGTTCTTCACAGCACTTCACATGTCGTTCACGCTGTAAATCACAAGCATAAAATTACACCTTCGCCAACTCTGAGAATATTAAAAACAGCAGCTCCAGCTATTGCTAAAAATCACAGACATAATCTCGAACCTACTCCAGCTGGATCTTTACACGATGAAACGGCTTTACCTTTAGAGAACTTATTTGGACCAAGTCCTAACCTCATCAGACCATCCAGAAGACCAGCTCTTCCAGGCGGGAGTTTCAAGAATCGTTTCAAGTCCCAAGAAAATGTCGCCGACGAAGAAGAAGTTCAAAATAGTCCACCCCCGAGCAGAATCCTTGCCAACAAGAAAAACAAAAATCGTCCCCCAGCTCCTCAGCGGACTTTCAGGTATCGCATTACTTAATTTACGTATTTTATTTTAGATTTTCTTGCTGAAATAAAACTAATATATTTCAAAACCATCATATTTTTTCCCAAAAATGTATTTACGATCGATTTGACGGTTAATTTACGGAGATTCATTTTTAGTTATTGTTTGTTAATAAAAAAATCAAACAGCAAATTGCAAAATAGGGATTTACTCGAATTTCTTTGAGTCACATTAAACGCCCGCATCTTATGTCAATTAAATTAGTAATACAACAAAGCTAAAACGAAAGATCTGTATTACAAATAGATTGTTTCAATATCTTGTAAGTATTTGAAGTATAGTTTATATTATTATCTTACAGTTTATATTATAATAAAAATGAAGTAAGCTTTTGCTGAACATTATGGAACGAATTTTTTGAATAACGTCAAATATTTTTTATGATATCAGTCAGGTTAGGATTAAAAAAATTACTTGATAAAATTTATCAATCACCCTCATCAAATTGTCAAATTTTCATTTAACACTCATCAGTGAAATTTTACTAAACAAAAATTTAAACCCCCAACTGGAAACATTTAATTTCAGCAACCGTAAAGGCAGGCCTTCCACACATACAGCTGAGCTGGCCACCGTATCTGTTTTCAGCGAACCACCAGCGAGTGCCTTCACCAACAGACGCCACAAATCCAACCGAAGTTTCAAAACTGCAACACCCACCGTATCGCCGGCAGCAGATGGCTATACTAGAAGAGGATACAAGCCAAAGCTTCAAGCATCCAGTGTTGATCACGGTTCTAGTGCCTCTACAAGCCTTTACAAATTCAAACTCAACAGGGCTCCTGGACGTTGGCAATACAAAACGACACCCAAGCCACGAGTGACGATCAGAAAGCTCAACGGTGAAGAGGACGGCCCAACTACTCCTCTGTCAGCATCAACTCACGACGAGCCACAAAACAATGATGTTAACCCTCAAGCTAGGTCTGACAATTTGGATCTTGAACTCTCTGGGTCACACAATGGACCAGGATCACTCTTGGATGAAGATTCAAATGACAACTCAATTGATAAACCGCTACCCGTGGAGACTATCAAGGTTGAGATTTCAACAGCCGCCGACTTAAAAGATATTTATTATGAAATAGCTACAATTAAGTCACCTTATACATTCCAGGTGAATATTTTGGTCTTAACGTTTCGCTTTGAAGTCATTTATATTATACCATAATAAAATAGTATATTTTGATGTTTTTCGGTAGCACCGTAGATTTTTAATGTGAAATAGGAAACATTTACAAAATTTTATACTTCGTATACTCTCGTAAGTGGAGTTGAAGTAAAAGAAAACGTATTATTGTATTTAATAAATAACGCTTTTACATATAGATAGCATCCACACAACTAGGTCAATTTCTTTTGTTATAATTCGAAGGCGAATTCTGAAAAAATATATATAAGCCTGACAGTGTTTGTATTTCATTTATTTTCAAAACACATTTGAGAGGGCAGTATTATAGTGAATTAAATGTCTACAACACAAACATCAACTAACATTAATATATTTTAGTTCCAAGCTTAGTATAAGTGTATTTTGTTTCCTTAGTGTGATTTTGAATCATTATTAGTTTTGCAAAAAAATAAGTATACGACATACCGACATTCAATCGTAATAAAACCTGTCTAGATTATAAAATTCTCACGCAAACGCTTATCAATGTATAAAAAATTGTCATTTTAGTAACCAGTATTTGAAAAAACTGAATTAGTTTTAATTGCTTAAATTTACATATTTCTTATCGATGTGTATGAATGGTTGGAAATTTAAATATTCATAATATTATAAATAAATAAAACAATTTTATTTATATTTTCAGGTTGGAACTGTCAAAAATACTCGATACATAACTGTGACCTCAACATTCGAAAAGTCATTCGAGCCAACAGAACTGCCAGCTATTCGCGCTTCAGCCACAGAGCCTCTGACGGAAAACATTCTTGCCACCACTTCACACTTCGATAAGGACAACAACCTTTTGGATTCCAGTATTGCTACTCTTCCACCGATCTATCTCACCGGAGACAACGAAACGCCTCCCCTAGAAACATTAACTGAAACATTCAGCACAACTCAGCATATGCTCAAAACACACATCTTGCCAGTTATATACAACGGAGTCAACACAACAAGTTATACTTTGATCCAAACCTACCATGTTACTCGGTTAGTTACTGCCACAAAAACATTACCCCCGATGGAAGTCTATCAATTCGTACCGAGCAAAACATTAAACGAATTCAATAGTCGATTGGATGAAGCTGGGTCTGAATTGCATCTGGAACTTGAATTTGGAGATGATAACGACCAAGACGATGAAGGTCAATCAAGGAGAGCATTCCCGCCAGATCTAGATCTTGCAAACATTGGATCAGATTTTGATTTGTCTGAAGTTGATAAATCACGTTTCCCTGAAAATCACCCAAGACACAAGAAAGCGCATTCTTCAAACCCAAAAGCTCAACAAGTGACTGAAACTCCTGCATCGTCAACTCCAGCACTTACTCCTGAACAAGCTCAACAGCTTGCAATTCTGAGATTGTTTAACCCGGCAGCGGCTGCTCAAATTCCAAATGTCATTACTACATCAAAGCCTATCTACAAAGTTGAAACCGTGTATGAATCACACGTCGTTCCGTTCTTCAATGGTCATAGCACAGTCCATAGCACGATATCTAGACCGGTAGCTACTGTAACAAAGACGGAATATGAACTAGGAACGAGTACTTTACCTGCGTTACCAATTCAAAATATCAACCCATTCCAACAGCAGCAGAATCCTTTCCAGCAGCAACAAAATCCGTTCCAGTTGACTTCAACACCAATAGTCACCCATACCGAGGTTACAGCTACTGAAAGTAAAATCCTCAAGCTGACATTTGGAGCAAAGACGGCGTACACTACATTGTACTCGACCCGGGTCGTACCCACAGTTTTGACGACGTATTTAACTACATCCGTACCGATCCAGCAGACGGCTGCATTCCCCGGTTATTTCCCGGGAAATTTCCCAGGCCCATATGGCCCTTACCCATACGTAGGATAATTCAGTGAGCGCACAAAATGATGGATGCTTATTTATAAATCATCAAAATACTCAACCGATTCTTTTTAATGTTTCTTTAAAGACTTTAGATAGAATAAATAGTATTATACGAGTAGGAAATTATTAACATTGAATACTTACGACTGATTGTACCTTTTAGATATTTATGCGCGTGAAAATGAACGTTAATGATTATACTATTTTTATCAAAAGCTATTTTTGGCTTAAGGTAAACATTATCTTTTGTTAAAACATGAATTTTAATATAACGGATTATCAAAGAAACGTATTTTCGTTATCAATACTGTACGAAAAAATCAATATTTATTCAGCTCAAAGTGGGGATTGATTTATTTTTCGAGTGCTCAATAAAATGAATAATAATTTTCATAATTTTCATTGCAAAATAATAAAGTAATTAATTAAGTTATCATCTCCATTCTTCAATCATTAATTAATAACTGTAAATAGTTTTTTAACCAAAACAAAATGGCAATATAAGAGCGTTTAATAAACGTTCTTACTTAGTTTATAAAAGAAAAGATTTAACAGTCGAATCTGTTAGAGAGGAATTAAAAATATTTACCGAAATAAAATATGTAAGAAAAAGACGAGGGATTCTTCCCTAATGTCGTGGCATACAAATACGTCGAAAGTAGATATATTATCGCACGCTTGTACAATAAATAACCACACACACACACGTGGAATTATTATCGCACACACCTAGTAAAAGCTCAGTTACAAGTGGCGAGAGGTATAAACTTTTACCGGCAAGACGAAAACTTTGCAGAGATGTGAAAAATTTATTGCCTTTGTTCGCCGGACGGCACATGTGCGCGCGTGTGTTAGTGTGTGTTTATGTTTGATTTGTGAATTACGTGTAAGTGGTAACGTTGGTTTACCTAGGCTGGCTTATACCACCCCTATTACAGGTGCTCAACCATTGAAGGATTTCAAGCCACTGTGTCCCCAATCAATATATAGTACTAATGAGCATTTGGAAATGCAGTTTATATTCACAAGTACCGTAATTAAAAAACTATTCCACGAGACATCGAAATTCTGTTTTAATTAGTTTTCAATTTTACTAAAAAAAGTCAAATTTTAATCAATCATCAAAGATAAAATTAGTTTTTCTTAAGAGTATTTAATTTTTTTAAATTCTTGGTTTTGTTACCAAATTTTTAACGACCATTTAAGGTCATTTTTATCCTGAAGGCTATTCTTCAATAATCACAATAATTTTAATCAGAATATCATCGGTCGGTCTTTTAAATTCTGTATTCTTAAATAAACAGTTTTTTTATACTGTCAAAATAACAAATAATTAACGTGAATTAATGAAAAATTAATAACTGACGTTTTAAGCGAACCAATAATTAAAATTTATCACAATAATATAATCCTATAACGAATTTGATAAAAACACTTCGGGTACCATTTTCTCATTTTGTGACTCTATGAATTATCTACGGGGTATTTGTTTTGGTGGTACCACAAAGGGTGGTACATTCCTTTACGTCGTGAATTTAAAGAATTGTGACTTGTGACGTTTATAAATGTGAAAAAGTGACGTATCAAAACTTTCATTGATGGAAACGAATTTGTTATTAGTGAAGTGCGTACAAAAAACTTGATTTTTTCAAGATCGTGTGACAAATAATTCTGTTGTATGTTGGCAACTTCTGAAAAAAAAAGCTTGCAGGAGCTGAGTGCAAACGTGTGTTGGCAACGAAGTAAAATGTGGTGAATTGTTCTTGTACAGTATATTTTATTGTCCACCCCTTGTAGAATATTTTCAAAAGTCAATCGTGAAATATGAAAGCCTTGTTCAACATTCATTATTATGTATTATTGTGAGCAAGTAAAGGTTTAATAATTAAATACTGGTAATTTTGATAAAAGCATAGAAATCTAGCAAGAAAATCTATTTTTCCATTTTAATTTTTATGTTCATAAATTCTTAGAAGATTTCTCGTATAAATAGAGGGACTATTATCGTCGACTCAAAAACAAAAGGGCACTTGTGCGAAAATCAAATTTCGATAAAATCGAGTTTAAAGTGTTTTTAGAATGAAAATAAATATATTTTGCCATAAATAAATTGAAGATAATAGAACAAATACAAAAGTTAACTTTTTTCTTTTTTCAATTGTGATTTCATAGGTTTGTTTGGCAAATTTAATTTCGTCTATCACGTTGATAAAAAAATAAACGAAGAAAACTATGTCCATGACACTAATCCGCCATAACGTTTTTTGCTTTTAGGGCGACGATATAATTTTTTACTATGATCTATAGATTTCTGTGCTTTTTAGTTTATATAGTATTTTCAGGTATAATATCTATTATTATATTAAACATGATGGCTATACATATATAATAATAATATAAAATTTTAAATTTGTACAGTGAAAATATTTGAAATACACACTTGAGGATTTTATTATATTAATATTTCTTAATAGTTTGTTATTTTTTATATTTTCTTAAAGCGATTATGTTAACAGTTCAAATGATTATTTTAAATATTTTTTTGTGAATATTAAAGGTATTTTAAATAATTATTATTTGGTAATTTTTAAACTATAACGAAATGTATAAATAAATTCACAGCATAAATAATATTCGACTGTAGTCGAATATCTTAATTTAGTGGTATGTGAATATTTAAATTAGATGTATATTTTATATCAGTTAAAATTAATTTAATTATTAAAACACCCATCATTATTTTACATTTAGATATTTTTCGATTTTAAAATCCTGGAATATTTTTTTTTGATTAATCAATTTGTTAATTTATCTTCTAAGATGAATATTTTTAGCAACTTGAAAACAATTTGAAGAATTAACGTAGTTTTATTTTTAATTTTATTTGTGAAATTTTCCAATGTAGGTTTTTTTAACTAAAAGTCTATTTTTTTAATTCCCTCTTGTTAAAAATTTCCATATTTAAATTTTTCCACACTACAAGTTGATACACATTAATAATCATAATTCACTCGTTTTTCATCCCATTTTCATTTTGTGTTATGTTTATTTTTTAAAACCAATTATTATTACTGTAAATATTTTAGTGTATTTATATAGAAGTTATGAAATGTATATTGATTTTTTCTTATTTTTATAACATGCTAAAATTAAGATATATTTTATGCAAAATAAAGAAGTAAAAATAAATTTGTTTATTACTATTAATTGAAAAAAAAAAACTGTATTTGATTCAGCCTTATCTAAACTCAATACTAAATCTCACTATTATATTGATTGAAAAAACATATACTCTACAACTTAGCGAGCTAGTATTGTGAAAAACAGTCATTAAATCAATCATAATCATTGAGAAACACACTATTTTACTGACTTTTATATCAGGTACCTAATATGTATCCAGGTGGATTTTTATGTAGTATGGATGGTAATGTTTTGTATCTTAATAGATGTTGCATGGATCTGAAAAAATAATAAATATGAATGATGTGAATAAATTCCCATTTCATTTCTATTTTTTTTTCATCTGACAGTTTTGCTTTATTAGGGCATACAATGAACGATTCTTTTCTGATCATTACCTGAACATGGACGTTTATCCTTCAGTTTATGGTTAAGTCTAACTAAACGTAGACAGTTATCTTGGGCAGTGATTGTTTCATCTGGTTTTAACAGTTCATAATGAAGTGTTTCACTCATATCTCATATCCTATCACATAAGTTAAAGAACTTCCCAAAGTGTTACTCCTGAATTAAGGGTTGGAACTGGTCCATAATTTCAACAAATACATTATTTGTTCGTCTATTATTATCAGTAACTAAGTATCTATTTATTGAATCCAGATATGATTTAAGACAAAACATTGGCTTATGAAGAACTATTGTTCAAACATTCATTCTGCTCACTTTACCAATACGTTATAAATGCTTATGTATGTGTATGAATGAGTGTCTGTGGTTATTCCCCAACAGTCTGTCGAGGATGTGATTTTACGAGAGAGTTCAGCAAGCCATCGTCAATAATAGATTTTTTTACGGATTAACTTAAATAAATTAAGTGAATCTCGTAGTAGGTATATATCCAAAAAAAATATCGAGACCGGCTTCGTTAAGCGTGTAGAATTAGTAAGCTGATGAGTAAAAACTATTCTGATGATATTAGGATAAACATGCTTTAAAGTATACTCTTTTTCTGTACGAAAAATCACTAAATGCCGCTAATAACAATGCAGTCATGCAGGAAATTGAAATTGAAAAATGCTAAATTACGCGAAATACAAAGTAATATCAGTATGAAAAAGTTACAATAAGATGTCAAATGAAACTTCTTAGAACAAACTATGGAGAAATCGTTTTTCGCACAAATTATTGATGTGTTTGATTACATGATGATGTTTGTTTTTTTGTCAATTTATTATCCACATTTAAATACCCTACATAATGAAATTAATTTGACAGCATTAAGATATTATTCAGATAAAAATAAGTAGCATGTTGAAAAGAAATTATATTTTACCTAAATAATTAAATTAATTTTCATTTATATGGTGTTAACTGGAAATTCTTAGTCGCAAGGCACACAATTTGTAAAAATAAAATGTCTTCCAACGAACTGAAAGGCCATACTTTGCTGATTGATTGGTTTGTTGTTTATATTTCTTAAAAGATAGCTTTAGGTTTTCACTGTTGAAAGGTTTTGATACAAATATGTTAGATACCAAAATTATGACGCGGAAAAATCAGCCTTTCTGGTCGACATTCGATAAGGACTACAGTTGCATGCAGGTGGGATATTCGTGAGCACGGATCAGTGCACTGACTCACTACCGCAGAGTGTTTGTGCCCGCACACAAATATCTGCTTTATCTGTTTAGTCTACGTCATATCCAGGGACAGCTGTAAGGGACGTTTCTCTTTGCAGAGAAGCCGATTGTATTTCTGTCTGCATGTCTACGCCAATGGTTCTCAATTCAATTGATATAATTTCAACTACGTCATTTTTATTGACTTGAAAAATCCTTATTTTAAATTGGATCTTTGACGAAAATAATTATTGTGGCCCATTTTTACAAAATCGAATATTAAAAAAGTACAAGAGCTTTTGATAGAGCGGTTATATGAGTTTTTATGACACATTCTTTTTCGAGCTTTTTTAAATTCATTTTTCAATTTTTAAAAATGAAAAAAAAAGCTTATCGATGATAACATAAGTACCAATTTGAATTATTTTTATTTTAACAACCTGTCTACCAATTTTAAAATGACCCTTATGTATCGTTACACTTATTGGAGAATAATTGAAAAAACAGCTAAATTCAATTATTGCGTCTTATTCAAGTCAAGCTTGTAAGAAATAATTAAAATATTGCATGAAGAACTTCATTTTGCTTTATCTGAAAACATGAACCTGACGTTGATTTGTAAAGAAATAAAGCTTATGAGTTCATGAGTTGTTATTAAATTATGGGTATGAAATATTTTGATTTGGAATATTAAATGGAAATTTATAAATAACTGTCCATATAATCTTTGATTTCAACTGAAGGTGCTTGGGATAATTTCAATATTAAATTTGAATCGTTCAAATTAAAATTTCTCCGGCAATCAAAGAAATTCAATTCTTGCAATACGTCATCTGATACCTGTACTATTAAAAAACCCACCACTTTTAAATCAGTAGGTAACTTTACGTAATAACTATCCCAATTAACTTTTAATTGTAAGTGATTCTTATGACCACCTGTAATTGCAAAACCTTGATAGTTGTTATTGTTTAATGCGATTATGCTCACAATGAAGATTAAACGTCGTTATTATCAAGTCACCATCAATACAGTGATAATATATTTGCTTAATTCTTCTTATATATAAACGATATTACCTATACATTTCTCCAGCAAACAAAATAGTTACAAAATTATAGGTCACCTGATATGCACAAAAAAAAAACCCAGCAATTTAAAACCACTAGGTAGATTCTATTCAATATTTTTATCCATCTATATTTTATTAATTGTTTATTATGATACTGCAGAATAATTTGAGCTTGTAATTCCTTATGCAATTATATTCCCTATTAAGGTAAGTTATTATCATCAAATCAGTATTAAAAATTAATCTAGATATCAACATAGTTCTCTTAATTCTTCTTATATTATATAAACGATACTAAATATTTACTAACTATCAGTTAAGATACCGATAGGTGAAACTTGGGTCGTTAGTGACAAAACATATGGAAACGTACAGAATTGTATATATTCAAATTTAATTTATTATGTTTTTTTTCTCTAACAATAAAGAAAAGTGAGTGTTTTAGGTCAAAAGAAAAATCAACAAGTCTAGTATCTGTAGCTCGTTTTTATTTTCTCACATTTTACGATTATTATTGAAACAGAAATGAAGTAAAGCGCATTTTACATTTTTTATTTTGAGAGGCTCCGTTGCTCAAGAAATGTTTGCAGTTGAATTTTCGAAAAAAATACCTGATAGCTTTGAATTCCTAAAAATTCCTTTCGTCGATAAAGAAATAAATCTATAGAATAATAGTTACAAAATAAATATTTTCTTTAAGCCGTGGTTGCAACAGAACGCACAGTGTTGACCACTCAACAGCATGACTGATAATATCTATACTATATAGCAGAAAATACATGTATATATCTGTATGTCTGTCTGTCATAATAACTCCTCCCAAACTGTGAATAATAGAGACGTGAAATTTATACATGTCTTTCTGGCTGCCATTTCTATTTTCAACTTTCAACGTTGAAATTTATTATTAATTGATGAACTTTATTTTGTGGGTGTTACATGAAGTAGATCCAGGGGAGTATTTTCAACCTTCAACACTTTTATTAATGTATGGACTATATTTTGTGGGTGTTACACGAGGTACTGTATAGTCCTCTGTTATATTTTGCACTTTTAACATTATTATTAATCTATGATTTTAAATCGCTAGTTAAATTATATTTTTAAACAAAAAATGTAAAATATTTTCGAAACATAGCATTTTTATTATAATTTTAATAATAATTAAAAATAAACAAACTAAAATAAATTAATTGGATTGGAATTAATTTGCAGAACTCTAATATAATATTTAAAGGTAAAAAAGGAATACAATTGTTTTCAGAAGAATAATATTTTAAATTTGATAGCAATTTCGACTATTCTATATTTGACAATGACCTGATTCCGAAATAGCTATCAAATATAAAAATGTATTTCTTATGGATTTTTTATTACATTTTTTCTATTTCATAAATTTTAATAGTGCTACTTATAATGGGACATAAATAACAGTAATCTAGTAGAATATTCTTTCAAAAAAGATTAAAAAACAAAAAAAAGAAACGATTTCATACAAAATCGTTTAAAGTATTTATGCAGCCATTCAAAATAAATAATGACATATTTTATTGTAAGTCAAGTAAAGTTTATTTTTATCAAGCAAGGGTTGGTTTATCCCGTAAAATATAATATCAAAGGAAAGGTTAGAACAAAAAGCATTTATTGTAAGAAGTAGCGCACCCCAAACTTTTCATTTCATTTTATTGTCACTTTATGTCAATATAGCAGGCCATTTAATCCACCGTCACAAAAAAGCCCACACATATAAATGTAATATCTGGTCTTTTACAGCGGAGAGCTATCCCAAAATATATAGTTTATCAACGTTATTATGCTCTTAATAAAAAATATGATCGACAATTTGTTTTGCTACCAAATTTTTACTGCATATTTATTGAAGTAACATTTTTTTATCTGTTTTGCATTGAAAACAATATTCAGTGCCCTTTGTTGTATACATAAAAATTGATAAAAAATTATGCGATATGGAATATTGGTGATACAGATTTACTTACATAAGATTTTGTGTGCTCTTTTTATTTTATATTGATAACAAATGGCTAAAATCATTATCGCCACTCTTGATTTAACCTCAAATCATGAAAATCAAATATGCCAGAAATAATAATGAAATCACGCGTTTTGTAAATTTATTCCCATAGATTTTATTAATATTATTAACCTAGAATGAAATAATAAATTATTTACTTCTACAAAATTTTATTAGGTAGTTGAAAGCTATTTCGGCTTGATGCCACCGTCATCATTAATAGTTTTGACGATGGCGTCAAGCCGAAATAGATTTCAACTACCTAATAAAATTTTGTAGAACTAAATGCTTTGTCATTTCATCCTATTATAATGGAGTTCGACGAAGTAAATGCCAATTCAATCAATAATATTTTTAACCTTGATCAGAATTTATGTTAGTAATCACATTTGATTGAGAGAGATAAAAACGCGGCAAATATGCAATTGTTATAATGTATCTTTATTGGAAATAAAAATGCTTAAATATTTTTATGAATACGTTTTACATTATTTTGAAAATTCTATTAATTCTGAGAGACTATTACTTTTTTAATATTATAACTAAGATATTTAAAACAAATCTATTTCAAAAGCGGAGAGCGTAAAATTATATATAATAAAATTCCGTTGGATATTAGCAATAATAAAATCATAAAAATACTGCTTATACCTAATACATATCTAAAATAAAGATATTAAATATTTGATTCAAATATATGCTAAAATGTATGTCTACTTCTTCTTACAATTTCTTTTTTTATCTCGGAACCTTGCGAAATAGATACCAAACATACCGCTATAAAACTTTGAGATTAATCACATAGATGGAATCTGTTTTTAGTAGAGATATATAATTAATCATTATATTTTATTAAATTAACTATTAAATGTAACAATTGTACAATATTTCAAATAACCATAGTTTTGGTTTCTGGCTACACAAAACCGTTAGTTCTTCATAAATTTTAGTAGTTTGGTATTTATTTACTGCGAAATATTATATTCTGATAAATCATATTTTACGTTATTTGATGGCACAACAGCTTAAGTTTAATTTTGGTTTCCACCGTCCTTCCTTCAGCCAATCATGCGAAGTGTGGTTTCCGACGTATATTTTGTATCCTTTTATCCCAGCTTGTTGGTGGATTTCCAACTAGTTTTCTGTAAATGAACTTCCTCATGATTCAATTAGAATTTGATTCCGTATATAAGTCATTATATTATAAAACAGATGTATAATAATATATCTTCTTCTGTACATACCTACTTGTATATTACGTGTAAAGAAATGCGTAGGTTCATTTCCAAAAATATGTATTTAATGCAGCACCGTTTATAGATCGGAATAATATGAAAGGAAAAGCAAATCGGTTCTAAAACTATTTCTTTTAAACAACCGTATTAAAATAAAATCCAACCAGATTAAAATTAACTCAAATTCCATGATTAAAAATAATTAGGTTATTCATCCAAAAAATTTTAAATGAATATCGATTAAATTACGCTATAATTTAATTTAGCTGCTTATTTTTAGAAATAAAAAAATATTAGACTTCAGCTCCGTCGATTTCCTAATATTATAAACCGGTATCTGATATTTTGACGAAAATGATTTTATAAACCGTATTTTTTTTATTTAAAATAATATAAAGTATTTAAACTTTTTAATGATTTACAAGTACCCTAACATACTATATTTTTAATACTTAAAACTATATTTTTTAAAAAAGTCTAACGTATATATTAACGTAAATATTCAGTTTCTTTTAGGCTCCTATAAAATTTGTAAAGTCACAAATGGGATTATAACCATCGATATATTAAAATCATCGTCACGCATGTTATTTTTTATTTTCTCTTACAAGGTACCTATAAGCTGTTATAACTGTTTTCATTTTTCAATAACTGATTATTTTCGGCTCTATCTTTTGAGTGGAATAACTATATTATAACTGCAAAAATACACAATTTGGCCTGTACTACTTCCACATTTTTATAATGATCAGAAACAGTTTTGCGCATCGCGAATATTATCAATTGATATTTCGAGTTATTATAAAACTATGATAACAACCAAGAACAGTTGCGTTGCTATGATAACATCCCAGTTGGCAAATAATGTACCTACATGGGATACAGCTATTGTTAATAAAAAATTATCATTTATGTCTGGTAATCCCGTAGGGAGCAGTAACAGGCAGCTAGTAATTAATTGAATTAATGAAACTAACTATATATTTCATAATAAAGGAAACAAACCTGATCATATAAAAAATCTTATTATGTGAATGCAATTATTGTAATTGACAAGTGAACTTAATCACTTTAAAACATATTAACACCGGCAACTAGTGAATTGAAAACAGAACATCCAGATCTTTCAGTCTTCTATGGTCTATATTTTCAATGACGAAGGATACGACAAAAAAGATAGCAGTAAGATAACGTAATTAAAACAATCCATTTTATTGAGATCAAATAGGAAACACGTACAATATAATTAATCTGTATTTAGGAAGTTATTTTTTATTTCCGAATCTGTAGCCAGCCAAACATTTGTCGGAAACATGTATAAATAGAAAATAGTAGAATAAGAGCCATAAGCTTTGATAGCTCGACAAAATCGTATAATACGATGTACGGATCAGCTTTCATCCTTTGAAATGGCCATGTCCCCTTACCCAGACCTAATAAAAATCTATGACCGTTACAATATTGCTCTACGAACGATATCAAATAAAATTGTGCGATACTTAGCACTTGTCCACTATACACTTCTATTGTGAAAATCAATATCTGTACCTTCCATTAGTAGAATAATATAGCCTTATCTTAAGTCTATCATTAAAAATAGTTTAATTGTATTTAAATTTACATTTAAACTAAATACGTATAACAATATATAATTGTGGGGGACGAATCAATACGGTTGGCAATCCAGACGAGATGGCAATACTGGAATAGAAGCATAGACGCAGGCAGAACGCGCCATAGGTCCTGTCAGCAGAAACGCACGACAATTCTTTCTCACTGGCCGTTGGCATTAGTCAGTCGAAGGCCGCTCGATTATCATATTAATATTCTTACACCTCTCTAATTATACAAGTTAGGAACACGATTCCTAAATAACAAAACAAGTGCTATTAATTACTTTAATCATGCATGAAATTAAATGATTCTTACATATTATTACTTTTCATTTAATTCATATAAACAACTAACTGCCATTTTTATAATAATAATAATAATTGAAACTCTGGTTCGTGTTACAGGTACTTGGGTACTATCAATAAATTTAATAATCGTTACTGAATTATAACTTTTGGGGAACGCTTAGTAAAAATACTAATATATCAATAATAATTGCCAGTAAATATTTCAAAATAAGAAGACAGCCGATAAATTATTAATTACAGCATTTTCAAAAATGAACAACATTATGCTACCTTCCTGGAATTCTCATTATGTTTGACGACAAATTATGACCTCCACGTTTAAGTTCCTGAAGAGTTATTTCCTCTTTAAAACTATTGTACACATAATCACAGAGAGTGACATTTTACTCGGCAGACAGTTGTTACAGCAGAATGGCTTTATCCTAATAATAAACAATGTCAGGCGTAAGTTTGCTACATGTGAGCCGTTTGCCAAGAACACCTGCCATCAACGGAGTGAAATACTAAGGGTAAAATTTTCCCTACAACTTTAATACCTGAAGCGTTTCGATCCGTTTGTTGGAGTAGAATTGGTATCGGGTTAAGTGTTTATATTTCCAACGGGAGTCGTTTAATAGATTGAAAGTGAAATCCGGCTCTTTTTAAATCTAATATGCGTAATCTTTTTGCCCAATATGAAAAGAAAGTTATATTATATAAAGTATAGCACGTTCTGCTGCCGGTTCATAATCTCTTTTTTTAGTATATGACATTTTGATTCGTGATTTTGACATGAAATAACTAGATACAGTTTAATTTAGTTTATTAAATATTTGATCCTAGAATAAAAGACATACTTTAGTAGCCAATGAAAATTAAGACATCTTGCCAACGTGCTTTAACTAACATCCTAGTAAAAAATTTTAGCATAAAAATGAAACTGAATGATATTTAACCTTAATAATTCAAATGATTAAAGCCAGCAGACTAATATACTCCTGGAATTGTATTATATGAAGCATTTTTTTCAATCATGTCCGCTCCCAGTGTCAAGCATATGACCTTCTTTTAGAAATACTTAACGTACGTTTTTCTACTAGAATTGCTTGTTACTCAGTTTCTTAACCTTTTTTTTTAATTCTTAATAATAGAAAGATAGGAGGCTAGGACAGGCCTAGTGATTTGATAACAGACATTTGTGCGCTCGTATGCCTGAAGATGCCGAAAGGAGAAACCCGGGTCGTTAGTGACAAAATACATGGAAGTGTACAAAATCTCAATAATCCAAATTTGATATTGAAATTCCATCAAGCACCCTCAGTCGATGTCTTAAATTATATCAAGAATATTAGTTAATTTTAAAATAACGCAATATAAGGATAGGCATGCGTTTTATCCACCGCTTACCACTGCACCTCAATAAACACATACAAGTGTTAATTCTAATTAGGTTCTAAGAGTGTCTCAGGAGCGACAAGTAGATGGTATGAGTGGGCTGAAAAAAAATACATGATATCAGTGCTGTGAAATCACTTAAGGTCAATGAATAGTAAGCCGACTCATAGTTATAACCCAGAAACAGAGAAGCTGTGGTTTTTTGAGTTCATCTAATCTGTTCGTTTTATTGCTTTCATTCGTGTACAAAGTAATTGACACAGATTTTAAATATTGTCCAATAAAAGTATATTAAAAGAGGCAATATGGGATTACAGGTTAAGGAATGCCATCCCCAGATAAGAAAAGGTTCCTCACTAATGCTATAATCATTTCGACGAACAGATTAGTTTTTAAACATACAATATTATATATTGGAATATCAAGGTGACCTGCGCACATATAGGTGAAAAACAATTTTTAATTTGACTCTACCTAAATCTTGGTTGCTAAGAGTTTTATGATATGAATGTATTATAATATCAAAGATATTTTAATTAGTAGACGACAGTTGTACTAATCCAGTGGTACTCGATAAACACGAAACAATCACCAATTAATGTCATTTGTTTTGTTTTCAAAAAACACTGGGACGAAAATGTTTATTGGGAGTGACTACTCTTTAATATTGTGCACCATACTAGCACCATAAAACGTTGTTTTTAGACAATTCGATGTAAAAAAAAACATGAATATGTGTATCTAATATCCAAGATGTCAAACAAGTAATTATTTTCCCCTACAAAAGTGGTCGTCGTTAAAAAAATAATGAAAAAACAACGAAACACAATTATAACCGCAAAATAAAAATCAATGGTCTGCGTAATTGAATTTTTTAGCAATAATTTAGCCTGTCTAGACAAAGGAGCTTTCCCATAACAAACAAGCTAAGCTGAGTAATGACAGGATTATAATTAAAATCTAGAAAATAACGTTACCCTAAGGATTGTATGATATTTAAGGAAAATAAAACTAATAAAATAGAGAAACAATTTATCATTAAAAAATTTGGATTTGTAAATTTGAAAATTTGGTGTACAAAATCTCAATAATCCAAATTTGATATTGAAATTCCATCAAGCACCCTCAGTCGATGTCTTAAATTATCATTAAAATTTCTTTGAAGACACATGCACTTTACGTACGAACACTATTATATAATAAATTCTTAATAGAGATAAATCTCGGCACCCTAAAAACACTTTTTTTATATATGATTACAAATAAGAGAATATATGAGGCGTTGAAAAACAGAAAACGATAAGTCCACATTTTTTCAAAATTCGAACAAAAAATCTTATTTCAAACAAAACGTAATTACAAATAATTTTCAAAACTTGTCAAAAGTATGGGGGAAAAAATGATTAAACTTTAAATGACATCCAGAATTCGATAAGCTTAATAGTTAAAATCAAAGGTCGATATCTCCAATTTTATTTCGCCTATATTTATTTCAATAAATGGTTGACTGGTTTCTAAAAATGTAAATTATTTTCTTAATTGGAAATACAATACGATCAAAAAAATTAACAATCACACAAACTAAAGATTTTACATAACACACAAAATCGTCGTTTACTATTTATATTACAAAGGGATATATCAGTGTTTGCCTCATAAACGCCTCATATTATAATACTAAATGGTTTTCTTGCTTCGATAAGTGTGCAATTATTTATTTATCACATCCATAAAAATTACGCAGCATCACAAGACATCTGATAAAAATTTAGAATTGACAGATTTATTCCATTAGTGATCTGAGGCTAGATTTATTTTTTTGTTACAAAATTTGAATTGATTCGATGAGTATTCGAAATTTGAAAAAGCATTCCAAATCATTGAATAATACATTTGACATAAAAAGAGAGTACCTACCAGATTAAGTATTTAACAGTCCTACCAATATTACGTTACAATGGCGCGTAATATTAATCTGAAGTTAGGTTAGGTTTTGAATTGATTGATTTTTTTACGTTCCATATCCGACCAATCGCTTTATATTCTGCCACGCGTCAACAAAATTTAAAAATTCATTATTAGAAAATAGTCATAATTCTTATTTAGATGCGTAAGTAATTAGTGGAATTCATGCATCACTCATGTTTCATCAATTGTGATATATTACAGGATGGCTCAGAAAGATAAATACGTTGCACGAAAAACCCAGACACGAACCGCATTTTCGTGAATAAAGGAACAACAGAAGGAAACATGTTTTATATTATATTTTGTTGTCATTACCAATTAATTTTAACACAAGCATTTTTAAAGTAAAATAAATCAAAACTTTTTATGTATACAATTATAAAATAAAACATTTAAATTTTTAAGCTACAAAATTTGTGAAACTGAGGCAACAAACAATGTGACATTTTTCAAACATGCTGTTGATTTTATCGTTAACCGATCAAGTTCTTATTGGTATATTGTTTTATATAATTAATATGCCATTAAGCGGATAATAGAGAACCTATTCTCATTTCAATCAACTTCCTTTTTAATTTTATTCAAAGAGAAACAAAAATTAAATTTTAATTTTCCTCGATTAAAGCACAGGTTGATGGATTAAATAAAGGGCAAACCTTTTTCACTCGCATTTTACTAAAAAGAGTAAAATGATAATTTTTTTTTTTAAATAAAACACTTTTTTCGAATAATTACACATGTTTATAATGATCACGGACGGTTTCGCTCATCGCAAACACTATCTACTGATCAGTTAAATTATTATAAACATGTAATAGTAGTACAACCAAATTGTGCTTTATTTAAAAAAAAAATTTTTTGCCTTTCCACCAACACTAACTAGACAGTTAACTTAAAAATGAAAAATGATAAATACTCCAAAACATTCTGTTTTCAGCGGCGTTTATGGATTTAGTAGTAAAAAACCTTGTTAATTGATTATATATTAATCATTATCATTCTAAAAGAGAGAATAGTTCTCGTATGATTCTTAATTATCAGTAATAATATAACATTTTTTTCTTAATGTTCGATAAAAATAAGATATTTTTTAGAGACAAACATGTTTTATTTTAATCAAAATGTTTCAGGTACATAAAAGACAACAAATCTTCATTCCTTAATTTCAAAAATATATTATTGAACTTTTATAGAGATATTTATTAATTTATTTAAAACAGAAAAAGTGTTAAATATTACAAAAATTATTGAAAGCACCGTAAATTAATTAACATTTTTAAATTCTTTTTATTTGTATATGCGTATCATGTAAAAAAATCTTTTATTCTTCTGAAGCGATCTTGAATTAAGTTCCTGTGCATAAGTTTACAGTCCCACCGCCAGAGTGTGCTGCTGGCAAACAATGCGGGCATTCAATTACTATATTATTTCTGCACAACGTTTTTGTTTAATTAAAAAGTTTATGTTATTTACTACAGAAATTAAATTCTTTGTTATGAAAATGATGAAATATTGAAAGCACATGCTTAATACATATATGGGAGCTTGTGTAAGTGTATAAATAGAATCTCACCATGAGAATATTGCTCAAAGTTTCACTCGCTAAATTGAGAAACTTGTTTCAAGTACCAGCATCCATTTTATAACTTTATTATTAAACAAGAGGTAAAAATTCAAAATAAAAATATTCCTTTTTTTGTTTTTAGCTACATATTATATGTTTGTAAAGTGGTCAACGGTTCTTGGATATTCGACGTATGCAGTATGCACAAGTTTGAATCTGTGCTAGGACAATTTTTATAGTTTTTTAGTTTTGGAATGATGGATATCTGTTGTATTTAAATTCCCATTCTAACCATCCGATCTTTAAGAGACCCATAACGAGTGTAATAACCCAAGGTGTAAGAAGTATGGGTGAGCTGGATAAAAAATGATAGTCGCCATTTTTGCATTTGTTGACGCCATTGTGTGCTTACTGAACTACAATCTATGTTTACAACAGTGTTTGAGTGACAATGAAAATTTGATTCCTTCTTCAAAATGACTTCACATATTCTATAAAAAACAACGATCCCGCGCACCTATACTTCTTACAAGCCAAGTTTTTTTTTACTATGTCCGCTCCCAATGTGGAGAAATGGACTACTAATGAAGGTATCTCAACAGAAGTTTTTCTACGAGACTTCTTGTTACTAAGTTTCTCAACCTTTATTTTTCAAAGAGAGTAGGGATAGAAGGATAAGGCTAAGACAGGACTAGTGGTAAGGTAATCACTCTCGCTACACCCCGGATTTTTAGGATGGGATAAGTGGGAGAGAATAGTACTAATCCATTTCTAGCACTATTCTTCAATCCATATTCTCTCCGATCAAAAAATGTTGAGCCAATGAAGCAGTTCTTGTAAAATCAAAATTTATATTGTGATTAGTCCAATGCTTTACATTGAGAGCAGACATAGAAAAATAAATACGTCTCGAAATTACAGTTTGTTTGTGAATAAAAAAAAATAATCAAAGCATATTTATATAATAATGTGACACAGCCTGGTTTTGTTTGTCAAGCGTAAGTTTTAAAATGATCCAGAACTGACAGCGAACAGCTTTAATGACAATGGTTCTTAGTACCCAAACTAATTATCTAAGCCGAACCGATTTATGGCCGTTAAAAATAAGTCGATTGCTGACCGACCGATGGGCTAAGCTGAAATTAGAAAGCAGGCGCTTGTTAATAGCCTCTCTTGAATGACGACAGCCATTGACAACAGAGAGGGGCCTACATTGTTTGAAGTTTTTAATTTTATTTTGGCAGTTAGTCTGGTTTCGGGGGCCTCAGCCGGCTGGTGCGCTGGAAGAGGCGTCCGGCACATCGCAGTCATTATAAATTGTTTTGAAATCAGATTTAATTTAAATTTAAAATCGTTTGTTGTGTCAATTGTATTATAAGGTAAAGGTAAATTCATGTGTTAAGTAAACGTATATGTAGACTCAATTGAAATTACAACATGAATGTTGTACTAGTAATTTTTGTGTATTAAACCACTACATCTTCAATAAATAAGAGATTACCCAGACTGGAGTGGTGTTTTGATTGAGATCCTATACTTCATGGATGGTGATAACCAAGCAATCACCCCTCTTCAACCAAGCATTCTCAAATGATTGATTGTCTCGGTAAATATCGAGAATATTTTGAATAAACTAAACTTAAAATTTGCATATATATTGACGTAAGAATAATTGTGAGTATCAAAACATAATAATATGATATTTCGTTAATCAAAATAGTTGTATTACATAAATATAAAAAGATTTAACAGTAAATTAATGTACTGGGATTCGAGCCCGTCAAAACGGTAAGAGCACGACGTTGACTACGTGGTTATAGGGCCGACAATTAATTACAAAACTTATATTAAAAATCATAGTATTCGGCAAATTACTGATTCAATTCATTTTGAATGATGTTTCTACAACCAAATATCATAATATATTGTATTATTTATTTTCCACGTTTCGGGATATATATTGCAACCCTTTTCTAAAAAGATAGCACCAACGAAACGCGGGAAAATAACAATATGAAAACCGATATTTATTCTGTGGTGCCCTTAGAGAAGCAACCCTTTGCGTCTTGTCTCCCTCTTATACCATTATTGTTCTGGTTATGTAATACTGTATTATTTTCCTCACGTCTACCTATTGACACAAAGGAAATATCCATGTATGTTTTTCTTTCATCTCAAACC
Organism: Himalopsyche phryganea; assembly: GCA_022494535.1. Lineage (NCBI taxonomy): Eukaryota > Metazoa > Arthropoda > Insecta > Trichoptera > Rhyacophilidae > Himalopsyche > Himalopsyche phryganea. Next base: position 2,292,060 of record JAGVSL010000054.1, on the reverse strand, counting down.
GTCTAAATTGATACCTAAATGGTAGAGAAAAAATATTTTTGCGGAGATGTGTGAGTATAGCATACAATAACAACACCGTTTTACGAGTAGCTGTTTTGATATGGCAAATTCTAAAAAAGTTAAAAAAACATATTTTAAAAGTAATATTGAATCTCCGAAGTAGTTTTGTTTTTGAAAACAATATTATTTTAGATTTCGGTAAGAACAGCTCACCAATATGAATTGTATATTTATTTTTGTTTACAAAAGTTTCGTAACAAATTATTTGTAAACTTTCCTTAAAAAAACATTGTTCTCCATTCTTTCAGACAAAATTTTAACAAATAATATGAAAGAAACATTAATTAGATTTCATATTAAACAAAATAAAAAAAATTGTAAGCAATTCATTTCATTCGTATACAGGTTTCCAGTAATTAGTATTGTTCCCGATTGTGTCTTCCCCCTTCCCACAACAGTAAAATAGACATTCTAAGCTTAACACTTTATCAGTAAAGAATTAATATCGACGCCTTCGTAATAATTACAATCTTACAATAGAGTTGGTCTGACGATGAAACTCAAGGGTTTGAACATGTATCAAATTGGTTTAATATTAAAAATAAATTTGCACAAAATAACCCATCGAAAAAATAATAATGAATGTACATAACTTCTAATAAAAATCGTTTTATGATGTTTATTTTTTTCACTTAGCAGAAAATCAACGATCACATAATATTAAAAATTGCAAATTATTCGTACTTTTGTAACATATAAAAATATTTGAAAATAAATTTACTGTTTTAATTTGTTTTTTTATAATTTAAATATTTAGAAATATGTTAAAATTCAGCCAAATAATTTTAATACGACTCGTGAATCTACCCGAAGGGTTAAGGTAACAAAATATACAACTGGCAGTATATATAAGGTGTTAAAAAGCAAAGTCCACATGTTATCAAAATCTAACAAAAATACGAATAACTTACAAAACCTGATAAAAGCGTATGAAAAAGATGTTTAAACTTATGTCATTCAGAAGTCGATCAGTTTAATAGTAAGGTACACTTAAATGCCGATATGTCTAGTTTTATTTCCCTTGTATTTATCCTAATAAACAGTTGACTGGGTATTGAAAATATGTATACTTTTCTTAATATGAAATACAATACGATGGGAAAAGTAAACTATCGCTGAAACTAAAAATTTTACGTGAAGCACAACCACGTCGTTTACTTAAAATATTGCAAAGTAGACATATCGGTGTTTGCTTCTCAACTCCTCATATTGTACACACAGCCAGTGGTAAACAAAACCGGCATGTATGTCTACCAAAAGCTCTTATAATGATATGCAATAATGTGGTGCTGTTCGCCGCCCGGGGCAATAGAGCAATAAAATTCTGAGAGTTGTAACAGTCATTCTGGGATTATGTCCCCTTCTCATATTTACACATTCGTCCTTTATACTGAATAGATAGAAAAGTACCTACACGCTGTTGGGATTCGCCAGGAGCAATGTGAAAATTATATCGGACGTCAAGAATATGAGTGAATAGTTTTTGCTCTAAATTGAGTACAACAGTTTTTTCCTATCTCACTATTAAATTAATGACATCTGATCTTTCCATCCCTCAAAATTTACTCCCGATCTTGGAAACGGGGCAGAGAAAGCGAGCGATGCTTTTTCTTATCACTTTTCAATTCAAGGTAGGCACTATATTTTTAAAACAAAGCACAATTTTTTTTGTACTACTTCCACGTTTCTATAATGATCAGGAACGATTTGAGTTGATAATACTCGCGATTAGCGAAACCCGCTCTGATCATCATGAAAATGTGGGAGTTGTACAAAACAAATTGAGCACTATTCTTTAAATATACGTTCTTCTCTAACTCCCTGAAGAGATGTGTTGAGTAACTAACTTATACCCTGTTCCTGTTAGGAGGGAGAAAATATGTTCGATTATTAGTGTGTCTATAACGAACAAATAAAAATTATGAATGAGTGACTTGGAGGTACTGAAAATTTGAAGAATCAACTTTAAAATATTATCTAAATAAAATTTTATCCTGAAGATAATTGGATTTTTTCAATACTTTTATGACTAGAATTTTCATATTGTACAATGTATGAATTTCATAAATCTTTTATTCTATACTACCCGTATATACGACGAAAACTTAACTAAGGCACAGCCGGCTTACAAAACGTTAATCCATGCTAATAGAGGAAACTTTCTCTCGAACTGAGGACATTTGGCAAAACTATTCAAATATATTACGTCCCCAGATATAAATGAAGGTATACTATTACTGTGAAATAAATTCAGGTCTTTCAAAATTGCCTCCGTTGCATTCAATAATATTTGCAGTGTTTGTAAATGTCACTTCACACTCTTGCCCGAAAACGTTGACCCTTTGTAAAATATTGCTGTGCAAACAGTTTGGCATCAAAAATTAGACATTTTAAACCAACACTATTTGCGTCCCAGACGATAAAACACAAAATTTTGAATATTTTGTTGTCTTGTTATGGAATTATATTATTAATAAAGTATTGGTTTTAGGTGGATGTAGAACATAAACTTAATTATATCATACATTTGATGTAGAGCTTGTATTTTTATGTTGTGAATGTTTTAAGCTTTAGTTCCTGAGGGGTTTGTTTTCGCATTTCTAGAATTATAATTATTGTGTTATATACGAATAATAAATCTCAATACGCTGTTTTTAATTGAACCACTTAACCAGAATTATATAGACGGTTTACTTTTACACGATGTCTTCAAGTAATAGTTTTTAGTGAAGCAGTAAATACTTGTGAAAGTAAATTAGAAAACATAATATGATTTATTATTATTATGATTAAAAAATATAAGATATTTGCAATATTATTATTAAAATGCCCACTTGAAAAACTAAGTTTACGATGTGTTTTAGTTTGTCGTTCAAAGGATGTTATAAGAATATGAAAATCCAAGTTGAATAGTGGCAAATTACTAGTTATCAGCGTCTAGGATAGGCGGGAAGATCTCAGTACAAACGCCACTTTGGTCGGGTTAATCTCTTTTATTAGATGCAGTGGTTTAGCTTATAACAGTTGACAAAATTTAGACACAATTATTTATTAAACAATTTAAAACAACAAACTCTGTTGAAAATAGAAGCATTTGAAATATTAATTCAATGACCACTGGAAAACGAGTGACAAATATGGACAATCAATATCGAGAAATATTTAATGCAGCCCCATCTTTTTGTCAAGAACTAGGAATGCGGCCACCTGGGGGTAATTAGCCTTCGGTGGTTGACGTTGTCGATGACGGATTCTTTCTTAGAAATGCGTTGTGTACTATGTCTCGTGAAAGATGAATGACACATAAAAAAATTGTCTCGCGAATGCTGATCGATGGCTGTTTTTGGAACCTTTAAAGGCCTAAGGTTCACCAGACAAAATTGGGCCGTGTCAGATATAATAAGAATATTGATAATAATATTAATACACGACTTCTTAAGTACTCATTGCAAAGCGAAATTTGTAAGTGATACATAGTCTTTCATGCTTAGGAATATATGATTAGTTTTTTTTTTAATAACAAAAAAGCATAGAAAAATTGGCAGGAATACCAAAAATTAGTGTCTACAACGTATGAAATGTTGTAAGTTGTTTAAATTTTTTTTTCATTATCAACCTTACATTTCCTTTACGATTTGAATGAACTTAGATTTTTATCAATCAATTAGCAGTTACTAGACAGTAATAGTTATATTTTCGCTTATTAAGTGAACAAAATGACGAAACTGAAGAACAGTGAGAAAAATTAATTTTGGGGGAGGATTGCTGGGGTACTAGTTTAGTATGAACAATATAAAGTGCCATCCCTTTTAGGCCATATTGTACGGCCAATAGCCATACCTTTTTGACAATATGGCCAAATATTGAAACGGACCGGCGACAGTTGTGATGTTACTGGCAGTTTGCAGAATCTGGCTTATTTTAGAATGTCCAACATTATTTGCTCGTGAGGTGGGCGACGCTGGAAAATTTTAGTATATAGTTTGAAGCAGCTAACTATGAAATAAAACCTTACTTTACGAATAAAGAAAAAATACAATATTGATACTATTTCTGAAATAAGTGGTTTTCTCAATTAAGAAGTATCTTCAAAATGAATGTATACCAGATTTAAATTTTGAAAAAAAAACTAAACAATACGTTTTCTACAATTTATTATCATAAAATAATTTTCCACAGATAAACTTACTCCATAATTGGGCAAAAGATATAAAAAAAACATATGACCTATTTTCAATGCGAAACAGGTTATTAACCAACTGTTGAAATAATAGATTTTGATTTGTTGTGACAAAGTAATTTGCAATCGAATGAAAATAGTAGTAGACAAAATATTATAATCCTTTGTTTTCCATAGGCAAAAATACCATTCATGGTTGCAACATTGATTAACGCCATTAACGGGGTGGAATTTTCGATTTTACAATAATGTTGATTCCATTGCAAAAATTTTTATCTGCAAAATCTAAATTTTTCAGAGAAGCATAAAAACAGTTTATAAAATAACTTAATCGAATTAAAACAAGAATAAAAATATGTAGTTAAATACGTAATTAATATTAAACATGTAAACATTACCAATTTTTTTTGTCAGTTCTGTCATTTTGTGTGCACTTAAGGGCAACTTTTGCAGTGTCAATAATTCAAAAAGTTGAAAACGACAGTATACATTTTTGCTATACGAAATTTCATATTGCTGTAAATAAACAATTACTTATTCCGTGTTACGTATGACAGCTTGAAGGAAAATAATTGAAGGAAGGTAATTGAAAACTATAATACATGGCATTACAGCTGACGACAATACGTCGTACATTAAGAAAGTTCATTTAATAAAAAAAATAATATTACCAAAAACTTATTTAAGAATTGAGAACAAAAATATTATTTATATGCAAACTCATAATATAAGAAAAAAATATTTAAAAAAACAATACACAGAGTTCGTTGCTGAAAAGGTCAACGTCTCTAGCGAGTGCATTGATCAGCCAAACGGCTAAATTGACGGCTCATATAACCGACGCGAGGAACAAGTTTTAAGAAAAATAAAGGTGTGGATATACTTCCGGCCACCTAGATAAAAGTTGGGAGTATGTAATTTAATAGCTTTGAGAATGTCATTATTATGAACTCGACCGCAAAGAATATAAAATATTATCTATACAAAGAATGCGATCTACGACTGAGATTTTTTAATAAAAAAATATCACAATTTTGTATGTTGATTAAGAGTGTTTGCATACTATGATGATAGACCACCGCCCGTAAAACGATATATGCCTAAGACCGGTAAAGACGTATATAGGTGAAAACCTTTCATGAAACTTTAATCAACTGATGAAAGCCGAATGACCAATTCGCTTTAATGAAGGAGACCACGCCACATGATAAAATCGCAAGGAAGTCGTTCAAATAATGAAAACACAATTCAGATTACGTAAACTTTAAATATAAACAAATGCATCGTTTAAATTTTAAGCGATCTTTTATGATTATGAGACACTCATATTCATGTTTTTATAATAAATGCGTTGAAAAGCAAAAACCGATAAGTCCATATTTTGACAGAATCGAAAAAAATATGTAAATAGATAGATAGTCATTTCACACAATAGTTAAAGACGAATAACTTAACAAAAGTATAAGAAAAAAGTTTTAAGCTTATAATGACATGCAGAATCCGATATGTTTAATAGTTTTAATCAAATGCCCATATTTACAATTTTATTTCGCTCATTTTTGTAATACGTCGACTGGCATATTAAAATAAGAACACTTTTCTTTATTAAAAATCCAATACGATGGAGAAAATAAGCTATCACTAAAATTGAAAACACAAAAACGTCGTTTACTACGAAAGGGTGTTTTTATTTAAGCTATAGAACTTTAAAATGAAATAAAACATTAAACTATCGTGTTTATGTTCATTATAGTGGATTCATTGAAAAGTTTATTAAATGTTATTAGCTTTTAAAAATGATTTCTGGCATGTGGGCGCCACGACTGGCCCGAAGAAAGCACAATCTCGAAGTCCAATTTTAAAGCACTTTCTGAAGCAGCTGTGGCCGTATATCGGCGAATGTTGGCTTCAAGGTCATAAAGCGTTGCTGCTTTATCGACGTAGACTTGCGACTTCATATACCCTCACAGAACAAGTCCAAAGGTAATCACACGATCTCAAGGTAATCTCGTCTAAAGTTTCCTTTAGAAAATTGATTGTGGCGTGCGCTGTATGGCATGTTGCACGGTTTTGTTTAAACCAAAGCCCGTTTACATTATTACCATTCAATTTTGAAACGAAAAAATTAACAACCATAGATCTATAGCGCTCTCCATTGACAGTAACGCTCTGGCCTTAAATCTGGCAATTTTGTTTATTGACGAAGCCATTCAACCAGAAATGAGCCTCATCACTGAAAAAAAATTTTCGGGAAAAGTCAGGATCAGATGCAATTTTTGTTTCGTCCCATTCACCGAAGTTGCGACGCACTCGATGGTCAAGCGGTCTGTTTATGGCGAAATGGCAACCAAAACTGAGCACAAATCAGCTATCAGCTGTCAAATTGGCAGTCACTGGAAAAAGTGCTGACAGTTTAAAAAATGAACCTCTAAAAAAAACACTGTTTACTTGCAAAGTGGACATGTGTTTTTTGCTTTTAAACCCATCAATTTAGAATTAGATAAGAACGATCATACTTTTTGTATTAAGGTTTATGAATCAATCGGCCATTGTTTGACCCTATTCATAAAATGTTTAACATACCTTAAAAACAACTGGACTGTTTTCAAATATTGTACATTTTAATTTTGGAATATAAAGGATTAGATGTTTTTCGAGAATAATTTAGTCTCAAGACATGTATATATTTTTAAAGTTATTTTAATGTTAATTATCAAAAATGGTTTGTTTAACAAAGTAAATAGTGTTAAGAAGGATTTTACAGTCATAATTTCGTACAAGGCACACCCATATGACTCATAATAATTTAATGACACATTATTTCTACATAATTTAAAAAAAAACGCTAGGCTCACTTGCTTATCTCAAAATACCTGTGATGATAACAGTGATAACACACTGATAAACCGATTACAGGTCTTGTTTGCTAAACGAAACACTTGCTGAACTGAACGAACAGTTGCACCGTAAGCTTTGTAGCAGGTCTTTACCACGCGCTGTACCAAAAATCGCGTTCTACCCTTAATGCCTAGAAGGGGTTAAGGCTGTTGTGAAGTGTACAACAAGTGTTGGTTTTTCTTAAGTGAATTAATTCTTCAGTTGAATTCAATATGGGTTCTAAAGGAGAAGGTCTTGGAAATGCGTCTGGTGCAGGAAAACTTGAGAAGAATATTTATTGTATCAAGTACACCCTGTTTTGCTTTAACATCGTATTATGGGTAAGTGTCTCAAAGTTTTATCATTTTACATATATTTTTGACCGTGTCGATAAGCGATCGATTCTTTCTTTTTTGTTTGTTCAACAACGAAAAAGTTTTCAACAAGAAAATAGTCATTTAATGATTCTCTTTATTACAATCACCGCTGCTTGTCTTAACTTGTGTCAGATATGTTTTGCTCTTATGAGCGTAAAGCTTACGGCAGAAGGAAGATTCTAAATAATAATTATTTCTAGTACATTTTTTAAGCGAAACATTTCACTGCTTGCTTCAAATATAGTTTTCTGTTTTATACTTAAGTCATGGTAATATTGACCTAACCATATCTACAAAAGCGTTGAATTACGTACACAGGGATTAATTTAGACTTATTTAAACACCGAAAAAAGGTTTACGTATGGTGGCATGTTTGTTTTCCTACCTATGAATGTTTTCGATTTTCGTCACAGTTGGTACGTTGTATATAATATTTTTTTTTTCTATTTGGAAATTTCAAAAAATGTAATAAATAATAAGCGTGAAAATAATATGTGAAAAACAAAAAATATACTGCAATATCTGTAGTAATTTGCTTTACCAGCATATTGATGAGTCATTTTTAGTGGGCGCTACGATAAAATGTTAGTAATGGTGACTAATAATAGCACACAATTACAATAGTTACCTGGCATAGTTAGCTATGTACCATAGAAAAATGAAATATTTCAAACAAGTAAAGATGTAAATCAATTATTTTATTGATTATTTTAAATACGTTAATTAAAAAAACGGCAAAATTTAATCACCCGATAAATATACTTTATAATTAGAATGAGGATGCTTGTAGGAATTTCAATATCAAATTTATCGAACCCGGGTCATTATTAAACCCCGGTCGTTAGTGAAGAAATACATGGAAATGTACAAAATCTCAACAATTCAAATTCGATTAAATATATACATTAAAATAGTTGTAGAGAGCTTTTTCATATACCCAAACACAAACTGAAGAATGTCAATATACAAAAGTGATTTTATTATTATAAAACATAATGCAAATCAATATTCAAGTTTTAAAAATCTATAAGCGGCTTACGATGATTATAAACTTAGTGATATAGATTTCTTGAGTACGCGTATTTTATTCTCAGTTTGATATCCATAAAAATTTTTCAAATTCTGCTTAAGCCCACTTCAAGTAAATTAAAAAAAAATGTATGTATTATACAAAATATTATATTATACGTAAGTCACTGAGTCACTAAACATGCTCCTGGCTATTTTTCAATAATATGCATGTGTTTTATTGAAAAACCTATCATTTTTTCATTTGCAAGTCTAAAATTTCTTCCTATTTCGTCCCCTGTTTGAAATACAAAATTTTTCCAAACTTAAAAATGCAGTTTTTTTCACCATCTCGATCCTCGTTTTACTCGGTCGACGGGCTCTGAAAAATCGACAATGTAAAACTATATTTTACTTTTCCTTATACACCAAAAGACACAAAATAATTTAACTTATACTTTAAACTATCATGCCACCCATAACAGTTTTTTGTGATTTATTCAAAACTCTAAAAAACCTGCGGGAGTGTGTTTAGCGACTCATATATGAGATTGGTTTAAAAATATTAATTTTACTTACTACTAATCAAATCAATTTACTACCATTTAATACTATTTGGGCCAAAATTATAATTCGTTTCTCAAATAAATATGCAATATTTTTCTTTTGGAATTTACAAAAGATATTAAATCACTACTGATTTATTACTTTTATCTTATGCTTGAAGTACATAATAATTCACATTTACCATGGTGGATTCAATTGTATCAAATTTAATTTTCCTCGACATTTTCTTTACACGTTAATACATATTTTGCGAGCTACACCACCGATAAGCTTTTTCCGATAAACGTGATACGTCACAACTGTGACAAAGTAAAAATACCTTAACCAAACAAATCGTTTTCAAACTATTGTAAGCACTCTACTCGATAAGAACTAGTTATGAATCGCTTAGTGCAATACCAACATATTGTATTGAAATTAATATGTATTAATGTTAAAATTAAATTAGTGAAAAGTACTTAAAATTATTTTTAAAATATAATTTTAGTAAAAAGCTATTGATAGAAATAATTAATAAATTGTTAATTAAAAAATTATTTTTTCAGTATAAAGTATGCACCAGTAAATTATAATCATGCCTATTTTTAATTCTATTCTATAAAACGAGAAGAATCATCAGTTTATAACAATACCACATCCGGACCAAATTATAATTTTAATTGCTTTCAATTTAAAAAAAATGATAGACAATTGATGTCGCTCTTGCACGCATTTTGCCCCCCACAAAAATTTACATTTTTAATTTAAACTTTGTCTATGCTCTCACAACGGTTCCGTAAAAAGAATTTTTAGCTTTAGTAAAAACCATTTCCGTGTGATTGTTTTTTTTAATCTCAGTTCTTGTTAAAAAAATAATCCTGATTGGATGGATTTAGAAAAAAACTAATTGAAATCGTTTCAAATGTTGGTATATACAGCGGATTATATAGTATGTTAACTGATATTTTTAGATAGAAACTTTTGTTTATTGCTGGTATTCATTTTTTATCCCAGAATACCCCCTAGGTATTTGAAGTATCTTGTTAAATAAACACCCTCTTCATAATTCACATATAACTGAAAATAAACATAAAAATGTATTTTTCTTTTAACAAACTCTTAAATGGCAAATAGCTCCAAAGCTGGATTCTCCACGTCCACAATCAGTACAATCTTTTATTCAACTTTTTTGTAAAATTCATTTCATTGGCAGTTTAAAACAATGTATAAATAACATTGAATTTAAGGAAAACTTTTCTAGTGAATTTAATATCTTTCTGTCTGATTTTTGAGTAAATGCGTAAAATGGATAAAAAGTTGCTATAACTGTAAAAACTGGAATATGATAAGAGAATTTAAAAATAAATTGCTCAATGTCACTACCATTAATTCATCTGATAAAATAAAGTAATGGAAAAGATTATGTTTGATGAATTAATTATAAACTAGTTCTAAACGATTTTTTTTAATGTTGTTTTAGTGAGAATGCACAAAAATATAGTAGTGTGGAGCATGAATCCTAAATGTATTAATTAATTACTATAGAACTAGCTTTCCAACGCTAGGAAGATTTACAGCATTACTTCGGATATCGAAATATTCTGGGTAGGCGTGACTGAGTGCAGACAGATACAACATAAAGTTATTTTTCCGATTATTTTTTAATATTTATATTACTTACGAAAACCAATGAATTAAATACATATTTTTTTAAATAATAACTTTAAACTGAAGTAAGCTACCAATAACATATGATTGGAGTATACAATAGTTAAATATTTACATTTTATAAGTACTTCTTAAAAATAATGCTGTTATGCCTAAAGAATTAGGATTTTTTAACAATATTTTTTTTCTGTACAAATTTAAGAAAAAAACATAATTTTTTATCACACAAAATATTAACAATGTTCTTTAAGAATATAAAATGAGCTAAATTTGATGTCCCGTTATAGGTATTTTGGAATATTTAAGAGCGTCTAACTTATTTAAAGAGACAACTTTACTTTAGTACACCACTTAAAATGATATCGTGTGTATTATTAACTCTAAATGGTGCAATAGTAAACTTGTGAATGTCAAAGTTTTTTTTTTAAATAATCAATTTTCGATCTTTTTTTTTTTTTAAATAAAACACAATTCATTTGTACTACTTCCAGATATTTATAATGATCAGGGCCGGTTTCGATCATCACGAGCATTATCAACTGATAAAAATACAAACATAACAGGCTTACATTTGGATTATTAAGATTTTGTACACTTCCATGTATCTTGTCACTAACGACCCGGGTTTCGCCTTTCGGCATCTTCAGGCATTCGAGCACACGAATGGACTCGAACTGAGAGACAGTAAACAGTGTCTAACGTTTATATAGAAGATACAAATGCGACAAATATTATTTACGAAGTAAGATAATATACGTCTGAGACCCACATTAATACCTGAGTTAAAATTTCGGGAATCTCCCTAATCTAGAATTAGTAGGGGCAAGAATATAAATTTCCTTGACCTTAATATTGATATTAAAAACTCCATTCATGAATTTAAAATTGATCGAAAACAGACGTTTTCAGATTCGGCCATCGATTTTAACTCAGACCATCCTTTCTCATATAAATTGGCAGCTTTCCATTCTCGGGTTCACAGATTAGTCACTATACCTCTAAATAAATTTAATTTTGAAAACGAACTAAACATTATTAAACAAATTGCCATTAATAATGGCTATGAGGCGTCTCTTATAGATAGTCTTGTATCAAAAAAACAACGTAAATTAGCAGAAAAGATGCTATATTTTGGGAACTTGTCTAAAGACATAGACCACCCTAGAATCTGGCATAGAATTAGTTATTTAGGTTGCACAAGCTTTAAAATTAAAAAACAACTCGCTGATAGTGTTAGACCGGCGTTCTATTGCAAAAACTCTCTAGGCAAATTACTTATTAACAATAAAGATAGAGTAAACTTTAAGAACAAATCTGGTATTTATAAATTACAATGCAATGATTGCCAACATTTCTATGTGGGTAAAACCACACGTACATTAGATATAAGGGCATCAGAACATTTAGCTGCCTTTAGATTAAAAAAGAAACTTCGACATTCGCAAATCACTTGCTAATGGAGAACCATACGTTTAATGCGGATGATGGGGTTAAACTGTTGCATAAAACATGGGGGATCATAAATTATTTTATCAAGAAATTTTGGAAATTAATAGAGCCCAGTTAAATTCCTTGCCGATATTGAATGAGCAGCTGAACCTTCCTAATTCTCCGCTATTATATCCGATACGTTGAAACACCTAACAGATGTCACTAAATGTGGAATGATTGTGTATATTTACCCATTCGTCGAATTACATCCCGTCAAAACCCACAATACTATTATAATTGTAAAATCACTGGTATTTCTAAAAGAAGTTGAAAAGCGGCAATTCGCCACTCTGTTAATATGGTGTTTACAAAATAAGGATTAGGGAGATTCCCGAAATTTTAACTCAGGTATCAATGTGGGTCTCAGACGTATAATATCTTACCTCGTAAATAATATTTGTCGCATTTGTATCTTCTATATAAACGTTAGACACTGTTTACTGTCTCTCAGTTCGAGTCCATTCGTGTGCTCGAATGCCTGAAGATGCCGAAAGGCGAAACCCGGGTCGTTAGTGACAAGATACATGGAAGTGTACAAAATCTCAATAATCCAAATTTGATATTGAAATTCCATCAAGCACCCTCAGTCGATGTTTTAAATTATAACAGGCTTATTTATATAAAATTGAGTGTAAAAATGAAGGTATATAAAACTGATGGTTCATGAACTAAGCAAAGAAAATACTGATTAGCAAACAAATTATACATGAATCAAATAAAAGATTCTACAATTAAAATGTTATGGACCTCTTGCAAATCGTTAAATACTAATCCGAAATCACAAATATAGCTACATTAAAAGTCCATATAGCTGAACAAAATTTTTAATGACATTACTAATGTAATACACAATAATGAATCAGGAAAATTAAAAGAAAAAAATTGTGAACCATTTAAAAATAATCAAATAAATTCTTTACAAGCTCGGAAACATTTTGATAACTTGTGGCATGGGCGTCGGGACTCAGTAAGAGTAAAGTGTTTAAGACTTCGCCACGTTTCGCTGTTTTGCCTTCTTAAATAATAAATGAACTACTTAGAACAAGCGGGAGCGATTCCGTAACTTCTTGTGATAGTTAGTTATTTAACATTTTTGTACCGGCAATGGCACTTTGCTTTAATTCTTTTATGAAAATTTGTTCATAAAAGTTACATTTTAATAATAAGTAAGATATTGATTCGGTGAATATTTTGTAGTGGTATAAAATGAATGATTAATAAAAAATGATGATATTTTCAATATAAAACACATTTTGTGTTTTACTACATCTCTTTTTTGTAATGATCACCTATTACGCTAGAAATGTGAAAGAAGTACAAAACAAATTGTGATCTATTTTTAAAACATATTGCCTTCCCAACAAAAGTTGACAGCTAACATCCTAAAAGTATAAAATGTGGCATGTTTATTTTTTATGTGAGAAATCACATTGCAAAGATTTTTCATCTTAATACATACGACAGACATCTAGAAATTTCAATACTAAATTAAACTAAAATATTTTTTTAAGTAGTAATTTAGTTTAGTTAATGATTTAATATTATCATGACTCTGAAATAATCCTTGGCGTGTTTAATAAACGTTTAAAAACAATATCGTAGAATTATTTATAATTAATAATAATCTGACACACCCTGGTTTTTGTTAAGTATAAGTGTCATTAGTGTCCAGAACTGAAATCACCCAGCGGCAACAGCAATAATTCGCAGAATCGGCCCTTTCTTGTTACCAAGCGTTCAATAGCCGCGGGGTACGCCCGCTGGACGAGTCCATTTTGACGGAAAGGGGTAGCTCCGACGATGCAGGGAGTTTTTTTAATTGTATTTGTAGACAGTCGATTACGATCTGTCGAGCCGGACGAGTGAGGTCTCTTCGCGGCGGAGAACGATGTGAGTTGTTTTTTTTGATTTGCATTAGACTTAATTTAAAATCGTTTGTCGTATCATTTGTATTATAACTTAAAGTAAATTCAGTTGCTAAGTAAATGTAAATTTAGAATCAATTTTATGTGTTAGGATTTATATATTTGTGTAATGTAAACCACTGCATCTTGAATGGAAAATAAATAAGTTTTGAACCGGATTTCAAATGGTGTTTGTCTGAGATCACAGCCCTTCCAGGACTCCGGATAACCAGCCGCTCGCCTCTCTTCGATCCGGGGTCTTCTCAAATCTTAACAGTACACGTTTCCACATAAACAGTGTTTTAAATACCTGCATCAGGGATTTCAGTTTTGTTTTGTTAACAAATATTTATATACATACTATATTGATTAATTCATTCTAAAGACGTTTGTTGAATGATCGAATCACGTATTACGCACAGTGACAAATATACTTGAATTAACTAAGTTTTATTTGTTTTTAAAATATTGTCAATTAGCAAACCTGAAGATTGAATATTTATCATTGACATAGTATGTTTAATGTTTTAATATTACATATAAATATTTTGGTGAAAATCGATACGTTAACAATAAAGTGTAATTATAAAATCATTTTCTTCTGTAACTTTCCAAATATTCATAAAATAGAAATATCTTATGTCTATCGATAAATATTAAATAAAATTATTTAATATGCAACTTCAATATAAGATTTCAAAGGATCAATACTCTTTGTCGGGTGTAGTCAACCTTTTTGTTTTTTCGTACAACTTTTTATCTCATATTGATTATCCAAGGGAAAGCAAAAAAAAAAACATTAAACCTTTTTACTGTCCATTTGATTTTTTAAATATTTTAGGATTTTTCAGCTAGCGTTAGGACAGAATTTAACAAAGAAATTTCTCCACAATAAGTCATCTTATTTAAAACCATGTCCTCTCCTAATGTGAAGCATATTGACTGTTAATCGAGTTTATCTCACCGGAAGTATTTCTACGAGAACTGCTTGTAACTCATTTGCTCCTCTTTTTGAAGCGAATCGAGATGTGGTTGGCTAATTGGTCTTACTACGCCCAGTTTTAAGAAGTGGATGGTTAGAAGGGAATTTTAAACATCGCAGATATCCATACCTTGAAACAGAAATCGATTTATAAAACTGTATTTACTGGGACTCGAGTCCCGCGAGCACCGCAAAAAAAGCCAACGGCTTTGACCAGTCGGAAATACAAATGGGAAAATAATATCGTGAGTGTATTAATTCTTGCAAAACATTATGCAAAAACATGGAGAACATATTTATTTCATGTTAAAATTACTCCTATAGAAGGTATGTTTTTACGAATGATATCTAAATCTTATTCCGAAATTAGATAGTATGATTGCAAATACCATACTTATGTCAAATTATAATTAATATCAAAGCAATGGTTTAACTAAAGTAAATATGATCAGACATTTACCTCTATCAGTATAAGCTGAAAACTTAAATCGTATTACGTCGGTTTGAATATTCCCAAATCTCAATAATTCTACGCACGCTTCAATATCGATTTGCGAGCCCTTATCTTTCTTGTTTACTCAGCTAGATAGTGATGAAGCTAGCGTCGAGCGATAACACTCTGATAAGATAGGTATATCACGAATCCAACATTCGTTCTTTGTCTGTATGTATAATACATATATACACTTAAACCGTGTTCGTAGAATCGCCGATAATTTCATTACAAAATACAAAATGACGAATGTAATAAACTTAGTAAAATTCCATGAATAGTATTTAAAAAGTATACATAAAAGTGAGACGTCCAAAACAAAAACTTACATGTCCACTTTGCAATGTTGGTAGTAAACGACGTTTTTATGTTCTTAAAGTATTAGTTTTAATGATAATTATTTCTAATTAAGAACAGCAAGAATATTATTTTAACTAGCCATTCAACCATATCGAAATCGGACATGTATCAGAGTTTCCTTATAACTATTGAAATTATTGGATTCTACATGTCAATAAAAGTTTTTATCTGTTTGGTATTATGCTTTTGTTGGGTTTTGCAAGTTATTAAGTGTAAAGCATATGGCTACCATGCGGCGTCTTCATGATCCCCTGTCACCCGCCAATCACTTTACTTCCTCCAATGACATGCCAGAGTCCCTCAGCCCCACCGAGTACATCCTATGGAGAGTACCCGATCGTCTTCAGGACGCCGAAATCCCACAGGTTGGAAGAAGGGGCAAGCAGGATTGAAGCTCTCCGGAGGCATCCGTAGCACGTGGCCCAGCCAGTTCCATCGTCTCTTCTTACCCGCCGGTGTGACAAGGCGTTGTCCGGTCTGTTCCTTAATCTCCGAGTTCCAAGTTATTTATCTTTACTATACGTGTAAGTATTTTTGTTTGATTTTTAAAAAATGTGGATTTATCGGGTTTTTTCTTTAAAGATGACTTATATGTAATATGATATAAATATACAATAATATTCTTGTCACACAACGGTTGTATACGTGATAGAATTAAGAATTTCCCTTTATTTTTAATTTGGGTATATATTTTTAGTTACATACTAGAACATTTAATCGATTGAATACAATTACCTTTGTCCACTTTACGATAAATAAGTAAAAACGTTCCATATTTTAAGTTTCGGTTTTATTATCAGTGTAGTCGTGTACAGGCTACAAGATTTTTTTAATCGTGTAAAAGGTTATGGGTATAATTATTGGGCGTATAATCTGTACAAGAAAAAAATGATAACTTCAATTGGTTGCGTCAAAGGTCTGATATGCGATTTTTCAGACTCTTAATTATCACAATCAGTGGAATCACAAAGTTAGCGCTGAAGCCATCGAAAAAAGGACATATATTATACGCTATAGTTAAAAATAGTTTAATAACAGAATAGAATTTAAGACATCGACATCAATATAAAATTTGTATTATTGAGATTTTGTACACTTCCATGTATTTTGTCACTAACGCCCCGGGTTTCGCCTTTCGGCATCTTCAGGCATTCGAGCGCACGAATGGACTCAAACTGACAGACAGTAAACAGTGTCTAACGTTTATATAGAAGATACAAATACGACAAATATTATTTACGAGATAAAATATTATACGTCTAGGATCCACACTGATACGTGAGTTAACATTTCGAGAATCACCTTAATCCTTATTTTGTAAACAACGCATTAACAGGGTGGCGAATTGTCGCTTTCCAACAACTATTAGAATTAGCAGTGATTTTACAAATATAATAGCATTGTGGGTTTCGACGGGATGCAATTCAACGAAAGGATAAATATATACAATCATTCCACACTTAGTGACATCTGTTAGTTGTTTCAACGTATAGGATACAGCAATGGAGAATTTGGAAGGTTCAGCTGTTCGTTCATTCGTGCGCTCGAATGCCTGAAGATGCCGAAAGGTGAAACCCGGGTCGTTAGTGACAAAATACATGGAAGTGTACAAAATCTCAATAATACAAATTTAATAACAGAAGAGATACAAAAAGACAATCTTGCTGGTTTTACAAGTATGACCTGTATATTTGAACGCTTTACACTCACTCACTTGTTCTAAACCTTTTGAGTATGAAGTTCCCATTTTTGTTTGTTCTCAAGTTCTCTTTTAATAATAAGTCTTCTCATGTTAGATTTTATAATATGCTAAGCGCTTTTACTACAACCCGTTTTTTGGATGAAACAAGGTGTGGGTGTTTAACGATAACAACGTTTCAGTGTGCCAATTGATTCAAAATCCAAAGTTTGAATGTTTTTATTTAATAATTTAGCACTTATTGCTGAAAAAAGTAAATGAAATGCACAAGAGCATTAACCATTAAGCTACGAGACAGTTAGTTAAAAAACAGGATTCGTTAGTTTTATCTCACTTGTAAAGAACGTAACAATACTTGGAATGCATTATTATTTTAACACATTGAGTCCTGGAAACATGTTTTCAGTAATATCCTAGCCTTTCAAATAGATACATAATTGTAGTATTTAACAACATTTATTAGAAAAATAATATATTCTTAACTCATTCAATTAGTATTTTTGTCAAAACATATTAACTAATTTTATCTATTGATAATCGATTGTATCATAACGCATTTGATTCGTCATGTTGCCCTTCTGAAGACCATGCGATAGTACAGTCACCGAAGTCACTTTGAATTGGAACATTGCATATGGGGGGCATTACTAAAAATATTTTGATATCAATATCAACAATGGAAAATATATAATCCATGAAAAACCCGCAAAGTGCGAGCCGGGCAAAAAAATATGTGTCGTTACAAGTCCAAAGATTGTCACATAGATCTCCATAAACGAAATATTAATAATAATATCAAACAAAATTTAATTACGTTAGTTTCATAGTTATAGTATTTTTAGAGAGCTCTTAGTAAAAAGGCTATTCTTTAAAAAAGAGCCGCGTACACGGTAAAGCATTAGCTGATTTGGGTTTGGACTAAAATTAAAAGGATTAAAATAAAAACGACACTACATGACTACCATTTTATTTATGTTAAATGGGTAAACAAATTACTCGCCATGTTATCTTTTAGGCGCGGTTACGAAACCCTGCGACTGATTGTGCACAGTTTGCACTATCACTGTGTCTCGAAATAAGTAATAAATTACATGGAGCTATCACAATCGTTTCTGGGAAACTTGTTTTTAATCACAAATAAAATCATCATAAGTTTACTATAATGAAAATGTTTCATAGTTTAACTATCTACGTATTGTCTCAAAATCGAGTTAAATGATGTCATCTTACGAAGAAATTTATTTGTCACTGAATAGTTTTAGTGGTATTTGTACAATCTCAATAGTTATGGTCATAAAAATTATCCTGGAAAGAAGATTTCAATAAGAATAAACTGAGAAGGGAACGGCCATTAGTTTAAACACGATGTAATACCTTTTATAATATTATGACAGACATGATAATTTTTGATTATATAATAATGTGATGCATAGATATAATATATTATTGAACTAGGTTTTGATTGGTTTTGAAGTGATTGCGGACTTGCTTATAAACATTTTTTTAAATCATAAACACACACAGGCATTCATGGTTTAATTTCGTGTATATATTGAAAATCCGGCCATGTGGTGAAGTTTAAGGATTTAACTTGTTGGTTATACTTTGGAACTTTGTCAAAGAATAAAATTCCAAGAATAGATTTTTTTCCGATTTGTGAATTTGTATTTAAAGTTGTGTATGTCTCAATTAACTTCGGATTGGGAACGGGCGTGCGATAATAAAAATAAATGCAATCATAGATTTTAGTATTTTAATGTTTATTGTAATAAAACCTGGAAAAACAATAAAATCTGAGGATTACATATTTTGTATGTTTATATCCGTTTCGCAGCTGGTAGCGATGTGGGCTTCCCGGTGCGGACACTTTTCATAAATTGATAATTCAATCGATTTATGGATTTCTGTTTGTAGTCTGAGTGTTTGTGTTGTCTGAAACGCCCTCCTTATCCACCCATCCAATCCTCACGACGTGTAACGAGAGCGATTAGCTAACCATTAGCCCTATCCTCTTATCCCTTCGATAAAGAAAGGTTGAGCAACTGAGTAACAAACAGTTCTCATAGAAAAAAAAATGTTGAGATATCTCCATTTGGAGACCATATGCTCTACGCTGGGAGTGGACATGGACAAAAAATATAATAAATGTTTTGTCTTGATTTATAAATATTTTTTATTACAATATTATACGTTACGGGATTGCAATATGGAATTAATTTTAGTGTTTTCGTATCCGCCAAACGATTTTTGTATTTAAGCGATTACAAAAATTTCTATGGCATTATTACAAAATATTAATGACCATTAAGCATAGTCAAGAATCAAGAGGGAGGAATGACAGTGAGTGTGACACACTTTTCGGTGTGAAGTGGGACTTGCGTCACATACAATTAACGTGAACTTCCTTTTACTAACGAACACTAGTAATTTGGCTTACGGCACAAAATTTTAATTCATTCTGAAGCGGCAGTTTCAGCTAAGTTACGTTTGTAATAATGAGGGTGACATTGTGCTACTACCCTATTGAACACGTTCGTGCAGCTTTTGAGAAACTATTTAATCCCAGGCTTAATAATTGTTAGATCCGTACTCGTAAAACAATAAGTGTATAATATAATAGCTACCATTTTATTATTTCATGACTCAGTTTAATTAATTTTTATTTTTGGTAAAGCGTTTGATCCAAGATGTAATTAAACCATTCTTTCATACCAAACGATTTCTATTTTAACTAGTAATATATAGTTTTAACCTATACCTTCTAACTGAAACTCAATGCCTTCGCCCGCATAGCCAGCATGCCAATAGTATCTTAGTAATTTGAATCATTCGATTTTGTCAATAAAAGGCAGTATTTGTAGAAAAAAAAGTAAAAGAAACTCCTAACGAATACTGACAACAAATTTTGAAAATTTATTCCTATTTGAAAAACAATGGAATGCTAGATTTATTAACTAATTATAACGTAAATCATTAGTATCACATGTGTTGACAATTTAAGATAAAATGTATACGTTTTTTAAGTAAAGATCAAACTTTTGAATACAAAATTGATAATTCTGTTATTACAGTAGTTGTGTTACTAATTGTGTCACGTTTTTTGCCACTTTGAAGAATTATTTATGCATAAAATACTTATACATTGATTCTTCTTCTTAAATTATAAATGACAAAAATTAAGTTGCTATCATTATTGTTTACGTATAATTCTCTCCCCACGTTCACTAGAAAGAAAAAATCCCACCCGGAATCAATATAAACCTTAATATACATACAAAATCTTACAAAAGAGTTAGTTTAAAAATTCTTCTCAAAGAGGTAGAACACGTGTCACAATTGGTAATACAACCAATGGAATAACCAAGTTATCAACTTTAATTTATATTAAATATTGATTTCCTCACAGTCACCGACGAACCCATCGAAAATATTGAATTGTTTATTTCTTAACGATGCGCAGTCATGGTTACCCTAATAGTAAAAGACTCTGCTTTGCGAGAGTAAGTTAAGGCAGAGGAACACTCGAGCCTTGGCACCAGGTGACAATTAAGGCGTACTCCAATTCAAGAGTTGATGGTAGACCGCTCGTTATAATATTATTATTTGTGCTCATCCTCTTGCAGCTTGCAATATTGCTGCAAACACTCTTCGAAGTTCCTTCGCTACTTTACTTCGTCTTCATTCAAAACTCTTCATAACGATTTCGCTTTGTATTTTAATTAAATTAATCTTCTGGAAAATTTTCAACTTGCACTCAACAACTTAATATTGGTTAAAACTATTAGGATTAAAATGAAGTGTTTTTCTTAAGTAGCGGAGAAATACAATCGTTGCATATTGAAAAGATACAAATGTTTGGCATTACACTTGAGATAAATCGAAATAGAAAAGATAAAGCCTACGACCACAATTTCAAATGTATCTTAAATGTGTGTATATTATCTTCTGATCGTTAAGTGAGGCTTTTACCGCTGGATTGTAAAGTCTTATATGTGTTGATTTAATAGTTTGAATAGCAAATACACATATGAGACTTTTTCAACACTTCAGGACTAGTTATGGGTTTTAAGTTAAAATTTTTAACTGATACAACTGGTCTTAAATAATTACAGTATACTATAAAATTGAAAATATCGCAAAGAAGTTTTCACTTTAATGATTGAATTGGTATTTACTTGGCTGACCTCTTTTGTAGTCAGGTAGAATTAGAAATGTAGTGAGTTCTACAGGAATCATAAGATAAATTTGAAAGTTGTTTTAGCTTAGCGCTAAAATCAGAACTCAGATAGTAACGTCATCCATGATTATAGATACAAAATAATAAATTAGGTTACAGACATTTATACGAAAGCACATGATACAAAACATCGATTTAGCAGTTTTAATCATTTTTATTTATAATTATAATAATTCATCATGATGGATTTTAAGTAAAGTATTTCTTTATTTATATAATTTAAGACATCGACAGAGGGTGCTTGATGGAATTTCAATATCAAATTTGGATTATTGAAGTTAGTGACAAAATACATGGAAGTGTACAAAATGTCAATAATCCAAATTTCTTTATTTGTTACACACTAAGTCCCCATTATTTGAATTCAAAGTTTACTAAACGTTAATAATTAGGTATTTTATTATTATCAACTATATAAAAAGTTATGGTCAAATATTTGAAGTCCCCAGGGAAAAACAGCATTTGAGACTTAAACTAGATTCTACTCGGTACTGGTCTTAATTTTCCAACTAAGAAAGATAGTGTCAATAACTTTATAATACGAAACTTAATAAAGTCCATTATCGTACAGGTTTCATTCAGTTTTTTTCTTGGCACTCAGAATATTTAACCACTGCATACTTAGGAAAAGATTACATACCTACCTATATTATTTTATGTTATATTTAAATAATTTAAGACATCGACTGAGGGTGCTTGATGGAATTTCAATAATCCAAATTTGATATTCCCATAACTTTGATAGATATATTTTTAATAAAACTATAGGAAATATTTTTCAAGCAACGGCGACTCCAAACTCCTAATTATTATGGAACATATACGAGTCCCCCGTCTTTAATATCGTGCACCCGTGGTCTTAAAAACTCGATTAGACATGCACCAGCCGTGATGAGATTCTCCGCAGGGTGGCTAGCATCATCCTCATAATTCACCCCCCAACGCAATAGAGTCTTGGGCGTAATTTATCTTTAAAACTACTGCAAACATATGTCGGGTAACATTCTACTGAGTGCCGGTAGAAAACTTAAACTGTTAGCAAGGATTTAGTGCAGCCAGCACATGCTTTTAATGTTTGGCTGTGGTGGGAACTTAGGCATCGAGGTTGTTGCAAGATGGTTACTGCTATATTTATCGACTACCGTAAGACACAAAAACGCTCCTCGATGCTATTATACTTATACATTGGCAATATTATACAGCTACTAGCAGAGGAAATTATGAAGACCTTACTCGACGAGATTGAGAAACTTTTAATCAAGCATATGTTTTGTATGGACAAAACTGCGTAAAATTTTCAAATTACGTACTTTGAAGTAACTAGTACATCGCTGCTAAGCTCCTCAAGCTTGGTCGGTTAATGGTTTAGTGGATAGGCTAATATGCAAATGTAGTGCTATAAATATATGCTGATATATGCTGAACACATCCTATGCATTTTCATCCGTCATTTGATGCATGAAAAGGGGCAAGAGCTGCAAAATTCAGTTCAACCTTCGATTGGATCGATCGACCACGCTGACTTAGTGGCAAATAGGGAAAATTACCAGGCTTTTAAGAAATTTGCGGCGTCATACGAAAAGCGTGTAGAACCCAACTCATAGAAGCATCTTCTTTTATCTGGAGGGATTGATTTTCTGTACAGTTAAGTGCATGCCACCAAGTCTTGGGCAGTTCCTCCAGAGACACTTCCAATTAAAGGAAAAAAAAACCTGCAGATACGCATAACGTTTTTTGCGTCACTGAATACTACCATTAAAAATTAACGGATGGGAAAGCAGTGGTGGGTGAAGGAGGGCGAGGTAGTATATCGTTATAATGGCAGAATGCGTTAATACAAAATACCTTGTTCTGGGATAATTGACTTTCAAATAAATCAAGAAATTGAAACCTCTCTATTTACATATCTTAACCACTTTATAAAATTCGTTAATCATTCGAAAATTCAAAATAAGTTTTAGTATTTTTTTTTATTAAGTATAGTTTTTTGTCACTGATAACTGTGAAGGAAGATGACTTCATGCATACTAATTTCTTCAAATTATGTGACAAATACATTTAATATAGCTGATTTTGTTTTTTAAGAAGATACAGCGTCCTAAAATCTATCGTACTGCATTCATAACACAAAACAGTCGATTTTCGACTTATCGCCTTCTGCCACTATATCGTCAATATTACATATACTAATACACAAAATGTCCATAGCAGTCATCATAGTCAAAGTCATTTGACCGGTTATGTGCCGGGAGGTTTTAGTATGGCTGTGCACGAAGGGCAGCGATTTTTTTTTTAATAAATTCTGCGCATAACATATGTATAGATTCTTAAAATTATTGTCGTTGGATAGTAAAAATAGGTGTCAAAATGGACCGTATATGGTCATTTGCTATTGTCGGCACTGCGCTCATGGAATTGTAGACCATATATATATACGGCCGCGGTACTTAACCAGTTAAAAGAAATTGCGAAGGAAGAGCTACCTATAATAATTATAATAAATTTGGATTATTGAGATTTTGTACACTTCCATGTATTTTTTCACTAACAACCCGGGTTTCGCACTTCTCGAACTGACCGAGTCCATTCGTGCTCTCGAATGCCTGAAGATGACGAAAGGCGAAACCCGGGTCGTTAGTGACAAAATACATGGAAGTGTACAAAATCTCAATAATCCAAATTTGATATTGAAATTCCATCAAGCACCCTCAGTCGATGTCTTAAATAATAATTATAATAGTTTTTAACAACATGAGACACATTTTAATATGAACACGTTCGTTTTTTGTATTGACTTAATTTTCTCGGCATATGAAAGTCAACAAACAATATTACACGTTGCACAATCTCAATGTTAATGGCTTAAATTATTTTATTTAAAATTAACAGTCTATACAAGAATAATGGCTGTGTTCATAATTTAGAAATCCAAAAACCTTTTTATTTTTTGCATTTATCAAAACATTGTTTAACTTACCGCATTTCCTTTTAAGATTTTTGAAAAACTGTATATCAGAGCACTGTTTGTATGTGATATCACCATTAGAAATACCTAAGGGTTGATAATAGCCTCAGGTGCAATCTAGAAGCGGTGGGATCACATAGAAAGAAGAAAAGATTTGGGTCTATCTCAAGTAAATTTAAAAGTTTATAATTTATAGCTTCTTTTTTCATTATATATTTTCAGCTGTATCTTTTTTTACCGTATTATGAAACCATTGTAATTGAAAATAAATATTAATTCAAAAACTCAAAACTGTTCCAGGGATTTGATCATATTATTTATTCTGAAAAGAGGGAGTAGGAGGGGTATGTTGTTATGAAGATTCGAACCCGTGGACACCGCATGCAAATAAGGTAAACGCCGAACAGCGTTAATCACTCAACTACAGAAAGAGATATAAATACTTATATATTATAAGCCAGATCAAGTCGTACGTCTGTATTCACTACAGAGGTGAAAGAGCTACAAGAAAAATATCAGAAACATAGGCGTTGATTATATTCCAATTTGAAAGCTTTGTTGAATGACCAATAAATCAAAAAGTAGAATATATTTTTATATTTTACTTAAAAGCAACAAGATCTTTTCCTTACTGTAGATTCCTCCAAAAATTACATGGTGTATGGTTGAAAATTTTTGCAGCTTCCAGGAAGCTTTCCAATATGTTAAGCAGCATGTTGTTTTATCTCGTTACTGCAAGGCATTGTGGGGGTGTAATTACTATAATATACGTTTATTATGATTGCTTTCAACTTGTTTTATAAGAGTCTTAAAGTTTTGTCGGTTTTATTTCAATCTTATTCAGACATCATTTTGTAAGAAAATTAAAACAACAATATTTTTTTACGTGAATACTTTCATTTATCTTATTGTAAGAAAAAAAATATATTTACATCTGCATTAAAATGCATTCAGTTAGATTAAAAGAAAATATTTTAAATTACCTCTAGCTATTTATCAGTTGTTTGATGAAATTGATGAAAATTTTATGATAAAAAATCAATCAATATTCCAAAGTCTTCAATTTATTTTTGAATATTTTTTAGTATAAAAAAAGCGAATTGAATATTTCAACAATATTTCTATATCTCAGACATCTGATTGTTTTTTTTTATTTTACAGAATAAAACAATAACTAAAAATGTCTAAATATACAACGTAAAGTAAAATGCATTGTTGAAGTTTGAAATTAAAATATCAAAAAGCTTAGAAACACTACAACTTATTAAGAATGTGCATGCTTGTTAGGATAGAAAATGATATCTTATAACGTAGTATTTATTTGGTTTTTAATATGTCGAAACCGTTGATTTTATATGGTTGAATTGTCTTACTATTCTTTATTAATTCACTTTTTTCACATTTTAAAAGCATTCTTTACAAACTGCTTTTGATTATTTGCTATAAAATTAGCATAACTTCATGATGAGTGCTGATGTTTTGATTGGTTGATAAATTTATCTCTTTTTAAAATAGTTTATTATTAAACTAAAAATTATAGCAGCATTTGAAAAAGTGTAATTTTACTATTTTTTTCTCTGGGGCGTGTTTTTTTCCAATTATAATAAGAATGTTCTTCATACAACATAGAATTTTTCGTTGAAATAAAGTGTTTTGATATCTCGTCTGAAAATAATTGTAAAAAATACTAAAAATATTTATGATCTTTAGCTAAGACAAACGTCATTAAAACATCAACTTTGAGCATTGTAAAGCGATTCAGTCCCAATAGAAAATGGATGTTGGCTCAAAGAAGCGGAAATCGTTATCGTCTGCCGCTGTTGGCTGTTGCATTCGCTTCTCTTCCATATCCTCCCTTCTTCCTCTTCCTTAGCAAAAACTAATGGCGTCTCTAGCAGGGGCTTTACATCCGGCATCCATTCATTTCCGTTTCTGCAATGCACGCACAATTCAAAGTATTTTTTTATTTGTTCACTTCTTTGTTAGTCATCAAAATCTCTCTAAGTTTCGAATTATATTATGGATAATTACTGCAGACATAATAGATGGTAATGTTGTTATAAAAGTGGGGTTAAGTAGATATAAAAGCTAAAATGGTTTATGTATCTATTTCTTATTGATTGGATTTGATAGAGCTCCATGATTATATGACAAAAAATATGAAAACTTATTTTCCTATGCAAGAATTTTTGTGGTACTTAAAACTTACAGGGGAAATTACGTTATTTAAAATACTGTAATTAGGTATTTTCTTTTTAAAAATGTAAATTAATCATAGTAAAGAGAATTTTTTTACCACATTTCTGCTGTCAACATAAAGCAAATTACCTCATTATTGTCACTCGACTCACCTTTTTAGAAAAGATAAAAATAGAAGGACAGTTAATAGAGAGGATCATATTTTAGCTATTTACTTTTTATATACGTCAAAAGTCAGCATATGCAAATGTCCTAGTACGTATTCGAACCCTTGACCGTGAAATCAAATAGGGTTTAGCACATATAGCATTGTTGCTTGGCTACGGGACCGTTAATAAATGAAAATAAATATTATATTATGTAACTTAAATGAAAATCACATATTTAATTTTAAATTACGTTGACTTATCAAAATATATCTTGTTTGTTGTTATCTCTTTGTGATAAATTGCGATAACTTGGCATCCGAAAATATTTCAATTATTATATTCTTGTCTTGATGTATTTAGTACAATAGGCGTTGATAGTCTAGTGGTTAGATCTTTACCTTAACAATTACATGGATACCGGTGTTGGTTACCAGCAAGGACAAATCAATTTGGTAACTATTTGAGATCTTGTGCTTGTGTGTATATTGTACATGATGTATTTTCTTCACGAGTTACTTATAAAAATCACACGATGAACCCATGTGTTTTAATTTTTTAAACATTTTCTTTTTAATTTTAATGAAAAGAGATTCAGTACAATAACAAAAATAATGAAACTTGAATAAATGTTATCGCTGATAGCAGTTAAATGATAAAAAAAGCTATAACTTTAAACATAGCATCTCTTGATTTAATGCCTCATTTTCATTGTACGCTTTTCTGATTCAGAATGCGATTCGTGTCAATGTAACAATATCGGAAGTAGAGGAAGGTTTTATCTGGCGGAAGTGCTAACTATGAGGGCGAAGTCGAAGCAGGGTCGAGCGAAAGCTTTTTCGAAAGGGCATATCGCGTTTGGGGGAAGATAACTGAAGATAGCGATCCGATATCAGTGATTCGAAACATTTAAAAATATTGTAATACTTATATTTTAGTTTAATACATTTTTTTAAAGTTGTCGACTTATTAAATTTATTTTTTGAAATCGAAATTTTTCTGAATCGTAACTAACGTTTTTTTATTATTTAATATTAAATTTGGATTATTGAGATTTTGTACACTTCCATGTATTTTGTCACTAATGACCCGGGTTTCGCCTTTCGGCATCTTCAGGCATTCGAGCACACGAAGAGTTTATATTATTTAATAGTTAGTAGAAACAATTTAGCATTAATGGCGTATGAAATTTAATTAATTTAAAGTGTCAGATATGTTTACAAACAGCTTATTTGTTCATTTGTTTATTAAATTGATCCGCTATCACGGAAGCATCCACTAAAAGGGTTTATCTCCAACGAATTCATGTTATTATTATACATATAAATAATTTGTTTATCAGAAAAAAGAATTCTATATCTGCATTTGATCCATCAGTCTATAATCAGTGTATAACGTATTACTTACTTAGTTTCAGTCATATAAGGGACTCTAGTTGCAAGACCTGTCGACTGACTATGCATCGCTTAGAAAGGTGGACATATTCAGCAACGAACTTGCAGCTTGTGTGTTATTTTTTGGATTTGAATGTTTATGTAAATCTTAAATTATTTACGAAAAAGTTGCTTTAACGGAATAATGTAGCTCTGAGGTAATGTAAACTGGTTCCTTTTTCCTGAAACGAGCGTTCAATCTGATCAGATAACCGTTTCAGGCTGTTTAATTTTTCTCTTTAAGCGGCTGTTACTTTTGTTCACACATAGGAAACCAAAAAGTCAAGTAATTAATTACAAGCCAACATGAAATCGGATACTAAAAGATTTTTTATTTTAAATGCACCATGAAAAATAAAAATTTATATTAAGAATATTTAGCATAATATGTATTTCTTACGCCATGCAAACTTTTATTTCTCCAACACATTGTTTTATTTTGGAAATAATTTCATAATATTTAATAAAAAAATGAATTACAACTATTATATCGTCAGCATAGTGGCAGAGGGCTACAAGTCTAAAACCATCCGTTTTGAGTTATGAACGCACTACGACAGATTTTAGGTCTGAAAAAACAAGTTCAGTCATATTCCATGATTTGTTACGTAATTTGAAAAAATCAATCCTGTTTACATTATCAATGTCAAAAAACAAAAGTTACTAACACTTAAATCGAATTCGTAAATGATTAACGAATCTCATAAAATGGTAAGTTTAATAAAAAAATAACGTTTGAGGTATGTTAATAAAGGGGCATAAATTAATTTCATGATTTTTTTAAAAATCAATTATCTCAAAACATGGCTTAACAAATTCTGCCACTATACTAACGATGTATAAGTAAAATCTTCTTATAAAAAATACTATATTATAATATATTATTCCAATTAATCCAAAATATACAATTTTTATTATGAAACTCCTCTTTGTCACCAATCCCTGAATGGAAATGTTGTTAATCCAGAAATCCCGGGATTATAAAAAGGGCGCCCTAATTACCACCAATAATAACACTGTACAGTCCAAAATTCCAAAGCATATTTTTATCATAAAAGTGTGTTTTCTGGGACATTTAAAATAATGAGAACGAGTGTTGGATATCATTAAAACTTTAATACTAATTAATCGTTTATTACATATATATAATGAATTCAGCGAACATCAATATTCACAAGCTCGCTAAAAAAGTCGGAAAACAAATAAATGCCAAAGATATGCTATAAATTTATGGGTAAAATAGCGATGATGTAAACAGCTTTAAAATGCAAAGTTCACATGAATCGCTCGGAGCGAAACAAACTGAAGAGTCAGAAATCTCAAGGGACTTTTTAATACAGAGCGATAAACTTTCTCGACCAAGTTTCGGGAAACATTAAGATTAGCAATATTCTGTAAATCTTATGTGAGCCCTTATTCACATCTGAGAGCGAGTATCTATATTAAGAATAAGTTTTGAGTGGTGTTCAAGCTTCTTGTATGAACCGAAAGTAATTTAGATTAAATTACGACAAGTCTTAAGCGTTTCTTGTACCATCGCAAATTCCCGAAATCATCGGTACTGACAGCATCATCAGTTCTGACTTAAGCAGAATATAATTCAAAGTTAGATAAATGCTGGTGGAGTTGGATAGACAGAATATTAAAATGCTAGAAGACAACAGGACAAGTCTTCCATACACATTGTTTTACCAATGGAATATGCATAACAACCGAGAGACTTCAACGTTAAGAGGAGAAACTATTTTGCAAGTATAAAATACCAGCTACCAGTCAGTCTTTAGACTAATGTGTCTGGAATAACTGTTGATACATCACAAACAGTGTAAAAGTGGAAACTAGTCATTACGACTTCTCAATTGAATAAGTTTTTTTAAAAAATAAAACACAATTTGTTTGTACTACTTCCACATATTTATAATGATCAGGACCGGTTTCGCTCATCACGAGCATTATCAACTGATGCTCGTGATGAGCGAAACCGGTCCTGATCATTATAAATATGTGGAAGTAGTACAAACAAATTGTGTTTTATTTTTTAAAATATAATGAATTTCCACCAAGAATTGACAGTTAACACCTTAAAGGAATTGAATAAGTATATAGTTCTTGAATCATATATAGTTGTTAATTCAATTTCGTTATGTTAAAAAAGGAATTATTATATTCAATTAAACTGGGATTATCAACAATTAACGATAGTGACAATTCGTGCAGTTCTCGTAAATACTTTCCAACAATAAACACATCTACTCCTCGATGATGTCGATTGAACAAAAATAATTAAACGCCATATTATATTGAATGTACAATCAATCTATTAAAGACATGTAAAAACCCACCTTCTTAAAGTCTCAATAAAATGTGCAAAAACAACTGCGTTGCAAAGCAAACACAGCATACTAAATAAACAATACAATTTCAAGTTAAGTAATTATGCTCGTTTAATAAACAGATATCTTTAAGTCTTATTTATGCAAATAACATACTTAACCTAAGTTTGAACTGATAGTTTTTAGCATTATTATTTATTCGAAAATGTTCTAATAATATTTTTAGTACGAAAAATACTTCATATATTATGCTTAGGTTTTGATATATATTATTCTGCATAAATACGACTCGGTAAGCGACATCGCTTTTTAAATTAAATATTACAAAATAAAATTTAAGCAAGTTCTCATTATACTTGCAGGGCAAGTGTTCCTAAAGTCAGCCATCGCCAGTGGTCGGCTTTTGAGCTTCAAACTTAAATAATAGTGGATACATTAAAAAAAAAACAGATTTTTTTAATTGGAGTAGGTAGTCTTGCCAATTGCCAATGTATATCTGCACTATACTGACATATATGATGAATACGCAATTAAAAATAGCACATTTTTACTTCGCAAGTTTCGACAAATTCATCTTGTATGGGGATCGCTAACAAAATATACTTTATATTGATATGCTTTGCATCATTATTATTTTTATTGTTCTGTCTATTCTCAGTAAATTCGTTCGCGATATTTATGAAGTTTCATAGTGATGGCCGAACACTGTGAGAATTGGCATTTTTTGTAAACTTCTATTACTTTATGCTTGGTAAAATATTAACTATTTTATTTTTAGTTGGTTACATTACTTAATCCCTGTTTAATGAAATAACAGCAAAAAAAATATGTACTTATCATTCATTGACTCAAAACCCCTTTTGAAAGTACACCTGTCGCTTAACTGGCTGACCACTGGCGAAATGACCCTATTCATTATATCACATATTTTTAACAGACACCGATAGCATATCAGTATTATTTGGTTTATAATAATAATATTTATTGAATAAAGCGTAATGTAAAGTAAATGTCTGTGCTATCAATTTCGTGGAATAACAGTATCATATATGTGTTTTAAAGTATTCCTAAGTACGCGAATAGCTCTCAGCTAATTTACTTCCCAAGTTTACGAGCCACAGTTTGAGGATTATAAGTATATCCTAATAGTGTGATAGACAACCGCGATTCTTGTTGAAGTTTGAGAAAGATTCCAAAGTTTCCCAACCAACATTAAATTTGGTTATACATGCTTTCATGAACTCGGAATTTAATATATTCCCCTTTGTTAGGGACTTAATATGAAACATATTGTGGAAAATTAGCGTAGATATCCAACAAATTTTACTTCTTCTTGATACCGTAAACTTTTTAATTGATTTATTAAAATAATACAGAGGAAGAGATTCGAAAATCAAACAAAATTTTCGTAATTATCTTTGTTTGTTTATTTTCATTTGTTAGCTCATTATTTTTATCACATACAATTTCAATAAGAATATTCAGCAAAAATTAACTTTTAAAACAAACCAAATATTATACAGGCTTCGTTGTATTATCTCAGCGAAAAAATGTTTTTAACATTTCGAGCTCGTAAACAAAGACAGAAATTAAAAATAAACTCTGCAGCTAATCAAACAGAAAGCAAAATAATTTCGTTCAAGTTGATACAATAAACATTTTTACTTATTTTTTAATCGAATAATATATAAAACATGCAACTCCACCACGTGCTCACTTTGTGTAACATTTTTCTATAATAGCAGTTTAAATTGTTATTAAAATTTGCTAAGACGTAATATATATGAACTGCAGTTTTACAGCATAACATTTCGATATCTGCTCCCAATGTAGAGTCTACAGACTCATCTGAACAAAAGTTTTTCTGCAAAAACTGCATATCACTCAGTTGCTCAACTGTGCTTGAAGAGAGTAGAGATATAAAGATAGGGCTAGAATGGGTCTAGTATTTAACTAACCACTCTCAATACGCCCCGATTTTAGGATCGGATGGTTGAGAGGGAATTTTAGACATCAGAGACATCCATGCTCTCGAATACAAATCGATTTAAAAATCAAACTTGAATGTCGAAAGGCAAAACCCAGGTCGTTCGTAACGAAACACATGGAAATGTACAAAATCTCAAAAATTCAAATTCGATATTAAAATTCCATCAAGCACCCTCAGTCGATGTCTTAAATTTGTAAATCGTTCGTCAAGTCGATCATAAAATTATCATTTGATAATGCTCGTGATGACCAAACCCCTTCCTGATCATTATAAAAATGTGGAAGTAGTAAAAAAATGTTTTTTTTTTTAAATATCTTTCCATCACAAATTAACAGTTAGCACCTTAAAGGTGATTCGAACCATGATCACCGTAACGAAAGCCAATAACTCCATCTAAACTGGTTTTTTTCAATAAAAGTATACAAGTCAACATGACAGACAAAATTAAACTACTAGCCAAGGTATACGATTAGATTATATGTAACCGTACCGTGTTTACATGATCCACACATGTATATGGCAGCGGTGCTTGAGTGCCCAGTTTGTTTATCCAACAATGGGAAGACTAATAAGAAATTAGATAATGAACTACAATTTCATGTGTCGTATATTTTTCCCATGCTCAAGATAAAAAGAAATACGTAAGATACTTAATTCATAAATTTATTTGAAACAATTTGTAGATAGTGCGTTTTGTCATCAGCAAACCATTCGGAGTGTCTGCATAAATAAAACTTTGCTAGCTACTCGTATAAGGTATAAGCCTTTGTGGTACAGTGGTAAAAGCTTTACCATAGCGATCAGGATTACTAGGGTCCCGGCAGGGTCAGTATAAATGTTTGATTTTTTCAATTAAAATTTGAGATCTTGAACATGAGTGCATGTGATGTCATTTTCTCATCTAGTTTATCTAGTATGATTTTTCAATACACAAATATTGGCAATTATCAGCAATTTTTTTAATTTTAAAAATTATTAAGTGGATGGACTTATTTTTGGTTAACAATAAATTACTTTGATAAAACTAAAACAGAGTTAACAGGGCTTCATATAAACGACTTCAATCGTTCTACATTTCAACTGTAAAACAATAGTAAAGTCAAACTATTTCACTGTCTTTTGTAAGCAGATTTAGATTTAGGAAAATTACGTGCGATTTGGTTATCCACATCAATGGTGAATGAATCATTCGGCATACCATTCCATGTTATTTCGTCCCTTCAGCAATTATTGAAAAAGCTTTCTGCCCGTTCACTGTTTTACCTCTTATTGCATTTCAACCCTACAGAATCCCAAACCAAAATGCCGATAATATATAAACATTTTTGAGTGATATGTTTTAGGTATACTTTTTTCATAAGACAAAAATCCCAT
The DNA here is from genome assembly GCA_022494535.1 of Himalopsyche phryganea. Lineage (NCBI taxonomy): Eukaryota > Metazoa > Arthropoda > Insecta > Trichoptera > Rhyacophilidae > Himalopsyche > Himalopsyche phryganea. The sequence goes on along the minus strand of JAGVSL010000054.1, from coordinate 2,257,738 downwards.
GGACTCGAACTGTCAGTTCGAGTCCATTCGTGTGCTCGAATGCCTGATGATGCCAAAAGGCGAAACCCGGGTCGTTAGTGACAAAATACATGGAAGTGTACAAAGTCTCAATAATCCAAATTTGATATTGAAATTCCATCAAGCACCCTCAGTCGATGTCTTAAATTATATCGATATTTCTAGTATTTATTCTAACTTCGCTGGCATCTTTGAACGTAACTCTTTTAACATCCACAAAATATAGGGAATCAAATATAAATAAATAGCACCGCTTAGGAGAAGCTCTTGTGACTGACAGACAGATTGATATATCGTAGTCTTAACTAGCAAACTGCTTATCTATATTTCAGCAAAATGCTCAAGAGAGTTTTAAAACTCAAAAATTTTGTTTTAACCCATGTCATTTTTGAATTTCACATATGTTATATAAAAAATGATTAAAAATTATTCATATAACATATCGACTGTGTAAAGAATAAATGAAGTTACCCGATTCAAAAAATATTGTGCTCACACTAAACGTGCTAATACACTATATTTACATATAAATATATAGTATAACGACTGGCGAAAGGCGAAAAGACTTATCCCGCTGTCTTTTCCAAATATTTTTTTTTCGATAATCACCATGAATAGAATAAATTTAATACACGTTTTTTCGGGCTATACACAATATTTTTTGTGTGAGTTACGTCCTTTTTCCTTTCCACAGTCGATATGTAAAATTTGTAGAATAACATTGGTTAAAACGACTAATTTTATAACTAAATAATTACTAATTTTTAACAAGTGTTTTTATTTAAATATATCTGCAACACTAAATTTATCCTAAAGCAATATTATAATACTAAATCTTCAAATTTATTATGTATGATACGTGCGTTAAAAGCACATTTATTTCCGTTGCAAGCTTGTATGTGCATTTTCGTGGTTTAGAAATCCCTATGCTTTATTTACACACAAAGAAACTGCCGAGTCTAGCACGAAAGCAAATTCGGACCATTAATGCCTTCTAACCAATAGGTCTCTCTACCTGCTGAAAATGTTTTAGAGGAATCACTATTTGAATTGATAGCCAACTGTTGGCAAGTATATACGACAAAATGATTTATTTTGTGAAAATTCATTGTAGATATTAAATAACTTGTAATAATAGGAACATTTGAGGTACAGGGATCCAATAACCAGCTATATTATACACATATTATTACACACTACTTAATGATAGTTTATTTTTGATTTTGATAACCATTTAACTTATTGGTGTAGAGCATAATAATATAATCGTATAATGCACTCAACAACAGACCAGCTCTATCAAACTTTTTATGTAGCTACCATAAACCTCTTATAACTTGTTTTGAATTTGTATGATTCTCATATAAATAAAACACTTATTGATGCGGGTCTCATATTATTTGACCAGTTAAAGATTTTTTTACCGGGTCCGTGGTGCAGTGGTCAGCGTCGTTTGCTTTGGTTATGAATCTCATTGACAAAGAGTTTTATGGGTTGATTTTTGAATCGATTTATGGACTTCTGTTCAAAGGTATGGATGTTGTTATGTCTTAAAATACCTTAAAGCCATCAGTAAACCAATAGTTCTATCCTTGAATTCTTACTGTATTTGTAAAACAGAGGAGCAACTGAGTAACAAGCAGGCCTCTGGAAAATTTCTGTTGGGATATTTCCATTATGAGGCCACATGTTGCACATTGAGAGTGGACGTGGTTTCAAAAAAAGGCTTTTTTAAAAATGAACATTGTTTTTCGAAATCCTGAAAATGTTTTTCCATCCTGGACAGTAAATAATCAATTCAAAGAAATTTTTCTCATTCTATTGATTTAATATAAAAAAAAACAAATTCTCGATTATTTTATAAAATTTCTTTTATTTAGAATTGTATTTTCCAACATTTAGTAATAAAATAAACCCAATAATCTAAGACATAATTGAATTCGGTTAAAAATAAAACAAAAAGATGTTTCGTTAACGTCTAAAATGTTACTAGCATCTGATTTACTTTCTAAAATACTGAACCAATAAAATTCGAACTGAAGGTTTTTCCACATGTTTATGCATATTTACATATCATAGAAAGCTTTATTGTATATGTTCCCATTATTCAGCAGTTTTCCAAATAGTTCGGTAGACCTTTATTATACAAATTGGAAGCTTTCCTCGCCACTCGCTTCAAAGATTTCCACAAAAGCCTTATTTAAATACCTACGTACCCTTATATTGGATCACCAATATATTTTTCATTGAATAAAAAATATTTTATCTCTTTTGAATCTAAATCTATGCAAATAATATCAATTTCTTTATTACTTATAAAATCAAATATTATAGAAAGACGACTTATTAGGAAAAAGAAATTGTATGAATAACTTGTAATATTGATAACATGTTTTGTGATTCACTGTCAAACACAAACATGAAAGAAACTCTCCAAACATTAAATATAGGCAATGTATAGATTTGAGTATTTGACTTGCTTTGAAAATTATAAATGAAAATGAATCATTTGTAATACTAATACGCAGTGTAATTGCATCGCATCGTTTAGATACTTTTTAAAGTGTTTCAGTGAAGAAATGTGTATTAATTTTGGTCGATGAATTATTTCTAATATTTCTACCAACGCTTAAACAAAAACATAAAAATATCATACTATATAATATATTGCAGTTTTTTAAGCAAATTAAGATTTTAAGCATCCATGTCTGCTCCCAATGTAGATTATATTATGATATCCTAATGAAGCAACCCAACATTGTTTTTAACTAAACTTGTTTACTTTTCTTTACTTCGCTTTGTAAAAATATCACACATCAAATTGGAAAAATAATAAAAAAAATATTATCTTATTTCTAGTAAACACTGTTTGGAAACCACTAAAGAAACTGATGCAAATTGTCAGTTTTATTTTACAATATTTAAAAATATAGAAAATTTTAATCCTCTTATCTTAATGCAAACTCGTGTACAAGAGTGATACACGTGTATTCAATAGCAAATTTAAAAAACAGAATATAATTCAACAATTATTCAAAACAAAATATGATATGCTTATAGATTAAAAGTCACACATTGCTTGTACTACATAATAAGTTAATACATATACTATAAAACAGAAAATACATGTGTCTGTCTGTCACAAGAATTTCTCCGAAATGGTGTTCAGTAGCGACGTGACATTTTCACATGTCATTCTGGCTGCCATGTCTAGGTCAACTGTGCTATTTTCAACTTTTACAATTATTATTAATTGATTGATTATATTTTTTGGGTACTACATGTGGTAACGCATTTTTTAGTTTTCGGTGTCTTCGTTTAGAAATTTAATACAACCAGGGCGAAGCCGGGCAGTACACCTATCTATGGTTGTATATTGGTAAAAAGTGAGCGTGGTATATGTACTCGTAATGACTTTAGAATGAGTTTGAATATATCCAGGGCGAAGCCGGGAATAAGTACAAGTATAATATATACAAAAATACTAATATTTATACTGTTTTATAAATTTGATTTGAAATCTCCAGTATAGAGGGAAAATGGAAATGGAATTTCGTAATGAAATATATAACACGACATTTGCAAGGTAGGCAAATTTAATCTTCGCACAAGTAACAGTTCCGACCTAATGACTCAAATCTGGCGGCCCGCGAATGTATTTCTTGCCATAAATGTTTATGCAAATGGCGCCATCAGAGCGGTAAGTGCTACCACATTTGCACTACAAAATATGGCGACGAGTGAATAAAAATGCTTAGCCATCTCTTTCAGGCTCTACACCAGGGACGGAGCACAGGATTTGATCAATTTGCGAAACTAAGTACCCGTTTAAAAACCATAAACAATTAGATATTATAGTAGCTGAATATAAACACTACTCATAAAACCCTAGAGTTGAAATAAATAAATTATATAAAACAAACACTTTGAAATTATTATACTTGTCGGGTCGTTAGCTACTGTTACGGATGTATCCGGTTCAATTTCCGGTAAGGACAGTTTCATAAATTGGTTTTTCAATCGATTTATCGATTTATATTCGTAGGAATGGATGTTTGTGATGTCTAAAATTCCCTCGCAACTTTCCGATCCTAAAATCCGGGCGTAGCGAGAGCGATTAGCTAACAACTATTTGGGTATGGTGTTGATTGCAAAGTAATACATACTGTTAAATTATTTCTTGTCTTGTAGATGATTTTAAACAGAAAATTTCGTAAAACTTATTTTAGAGAAAATCTTTATGAAGGTAATCGCTAGTTTTTGTTTCACATTTCGCAGTTTTCAATTTAAAATATACAAAATCATATTCTTAAGGGTGCCGTCAAAAACATCTCACCTGTCAACTATTTGCAATCCCTGTCCTACACTATTATTACTCACGTATGCTAAAATCTACGACAATCTTTGTGGAAAAATTGCATTTTTCTTTTTATTTACCATCTGAAAAGTGAAAATTTATACATATATGAATACTGCAACGAACATGAAAAATAAGGAACTATAATGGTGTGTATAAATATATACGTTTGTATATAAATTATAAATGAAGTTAGTATATTACAATAAAACGGAAAATATTTGAATCTCTATATGTTTGTCTGTCTTTTACAAGAATTAATCCCAAACGGTGAACAGTAGCATAATACAGGTTATTTTGCTTGCCATTTCTAGGTGAACGGTGCTATTTTCAACATTAAACTTTCAATATTATTATTAATTGATGGAAAATATTTTGTGGGTTGACGGTGATATTTTTAACATTCAATGTTAGTTTGCTCCTAAATAACGACATAATAACGCCAACGTCTAAATGTTAGTCCTGTCCATCCTTGTAGAAGCTGGGTTATAAATACTTCAATAGGTATATGATTAGATTGATTTGTTGAATTTATTAAGCAAACTGTTCCTAGTCAACCACTAATTGAACGATATACCTCATTTTAGTCTAAAAAAATATATTTTTTCAATTGAATCTCAAAATTTATTCTAAATGATTGAAATACTTATTAAATGTTTTGTTTTATAATAATTTTACTAAGCATAAAGACCACATTCTGAAAGCCTGATAAAATTAAGAAATATTGTGCAAAACAATGGAGCGTTTTTATGCTCTCGAAGTTTTTACGCAAAGGAAACTCGCGTACCTTTGTTAAATAGCTCCCCAAAGAAAAAAACATACATAAATAAATAAAATAGCCAAATGAAATTATGTTTGTCGTTAAAGGCAAGTGTTGCCACACAAAGTGAGAGGGTGGGATAATTCCCGCCCCTAAAGGTAGGTGCAGAAACAGGAAATGGTTGCATGGAAATAATAATCATTCGGTAAAGAAAAAGAGAAATGCTAGACGAAAAGAGAAACCCCTTGCCAAATCACGGACAAAGAACTCTCGGACAGAACTACTCTACCGCTTTTCCCGGTCGCTATAATTACTCATTACAAAATGGGATAACTTTTCAAAAAAGAATCGTTATTTTGAGTTATTACCACCCTTTTGTAACGGCGACGGGTGTTGTGCGAGGGGAATATGAGCTTTTGAACAATTAAAGAAACCTTCACTAACCTAACGTTTGGTTAAATTACGGTTCAGTTTAAGTCCAATATTATATATTATAATGAAACAAAAGCTCTTAAATTATCACCACATACTTTAAAAGTTATACAATATAACATTTTTCCACTTAACTAAGATATTAGGTTATTTACATTTAGTATGATTTAGTTCGTGTTCTGTTAATATTTCTGAGAGCTTTGTGTATCTTGGTATTTTCTTAAATTGCAATATTTTCACACGATTCGTCAACCAAATGTTTAGTTACCAAAATTTCGGGAATTTTCAGCGTCATAAATTATTAATACATCTATAAATTTATGTATTGCTCAATTTTTTGAATAATATGTATGAGTCGGTGAATTGCTTAACATGCTCCCGAAGGTTTTTAGAGTTTTGAGTAAATCATGAAAAACTGATATGGTACTTTTAAGTATAGTTTGAGTTATTTTGTGTCTTCCAGTGTATAAGGAAAAGTAAAATATTCTATTATACTGTCGATTTTTTCGACATTGTGTAAAAAAACGAAATTTTTAAATTTGGAAAAATTTTTAATATCGATCAGTGAACGAAATAGAAAGATTTAATTTAAAACATCGACTGAGGGTGCTTGATGGAATTTCAATATCAAATTTGGATTATTGAGATTTTGTACACTTCCATGTATTTTGTCACTAACGACCCGGGTTTCGCATTTCGGCATCTTCAGGCATTCGAGCACACGAATGGACTCGAACTGACAGACAGTAAACAGTGTCTAACGTTTATATAGAAGATACAAATACGACAAATATTATTTACGAGGTAAAATATTATACGTCTGAGAGCCACACTGATACCTGAGTTAACATTTCGAGAATCGCCTTAATCCTTATTTTGTAAACAACACATTAACAGAGTGGCGAATTGCCGCTTTCCAACTACTTTTAGAATTACCAGTGATTTTACAATTATAATAGCATTGTGGGTTTCGACGTACGTTTAATGCAGATGATGAGGATAAACTGTTGCATAAAAGCATGGGGAATCATAAATTATTTTATCAAGAAATTTTGGAAATCAATAGAGCCCAGTTAAATTCCTTGCCAATTCTGAAGGAGCAGCGGAACCTTCCTAATTCTCCGTTATTATATCCTATACGTTGAAACACCTAACAGATGTCACTAAATGTGGAATGATTGTATATATTTACCCTTTCGTCAAATTGCATCACGTCGAAACCCACAATGCTATAATAATTGTAAAATCACTGGTAATTCCAAAACTAGTTGGAAAGTGGCAATTCGCCACTCTGTTAATGTGTTGTTTGCAAAATAAGGATTAAGGCGATTCTCGAAATATTTAACTCAGGTATCAGTGTGGCTCTCAGACGTATACTATTTTACCTCGTAAATAATATTTTTCGTATTTGTATCTTCTATATAAACGTTAGACACTGTTTAATGTCTGTCAGTTCGAGTTCATTCGTGCGCTCGAATGCCTGAAGATGCCGAAAGGCAAAACCCGGGTCGTTAGTGACAAAATACATGGAAGTGTACAAAATCTCAATAACTCAAATTTGATATTGAAGTTCCATCACGCACCCTCAGTCGATGTCTTAAATTATATTAATACAATATGTTTTTTTTTCATTATTTCAGGTAAGTGTGATTATTTACAACTGCACTACTTCTTCTGAAATGACAAGAAAAATTTCATATTCGCAGAAAACGGGTAAATATATTTAAAATGTATTTCAGTTTTTCATATCATTTATTTTTAAGCAAGCATTGTCTATACGAACTAAAGCATATTTTCACGAGTCGCAAAGGCGTAAGAAAACTAGAAAAATAACAAAGTCTTTGTCATGGATATAATTTGATAAAAAATCAAAATGACGAAACATACATAATGTTCTGAAAATCACGTGGTGCTGATAAAAATATGTACTTATTATGATAATTTAAACCTGTTTTTTTGTGAATCTTTCTATGCAGATCAATGTCCGATAACATTTTGCCTTGTGTCTTTTACTGAACTTCTTATTCTAAATTCGACTATCAAGGCTTTTTTCCCTTAATTTGATAGCAATGGTTTCATAATGTTGTTATTATTTATTCAAAGACAAAAAACCATTAACCATTTGCAAGTTAACAGTTTGTCTTTGTCTATACACAGTTACAAAAAGTTGAAACAAATAATTATAAGTAAGCTCTTATTGTATTTTTTTTAATTCGCTTAAAAATTGTTTTACGCTTTTTATTTTCATAGCCTTGCACCAGTATTATACGTCTTATTGACATGGACTTTCCGTATAAAATATTGAAAAATGACCGCTTCGAAACGCAAACAGATTTTCTATGCGAGATTTTGTTTGGCAAACATCTTAGTTTGCTATTTTGAAAAGTCACGTCCTTTAGATATTTCCGTAAGACTTTGAAATAGATGCAAGAATACTTTCAGGAAAATAAATATTGCTGTATGTTTGAAGATTGCTAACATTTTTTTATTTTAAAATCTGGGTTTTTCCTTGCTTATAGACTATCAATTAATAGATATATCAATCCATTCCTAATACTTCGTTATAGTTATGATTTAAAAGTTTATAAAAAAATAGTCTGTTTTATTTTTGATTTTTTAAAGTGAAAAGTTAGCATTGTAGACATCGTATAAAGGATAACATTTTTTTTAAAGTTATTTATAAACAATTAACATTCCCTACTCATCTATAAGGCAATAATCTAGACAATTTTATATTTAATAAGCCCTATGCTAGCATTCTCTCCCGGATCGTGTGTTGGTATTAAATGTATCCTATGTGGCAGGCGTTCACATAGGATTAATTTAAGGCTTAAATTTTTCTGGTTAGAATTTTAATTCAGTTTTGGTCAGAATTTATATTAAATGGTCAGAATTACGGAGAGTATTTTCAGTATTTCTAACCTAACCTAACCTTAACTTCTATTCTGACCATATAATAATTTTATTCAGACCGTTATTATTTTTATTCTGACCAAAAATTGATTTGAATTCTGACCATTTAATTTGTTGCCTTAATTTAATATTGATTTTATTTCATGACAGTGAAGTCTTTTCATACTTGATATTATAATACAGATGGCAGAGAAAAGAAAATGCGCATCTCGTGGTATAAATAAATCATTTTTGTAAATATCACCACAATGGAGGAATTTGATAAACAAAGGCAATAAGTCTTTAAAATAGTAGGTATTAAATTTAATTAACAATTTTTAGTTTTTGCTTGTTTTAGAGACTAACACGATCCATTTATATAATTAATAATTAAATCACCGTAAAAAAAATTTGAAATAAAATAATAAATTACAAACTTTAAATTCGAAATGTTATTCAATTACAAAGGACTACAAAAATAGCAAATGGATGCTGAAAAAGTGTGAATACCGGATACGCTATTCCGTGGCTAAACTTTTTAACGAAAAAACGATTCTAAACTATATTTTATAGTAGGTGACTAAAAACGTTTGTACGTAAATTTGGTGGTCGTAGATAGATTGCATTTTACATAACTCGGGTCCAACTACTTTCCTTCCAAATATATTCATAGACTTGAAAAGTCGTAAAAAGCATTCCCAGTGTACATAAAGCTTTCCAAGTGATAATATTTTTTTTACAATGTTTACTTTTTGGCAAGAGGCTACCAGATTTTTTTTATGCTAAATTTCAGTTTCACTTGTTTGTGAAATAGCTGTGGGCTGGATTTTTCCAGCTTTGAAGTATTCCCTTAGGCATAATAATCGAGATAAACCAGCTTAATATATTGACTACCTTTTAAAACACTGTTAACTTTTAAAAATCCTCGTTTCACGCTTTTTATCTTGCATACTGCTTTATACAATATAATAAAATTATGAAACAATTTTCTTAGTAAAAATATCTAATGAATATTAATTAACAAGCCAATAAACGTGAAGAATTAATTAGTTTAAAATTTATGGAATTTTTTTTATGTTGATTCTAGCAACACTGTCAATAAAAGTGAGCCAAGCATTTTAACGAAATTAAGCAGTTTACATTTATTTTTACAATAGCTAGCAGAGCCGTCATAATGTTGATCTCAGTTAAGAAACGTGCAAATAAAACGCTTCCCTTGACTATTTTGTACTTCAATGATCTATAATAATTGTTTGAATTACACTGAACACGGATATTTTGATTTTAATTAAAGCAGTTTTAATCATAATTGTGACAAAAAATATTCTATTTATAAAAACTCAAAATATCTTATATACAATAGCCCAGACAGCTCTGGAGACGGCTTATTATTATCACATATCACATGTTGGTATGAAATTTTCTCATGACGTAAGCGTTCACGGTACATACAAAATAAAATGTAATGCAATGCACACACAGTTCCGACGTACTAGCTACATTCAGTATTTAAATTTCAATGGAGTCATCTATGACGTGTACTGTTATACTGGTTTTAAATAGTCGAATAATGAAATTATTCTTGATTACTTTTTTATTATTTTATTTCTTGAAATTTGGTTTTGATGATCAACATCTTTGCTTTATTTAATTTTATGAATCAAGTAGAACTATTTTGATTTCATAAAGTAATCAACAATTCACAGATGTAAGTGAATGCCTGAATAGACTTTCCAATACAAGAAGGGCCATGTTCGAAATTATTATTATGTTGACATTAAAGTAGCTTAATTACATTAAAGTTGTTTCTATGCATAATTGATGGAGTTGTCATTAATTTTCAAACGGGAAAATGTTATGTTTATATTATAGCATTAATTATGCATAGTAATAATTTCATAGTTATTAAATTATAGCCAAAACAAGAAACTAAATATTGTTAGTCTTTGCTTTTCGGTGTAATTTCATAGAGAATCTAAATAGTATCTATATATTCTAAAATGTAATCAATATAGAATAACGGGATAATTTGAGTTTCTAAGCAATTCCGCTTCAAGAAGTTTGTTATTTTCGGTGGATTTGGTAGTTGTTTTGTACCTATAGTTAATACCAACAACATTTAAAAAAATATATAGTCTTCGTACATTGCTGAAGTAGTTATCGAATTCTTTGTAGAAATAAATAGCGGTGGAGTGGTCAACGTCGTTGACTTAGGTTCCGATTTCATAAATTGATTTTTCATTCGATTTATGATTCATGTGTAATGTTCGAAGGCGTAGATGTCTGTTATGTCTAAAATTTCTTTCGACCCATAAAATCCTTAAAATGGAGCGTAGCTATAGAGATAAGCAAACTACTTGTTCTCTTCTTGCCCTATCGTTCAATCCTTATTCTCTTCGAAAAATTTAGGTAGAGCAACTAAATCACAAGCCGTATTCATATAAATCTTCTGTTAAGATAGCTTTATTAGAAATCCATATACATTCCTCTTATAACTTTCAATGTGTTAACTGTCAATTCTTGGTGGAAAGACATTATATTTTAAAAAATAAAACACAATTCATTTGTACTAATTCCACATATTTATTATGATCAGGACCAGTTTTGCTCATCCCGAGCATTATCAACTGATAAAAATACAAACATAACATGCTTATTAATATAAAATTGAGTGTAAAAATGAAGGTATATAAAACTGATGGTTCATGAACTAAGACAAGAAAATACTGATTAGCAAACAAATTCTACATAAATCAAATAAATACTAATCTGAAATCACAAATATAGCTACATTAAGAGTACATTAGTAGAGCAAAAAATTTTAATGACATTACTAATGCAATAAGCATCAGGAAAATTATAAGAAAAAATTAGTGAATCATTTAAAAACAACACTAATTTTTTCTTATAATTTTCCTGATCCGCTATTGTTTATTGCATTAGTAATGTCATTAAAAATTTTCATTTTTACACTCAATTTTATATAAATAAGCCTGTTATGTTTGTATTTTTATCAGTTGATAATGCTCGTGATGAGTGAAACTAGTCCTGATCATTATAAATATGTGGAAGTAGTACAAACGAATTGTGTTCTATTATTTAAAATTCCTCTGATAAATAAGATAAAATAATATAGTTTACTTTTAATCCGCATATATGTCGCAGTATTAATTTTAATAACTAGCCCGCATTGGCTCATTTCTTATAAAACTATAAGCTAGAAATAAATCAACTACTAATCTAAACTTTCTCCTTTTTGTGGTCCATAATTCAAATTTTATTTATACATTAGTATTTTTACCCTCTTCTTCTTTTGTTTAGTCGTTTTCCTCACAACATATCTATTTCGATAATAATAATAAATGTTAAGTGAGATTGATTGTTTTATAGGCTACAATAATCAATTAAGAATTAAGACAACGATATTTTGAAACTTTTATGTATATTAACATTTCCACATTTAATAAAATAGTTAAGTCACACGTTTGTTTTACAACAAGTACTTAATTCGTATTCATTTTTTTAAGAAGCTAACCGAGGATGTTTTCGTTTTGTTTATTTTTTTACCAACAGCTTAAAATTTACTAATCACTTCTAAATACGTTAACTTAAATAATTCAAAAGAATAATGTTTGGAATAAAAGAAAATGACTCAGCGTTAAAAAAGCAAGAAGTAAAAAAGTTTTAAAATGGCTTCCCTCAACTTCGGGCTCTTGTATAACAAGTGGAACTGTTTTGTTTGCAAATTGCCTACTATTTTACATTTAACCAAATTCATTGAAAACGACGGTAGAAATTTTCTAAACTGCACACATAAAAATAAATGGTACCTTATTATTTGCATAATATAATATTAGAAAATCTTTTCTGGAAGTTGTTTTTTTATTTTTCAAAATAACATTGTATGAAAAAAATATGCTTTACTTCCTTGCTTTTTAGTTTTTATTTCTTATTTTTTTTATTCTTATTTTAATTCAAATATTTTCCAGTAATATTTTTGACTTAACATAAAACACTTACAAAGAACATAGTATAAATTTGACATATTTGATTTAAGTGTAAATGAATGTCTACTAAAATACTCCCATATAATAAAGCAATTTTCAACTCTGAAGTTTAATAAAATTCAATAAACCTAGTCGATACACACTTTGCAAGTTTATAACACTATATCTATTTTAAATCTTGACTTTAAACTTATCTAATTCGGAAATATATGAATGTATGAACAAACCTCAATTTTGTTAAAAAAAAAAAATTATTAAATAATAACGAATAAACATATAATTTTTTATTTATGCCAATTAATTTGCCTACATTAAGTGCAATCTGTAATAGCACAAAACCGCCTTTTATGAAAGCATGTGTCCTTAATCGATATTGCTTGCGTGTTTCAGAGAGCATGAATAAAGTAACATTACCTTTCATGAAATGCAATATCGTATAACCTAAATTGCACTTTGCAGTTAATATGTAAACTATAAATAATTTTGTTTATATTTTTATTGTTTTCAATACCATGGCTAGGCTAGTTTGTTAAATTAATGCAATATTATTTGAGCATGCTATTACTTTATAGTCAATTTTTGTCTATTGAATAACGACTGCAAGTTTGATCATGAAAATAACACTATTGGACGGATTACATAAGTTCAGTATATGTATAAGATAGTTATTGAAGCAAGATACTATCTTTTGACAACTTGATCCGAATATAGACAGTATTAATAGCCAGTCTAGTTTAAAAGGCTTGGTCTACTCGCTGAGGCCTTAGTAATGTACAGATCATATTGATCAACACATATGTACAAAAGCATTAAACAATATCTAGATCATGTAGATGGATAATGGAAGTGAGTGAGATGGCGTGGATATGATTTCTTGTCATCATATTAAAAGGGGTTTTATGAATGTATTTATGTGATCCTAAATCGAGAGTGTTAAATGCATTGTTAATAACGATTCATTGTTTGACCCAAATCTTCTATTATTACTTTACCGTCGTTTAAAAATTGGTTCGGTGAATATCCAATTCGAAATTGATTTTCTTTTTATGACCTTTGCTAATTTTAACTTTGCTTTAAAGAAAAAAGAACTTATGTGATAAAGTGTTATCTTTTGATGACATGAAGATAGGAGCCTACATTATATTATGATCTAATGTGGAATCTAGCATGACTAACGTTATATATATAAAAAGTTCATTTATAATGTAATAATTGATATTTATTCGTCACATATAAAACGCTTCTGAGGACTCTTTTTACTCTCAATTTTATTCGCGAATTTAAAAGAATGAAATGTTCGCATTTTTTTGGATCAAACCGCAAATTTTCTTCTATTTGTTTAAATGGCTGTAAAAATGGTTTGCAAGTAAAATACGGTCGACCACCGCACAGCAAACAATTAACAACAGCGGTGTCTGTTTTTATTTGGCAAACAGTTGTGTAGTAAATTAATTTTGGTTACTTTGGCTGGTTAACGTGGTTGAATCGCTCTATTTGCCGGTGGTTTTGTGCATTTTCGAAACAATTAAATACATACACCTACATAATATAGTTACTAGAAACAAAACACGTCAATAACCTGTTAATTTTCAACAGAAAAAAATATTGACTATACAAAATGACGTAACGCTGCTCTTATTTCCCTGCTACTTTGGCCCAGCCGATCTATGATTTTTTGTTGCAAGACAGATATTTCACATATTGATCGGGGTATCCTACCCAAATGTTTTAAATAACTATCTAATAGTATGTATTACTGACCAACATACTACTTAAATCATCAGCCAATTAGATCAACCTATATTATAAGTGTAATCTTTAGAACTGTATACCCGTGCCATCCAAAGAACTGACTACAGATTGACCGAGCAATAAATCTTTTTCTTAGTCAATTACTTGTGTCATTCATAAAGCTAGTACGAAAATTTTTCTGATGTCACTAAGGCGAAAAGAAAGTTATAGAATGAGTCATGAAAATTTAAGATATAGCAGTGAACCAATCTATATGTTGTTGCCTCAGTAAGTCATTAAAAATTGCCTAACGGTTTAATTATATGCTGTTGATCTCTCGCGATTTGTTTTATCTTGTCCACTTATTTTTCTGATTGGCAGGATTACTTTGATGTAGAAGAACGCCAACTGCTTATCCACGTTCCTTTTATGTCATATTACTTAGCACAGAACAATGATTATAAACTAAAACTTTTCAAATTTCTAAAACAAAATTTTCTGCACCCCACAAAACTTTAGCGTAACACAGTTGGCATCCGTGGCGCAGTTGTTAGCGTCGTTGGCTACGGTTACGGATGTCTCGGGATCAATTCTCGGTGCGGACGGTTTTCATAGATTGTTCTTTCAATCGATTTATGGATTTCTGTTCGTAGTCTGAGTCCTCCCTCCCACCCATCTCATTCTCACGAGGGGTAGCAAGAGCGATTAGCACACCACTAGTCCTGTCATAGCACTATCCATCTATCTCTACTTTCTTCGAAAAAAAGAGAGGTTGAGCAGCTGATCAACAACCAGTTCTCCAAGAAAAATTCTGGTAAGATGCCTCCATTAGAAGACCATATGCTCCACATTGGGAGTGGACACGGAAAAAAAAACTTTACTCATGTAAAAAGTGCTAAGAAAAAGTTTCCATTTAAAGGAATGTTACATTATTTTTGCATAAGTATGCTGGTATAAATAGATAATTCACTTTAATATGTTAACTGTCAAATCTTGGTGGAAAGACATTATATTTTTTAAATAAAACACCATTAATTTTGTACTATTTACACATGTATGTAATGATCAGGACCGGTTTCACTCATTGCACGCATTATCATTAGCTGATAATGTTCACGATGAGTGAATGCCTTTCCACCAAGAATTGAAATTTAAGACCTTAAAAGTGGTACAATATATAATATTATATGTTTGTTTTTGTAAATGAACGTATGTGTGCTAGTTGATAATGCTCGCTAGAGCGAAAACGGTTCTTATCATTATAAACATGTGGAAGTAGTTCAAAAGAAATTATGTTAATTATGTAAATTAAAACAAATTATGTAAAATAAAACAAATTATTTAAATTAAAACAAAAAAAAAATGATAATTCCCTTTTGGTATAAATAATAATATTTAAATTTGAAACGTCCAAAAGAAGAAGAAGAAGAAATGAATTAAAACAGATAATTTAAAACTTGTGAAAAGAAAAAAAAATGTGGTTAATGGTTAAATAGGAGAAATTTCATTTAATTAAAATATGTATTAATCATAAATGTATAAGTGCATCTCACCTTTCCAAATGAAATGAAATAGCTAACTAGAGTACTCACGCCTCGCTATGAATTTTTATTCCAGCTGCATTTTGTGGTGCCCATTTATCGTATCCATCCACCATAAAAATAGACATTATATAAGTGCAATGGTAACCAAGGTCGTAAAACATTTTATTGCATTCTAGAATTGCATATCTATGTGAGTTATATACGTATCTCAGTATTTACTACCGACTGGGTTAAACGCCGAGTCAGTTGCTCGGCATGCAGTCAAAGAATAGTCGCTTTGCAACGAAGACTCACGAAGAGGTACATCACGAATTGTTTAAAGCAGCGGTCGCCAATCTTTCAGACCTCACGGACGACTTAGCTCAGAATTTAGATTCCCGCGGACCACTTAGTCGTATATTTTTTAAACGGTACAAAAATAATTATACATATATAACTCGTTTAATTGAAATGTTAATAACGTTTGTACACAACAATTAAATAAGTGTAATATTTTTTTGCTGCATGATTCTTGGCTCCGTAGACATGTACGCGAACCACTGGTTGGTAGCCGCTGATTTAAAGTACCTATACAACTTAGAAGTAAAGGCTATTTTTAAATCTTGCGTAATTATTACTTTAGAAAATACTACCTTTGCTCGTGACAAAATATATATTTTAAAAATAAAGCTCAATTTACTTCATGATCATGCGCGCGATGAGTGTATCCATCAAGAATTGTCAGTTAATACCTCAAAAGTGGCACGATATAATTATATATTTTTGTACAATATATATGCTATCATTTGTGTACAAAGCTTTAGCTGTTAAACACAATATATAATTATATGTATTACCTAAGAATATACTAATTAAACTTTAATCATACATTTATAAATTAAATGGATAACTAATTGCTTCCGCTGGGTTCAGTTTTTGGGATAGGATGGGCGGTAACACTGTTACCGAACACAAATTCATAAATCAATTTATGCAACTCTTCGTACTGATATTCAAAATAGTGAATAGGACAACCGGAGACAACGACCTTGACTAATCGGCTGCGAGTCTGGCATACATACGTAATAAAATTATTTCATTTTATTAACGCCCTAGTTACTCTTGAGACACTCAAAATACTTTTATAACGCTACTGGAAATCATCGTATAAAATAAACATACTGTAAAGCGTGGCTCTACTTTTTAGACTGGTTTTAGATCTTGCAAAATTAACTGTTAAACGCCTTCTTAAGTATTTCGGGTCATATTTTCTCTATCTCTCACATGTCACGTGAAATGCATGTATTGCAACTATCTACGTTAAGATAGATTAAGTATAATGAAAAAATGTCTTTCAGATCTATCTAGATATTCAGACATTCAGAAATAATACAACTCAAGATTTAGTACGAAACACAATTGAACGAAAATATGCATAAAATTTCTTTAAATGTTGATTTTATTATATTAAAATAATTACCGATAATAAACGAAAAATTACACACGTCATATATTAGTACCGGATTCACTTGCCTTTTTTGATATTGTTTTATCTCAATACATTTAGGGAAATACACAAAAAATAAACAAAAGCGCATTGGAAAAAAATGTTTTAAAAATCGTATGGATTGCATTTGTTTAAGATTTTTCCTCTTGTATCTTGTAATGTTCGTGATTAGCGAAACCGATCCTGACACATGAAAGTAGTAGTGCAATACAAGTTGTGATTTATTTTTAAATATAATGCCTTTCCACCAAGAATTGATAGTTCACAACTAAAAAATAATCATATTTATTTTGCTGAAATATATTATAAAAATTTCTTTTATTATGTATTATTAAAAATATTAATAAATATTTGGTGCATACTACTAAGGCTGAAAACTTTGTACGTAAAAACGTTTAAATCGTAGATAAAAATAAATACTGTTCCTAGAAACGTCAAGTTCAAGATTGGGCTTAAAAAAACATTATTTGATCTGTACATAATTGTTTTACTCTCACATTAGAAAATAAGTAATATAATATAACTTTTGACCGATTTTTACAAATGTAGATTTGTGATCTGCCAACGTTAACTTTAATTTATTTTATTTTGTAAATGGAATATTTGATGAGCCTATGAATAATTTTAAATCAGCATAAATTTTGTAATTTTTTAAATTTCTTCCGTATACAAACTTGTCATGCAATACAGAAACCAAAAAATACTTCGAGGTCGCACATATTACTGCAATTTTATTTTTTTACAATGATGACTTATTATACTTTAGTGTCGTTATGTAGTTAACATGGTTTTTATGGATATTGTTTTCAATGGCATAATAATTTTTACGCAACGTTCAATAGTTATTGTTTTCAAATTCAATACATATATTTAAATTCTAGAATTAATTGAACGTTTATTAGTTTGATAAATAAGTAAGTAAGACTATTAACAATGACCATAAGAATAACCACCCTTTTAATTGTTTCGAAAATTTTTTGCTTACCAAAGCTATGAAATGTATCAATGCGTTGAATTTTATATATATAAACAATAATAACCCTTGTATAAACATATTTAATCAATTATCTAATTAAAGACATCGACTGAGGGTGCTTGATGGAATTTCAATATCAAATTTGGATTATTGAGATTTTGTACACTTCCATGTATTTTGCCACTAACGACCCGGGTTTCGCCTTTCGGCATCTTCAGGCATTCGAGCACACGAATGGACTCGAACTGACAGACAGAAAGCCGTGTCTAACGTTTATATAGAAGATACAAATACGACAAATATTATTTACGGGGTAAAATATTTTACGTCTGAGAGCCACACTGATTACCTGAGTTAACATTTCGAGAATCGCCTTAATCTTTATTTTGTAAACAACACATTAACAGAGTGGCGAATTGCCGCTTTCCAACTTCTCCCGGGTCGTTAGTGACAAAATACATGGAAGTGTACAAAATCTCAATAATCCAAATTATCTAATTAAAAAAACGTTTCAAATTAATACACTAATAACGCATCATCTTATAGTGGACTGATAAAATTATATAATTTACTTTCGTGACTATTATGTGTGCAATACTCGATAAAAGGAAAGAAAATCAATTCCATAATTATTAATGATTGACTAGCTATAATAAAATGAACAAAAAAATAACAAATTTGGATTATTAAGATTTTGTAAAAAATCTCAATAATCCAAATTTGATATTGAAATTCCATCAAGCACCCTCAGTCGATGTCTTAAATTATAAAAAAAAAATGTATTTTTTTGTACTTATTTAAGAGCACTCAGTGTAAATTTGGGTTTTTAAATGCTAACACACAAAAATTACGAAGTAATTATCCAACGTTCCTTAATTCAGCTCCTTACTTCGAGTGGAATATCATTATAAATTTACGAAAAGGTATGTTTTACAATTCAAATGCGAATTCTTAAAAGGATATCAATGAAATATAGCAAAACAATTTATTGCCATTTGAATGAATAAAAACAAACATTTTGCATACATAAGTATTCAACGTGATTTGTATAATACCATTTCTATAATACCATTTTTTACTCGTGAAATCGAAATATGAAGGACTCTAATTTGGAATTCGGATTTGATAAGTAAATACTTTATCTTGTTCTAAGACGGCGGGATTTTTGGGATTTGAATACCTACTTTAATAAAAGAATGACGGTAATAATCGTAGATAAAATATGCGAAATAATTTGTAGCTATTGTTGCAAGAAACATTGCTTCATCAAACCAATATTTGTTTGTTAAATTCCGGGATACAAAACATACCCCTGAATAGCAATCATTTGGAAAAATAATACTTTATAATGTAACGATTGTTTTTAAGGTCAATTATTTTAGTATGACAATAAGTGAAATTTCTGTAAATATGGCATTCATAAATAACCATAAAAACAGCTTTATTAGATGATAATGAAAACTCGCATTGTTACTTTATAAACTCAAACACATCCTGTCAAAAAAACCTTCAACGCCAGTGTTCAAAGCAAACTTTTATTTCAGATGCTTGTTATCGAATAAACCAGTATCAATTGTATATTGACGCTTTGCAGAAGGAATCACGTTCCGATTTGCATGATAGCTCCCCAAGGAACGTGTCTTCATTGTAAATTCAAAGCGGTAAAATGCACGCAAACAAAATTCATCATTCACCTGCATTTTCATGGTTTCTTTACTCCTCGGTTACTTTGGACCATTCAATATGAAGCATTGCTAGTATAAATATATGGCACTCTCCACACATTCGCTACCATACGATGACTGCATGTTATTAACATTATAATATTTCACAAACTGACACACTATAAATACAATAAGAACATCATTTTTAAGATCTTAACTGTCAATTCTTGGTGGATAAGCAGTTCATATTGAAAATGAAGTGCAATTTGTTTCATATTACTTTTATATATATATACCACATTATAATGGTCAGGACCGGTTTTGCCCACTGCGAGCATTATCGATTGATAAAACATAAAGCTTAAATAAGCTATTTATATGAAGTTGAGTGTTAATAATTACAAGATATGTCAAAAAACTTTTCAAGAATTATGATAAGAATTTCCAAAAAATAATAAATTTTATTATTTGTTTTCACTACACGATACATCTGTTTAAAATAATTTTCATTTTTAATATAAAACAGAAAATGCATGTATCAATTTGTCTGTTACAACAACTTCTCCCAAGCAGTGAACAGTAGCGATGTAAAATTTGCATAATTATATCATTCTGACTGCCATTTCTAGGTCAACTGTTCTATTTTCAACTTTTAGCACCATTATTAAATGATTGACTATATTTTGTGGTGTTACAAGAGGTACGGTTCACGTGGATTAATTCAACTTTCAAATGTTAACATTATTATTAATTGATGAACTATATTTTGTGAGTGCTACATGAGGTTTGTTCCACGGTGATATTTCTAACACTGCACCAAAATAGTTTTGAAAGGAATAGTGGTAAAGCTGGAACATTTTCATGATTGGAAAGGGTGTTTGAGAATCCGTGATTCTGGATAGAAATCTACATATCGATTGAAAAGTAGAATGAAGTTACTAGAACGTTGACTGTCGGCTACAGTAGCCGATAAATAGTATATATTGTAAATAAAAAATTACGCCTGAAATAAATTGAATTATTAATAATCACACATAGCTACTCTAAAGTTACCTTGACATTATACTGTCAGTCGGCATTTCACAGAAGCATTGTTTTATTTGAAAACCGTTTTTTAAGCGAACAAATATTTTGCACTTCCGAGATATTTCAAGTCCCGCTTGCCCTTTAAAAGAACTGAGTGCACACTTCAAAATGCACTTGTAACGCCAGCGCTCACTTGCGCTTCGGAAGCCTGGACGTTCACTTAACGAAGTGCATGTGCAATACAGACTTTGGCTAGAAACATTCTTCACATATTTATTCACCTATATAATGAGTCAAACGACGGTGAAAATGTTACTACGTTGAGCTCTACGATAATACAAACGCACTTCTACTAATCGAGATTGAAAGATTGCGTTCGTTTTTTTTAATGTAACGTATTTCTAAACAAGAAACATTGAAGAAGTAAAGCAATCCGCTAAGTACATATTATGAGAGTAATTCTCTTATCAGGCAGAACTCACTCTCTCTTCACGCCACGTTTAAGATTGGATACGGTGCGGAGTAGGTGGGGAGATCCGTCATACTTTTATGCATTCGGTAAAAATCTCATCGAGAACATACCAAGTACCTTGTTACGTCAGTGGTCATGGAGAAACGTTAGAACTGGCTTGGTCACGTATTGCAGATCTTTACGGAGAGTCTCAAATCTGCTTGCTTATTCTTCTGACTAGTAGGATTCCAGCGTCCTGGATAACTGTTAGGTACTATTCACAGGATGTACTCATCTGAACTGAGGGACCCTAGCATGTCGTGGGAGGAAGCAAAACAATTGGCAGAATCTTGGACTCAAGTGCAATGAATGGCGTTCCAATTATTCGACGTATACTCAGAACAATTTGGAAAACGGCTATACCGCATATGCTGTTGCAAAAAGCTTTTGCAAAAAGTCAGAACTCACCTACGTGTTATTTCTTTCATGATGATGAATGCGTTTTATAATTAAACTTACTTTAAATATGTTTTACGAAGTTTTGAATACAGAACGGGTAATGATAACTTTTAGTTGGGTTGTGTAATATGCGTCAAGTTTTGAATTTTTCAGAAAATCCATGTTTTGTAAAATGTTCTTAGGATCAAATAACAACCATTAATAACTGTTTGTCAATCAACTGAAGAATTTAAACGTTAGTGTAGTAGTGAAGTCTATCCGGACACTTCACTCTTATTCTGATATTTCATGTACTTGACTATTATTCTGAAAAATATCGTTAAAAATGGGAATATAAAAACAAAAGACAGTTTTTTAAAGAAATTAGGAGTATATATGGAAGTGCACCAGTATTAAACTAATAGAACAACATCTTTTGAACACGTTTGAGGTATAAACACATTTTTCGTAATTTTGGAGTTACACCCTTACTATTATAAGTGACACATATTATGAACAGTTTTATTAGGGTAAAAACAACATAGTGCCCAGTTCTACAAAAATTTTATCAGTTTTTTTGATAGCTCTTGCAGCCTCACGCCATCGTCAGAACTACAAGACATAAGTAGTTTGGACGATGCCGTGAAGCCACAATAGCTATCAACAAACTGATAAAATTCTTTTAGAAATGACTACTTTACCTTATTATAATGAAGTTGTACCAAGTAAATGCCAATTAAATCAATGAACATTTTTATATAATTTATATTTATACTATATGATAAAAAAAACTCTCAAGCTATGTGTGCTACAGATGAATGATTTAGTTGGGAATATAACAGATGTGTCACCACATTATGTGTGTTGTTACATACATTTAACGCTTTATTATAATAAAGTTGCATCCATCGACAGGTTTAACATTGGTGAATGCTAACTTTCTCGAATCATATGCAATAATCCGAAAAACCTTTTGACTATGCTTGATGAAACTTCCATTTAACATATGAATTAATTAAATCATTCGTATTAATAAGGTTAGCAGATTTCTAGTAACGTGGGAAACGTAATCAATTCTAATAGCGTATTGCAACGGCAGAATATAAATGGATTATTTTTCGAATAGATCTTATGAAATATGAGGAAAAGTTTTGAGTCTATTGCAATATTGAAATGAGAATTTTTCATGAAAACATAATCCTGTTAAAATATAACTAACTTAGAATATGTATGAAGTAAATGTTCATATAAAATTAACTGCATTTTACTAAGCTATTTTTATTTAGCAACATTCACTATCAATACTTTTTTTAGATGTTAATTCTTGGTGGAAAGGCATTATATTTTACAAATCAAACACATTATTTTTGTACTACTTTGATTTTTTTTTTTATTATCAGGACTGGTTTTGTTCGTCACGAGCTATTATCAATTAATTAATATCTTATAGTTGATTATGCTCGCTGTGAGCGGATCCGATCCTGATCTATTTACATGTAGACTGTTCAATTTCGTTTATTTATTATTTGTAAGATTATCCGATAAATTTTTTTCAAAATTCTTGAATCAATTAATTGTTGACCTTGTAGTAATTACTAACACTCCAATTAATATAAAAAAAGCCTTTTTAAGATTTATGATTTATCAATTTGACAATGTTTTCCGTCCGGTTGATTATAAAAATGTGTCTACTTCCACAAAACAATTTGTGTTTAATTAAAAATTTTAATTTCCAGTGATGCATTGTAACTGAAAATTTTTAACGGAGATCAATAAATAGTCGGTAGCTCAACCACACTTTTCACTAATGGCAATGTCAGGAGAATAGGATTAGGATAGGACAACTTATTATAAAATTGTTTTCTTTTCTTTATCTTTACTTTGTTTTCTTTTCTTTAAAAAAATTTTTTTTTTTTATTTACTCAATATGCCTATTCAGTGATTTTAGCCACGTCATTGAGTATAGCGACAGCCCTAGACCATTAACTCTTGGCTATGGGATCATTCATTCAATTCTTTTCTTTAAAACTTATTATTTCCTACATATCGTCGCCTTAACTAGCGAACTGTTTATCTACATTTTCGAAAAATTTTCACGAGAGCTATGTTTTAACAGTTATACTTAAAAAATAGGAAATGTTAATTTTTAATATTAAATATCTTATAATAACTCAGAATTGGCAAGGAATTTAACTTGGCTGAACTAAATTACTTGCCGATTCTGAACGAACAGCTGAATCTCCAAACTCCCCGTTGCTGTATCTTATACGTTAAATCACCTAACAGAAGCTACTAAATGTGGAATGATTGTATATATTTATCCTTTCGTCGAATTGCATCCCGTCGAAACCCACGATGCTATTATAATTGTAAAATCACTAGTAATTCTAATATAAGTTGGAATGCGGCAATTCGTCACTCTGTTAATGCGTTGTTAACAAAATAAGGATTAAGGCAATTCTAGAAATTTTAACTCAGGTATCAGTGTGGATCCTAGACTTATAATATTTTATCTCGTAAATAATATTTGTCGTATTTGTATCTTCTATATAAACGTTAGACACTGTTTACTGTCTGTCAGTTTGAGTCCATTCGTGCGCTTGAATACCTGAAGATGCCGAAAGGCGAAACCCGGGTCGTTGGTGACAAAATACATGGAAGTGTACAAAATCTCAATAATTCAAATTTGATATTGAAATTCCAACAAGCGCCCTCAGTCGATGTCTTAAATTATATAAATAACATTAAATTGTTAAGGATTCACTTTTAGTCGACACATAATTATTAACAAAGACGTAAACAGATGTTATCATACAAACAAGATATATATCTTTTATATATTCAACAGAAAATGCGCTGAAAAAATATTGAAAAGCCTTTTCTGCCAAGAAAGCACAATGGCTCTTCAAAACCAAACTCAGTCAATTTAAAAGAGACTAAAGCCTTATTTAATAAAGTTGTTTCATGACATCAGGCAGGGAAATGTTGTCACTTGTTACTGACAGCTCTGCAAGAAAGCGCGAAGTATATTATTATTAAGCATAGATGCCAAGATTTTTCTCGGGGTCTTCGCTATTTAAATACTCGAGATATTTTTGTTTGTCACTTTGTAACATTTGAGGAATATTTTTAGATAGTATTTGTTGACTAAAAGAATAATTTATCGGCAAAAAGCCCTAACTGACTGACAGTTCTCTTCGGTTTTTTTTCTACTCTATTCATAAGTTCAAGGGTTCATAATCTTGAATGGAAACTACTGTATTTAGAATTATAATCGATGTATCAAATTCTGAAAGCAAGGTGTAGATATTGCGATGAGCTAATCGAACTCAGTGACTGACATACTATTGGTACACCTAAACTACACTAAACACTATATTGGCATCGAACATGGCTTATATTTATCTAACTCATTCATTTTTTCGGAGAGAGGGAGACCAACTGAGGTACAATTATATTTCCTCTCTATAAATATTTCAATCATTGCTTCAAAAATTTCTTCTCAAATGTTCTCTCACTCGCCTATAATACGTATGTTTTTGTAACAATGATCGAAATTAATTTTAAGGTGATAACTGACCATTCTTGGTGGAAACGCATTATATTTTAGAAATAAAGCACAGGTGATGATCACTTGGTAATACTCGCGATGAGCAAAATGTGGAATTTGTACAAAAAATATTTAAATATTTTAAAAAATAAACACAATTTGTTTGTACTACTTCCACATATTTATCGCTCGTGATGAGCGAAACCGGTCCTGATCATTATAAATATGTGGAAGTAGTACAAACAAATTGTGTTTTATTTTTTAAAATATAATGTCTTTCCACCAAGAATTGACAGTTAACACCTTAAAAGTAATTTAAATATTTATAATAAAGAAATTTCACAAGCAACTATAACTGTAGCATTATTGTTTATCTCAACATCTTTTGGGCATTAACTTACCCTACTGCCAACCAGTGCTTTCCTATTTGTTGATTTTATACGGCAGTATCCAGTGGTATAGTAAACGTTAAGGGTATCTACGGTTTTTATCCTTAATAAGAAGTGTCTCAGGAGAAACTGCACAAGACTTGGTGGCGTTTAGTTAAGTGTGCAGAAAATAAATCCTTCCAGGTAAAGAATCAACTTCTATGAAGTCTCATCACTCTCCGTATGGCACCGTATTTTTGTAAAGGCCTGGTAATTTGCCTTATTCGCCACCTAGTAGTCGATCACTCCAGCCTTCTTTTAGACTTGCGCAGCTCTTCCCTTTCTCCATGCATTAAATAAAACTACCATTGTATGTGTTCAGCATCATTCTTTATAGCACCAACTTTTGGCCACTAAAAATAAACGTTTTTCGAAGAATATAATACTTTTTTAATTATACAATAATGATGCTTCTACAACTCTACGTAGTTTAAATTAAAATCAGAACCAACATATTGGTAATGAAAAAATCTTTTTTAACTGTTTACAAAAGTTTAAGTCTTCGAATTAAACTTTAAGTTTGTGTTAGAGAAAGGAAAATCTCTCCCGCTTGAAAAATTACTTTTAATAAGAAAAATATCCTGACGCGAATAACAACTTCTAGAGATTGCGTGCCCATTAAATTTGTGGAGCAAGCTTTTCCAAAATGGCCTTTACTTTTGATGGCAACGGACGTCAATAGCAACCAATGTTCTTTATACAGTTCATGATTGTTGTTTCATCGCGTAAATGAATCTGATTGCACTGACATTCTTACAAATAAAACATATTGGTTTACTTAATAAAAAAAAAGTTTAACAATACGTTTTGTGTGCAAAATTGAAAGGCATTAATGGTGTGAGAATAAGTTACTTCGGCCTTTACACCTTTACACCTTTACATTATCTATGAAATAAGTCCTACAAAAATTGAAAATTTTGCTGTTAATAAAATAGTGCTTGATATAATTAAAAATTAAAAATACATCATAGTTTACGTCTTCTTTGTATATTTAATCATAATTTGAAAACATCGTCAATTTTACCATTGAAAATTACAAAGTTATCGTAACGTCGGCGTCCATGGCGCAGTTGGCAACGTTGGCTATGGCTACGGATGCCTCAGAATCAATTCCCTGTGCGGATAGTTTCATAAATTGATTCTTTAATCGATTTATGGATTGCTGTTCGTAGTCTGAGTGTTTGTGATGCCTAAAACTTCCACCCACAACTTACGGGGTCCTGTCCTAGCCCTGTCCTTCTATCCCTACTCTCTTAAAAAAAGGGATGTTAAGCAACTGAGTAACAAGTAGTTCCCATAGAAAAAATCCGTTGTGATACCTCCATTAGGAGACCATATACTCCACGTTGGGAGCGGACATGAAAAAAATAAAATAGTAACAATTAGTATAGTATAGTATGCAACCGTTTTGTTTCAAACGGCACCGAGACACGTCACAAGCTTGCTCTTCTGTGAAGAATTTCGATTCTACCCTTATCTTTTCGCACACAGAGTTAATTACTGAAAAAAATATACCACTGTTTGGATCAACTTGCTAGCAATTGAAATCTAGCCAAGCTCTCCCGAGAAACACTAAAATCATTGCTATCTATTTGGAAAAATAAACCACAATAATTCATTGTACTTACTATTAGTTCCACAATTTTATCAAATAACCAGTACCAGTTTCATTATTGCAAAGATTTTTAATTGATTTCAATTGATTTATTTTTACATATACAATGCCTTTTCACCAAAAATTTAGAGTAACGTTATAAAAGTAGTTATTGCTATCATTAGCAGCAACGAATTAAAATATATTTTATTTCAAATAATTTCGACAATATTAGGTAATTATTATGTCCCCTTCTAATTTGGAGAGCACTTGTGCCTAAATGAGCGTCTCAATAAAAATTGTAGATGGCATGGAATGCAATATTGTTTTGGTTCTAAATATTTTTTTTTCTGGATTGGGTACAGTAGGTAGCTGGAAGTTACTATTTTATTTTGATACAAATCCATAGTTTCTTTGAAAAATAATTATCAAAATGCCTCCATTCAAGGATTCGAACACTTGACGACGAAGAACAGAAGAGAACAAGCGAACTTCATAGAACATAGACAACTTAGCTACGTCATTGTAAACTGAATATCGTTCATTGATAATTAAACATAGTTATATAATTATTATTACCATTGCGTTGGTTCATAACAACAAAACTTTTTTTCAATAAACGAATGAAAGATTATTTTTAATATTATTTATAAAACACTTTAATGACATCATTTCATTAGAGTAAATTGTTCAAATTGATAAATCTATTACTAACATTGTAATCTTTAAAGATCGTCTCGTCAAAATCCTTCATTTACGACTTGAACTTCACAAGTTGGCTGCAAAATCAAGGATAACGTAAGTCTGACTACCAACACAAAGTCATTTTCACTTATAAGCATAAGTTCTTAGGTGACTGCGTAAAATTGATTATAGCAAGGCTAGAAAACATAACTGTGCTATGATATTTTAATTATACCAATTTAATCTATCGATACATACAAATATGACTGTCTCAATATTATAATAAATTATAATTGTAACTACTTACATATATATTATGCAAATGTAGCAATATGTTTGAGGATAATTTACAAATTTATGTAAGAAAATATGAGTAATATCTCACTGTATTATTTTTTTTAGTAAAACGGTCAATACTTTTAAGATTGCATGACGCGATTTCATTGATGTAAGATTTTTAAGTATTTCCAAATAAACTCAGATTTCGAGACATGGTTGAGTTTTCGAGATTTGACATACGAAAAATTACTCAATAAACGCTTTGATATTTGTATATAAATGATTTAAACTGGTTTGGGACGATCAGTTTGAGTTCACCAATGTTGTTGAAGGCGTAAAAATGTCGAAAGCTGAATGTTCAGTTGTAGATAAGAATTTTTTCGAAAAAAATAATAAAAAACATTTAAAATTGAGACTTGACCAAATATCGCTAGACGAAGTGTAAATTATTTTTTAAATACTTCTCATAAAATTCAATCTATGACTGTTGTAGTGAATAAAACTAAATTTTAGAAAATTATGCTTAATTGCATGTTCTGGTTACACACAATATTGTTATCTTGTTAGTGAGTTGATAAGACAACTGTTTAATAATATTCGAATGCCTAAAGTAAATAATGAGTTATGAGTTTCACAATACTCGTGATACATCAAAATACTGATAATGTGAATACATAGGGTCGACTTTACTCTTAATTATTCATCAGTTATAAAATATATGTTCGGTCGGAAACAAGTATTCAGTTATCAATAATATTAAGATATTAATAATATATTATAAATAATTAGCTAACTTAATAATAATAGCGTGGTCAATAAGGATTTGTGAAACTCATTATAAACACTATTTGGTTGATTTATTGAAGGTTTCGTTTTTAATACGATAGTACTTTGAAGTACAATGTTTGTTGTTAACAAATGTTTGTTTTTAAGAGTGATATCTGTGGCATTTTTGTTACTAGGAATATCAGTGTTTGTTTTCCATTCATCATGGTCGCGGATGATTATTGAAGATGTATTAACACTCAAAGAAGATTCTCAGACATTAAAGTGGTTTATAAAATCTCCGGTCAATCCTGTCATCAAGATTTATATATACAATGTGACAAATGCTGACGAAATTCTCAACAACGGCTCCAAGCCCGTGCTTGATGAGCTGGGGCCGTACGTGTACAAGCAGACATGGGAAAAGGTTGAAGTAAAATTTTACGATAACGACACACTATCCTTCAAAAAGAAAACGACTTTCGTATTTGACGAGGCCAGTTCTTTCGGCTCCGAAAGTGATGTGGTTATTTTTCCAAACATTCCCATGCTAGGCGTTATGTCGTTGACGAAAAATGCATCGCCTTTTTATCAACTCGCCTCAGCGGCTATTTTGGAAACCTTAAAAGTGAAACATTTCGTCAAAGTGTCCATCGGAGAACTGTTTTGGGGATACGATGACCCTATTATCAAAATGGCAAACAAGTTTCTAACGGACGAAGAGCAATTGCCATATGATGAATTCGGAATTTTCTACGGTAAAAATGGCACATCTAACGATCGCTATAATATATATACCGGTGCAACAGATATGAAAAAATACGGAAAGTTAAACAATTACAATGGACAATTAAAGTATTCTCATTATAGTGAAGAGTCTTGTTCAAAAATAAACGGTTCAGATGGATCAATGTTTCCACCAGGAGTAGAAAAAAGTACAACTTTGAGCATATTTGCTCCTGAGCTATGTCGATTACTACCTCTTGAATTCGAAAAAGAAATAGTAACCCCTAGAGGACTAAATGGCTTTCGATTTACTCCTGATGCAAACGTGTTTTCAAATCCAGAATTGAATCCAGATAACTCATGTTTTTGCTCAAAAGAAAATAATATTTGTCCGCCTAACGGAATACTTGATATCTCTCCATGCTTCTATAATATACCAATGTTGATAAGTTTCCCTCATTTTTATTTAGCTGATGACAGTCTTCGAACTGCCGTTGATGGTATTTCTTTACCTGATCCGGATAAACATAAATTTAAAATAGATGTTTTGCCAGAAACAGGAACCGTTTTATCGGCGCATGCCAGAATTCAGATTAATTTCCAATTGTCAAATGTGACACACTTAAAAAATGTGCCACACTTTCCAGAAATTATTTTTCCTCTACTCTGGTTCGAGCAAGGAGTTGACAATCTTCCCGATGTAATAACTGATCTTCTAAAAATGTATGTTAATGCATTGTATTTATCAAAATATATCTTTGGCTGCGGATTCATCTTGATTGGAATTCTGCTAGCATCGATATGCATTATTTTTAATCTAAAATCGTCTGAAAAGGATCCCAAATCTGTCTTTGATAAAGGCAACAAAATAATTATAAAGAAATAGGATAATTTTAATGTGACTTAGTTTTAGGATATTTATAATTAATGTACATTTATGTTATTATTACCATATTTATTAAAATGATTTAAAAAATAAGCTCAGTTTTGTTTATTGTTTAAATTCCATTTACAATTTTTTTTACTTGTAATTAGTCATGTACGTCGTTATTTACATACATACATTACAGTTTGATATATATACTGATAAATCGTTTTTTAAACTGTAACACAACCTATTGAATTTCAAAGATGATTGCTATTAACTATTAAATGAACTGTCACATACATAAATATGCAATAATTTTAAGACGGAATAATGAAACAGTTTTTCACAGCTAATCATTAAAAGTTCTTTGTTTTTTAACAATTTTATTATCAAAGATTACATTTTGCCCAACCATGCTGATTCGCTTAGCAAGACCGGTCAGGAAATTATTGTCATTTTTTTCTATCAAAATTGTAGCAGAAAGAAACGATTCGATGCAGCGAAAACTAGACATCTCATAATTCACTGACTGCATACAGTGCGAGTAGTAACTGGAGCGAGTTACTGCCGTCTGTCACCAGGAGCAGATATTCGGCAAAGTGTCTCGCTATGGTGTAATTCACGTACCCAGGACTACAAAATCACTCAAATATGTTTATAAAAATTATAATTAGGAATATAAGCTAAACGTAATTAGGTTTTAATTTATACATATATATCGACATAATATTTGTTGAATCAAAAAATTTTGTAAGGACCCATGTCTAAAAGAGATGAATAATAAAAAATGAACATGCCTTCAAATTTTAATCGAAAATATTCGATAAATTAAAAATTTTATTTTTCGCATTTGAATGTAAATTTAAATATACAATATCTGATAATTGAGGAGTAGCGAGAGAGACTATCTAACCACAGGTTCAATCTTAACCCTGTCTTCCTAGACTTTTGAAAAATAGAGTGTAAGCAACTGAGTAACAAGAAGTTCTGAAGTTCATAGAAATCTCCATTACGAAATCAACATTGGGAGCTGTCATGGTTAAAAAAAGCTTCATCAAGAGTTACGATTTTATTATCTTTTTAAGAGTAATTCTTATCTCAAATAAAACTAATTTCAAATATGTCACGGAATCTTATTTAAAATAGAATTGTAACTCTTCGAAGGGAAATAAAAATGCGTCTGTAATCGAAAACAAAAATAAATTTGAAATATATTCAGCCTGCCAAAACCTTTCATTTATTTTTCTGATAAGACTGAGAAATCTATTGCTCAAAACCGTCTGCTGCAATATAAACTATAATACCATAATGATTTCAAAGAGACAAGGTAACCTTTTTGCTATATATTATGTTACGGAACACTTGTATTACCAAATTTACTAATATCGTTGAAACATATAATATTTCTCTGAACAGGTATTTTTGTAATAATTTAGAGAAGGGGTTTCGTTCTTACTGCATATAATTTGTTTAATTTATTACATCCATTCTATGACTAAAAATCAAGTATCTATACAAAATTAGAAATGCATAATAAAAAAAAAATTTTTGTACTATTTCCACTTTTTATAATATCGATCAGGGTTGGTTTCGCTCATCGCAAGCATGAACAACTGATAAACAGTCGTGATATTTATAAGAAATGTGTAATTAGTAGGGCCTAATCGCGTACCTGTGGACACTTTTACCTTTGGACACAGTTTATAACTTTTGCTATACACAACCTAAAAATCCCACAAAAATACGTATTCACGCTATTTTTGCAACACAGTTTAGTTTATCTATCAAAAAAAATGATAAAGCGTGTGTTGTGTTTAAGATTCAGTTAAAAAAAAATCACCAAAAAAGATGCCCTTTGCACTGTTTTTGACAAGCTTTATGGTACCTAATTGCATGTTTAAAATGTTAATTATTCACGATACATGTAGCCAAAGAGCTGTTCTTTTTGTTTATAATTTTATTATCTGCTATTCATTACCCCAAAATTATGTGGATCGTGTTTTCTAACTGTTTTATTACCGTTTCCAATTAGCATGTCAACATGTACAATCATTGTCCAAATGTACAATCACTAGTGTCCAAAGGTACATGTATAGCTTGTACCTTTGAACAAAAAAGTCCTTTTCAGGACAGTTGATGTTAATGAAGATTAGGATGATGTTTCAAATAATTAGAAACAATGAGTAATGTAATGGACAATTGATTGATCCAAAAATATTTATCTTCTATCATGTTTCGTTGCTGAGAAAAAAAATCATGAATGAAGAAAATTAAAAAATGTCCATTACCTATGTCCACGACATGCCCCTACTTACAAAAAAATGTGCCTTTTCGCCAAGAATTTGTCAATTATAAATAACTTAATAGTGTATATTGTAATTTTATTGTAAGGATTTTTCAAGAAAACAGTAAGAGTCATCACTCATTGTTTCTAAATGAAATTATATAATATTATCCGACGGTGTCTTTCCCGCAATAGCCTCACATAATTTATGTGACGCATTTGCACCACAGTAAATCCTTTTTGGGCCGCTATGTGAAGGGTGTTTTTCGTTTTTTAGCCCACCTGCGCTTAAGTATTTCACATTGAAAGTATGGCGCTGCAACGAATGGACTTTTCAAATGTATTTTTTTCTTAAATTTGTGGTAAAGAATATCACGTCATCTATCTTTGGTTAAGAATTATTACGGCCATTCATATTGCAGAAGAAAATAATACTCGATACATTTCTAATAGGTATGTCACCTACAGTATCTAGTCACACGGCATTGTTATTTTTTGAAATAGGAAGTACAACAATTAAAAAATATTGTCATAAAAAGTTTGTATCATATTAATTAAAAGAAAAGTTTGCCAACAACAAAATAGTCTCAAACATAGAATGATTCAAACCTGACCTACATGTCCGCCTGCTTAAAACAAGTTTTATCTAAATGACAAAACTACCGACGTTTCTACATACAAAAAATGTTGCCTATCGTCAAATAAATTATGAGATGAAATCGTGAGTTTTTTCAATAGGTCAAATACATTGATTATTCAAATATTTCTTCTCAAATATTCTTCTCAATCGACACTTATGAAAAATTGTGATTGTAATAGTTAATGTTACTTAAAGGTTATTGATTGTACAATTCCAATGGCTAAGCGTACGCTGAGACGCCGGAGACGCATTCCCGAGCACTGCATACGCTACGACGCAGGCATGTGCATCACAGATAGCATTTAACACGGTTAAATCGTGCTTTGAATGGCCCAGCCGTGAATTGTGTCCAGAAATTTTATCGAATCACATCTCACCTAGACAATTAGCAAGATGAATAGGCAGTGATAAAATATGGAAATATCCCTTCATTTTACAACATACCTCCATAGTGATTCGAAAGCGGGCAGTGTTATATCAGCCGTGGGTATAAAAACGGACACCTTCATGTACTTGGCAGTTTCACAAAACAAAATCCCCTATTGAAATTCCTTAGTCAGTTGTTTTCCGTCATCGAATGCGATCGGACGTTTGCCCAGCCTACGCCGACAGCAAAGTTAATCATTTGTTTTCCACGCGCCACGTTTAGGTCCGCTATTCTATTATCTTTAATTTGTGCTTCGTGTAATTTTCTATTGGAATTCTAAAACTGTGCGTTGAACTAACTAACTGCAATAAAGATAACTTGGACTGAACTGTCGTGTTTGATTGTCTGAATAACCCTGAAAGCTAAAAATTTTTGAAACAATCAATATCATCACCCCACCAGCATTTTTTGAAGCTTATCACATTCTATGATAATTGAG
The DNA here is from genome assembly GCA_022494535.1 of Himalopsyche phryganea. Lineage (NCBI taxonomy): Eukaryota > Metazoa > Arthropoda > Insecta > Trichoptera > Rhyacophilidae > Himalopsyche > Himalopsyche phryganea. The sequence goes on along the minus strand of JAGVSL010000054.1, from coordinate 2,223,272 downwards.
ATTTAGATTTTATGCTCTCTTAAGTGATAATGATAACGACAATAATCTTAGTTAGATACAATTTAAAAAAATCAACTAGCTTCTATGTCATCAATTAAGATACCACTTCGGTATATTTGTTTTTGGTGCTCTCTCTGACTTAAGTTCATATTTTTACAAAAGAATCTGTGGATTTTTATGAATATTTATATTGAAACATGCGTTTATTTCCTACTAGTGAGTACTCGGCATGCGTTGCAATGCCACTCAAAGAAAGAAAACCTTTGTGTCTTAATTCTGTTGATTGAAGTGCTTTTGGATAAGAGGTTTGCATAGGCTGAAATTTCATAAAATTACCCAGTCATTACCAATCTTATCACAAAACATTATCAATTACCAATATAGAGCCCGTCATATTCAGGCCCAGCCCGAGCCCCAGTCTCAATATCACACTTGTTGCCCGAACCGAACCAAAACCCAGATTTATTTTTCTAAGCCCGAAAAAAACCGATTTTTTTAAATATAGTATATATATATATATATTCATTTATATTTTTCAAAAAATGCATGTTATTGTTTCCATATTTATAACGATGTTCAATGCAAATGTGAAATAAATTATTTAATTTATGAATATTACCCTATGGCTGACTCATGACCCGAACATAGTATTAGAGTAAATCAGAAGGTTTTTCATGGATGTCGCTGTTCGTACATATTTAATTCATTTTTTTAGAGTTTTTTTTAAATTTTAGATTTTTTTTTCTCTAAAAACCTTCATGGGTGTGCGCACAACAATTCACCTAGGTTTCATCAAAATCGGATGATTGGTAAAGGAACGCATAGAGGATACACAAACAGAAATTCATTAATATATATATATATAGATTTGATTAGTTGCAAGGTTTACTCAAAGGAGAAAGTATTTAACGCTTTTATTTATAGCAGTTCTACAATTATGGTACTACATTCAAAGAATGTCATTTGACAAGCATTTATGTCCAATGTAAAATAATGGTTAAAAAAAATAAAAAACACTTGTTGCAAAAAGCTTTTCATTAATATCCACAAATAATTTAAAACAAATACAATTATTTTCACCGATGTTGCTGTGCTAAACAAGGAATAAATTTCAATACTTCATGTTTCTCCGGTTTTGACTACCTTCGTTGTGTATAAAGAAGATGGTTTTTGAATGAAAATATTTTGGGCAAGAGATTTACATGTATAGGATGCGATTTAAATACAATAGGATTCAACATCATCAATGAAAAATATTTTGAACAAATTTCAAAATATTATGTAAATAATATTGATAAATCGATATAGTTGATTGAAACCACTTCATAGTTGACAAATAACAAAATAAACCACCCCTATGGCCAGCATGTGTTACTTTGCGCGGAAAAAGATATGACAGGATTATGGAAAATAATTTGGAGGAATAAATGAGGGTTTTCCCTTCAAGGTATAATAAGCGATCCCTTGGAATCTATATCACAATTTGGTGTTGGCAGTGGCAGATCGTCCGAAGGAGTCATTGAAATCATTTATATTAATAAGATACACAAAAATTCTCCTTTTTTGTTCATTTTTTAAAATTATATTTAAAAAATGATAAATTATAATAATTGTGAATACGTGAAACTTAAGAGGAGAATTAGTTATAAACTATGCTATAAGTCAGTATTCATTAACAGCTTATGTACGCGTCAACACTACGTCGTATAAAAATAATTAGTTTGAATGAAATCACGCTTATTTATTTATAATGTTTCACGATAGATAAATTTTAGTGTTTGATGTTCTATGATATAGAGCTTTTTTTGAAACATTATTTGAATCCTACTGAAATTGGTAGTATTTCATTTAGTCAACTCTTAGATAGTTTTCAAAAAAATGTATTCACTGTAAATTTAATTAAAATTTAAGAATTTACTACACATAGAGATTTTACTTTTGATCTTTCGTCAGTTACGAGTTAAAAACAAGGTATAGAAGTATTCATTCATTGATTTTAAATCAATTATATTTGTGTATACAATAGTTTTAACACCTCCCCAACAAACTCTATCCAATCCTGAAAAGTGAAAACCTGTTTTTCCATAACACAATCCTTCCTTTACACTCTACAAAGAGGAAAGGTGAGCGACTGTCTTAGAATCATTTCTCATTTAAACAACCTATTTCAAGATCAATAAAAGTCCATATCAGAAACTCAAATGATAAAATAAAATGCTTAGTTGAAATCTAATAATGAAGAACACAATATTACATCGGCTAACATACTAAACACCACTTAGGTTCGTGGTGGAGTTATTTTCTATCAGAATCTATATGCAATTTATCTTGTCACATTCCCTGTCATACCGAAATCTGAAAAATAAACTCATCAGCTCATCGAGTTAGCAACTTAACAATAAATACACCGTGAAATGATCATAAATCTGAATCGATTTCTCCATTCGCCTTGATTAAGTGATAACCTTTTTGCAACCGATAGGTCATACTAAGTATACAAAAAACGTTATCGGTACATAGCTTTAGCAAGACTTATTTTTACATCAACTATTTGTGATGTTATAAAAAAAATAAGTATCCATACTTAATTGAAAAAACACAATATATTATGGTAAATAATATTATAAATAATATTATGGTAATACCATAATGATGTAGGAAGATAAATTATAAGCCCCATATTATTAAATAAAACGTTCAAATACATAAATATTTATTGCGTTTATTAAGACATAAACAGTGCAATAAATTTAAGCAGACAAAATACATATGCAGAAAAAACAAATCAAAATATTTGTTTTACATTTATAATATAAAAAGCCATCTAGTGAAATAAATATTCAATGTGTTTTTTTATATATAAGAATATATATAATATATTTACAATATGTAAGAATATATATACAATATGTAAGAAGAAGGCGCAGAAAGCGATTGAAACGATTTTGTATTCCAAATAAAGAAGATTATTTTGTGCTGTGTTCAAAACTAATTTATAGATTTTTTAGGAATTGTGTATGCTTTGGTACGCCACTGTACGAAACTATATCCTTGTCAAGCGTTTTATTTTTGTACCCCTGTGTCCTTTCGATCCAGCTGTGCGAAGAGAGGACTCTATATCTTTTTACTCTTTCTGAAAGAATATCCTATTTAGGCTCATCCTTTCTGAAAAGCTTTTACGTTGCTCGTCTCTCTATAAATGTTTCATAATATTTTGTGCACATTTCTATGGAACCGGTTTTATGGTTTATTTTTCATCTTGGCTCAATAAAAACATGATGGATAGCTACAATGGAGGATACTTATTACCATTAAGTCTTTGTTATGTATCCCATGTAAGAAAAATGCTAACAGGGGAAAAAGGATATTTTTTAAGCCTTCTCTAAGAATCATTATTCACATATCTGATGCCAACTTAACAGCGCACAAGCAGTACACAAATATGTACTTAAATTTTATTAAACAAAAATTTATTTTTTCAAGATTGGCGTTTATAAAAAATATATTTCGGAAAGACAACTTGCAGTTTGAGATAGAAAATTCAAAGAAGAAATCACACAAAATTTTAAACCCATTGTATATTTGAAAACCTATAACCACCTATTCGGTATAGGAATAATGAACATACAACTAAACACGCAAATGCAATTTTAGATTACATTTAAGGATCGTACCATTTTCAATCATTCATAAGATAAGGATATTTGAATTTTAAATTATAGAGGTAAAAAATTAAGAATAAAATGTGATGTAGCTGGGAATTGAACCTGGATGTTCTAGATTATTAATGAGAGTTTTTACGACTACACTACAAAGTTTTAAACCAATCGAATGAGACCACGGATTGTTAAATATTTTTTTCAAAATAACATAAATATAATAACTTTCAGATGAAAAAAGTCTGTAAAGATTGTTTTTAGTTGAGAAAAACATCTGAATTTTTAAAACACACCCCCATAAATTTAGGAAAACATGCTTCAAAACAGATAATAGGATTTGCAAGCTTGTTTGGGTTCCCCCCACACAAAAGGCCATGCAATTGGTTCTTTTTTATCTTTCATGCCTAAGATTGTTGTCTCGATTTTTTATCCTTATCTAAAAATAATGCCCATTTTTATCAAATGGATGTCGTCACCAGTAAAAAATTATTCCATTTAGATCTACAAAACTAAATCTTATTTTAATGCTAGGTTTGAAGAAAAATATAAATTCTTTTACTCAGTCATAAATTATTGGTACCTATTAAAACTATTTTGTATTTTTAAATTTGTATTATTTTTAATTTTTCTATTTGAATGCCTAAAAACGTTATAGAAAAATATATGTTACACGCTCTGCCATATATCTTAATCTATTGGGCTTGTATGTGATAAGTTTGGGTTTGTAATAAACTCAAACTTTTACTTATAGTGAATTAGCTGAATATGCGTGGTACATGATACATTCATTTTAATAAAAAAAAATTAAATCGTCTGTCATCTAACAGGATCCGTAAAAAACTTCTTTTTGACATGAATACTATAATATTTTCATTTAAGGCATCGACTGACGGTGCTTGATGAAACTTCAATATCAAATTTGAATTATTGAGATTTTATACACTTCCATGTATTTTATCACTAATGACCCGGGTTTCACCTTTCGGCATCTTCAGGCATTCGAGTTCACGAATGGACTCGAATTGACAGACAGTGTCTAACGTTTATATACAAGACACAAACACGACAAATATTATTTACGAGATAAAATATTATAAGTCTAGGATCCACGCTGATACCTGAGTTAAATATTCCGAGAATAGCCTTAATCCTAACCGAAAGGTGAAACCCGGATCGTTAGTGACAAAATACATGGCAGTGTACAAAATCTCAATAATTCAAATTTAATAGTATAATATATTTTATAAACAGACAATTTGATTGTACACCAAATACAAATAGGCGTAGACAAAGGAACTGGATATAGCTATTGATAAACATTTTAAATGATATCGTATTAATTTACAATAATTATGAAAGACAAAACTGGCTAAGCCAATGCTATTTACATTATATTTTTTGAATAACTTATAGATTTTAGCGTTTGAAAGCAGTCGATATCTGTGATGTTTTTGTTTTTACACACAGGCTCTTCCTCGCGCGATTGTGTGGTATGTGTGCTTTAAAACGAGAACGTCACACAAACTCTTTCTCGTTTTAAAACATCGTTTTAAACTATCGTATATGGAAGCACCTGCGTATAAAACCAGTTATTCCAACACTGATCCTAAGATAGGAAGTATAGAAAAATTGACCAAATATTATATATTATGATAGTAGTCTTGGATGTAGTACAAAGAGAGATTGAGGAAGTAACCTTCAAATATTTACCATTTAAAAAAATAAGGTTTTCATTAGCTGTTTATAATCTGAGAAAGTCAAGTATTTTAATAAACAATATAAATACGTAGGCACTTCAAATAAAACTTCCTTGTGAAAAGCAAAATTAAGTTCGAATTTTAATAAAATGCTGAAGAATAAAATTGATATTTACGATTCAGGAAGACTTTGTGAAACACACAGACATAAAACACGGAGAGATCTCGATAAAAAGGTAATTTGAAAAACAGGTAATAAAAAGTAATTGATTAATCCGGACAAACAGGGCATTACAACATCAGTAAAAGCAACCAACACAATAAAACTATTCAACATCGCTTCATCGATTGCTTTAATATTTTTTTCTTTTTTGTGACTGAGCTACAAATAGCAGTAGTAATAAAAGGTGACCAAAAAATATGTTTTAATATTAATCCATTTAATATATTTTTAGTAATTTAGGATGGTTATTTAAAACCTCTGATTATGCCCCTGAAAGATTATAAAAATAATGTAGGTATTATTATTATCTTCGTCAAAGATTACGTGGAATCCGCTATAGTATGGAATACAGAAGACCAGCTATCTGTAGTGTATTCACATTTTACCGGTACCTCAGACTCTACAAAACATTTTTTTATTTAACATCGATTCCATAGAAAATAGGTACCACAATACGCTAAAATTTTCGGAATTCTCTTGAACATTGCAACATAGGCCACCATCGTTATTAAAATACCTTTTTGAAAGTTATTGAGTAAGGTTTTAAAAAATAAATTAAAAAACACTGTGAATCGAAAACGGCTTTATGTGATAGAATGTTTCATTATCTGTGTATATTAAATAAAGTAAAATGGATTTTAAATTTAATTCCAATTGAGACTTTCGACCTTGTACTTGAATGTTCAGAAATTATTTATCGATGAAAAAGTCAAGATCAAAAACTTACTTTTTCATTTATGATTTTAGGCTTGAATGTTTTACATGTCTTTTTTTCTCAAAGTTATATTGAGTGACATTGTAAGAACTATCTATGATAAGATCATTGATTATACTAAGAATATTACTTATAACTAAGAATTTTCAATTAAGTAGCTTCCCATCTTTCTTAGATGTGGGAATTGGTAAATTAGGGCTGTCAAAATACCAGAAAAGATAAGCTTGATGAGTGATTTGGATCAATTCAATCTCTAGCGTTAGTTTTAATTAAGCAAGATAACTGATAAAGGAAAGTTGATGTAATATTGATGGTCGCCTTAGGAAAATACACCAATAGTTGAATTTTCTTTTATGCCAAAGTAGACCTCGCGAAAAACATCTTTATTACGTAAGTTTTGCTGAGTTTCTGCTATCAGGAGTAAGCCGTGTCTTGGCTTAAACTTCCGCTTATAAACAACAAGAATAAATCCAAATATACTACTATTTTTCCTGGATACGAACTAGCGCACAAAGCTTAAGCTTTAACCAATCGCATAAGTCAAAAGCTATTATAAAGCTTCTTATTAGAAAGAGGTGATTTTTTATCACCAAATTAATATTTAAATGATAACCTAACCTTTGATTGATAATAGTATATAACGTCTCATAAATTAGTTATATTATATTTCAAGTTATTCAATTTTTTTTTAAATAATGACTGCACTATTCTAAAATCGAGGCGAATATTGTTAAAAAGTCATCTGAATTTATGTTCCTCACATTGCTGTGAATTGGAATATTTTAATTGATTTGCAAAGTCTGTGGATGATTATTTTATGATAATTGTTTTAAAATATTATATAACTTTATACAATAATAATCTCAAGATTGTTTAGTAGATTAAAATTGAATTTTTCTTATTTTCAAAACACAGTGATGATAAATTTTTTAATTCTATGTGTTTTTGATTTTTTCATGCTATAAATGATGTTAGAAACCAGTGATAACTAGCATTGGAATATAAAATTAGAATTGATTAGGTACTTTGTTATTCCACTGGGTGTGTTATTAAATGTTACACGTTTTTCGCTTCTTTAAGAAGCATCAAAGTAAATATATCTCAATGTTGTTTATTTTAAAAGTAAACAATGAATTTTCTTCCTAACTTCGTCAGGAGAGTAAGACACAAACAATAATAGTACTAATTACCAAACACTACTAATTATAAATACAATTACTAGTTTTTGGAGGCGAAAATCTCAAGAGAAATAAATTTATCTGTGATGAGCCACCTGTCCTATTTAAAATGTAATTTACTAATAATCGATTACTGTTAATAGTTTTATTAATTTCTAAGCTCGAATTCGTAATAATTGCGATATAGATAGAAAGAAGATGCTTCTTAAAAACAATTCAAAAAAACGTCACATTTAGGAACAAAGCCAACAGAATAACAAAATTATCAACTTTAATTTTTTTATATATTCGTAAATCATTTCTGTCAGTTAATAATTTATTTAAAAGATTCTATATACATAATCATTTTGACAGTTGCTTTCGGGAATGAGGGATAACTACATTTGGAATAGTAAATATATATTCTCGTAGGCTATCTTTCAATTTGCACCCGTTAACTGTGCTCATAATGACAGTGCCATAGTTTATTATTTCAACGTCCATTCAAATTTATTCAGTAATATAACATAGTAAGCTTCAGATTTAAAATTCAATAATCTCTCTTTAAAGGCGTGTAAACCAAAGCGGTATATCATTAAAATTCTCGTTAAAGCAAGCCTCTTATAAAACCAATCGTTTCAGTGATTTATGACATCTATAGATCAAGGCCCTGTGTGCAGCTAAAAAAATAATATAATCCTCCCCAACGGCCCTAACTACCTCAACCCTCCTCTCTGACCAAATATAATTCAACTTCGAAAGAAGGGTGCCGCCGATAAATTGTTTCCTTTTGCGTCACCCTCCTCTTCGGTATTATACCAGTGCTTTCAAATATAACAAAGGTATCGTAAAACACATTATCTATTATCAAATAAACACTTTACAAATTCATTTAGCTATGCATGAAAAAATGTATCAGAACTATATTAATTAATTGTGTTCTAAGCTTTAAATAATTTAAATCAGAAAAGTGTCTTCTATCAAAATAATTATTACTGACAATTCTTTTTTGGTACGTTGTTAAGTCAATAAATAATTTCATCAGTTTTGTATTAGGTCTCAATAAAGGCTGCCTTTTTACCTAAAATACTTTCAACGAATTCGTTACTGTGAGTCAAGTCATTGCTTATCAATGACATATCGTCTTCTTAACTAGAAAACTGCGTATCTACATTTCAGCAAAATTTTAAGGAGAGTATTGATTAAATTGGCATTTACTTGATAGAACTCCATTATAATAGGTTTAAATAACAAAGTATTTAGTTCTACAATTTTTTTTAACAGGTAGTTGATAGTTATTTCGGCTTTACGCCATCGGCAGACAGAACTATAGTAGTTCTGACGATGGCGTAAAGCCGAAATAGCTATCAACTACCTGTTAAAAAATATTTGTAGAACTAAATACTTTGTTATTTAATCCTATTATGTTAAGGAGAGTTGTAAACTCAATAAATATAGTATTAACCAATGTTGTTTTTGAATTTCATATATTTTAAATCATGTTTTTCATACAGCATATGTAAAGTTCGTGGAATAACATTGGTTAAAACTATTTTTTTTGAGTTTTAAATCTCTCTTGAACGTTTTGCTAAAATGTACATACGCAGTTTTTGCTAGTTAAGCCGTCAGCCGACGATATGTGGTTTCTTACTGGTAAGATATAGTACGTATATATATGATAAACTCTATAAAATATGGTGTTTTTATTTCTCAAAATTTGAATGTCGTCAGGACAGTCGTTGCTAAATTAGTAAGTATTTTTAAGTGAAAACTGTGTTAATAATCTTTTAAAGTTTGTTTGAATTCAGTTTGTTATTTTTGTACAAAAACTGTTAAGTATATGAAATTGTGTTCATCTTGTTTTTTTGTAAACTTGCGTGTAAAATAGTAAAGATGTGCCATACATTTTGCAATATTTTTCTAAAAAAATGATGTCATTACACGAAGAGTTTACAATTGACACTGATCAATAAAATGCTTAAAAATCTTTTATTTATATAAGACGTCGGACTGACATAGATGAATGTCTTCATTTACTTACTAATTTTCAACAATAGTATTCTAATATTCTTGCTGGATTCGGCGGTAGCTTTGTGGAAATTCATGTTGGATATAAAATTTGAATTGATAACTTATTATGTTATTCAAAAGTCAGTGGAACTCTTTCAACCGAATTATTTTCAAATCATTTATCGTTAAACGGAACAAAAATATATAGTCTTACATTCTTCGTTGTAAAAGATCAATTAGGACAGTCATTTCTCTTCTTATTATAGGTATCACAAATGATGTCATAAAATTAACTGCTTGTTGAAAAACTGTGTTTAATTCAAGGGGTAACAAAATATAGATGAATATCGAGAGGAATATAATAAGACGTTATTATAATAGTTTATGCGTGACCTGATAATGTTCTGTGAAATTTCGTATACGTCATGCATATCTGACAAACTTTTCCCAGGGGGATGAAATAAAATCTTTAAAAGTGCATTTTATTTAACTGTTTAGTCTCAGGGGTGTACGATTTATATGTATTGTCTGGCGCAGAAAAGTTTCGATAATTAATATTATTAATTCTAAGGATATAATACACTTCTTAAAATATTATTACATAAAATACAAACTGCCAATATAAAATGCATTATCAGCATAATACAGGCATTGTCAACTGGTCAGTTAAAAAAGGCTTGCTGTGAGCGAAACTGGTCCAAAGTGTTTTTATACCAGAAGATAGTATTTGGTTGTATGATACAACTTGTATCTATTGATGCTATCATTTATAATATACGCATGGGCTTTGGTATTTTCTCTTCAACGTATCTTTTATCAGATCCCGAAAACGGGATGTGGAACGATTGACTAACAACTAGAATTTTTACGATCTTTCATTTACATGAGTACCTACTCTGAAACTAGAGATTTATTCTCTATAAACAAAGAACTAGGAAATATAAAATTAAATTAAAAATTGAAAACTTAGTTATTCCACTTGGTTAGGAGTATTAGGAGAATGGTTAGGAGAAAGAATTAGGAGCTTATCTCTACATTGGAAGGAGATTTGGTTAATTAAAACTGCTAAGATGATCTATTTTTAATGTTTAAGTAATTATAACACCGATCACATATAACTGTTTTTCAGCAGGATACCTAAACCATTTTCGCTACCAATGTGGAGCATATAACCTCCCAATAGAGGTGTGTCAACAGAAGTTTTTTACAATGGTAACTGCTTGTTACTTAGTTGATATTTTTCAAATAGTATATGGATATAGGTGAAAGGCTAGGACACGTCTAGTGGTTAGCTAATCGCTCTCGGCACGCTCCAATTTTAGAACCTAGAACAGAAATCCATAAATCGATTGAAAAATCAATTTATAAAACTGTAAGTATTGCGATTCCAACATGTGATCCCTGTAACCGAAGCTAACGTCGATGTCCACTACCCCACGGTTCCGAATAATATATAATTACTGATTATGTATATAAATAATATTTTTTTATATGTATACTTCAACGTGTTTCGTATTCAATACTCTTTGTATTCAGAAAATTTAGTTATAAATGTTTTAGAATAAATTCTATCATGAGCTGCATTGTAAAAATAAAAAGTTCCGAAGTTTTTTTTTTTATTAAAAATATTATAATTAGAAACTTGATAGTGTTGGCAAGCCGTGCACGGGAGGAAAAAAGTTTTTACAATAACGATGAATCTTTGTACGACGCATGAAATGTATACGCCAGCATCATTAGCGAAACGCATAAAGCAGCAGTATAGACAATTTCTCTATTTTTTATTATTGTTTTTGTACTTGCTTAGTATACCGACGTAAACAACTTTACGACTATCCACATTCATAGGTATACTAAAATACTACTGGAATGTTTTATTGAAATGAGTTTGTTTTATTGAATATCACAAAGGTTTATGCATCAGAAAGTATGTTATATAAAATCAATACTGTAATAATAATGAATCACTGATATATATAGCTAGTTGTGAGTTATTTGGATTGAATTTTGTAACAAAATAAAAAAATGCGCTGAAGAAACAGATAGCTCACATAATATATATATAGTTAATTTAATAAAATAAAGTACTGTAGAAATCAGGTGGGTCTAGGTTTAGGTGTCAGCAAAGTGAATATCAAATTGAGATTTTTTCAATTTAAAACTTAAGGTCTTGTAGAGTACACGCCGTATAACTTTGCACGCCGGCTTTAAGGTCCAGCTATAAGATCCATACTGATACATACACGGGATTCATACATAAATTATACTGACACGTTCTGTGTAATATTGCTCGAGTGACTTAAAAAAAGTATTCTTTTTTGAGTATATCTCATGTGATTTGAAAGAATTTACCGCCTTAGCTGGTAGCTGTAACTAGATATTTTTTATTTGTTAAATTTTTTTTGAAATAAATAATTTTTTTATTAGTCAATAAAAATACAATTTACTAAAATAACATAATTTTTTGTAGTAATTTTTAATGTTTAGTAATCGCCCAAAATGAAAAAAAATTCTTGCATCCCCCTGGATACCTCGAGCGTACCCATAACGGCGACAGCATTGCCACGTTGGATTTCTATGCTTACTCGCTGTCTAAGATATTCACCTGAGCGGCACTCACCCGTCCTGACCGTCATCCTTCGACCAATTTCCGCCACCGTCCTCAAAGCCAAGGGTCCCCAGGGACCGAACGTTGTTTTTAAACGTAAAATTTGTTAAATTAAAATGTTAAATAACAATTTTAATAAAATTGATAATTATTGCAAATTAATAGTACTCTGATAAAATTTTAGCATTCGTATCATCAACTTAATTGAGAAATTCAAAGTTGATTAAAAACTCACACAGCCACACTTTTCGGAAGGGCAATGACACAACCTATATTATGTATTTTACATACCTACTCAAATGGTTACTCGATAAGAACTTTCGTCCAAATCGGTTGTGAGTTCAAATTACAGAATGGAATGACATAGAATTTTGATCGCGGTGACAAGTTATAACGAACATTGTTTATCTAAATTCATCGCGTTATCAATCGACAACCACTACAATTTATCGCGAGGTTATTTTAAATTTATGTTTATTTACGTATAACTTATATTAATATCAAAAAGTATTTTCTAAAACAGAAATTTCTCTTTGTCTATATATGTGATTTATTTTATTTACGTGGTAACAAACCATATTTAATGAAATAAAAATTATATGTCTCTTAAAAAAGGATGTTACGCTTATAAATCATTAACAGGTATCATAATATGAATCATTCGTCAAAGGATCAGACATGTGTGAAAATATATTGTATAAGTAAGTTCAACCATACGAATAAACTATTTTGAGGTAATAAGTCGCTGTTATTGATACAACAAATAAATACTGAACGATACTTGATTAAACACTAAGCTTATTGAGTCAAACAATTTGTTGTGAACCGTAGTAGTATATTGATAGTTAAAGCTCCAAAAAATCAATTAACTATTTCCCTTCATCACGGCGAGTAAACAAATTACGTGACCCTTCGCCGTGACCGAAACAGCAAAACAACATAAACCCCAATATCTGTCACTTCGCCCGAAGCTTATGTTCATTACGACCCCTTATATTTAGCCTTCACAAGATAAAGACAAAATGTGGGACTTCAAACAGTTCGCTACATGAACCCGGGTATCTCAATTACATATCTACTAGCTTAACGGTTCACTGAAAAACCCATGTCGAAGTCCGTTCTATTGACATCCCCAAGTCATATTAATTTGTAGTCCCTAAAGCAAATACCTTTATGTGTATTTTAGTTTTCGCTTACTTTTTCAAATATTGTTTGCTATATAAGCTTTCCACATATAACAACTTCCGTTTTTCGTAATGACTGTCTCATTTAAAATACTTGGGTGTTACTGAGACGGCAGTGTTCATTGGTTAAAAAATTTTTTGGCCATCAAAAGAAAATAAATTCAATACAAAATAGAATTAGAATACAAAATATTGCAATTCGTTATTTTTCAAAGTTTACATTGAATAATAAATAAAAATTCCCTCTTAGTCTGCAATCCGGTGTTTTTTTAATGTTATGTAATTAATAAAGAGATTCAAATATATGAGAAACGATTTTCCAATAGATTTGAAACACCAATTAATTGATCGAGTCAATGACACTAATCGTAAATTTTTAAATTTTCCTTTTTCGATCTGTGTATTGTTCACTACTTATTTTTTTTATTTGTAAATCTGGACCATTTAAAAAAGACAGTGTGCATGCTTGTTATTTCAATAATATTATTGCAGAAGTTTCATGTTTATTTCTAAAGCTATAAATAATGAAAGAAAGATCTCATTTATTTGCAACAACAAACGCCCGTAGTAAAAAAATATACATACTCGGAGCGATACTATGTAAAAATAGTACTACATTGTACACACTAGTGAATGTTTCTCAGAAATGTTAAATGAAGAGCTTTATCTTCGAATTAATGTGTTTACCAGCAGATGTTCGCATTCGTTTGTATTAATTACATCAAGCCTTAGGAAAATACAAGTCATTGTATAGACATTAACATCACCAATGACACACAGAAGGATGTTAAATTACACTAGAACGACGAAATAAAACAACCGTAATTGACTTTAACAGCGTCACAACATGTATTGTCTCTTTCGTTTTCTATGTTTATACTTGCCAAACTCTCCGAACAGGGTGATTCAAAAGCAAACCTGACCTGCCTAGCTTCTGCGACAATAAATTCATATGTAGCGTATACAAGGTGTCTCAGATGGGAGCCAAATAGGGGTAAAATTAATGCGCTCATAACGCAAAAGGGAACATTGCTTGTTTTGTTAATTAGGTTAGAATTACATAGATATACAATTTGGTGCGGAAACCGAGAGGGTATGTCCTTAGTTTTCGACTATTCTCGCATTAGCAAACGCCAGGCTAAGTGACCATTACTTCCACTATTGCATACGGCTGGCTAATACTGATCCCGGAAATTTCGTGAACTATAAACACGCTCAAAGTCTTAAAATAAAATGGGAATTTTATTGTTAATTAGTTTTACTTATTCAGCGAAAACTATTGTTATTTTAATTTCTCGTTTTTTAGGGCTTACCAAATATTTTTATTTCAATTTGACTCGTGTACTTGATTATGACAACATAACATAAGATAATAATGTGTGTGTGGAGATAAAATCTTTTACGTTGGCGACAACTTTGTGTTAACATATTGGCTTGCGGCTTGATGTCTTTAGTCAATCTTTCTTGACGTTTCTGAAAAAGAATTATTTTCAATTAGCGGCTTGATACCTTGAAATAACGATACATTTTTCCATACTCGAAAGCTAAATATTGGAAAAAAAACATAGCATAACAGTATTCAATTTGGCGCTTTGCTTCGAATTGATTGATATAAAAAATTAACAAAAACATTGACTAATTTATTGTTAGTCAATCAATTATATCCGCTTATATAATAATAGTTATCGTAATTTTATAAGAATAATGATTATACAGTCACTTTATAAGTCATAAGTCAATACTTCTTTATTTAGTCTAAAGGAAGTATAGTTAAATCAGATTGATAAAATGTCGAAATAATAATATAAATGTTCTGCAGTCATTGCCTTTTTTTCCAGACAATTACGTCAATAAATTTAACGGTTATTTCTTAGCGTCAAATGCATTTCGAAAGATTAAATCTACTCAGGGTATTGATAGTATGATTTGCATTCGCCGCTAAAAAAATATTCAAGAAAAATAAATTAATTGATATTGTTTTCATGGTGACAGTTTCATAAAATAAAATTTTACTAAAACATTTTTTCGATATAAAATAGTTTGAGGGTTTGTTAATAATGTTACCAGTACAATACATTTACATGAACAATTGATATCAAGTATGGTAATATCACTTTTAAGGTGTTAACTTTCCATTCTTGGTGGAAAGGCATTATATTTTAAAAATAAATTTGTTTGTACTACGTCCACATGTTCATAATGACCAGGACCGGTTTTACTTCTTCAGTTCATATAATGCTGTTCAGTGATAATGCTCGTGATGAATGAAACCGGTCTGGAGGTTATACAAACAAATTGTGTTTTATTTTTGAAAGATAATTATATATTGAAATTAGACAAAACAAATACAAACATTGAGATAACATAATAACATATTTGCACATACGCGATTCCAAAATGTCCAAATAATGGCTTATTATAATTCAGAATGAATTGTAGTTATTTCCATATTTTATACTATTTTCATTTTATATTACATATATATAAGGTTACATAAAGTTAATTAATGTTTCTATTCTTCACAGTTTTCATATTATTCGGAAGAACAATTTTATTAGATATTTTTGAACACTTCATTCATAGCACGGTTCTTATTTATTCACTGTCTGAAAGTTATTCAATCTATAAGAAGCTACGTGCAGATGCATGAAAAACATTCAGAGGAAAAGTAAACGGGAAATATTATTTTTAGGGTCACGCTCCTTTCATACGAAAGTGGGAAATATTCTACAATAAAATATCATATTGATAAATAATAGAAATAGTTTTTTATTCACAATAGATTATTGTTGGAAGCATAATTTAACTGATTTAAAATATTAATTGAAGCTTAAAATTTGATATCTGTAAAGTAACAATTTAAACAATATAAGGGTATTGATTGAATTGGCATTTACTTGGTGAAACTCCATTATAATTGACTAAAATAAAAAAAGCATTTAGTTTTATAATATTTTATTAGGTAGTTGATGGCTATTTCGGTTTGACGCCATCGTCAGAACTACTTTCTACGTTCTACGAACTAAGTTCTGACGTTCTATATATATTTCTATACTATAGAAATATAGAAACTAGTACGAAATAGCTATTAACTACATAATAAAATTTTGTAGAACATAATACATTGTTATTCTATCCTATTATTAATTTAAGAGTACATTTTACAAAGTTAGTCGCAATGGAATTCGTTGCCTTAAATATTAAAGCATCTGTTGACATAACTACAATGTGTAAATATTAATATCACTTATAGTGTATAACTAAAATAGATTAATGTCGTATTTTTTTAATGCATTGAAGTAGGTATTTTGACTGATTTCCAAATACCTTACATTATAAAACCTATTTGTATATCATTTTTCATAAAGCTTTTATTACCACAGAAAGCATCCATCTATAAATGAAAACTAAGCTTTGACAACTGTATTGACCATAAAGTGTAGATCAAATCATATTAAGTTTGCCTGATATTAATATAACATAATTAATTTTATGTAAGTTTTTTGTCGTTCATGTTAGCTGAAAAGACAAATCAATATACAGACAGAACAGTTTCTTTCAGTTAGTGATTTTGTTTCATAAACTTTAATTAGTAAAAATGTGCACTAGCTTAGAGTTACCGATCATTGAATACAATTGATAGGTTATGTACTGTATGATACATTTTATTTCTTACATTGAATCTAATGATTAAAAATTGAAAAAACTGTATAAAATAATATTTTAAAAAATACCAGAAAGTGTACGCATTTCAAATATAAGGTAACAGAGAGTACAATACTCCGAAGAAAGTTGCCTCGTAAATCTAAGAGTCTACTATTTATAGGCGATAATACTTCGGAGCTATCCAATGGGGAAGCTCTGCAAGGCAACGAACAGAACAGAAGGGTAGGGAAGGAAGCAGCGACGGGATATATGGGAAAAGTTCCTTTAGCATCCCGCAAGATTCGATAATTATCATTTTCTTATCTGAGTAAATATTGCAAAGTGGGACAAAGTGTTGCCCGCCAACGAGGCTTCGTCCCGTTTATAGCCTGGGGCGCCGAAATTCTGCCTGACTCAATTATAACGGGATTTTAGGTAAGTATTAGTTTGGCAAGACAACGGGTTTTATTGGCAAAGTTATAGTTTTTATTATCGAAATTGTCATATAATAATCATGAATAATTAATTTTTGGCAAAACTCTATTTATTTACTTACATTGTTATTATCACTTCATCTGCGACTCGGAATTTTAACTCTGTATCACATTCAAATAAACAATTAAAATATTTGTATATATCGAATATGAATAGAATATGCTCGAATAATAGATTGTACACAATGTCAGAATATCTACAGCAATATGATATTCTTTTTAACTGAGTTATTGAAATGTAATGTTCTTCATTTAATGTATTTCTCGTGGTACTATTATTCATTAAATAAAAAAAGATTGAAAGCATTATTTGAAAGAAAAAAAGTGGAATACCATTGATATTATATCTACTATTTCAATTGCATCAAAATTTCTTTGAGAATTAGGTTGTAAATATATTAAACTGATGACACTCGAGTTCTACTATTGTCAGAAAAAAATATTCTAAAATATTTTTAGATTTCGTTGAAACTTAAAATTTTAAAACCTTTTCATTGATTTTGTTGCGCTTGAAGCAGTGCGTCAATAGAGAGTCAACTGACATTATATTACCATGCCAATGTCACCTGTATCACTTTTAAACTGTTAACTGTCAACCTTAGTGGTATCTGGGAAGGCATTATATTTTTAAAATAAAACATAATTTGTTCCTACTACTTCTACATTTCTATGATGAGAAAGAAGCGGTCGATAATGCTTGCGATTAACGTAATTGATCCTTATCAAAAGTGTGTATAAGTAGTACACAACAAATTGTGTTTTATTTTTAAAATGGTTGCATATATATGTACATAATAATATATTAAAATGATGGTGGAATTATTACTTATAATCATTTACCATCTCATATTAAGAATACTCTGTTTTATTATACTAAGACTGGGACGCCCATCATTGAGATTGAAGTACTGAATATCTAAAGTTACTAGTAATAAATAAATGTATTGCTTTGTGTGTGGATTGCATAACATACCTACATGTGATATTTGATAATAATAAAACGCCAACAGACCGGTCTGGGCTATTGTATATTAAATATCAGAAGTATTTGTAATGTACGAAACCAAAAAATAAAAATGTTTAATAAGTGATTACACGAGACTACATGATTTTCTAATGTGATATTTTTCGACTAACGATGCGGACTAAATGGAATATGCTAGAAGATTATAATAAAAGCTTCATAGTTAACAAGAACAGAAACTTTTATAAAAAAATACGCGAGGTTGTAGAAATGTGTTGACGGCTCGAAAGCTAACCAAAAATATAAGTTTGGATTATTGAGATTTTGTACACTTCCATGTATTTTGTCACTAACGACCCGGGTTTCGCCTTTCGGCATCTTCAGGCATTCGAGCTCACGAATGGACTCGAACTGACAATTGCTACTTGACAACTGACAATTGACACAATTGAACTACAATTGACAACTACAATTGACAACTGATATTGAAATTCCATCAAGCACCCTCAGTCGATGTCTTAAATTATACCAAAATATAAGTGTTTTTTTGCACTGACGTTCACTTGCTATCCAGTATAGTCTGAAATTTGTGTATACTGACTGAACGTTCAGTGTTTGTTTTCCAAGGAATCTTTATTTTATAATATTAAAAAATAAACGTTATAACAGCATTAATTAGAATACATATAATTAAAGATAATAACAATATTCTTTATAGTTTATCTAGCTATCTGTAATAAACATTTTAAATAATGTTTAGTTTTATCTTTCTTCGAAAATAAATCATTTAAAATGGCCACGAGATAAATAGATTCTAATGTAAAACAACGATAAACTTAGATTAGCTAAGACATTTCGTTACGCTGAGTCAAATTTATATTTCTCTAGACACTTTGGGATTTTACTGGTCTCTATTTTCTACTTGTTTTCTTATTCAAAGCGAAAAATTATATCAAAAAAACAGATTTCTACGTCTGCGCGTGTATCAAAATACAGATATTTCAATTATGAAAATTTGAAAGTATTGCTTGGTATTAGAAAATGAAAAGCTGAAACCGATAGGTCCACATTTACATATACTATAAATCATTACACATATTATGTTATGACAGATAACTAGCACAACCTGACAAAAGTATACGATTTTTTTTTAATAGTAACAATCAAATACCGGTATGTCAAATTTTATTTCCCTTTTATTTATTTCAATAAGGGGTTAACTAACAATATGTATAGTTTTCTCAATAGGAAATATTATACGATTCGATTGCGACATTTTCCTGAGAAACATGGACTCTCAATACCCGAGAGGTCCAAAAACTAAGAGTGGCGCAACGTGGCATGGAAATGTGCATGTTGAGCATAACGCGTAAGGACCGCAAAATAAACTAATAGATAAGGAAGCAAACAAGAGTGAGAGATGTGATGGAGGTCACTGAATTGATGAAATGTCGGTGGGCCGGACACGTCGCACGGCGAACGGACAACCGCTGGACAAATGCAGTCATTCAGTGGTACCCGAGCGGCACTAAGCGGGTTCAGGGGCTTCCCAAAATCCGCTAGATTGACGAACTTCTCATGTTCGGTGGAAGTACGTGGCAGCGTAAAGCCTTCAGCTGACAGAATCTTTTTAGATAGCAGTACGTAGCTAGCTTACATGTGGGACAGTGATATAAAGACTTAGTCTGTACCCACTCTAGCACTGGCTTTAGCCAGGAGACTAGGAACCCGCTTCACGGACTCCACATAAAAAGTTTCAGTAGGAAAATAGAGGTAGCAAAAAAAGGCGTAACGCTAGGAGCCGATAAGAGTGGAGAGAGCTGGGGGAGGCTTTCATCCAGCAGTGGATCAAGCCCTATACGTAAGGAGTGTCGATATAAGAGTTGCTTACATTAAGTGGCAGAATTTTTAAACGTAAAACCGATGTAAAACCTTCCAAAAAGTGATCTAAATAATATTTCTACTTTACATCATTTGGATACATATATCATTTGCCGAAACCTGCTCTGTCGTCTTTAAAATGAAATCCAATCATTAGCTAATTTTCGTATTTTTTGAGGGTTACATCGATTGGCCAAAACATCGTCGATATGATGTAATGCCTTTTCACCCAAAATTGACTGCTATAAGCCTAAAATTAAATAATTTAACACTAACTTATAGTTTATTGAAATTTAACATGCTCTCTAAGCAAGCATTTCTAATCGCGATCTTTTTATTTCTTTGATTCCTACATAGTATTTTGATAACGTTTCATTATCTAATCTCATGTTTTTTCTGCATAATTATTATGCCAACTCTTAATGAGTATCTATAATTTGGATATTTTTTTATGTAAAGCGTATGCCGGGCTTGTGGCGTAGTGGTAAACGTTGTCAGGTTTGGTAACGGATCTCACGAGTTCAAATCTATATACGAACAGTTTAGTAAATTGATTTTCGAATCGGTTTATTGATTTCTGTCCGTAGGCATGGATGCATATCATTTATTTGTTTAAAATTTTATACCACTTATTCCAAACCCAACAGTCTTATCCTATTCCTGCTCTCTTCAATAAAAGAGAGGTTGAGCAACTGAGTAACAAGCAGTTTGCTTGTTTTGAGAGACCTACATTCTGAGGCCATATGGTCCATATTGAGAGGGCATGGTTTTAAAAAAAATATTTAATTTGAGAAGAATAATTTTCTGATGATTTGCATATCACAGTTTGGTCGATGCTTAATATCTATCAGTGTATAATATTTTAAAATAAACGTCGAAACAAATCAACTAAAAGGAAAATTTTTATATCATATATGAATTATAACTCAATTTTTTGTTTGAAAATAGAAAAGAAACGCGAAAGTAATTCACTATTGACACAACAAAAACAAGTCGGAAAAATTCAGCACAACACTGTTTCAATAAAAATCGCAGAAAGAAAGCCGGAAGTCTGCATAACTATATGAAAAATATTATTAAAACTTTTCCAATTTAAGTTCAACTTCCTTTCGAGAATGGCAATAATATTTCACATGGTTCCGTTACACATTCAATTTAAAAATTGCACCGTTTTCCATTTCGTTTATGGGATTTCCCGAATTGCCCACTCACGTCATTTGGGGATACATAATACTTACCTCAAACATTTTTTGGGTAATTGAAAAACTTACTGCTTTGCATAACCATTCTTTGATATTTTATTAGAATTATAACTTTAAAATTAATTGAACATTCAAATCTTAAATTTTTACGTTCAGATTTAGTGTTTTATTGACAAAGATAAAAGTTTTCCATTATTTTTTTTGTACAATTTTGCTTATTCAAAAAAAACAAATTTCATAAAGAGTCTATTTTAAGTTTTATTGAAATCTCAAATCATTTAATAATAACAATCACTTTGCAACAAGGGAACTTAAGAGTTCTTTCCTAGCACACTATTCAATTACAAGCATACAAGATAAATCATAACCAGATATTACCAAACACCTAGTATTGAAATATTACATCAGTAGTTTATATGCCCTTTTTTGCAACCATGTCCGCTCCTAATATAGAGTATATGGACGCATAACGGAGATATCTCAACAAAAGTTTTATAAGTGAATCTTTTTCAAAGTGAATAAGGATAGAAGAATATGGCTACGACAATTTATGGACTAATGGTTAGCTTAGCTCTCACGCTACGTCCCGTGTTTTTTGTATCTACCTGTTTTTTATATTGACATCACAAAAATCTTGTTTTGTCGACTGATGATGAAGCAGTTCAAGACAGCACGTTTATAGCTACGCTATCAATGTTTGTAGACATATTAAGAGTAAAAAAAATGCTCGAGAAAACCACCCATTAATCGTAAATTTAATATTCGGCCTTTTCCTCGGGAAATATGCTACTGGCTCTGCGAGAAAAAAGATGCCGCCACATAAAATAATACAAGAAGCGTTGGAGTGTTTGTTGTGTTATTATGTCTGAGCATAAAAATCCCTCGACACGTATGTAATAACGCAAAACCTTTTATATCCCGACATTATTTTGTTGTCTTCTTCTCCCCGAAGAGCAATAAAACGTAAATGCCTATCAATTACAATGCGTAATTAATGTGCTATCCTAATGCCAGCAGTTAGCGGTTTTCATGTGTTATGTTATGCTTGTTCGAAGGGGGATGGGATTTTTTCCTGCCTTTCACATAAAATATGGCTTCTATGGTGAAGCGATCACGTTTTTGCTGTCTGTAATTTATAAAGGTGAAAAAACGATTTACTGTTATTGTGTAATTTATTTGCAAGCGCATAGGTCGTATTTCACGAGTGATTTGACCTACAAATACAAAATTTTACACGAATATCGTCAACATAAGTAACATAGACAGTTCTGAGCTCTGATTAAACAGAATTTGAAAATTTTCGCTTGTAGGATGAAGTCTTCACCCTCTGTATTTTATGTCTTATAGATAATTACAATAAATCAAAACATAAATGAATATATTACAATCTAACACAAATAGACAATTACTTGCCTATAAATATTTAAATATTAATATGCTCACTGATAATATAAATTGCTGTGTTTTTTCAAACTGTTAAAAATAATGCACCTACCGAGTTATTCCAGACAAAGAATTTATAGCCAAAAATCTCATAGTGCACTTACCTTACATTGTATTACCTACCAATTTCTGCCAGTAAGGTAAAGACATATTATTACGTTTAAGCAATATTAAATCCTTTCATCAACAGTCATGTTTTAAAAAATAAAACACGACTCGTTTATACTATTTCCACATGTTTATAATAACTGATTGTTATTATAAACATGTGGAAGTAGTACAAACGAATTGTGTTTTTTTTTTTAAATATAATGTCTTTCCTCCAATAATTGACAGTTAACACCTTAAAAGTGGTAACAGTCATGTATTTAACATCCATAATTCTACTTCCACTTTTCACTGGCCGTCGTTCAATTTAGCTCTCTTACATATCATCCTTCAAAAAACATTCCAGCATTCATTCCTTAACGTGCCTAAAGATGCCAAAAGGCGAATCCCGGGTCGTTAGTGACAAAATACATGGAAGTGTACAAAATCTCAATAATCCAAATTTGATAATGAAATTCCATCAATCACCCTCAGTCGATGTCTTAAATTATTTTGAGCATAATTGGCCAACGCATCTTTTGTAGTTTTACAGCACATATAATATTACTATGAAGAATGGTTAAAAACAAATAATGATCTATTCTATTTTAGAGTTATAGATAACAAACTACGAAATAAAATCTTTTTTTTAACACACCTTTATTATTATTGTAACTTTCATTTGAGCCTTAGTGATTTTTTTAAAAAATAAATATGGCTCTGGAAAGATATTTAAATTGTTACTAACAATTATTTACTATTAAAAGCTTATTAGGTTATTATTCTATTACAGCAAATTTATTTATGACATGATAAAAGATTAAATTAAAGTGTTTTATCCTATTAAGATGGTAAATGTATTAATGTTTACTTGCGTTAAAATTAAACCAAAAAAAAACATCTTTATTAAAATTTTGATATTAAAGTTTTACAGCCAGGTTTAATAGAATCATAATTTACCAGAAAATATTTTTACTTTCCATAAGGGGCGGAAGATTTCGCTCGCAAACTTCCCGTACACAATGATTCATTATAACATGCAATTATTTTTATAGTATTTCCTGTATCAACACCACCCTTCGTCATAAAGTAATT
Source organism: Himalopsyche phryganea (assembly GCA_022494535.1). Lineage (NCBI taxonomy): Eukaryota > Metazoa > Arthropoda > Insecta > Trichoptera > Rhyacophilidae > Himalopsyche > Himalopsyche phryganea. Next base: position 2,199,208 of record JAGVSL010000054.1, on the reverse strand, counting down.
CTCATATATTACGCTCTCCCATAAAAAGTAATGTTTCCGGCCTAAAGAGGGACTCCCCTCTCTCCTTTTCTCCAGGAGGTATTAGTATCACAACATCAGGAGGAGATAAAATGATAAAAATATAGCGGACGGTAAATTATCATAACTGGTTTTCTTGCGGAGATACCATTTTATTTAAGTGACTAGATAAGTCTAACGAATATTTTTTTGGAAAGAGTTTGCATTATTGCTTAACATAAATTAATACTAAGATTGTATTTTTCTACGCTTTCATTTCACAAATGTAAATATAATATGTTGATTATAACAGATTAATTACTTTTCCGCAAACGACCATAGAAAATGATTATTAAAAAATGTTTTTTTACCTTATTATTTTTTTTAATTCACTCGTTTTTATAAATTCATTTTACATTGATTATTACCTCCAAACGGAAATAAGCTCACGGCTGGGAAGCTTCAATATTATATGAAAAAACAATCCCTTATTTTGGATAATTTTGGAAATTCAGGAGTATTTATTAAAACATAAAGCTACACGGTATTAAGACACTAATGATAGCTTTATGGAGATACAAAAAAGATTTTTTGTATTACATGATTTCTTAATGAAATCTAAACGAGGGTGGCGGAATCTACTCGTGTTTGAAAGCCGAAATTATTTTTCTGTCATCAAATAAAATAACACTCAATATACTCTTATAATATTTACATAAATAATTTTATATATTTTTTTCATATGAGTTATTAAAATAATAAGGAAAAATGGTTTCATCTAAAAAGTCGCACTCAAAGGCAAATAAGGCTGCAAATTTTCCACTCCTTGATTCTCAATATTGTATTATTTACATATACTACTCTCTAAAAACTATTCAAAGGTCCTACATATAAATATTATGGAAAGTATGTTAACAATTTTGAATATTCACAAATAACTTTACACATTTACAATTATTTAAAGAAGAAAATATATTTTAGCATAATATTTTTCGCACTTATTTTTTGAGTTTTAATGGATACGTATTATTAATGAAGTGATAAAAAACATTATTTGGCTGAAATAGACTTTCACGAGAAAATAAAGAAAAAATGTTATTTCAGTTAAATATACAATACCCTCGTAATAATAAATTATAACGTCTTTGAGGTGGAGTTAGGTCACTATGTAAAAAGACTGCTTTAATTAAGTGAGTAAACTAATGAATACATTCCCGGTCCAAGTAATTTATTTCGAAGGTCCAAGCAATTATATCCCATCCTAAGCTTCTGAGACAAATCCGCCCATACAATTTTCATTGGTAACGCACGTCAACCCTGGCCTTGCACGTAATAAACAGGGGAGCTTCGGGTCAAAAGGAAACGAAGTACAAATTGAACATGCGAAATAAATTTGACAAACAAAATTCTTATTCTGTCATACGAGGATGTTGTTTTGTATCTCATATTGTGTGTTGTATAGTTTTTAACTTTTTGGAAAATGTTATGTTATATGACTCACAATATTTATTGTATTTATTTATCTGTATGTCTATCTATAAATCCAAAGGAATTCACAGCATAGCATAACACATAACATAAACACATCCTTTCAATATATGTATGCCTATCGTTCGCATATAATAGCGAATTGTATTGAGTTAATTTAAGCGGGTGGCACTGCCACCTGATGCTGATATAAGATTATAATATATTATAATTAACCGATCTTCAAATTAATTGTACTTAAGAACTCATTTAGAAATACAAGCTACAGATGTGCATTTACATTATTGAATTTTTTTTTCATCGAGAGTGGGTACAATAAAAATACATGAAATCTAATAGCTTACATAATAATATGGACTTATAATCATAAATTCATTATCATTATAACGTTATTCTGTATTGATTGAAATTTAGCCATTGATCGATTTGATATGATTAATATAGTCAGTGATTAATTCAAGGACTCATTTAGACTTTATTTTTTAATGATCATTTAGTTTTACAGTATTACCTACATTCTTAGATATAAGAATTTATTAGTTTACGTACCGTGGTTTAATTGATTCTAGAGTAGTATTTTTTTTACTTAGATTGAATTTTTATGATTCTTAACCATTTCAAATTCGATCACGTGTTGTTATTTATTAATAATTTTGTAATTAATTTCCTGTAAATACACAAGGGGCTTACAAGACAATTTTTGAATTCAATAAAATACAATTACAAAGCTTGATTTTACTGTAAAATTATTCGTTTCGTTCGAAAGAGTATTAGATAATAAAAATAAAAAACAAATTCGATTTTACTTTTTTTTTCCATGTCCGCTCCCAATGTGGAGCATATGTTCTCCTAATGAATGTATCTTAACAGAAATTTTCTACGAGAACTGCTTGTTACTCAGTTGCTCAATCTCTTTTTTTCGAAGAGTGGTTAGCTAATCGCTTTCGCTACACCCCGTGAGGATGGGATGGGTGGGAGGGAGGACTCAGACTACGAACAGAAATCCATTAATTGATTGAAAGATCAATCTATGAAAACCGTCCGCACCGGGAATTGAGCCCGAGACATCCGTAACCGCAGCTAGCGACGCTACCAACTGCGCCACGGACGCCGAAGCCGATTTTACTAGAGTGGGTTATTGAAAGATAGTGTTGAAACGATTTCAGTCGTATTTTTTTGTGATGAATCATTTAAAATGAAAATCTTGGTTTGTCACATTTGACCGCAGCTCCCTCCACGCATTTGAAAAGGTCTATGACGCTTTTTTCACAGCAAGTTAATCTAATACACATAATAAAAACCAAGAAGCTCTTTCTATCTGCCTGATCTATCTCTGTATTCATAGTTTCATCTAAGTTGGATGATTGCTAAATTATACTGAATGAATATTTGGAATCGAAATTGTATTTAAATAATGGTAATCATAATCATATTAGGTGGGCTACTTTTTCTTTATTATTTTTCTTCGATTGACCATTGAATATATTATTTTCATACAAATGGTAATAGTTTTTAGTTTTATTTCATAAAAAAAACATTTTGTCTACTAATATAATTCTATTTTGTTTAGATAGCCAAATGACCTACGAATTATTTTATCCTACATCTATTAGAAATATAACATTAAAACATTAAGTGCTAGAAAAAGAAAAAAAGTTTTATGTATATTTTAGGTATATTATGTGTATATATGTTACACAGAATGTGTAAAATTCCTTATTTCATGAAATGGGCAAAGTTTTATTATACTTAGTTGCAAAAAACACCACCGGAGCGCTACTATCTACTTTCTCAATTCATGAACTAAGCAGAAAATTTCATGCCAAATTCACGCACTCAGCAGATAATTTGCCTTATTCATGAATGAACCAAAGCGCTTACTAATTTCAAGAATTAGGCAAAATTTTACCCAATTCATATACACCGATTAACAATATTAATTATTCAAAAGGAAATTATAAAAATTCAACTGATTATACGATTACAAAAATGATTTCATTTTTGAGATTTTCATCTAATTTGATATAGCTTATTTTATTCAAAGTTAGATTTGATCTTGCAACAATTCCTACAGAATCTTTCAAAAATATCTGTTTTTCACTATAATATTTAATATTTTTTTACAGATGATTCTTGAAGGAAACCGTAAAAACATTTGTATTGAAAATACAGGCGTTGTAAGTAAGCATTTTTATATGAAGCAATAAAAATAATCAAATCATTGAACTCTAAAATTTACATAATTTTGTGTACTTACATTGATTATTCTTCTTATTGCTTACAATGGTTATTTCCTTTCAATACATTTGGTAAATATTCCCCGATTTTCTTTCAATAGTTAATTAAGCTGCTTAACCAAACAATTTCTTAAATGCTCAGTGCGTCACAGAAGAAATCTGTAAAATTTATCTTTTATGCGAAGCCATAAAAAAACTTCAGTCACTGAAATTAGTCTAAAAAGTATGTAACAATTTCTTAGCGGCATTTACTTCTCACTTTTCCACAGGAGGTGGTTTACAGAAGCTTTAAGCTTACGTAAGAAATGTTCTGCACAAACAGCAAAGCTTTTTTCTTCTCAGTGTGCGGTGGAGAGCGTAATGGTCATTCCCTTAGTCGTGATATACATTTTAATGGTTTCCTTAAGACGCCATTATATGTATTACCAAAGGGAACAAAAAACATTGCGAATTTTTACGGCGTCGCTGGAACATTGATTCTCAATTAAATTGTTAAGAAGATTAAAAATTTCTCTTTATAGATTTTGAGCCACTTAAAAGAACAGACGAGAAATTATTTTTACAAAATTTATTGAATAAAAAATGAAACCTTCCAAGATATTTTTTTATGCTCATTTCATAATAAAATTACTAGAAAAACCACTTTCAATGACAACGGTAGATGTAGAGATTCATTTTGTAATATTTTTTTAAATAAAATTGCTGGTTTTTATTATAATTATATATAAACGTTCTGTCAAGGTATCTTTGATAAAGAAAAAAGCGTTATAGTTTTTTTCTTACCTTTTCAAAAGTTTGTTTTTTCAATCAAGTGCACTTAAAGAAATTATTTCAAGTATAACTTTTAATAATTTAAGACATCGACTGAGGGTGCTTGATGGAATTTCAATATCAAATTTGGATTATTGAGATTTTGTACACTTCCATGTATTTTGTCACTAACGACCCGGGTTTCGCCTTTCGGCATCTTCAGGCATTCGAGCACACAAATCAGTTCGAGTCCATTCGTACTTTTAAATATTTCACCGTTTTTAGATTGACATATATAGAATTTTACATTCAACTCTTTCATCTCAATATAATATCGACCGTGGAAAGAAAAAAGGACGTAACCCACACCAAAAAAATATTGCGTATAGCCCAAACAAAACGTGTATTAAGTTGTATACACTGTAATTATCGAAAAAAAATATTATGAAAAGACAGACGAATAAGTTTTCTTGCCTTTCTACAATCGATATATTATATATTTAAATATAAATATAGGGTATTAGGACGTTTTGTGTGAGTTATACACAATATTTTTGTGTGTGAGCTCTTTTTCCTTTCCACAGTCGATATAATAAAAACAGTCTTGTAGTTGAATATGCTGTTGAATCACAAATACTTGAATTTAAATTCATAGTCATACCGTTAGAGAGCGATAAATGATACCTGAAATTTATTGACTGATTTGAAATTTACTTGATAGAACTCTTTTAAAACTAAATACTTTGATGTTTTTACCTAGCTATCTGATATTGCTGACTCAAAGACATCATGTGAGATGACGAACTTATTTAGTAAAGCCGATAATTGTTTTCTTTTCCACCTTCATTAAACTTGTTTATCACGTGATCTGTTGACTGATTTTTTTGTAATCAGAACAAAAAATTTGTTTTGTTTTAATAAATATTATATACTCTCTTCAGCAAGAGTTGATAATTTTTGGACTAAAGATAATATTTTTCCATAAAGAAACACAGCATGTTTTCATTTTTGTTTTTAGATATCATTAAACTTAAAACATAATAAGTGTAGTGTGTTTATAAATAACATTATTAAAGTTCGTTGGAGTTAGCAGTACTAGTTTGGTTTCGTACAGAGTTTATTTTAGTATTATTTATTTAAGTTAACTGTACTTGCAAACGTGACCAATTTCTAGCATTTCGACTCTACACCTTGGTAGTGGCACTTAATTAAGGTGCATTGTACCGCCAATAATAAACGTATTTAGCAAACGGGAAGTTTATCAACACAATAGTATCACGTTCCCAGCCAGGTTAATTATAAGCAATAACGTGACTTGCGAATGCTACTGGCAACTGCACAGGTATGGTCTCTTTCAAATAGTGGCATGCATTAAATATACATATGCTTGGCACATGATCTATAATAAATTATTTTTAATTAGTTTATACAGCGAACAATTCAACCCAATTTTGATTCGTCTTCAATATTTGAATATACGAGACAAATAACTGAGTTTTTTACAGTAAATTCTTATCAGAATGTCATTCAAATTTATAAGATAAATAACAAAGTATACAGTAGCACAAGAATTTTATCAGTTTGTCAATAATTTTTTCTGCTTCACACCATCTTCAGAACTACGTTTAAACTTAATTTAGCCTAGCTATATATACTGTTTTAGAGGACAATATTATATCATCTCATTTATTAAAGCATCATAAATTTTCTTTAAAATTAATATATTTAGTGTAATAATTGTGTTTATGAGTTGTTCTGGAAAAAGAAACATAGGAACGAGACATTTAATATATAATAGGCTAGACCGCTCTGTATACGCTTTAATATTATCACATGTAGGTATGAAATTTTCTTATGACGTAAGCGTTCGCGGTGTAAACAATGCACATACAGCTCCGACGTTCTAGTTACTTTAGACATTCAGTATTTCAATTTCAATACCGTCATTTATGACGCTTATGGTTATACTAGTTATTTATTAATCGTTATAGTAAATGCATTGAAATTTTATTGCTTATGCATAATAACGCCGGCTTCTTGTATTGGTTTAAATAATTATTATGAATTTATGTTTGTTTGGTCATTCAGGAGTTTACTTATAACTTTGGTTAATTCTATTCAATAATCAATAAATTCATATTTTTAACTGAAAAAATCTATAAAAAAATATTTCATCATTTCCATTATAACAACATGGCCAGTTACACTCATATATGCTAAAATAGCTGACTAGGTATTTAAATAAAAAGTAGATAATGTGAAATTTATATTTATGAAATCACTTTACCAGTATATCACATACAGAAATCTTAAAATATATAGAGAAAGTGCCTTACATTCAAGCAAGCGTCGCATCTTTTTTTTATCAAAGTAGAAATTATTTAAAAAAAATATATCATAACAAAAAATGAATTGAAAAAAACGTGGGCATGTAGTGTAGAAGTAGTCCAAATAACTACCTCAATCATAAACCCGTTAGTGTTTTTGTAAATGTGCTTTTAAATTTCAATTTAAATCTATTACAAAATAAAATTAATAAATCGACCACTAGTGATATTGATAAGCGACTTTTGAAATATTAAAGATTCATAACAACCATTATAACATACACAAATGATAATCGAAATAATAATTATTATGCTATAATAATAGCAATTAAAAGAGATAAAATTTATTTAAAAAGATACGTTTTTATCTTCATTTCACAATCAACTCAAGAAAATTTTTTATTATAATTTTCGATGGATTTGTTGGTTAATTTTTGGCGACAATGAATAATCGTAGACCATACTTATTTTAGTTAATGTTATGCTTAATTCAGACATTTATTAATTAACAGAATCAACGAAAAGTATTTGTATTTATTAATGCAACATTCAAATGAATTATTTAACAATTTTATTTAGCAATTTAGATTGACTGACATCATAACTTACCCTTCATTTTGACTGATTATAGATTTTTGACAAACCAGGACGCGGAAAAGTAACTTACAGTATCAATGTAAATTTGATCACTTTAATAATACTTTACCATATTCTATCACTGTTCTTAAGTGCTCATAATATAATTAAAATGTATTTAACTATGAATACCGTGCAACTCATTAGGTAACTTAAAACTTATTTATTATACAATAGAATTTTTAGTATTGCTTAGCCATTCATTTTCAAATATCTAAATATATAACAATGTAGCTATTATATTATTGTATCTTTGTAATATTGTTACAGCAATAATTGTTCCACGTAGGATATAATATAATAAAACGTAAAATCTTATGTACTTTTGATAGCATCAGGATCCGGGTCTTTATTTAACTTGAAGAGTATCCGGAAAAGAGCCTTTTTCGACTTCATAGTATACCTTTCCACGGGGAAGTGTCTATACCCGACCGGAAGTCCTTAGAATCAGGACTCTGGTCCGGAAATAATTACTATCGACAGCCACTCTCTCGCACGAACAGATATTAGCGTCGGATTGTTTCCTATTTAGTATAATGGGCCATCGTTAGAAAGAATGTCGAACGCATGTTATTCGAATCACGAATTTTACCGAGAAAATTATTTCCTCTGTTATTATTGTAAGTCCAGTTGAATGCTTTCTAAATACCACCGTAATTATCCGGTCATTATCCAAAGACGTCTTTTTGATATACAAAAATGAAGCTTGAATTATTATTTTGCGATGAGAGTATTTTCAACTGTAAACAATGGATTATATCATTTTCAAAATAAATAATGATTCAGAGAAATGTCTTTCGTTTTTTACGCTTAACTTATTTCTATGAAAATAATTGTTGTCATTGTATAAGTTTTCTTTATAGCATCTATTATGTTAGACATTCCTTTTATATTGTTATGCATAAAAAAATATTCAGTGTATAGAAGAAAGGTACTAAATAGGTATATTTATAATATAAAAATATATCTAAAACAAAAAATGATGGCATACATCAGGCAAGTAAACAAGATGATTATGAATATTATAACTGTTTTTAAATCTATCAATGTACATACCATTAAGAATAACAACAGTTATTACTACTGTTTTCATCTAATTGAATGAAAAAAAGTTTAACTGAAAGTTTTCACTGGCTGAATATTGGTCAATGAGGAATGGAATAAATTATTACCAGTCATCTGAAAGTGTTATGTGGCAAAAAATATATAAAAGACGCGTAAAGTTGTTAATTTGTATAAGAAGTATTTTGAGTCATTGCTAGGAAATACCATATTCTATTATTTTGAGAATTGAACACCTTTAATTGAATTACGTAAATAATTAATTTACATCTACCTGCGAAAAAGACGTAGATTCGTTAATAATACTAAATACATAAACACTACTAATTCTCTCAAGAGAAATCAATTTATCAGTGTTGAGCTAACTGTCGTATTTAAAACGCTTTTTACCAATAATCGATTACTGTTAATATTTGTTCAAAACTCTAAGCTATTTATTTTAATTGCTGTTTTTCTAATCGATGGACTATTTTATGACACAACCAGTGGATTAATAAAGTTATGAATTGTAATTTTATATTAAAAATGAATTTCAAAGTTACCGCCGAATTAATTGGAATAAATATGCATGGATTTTATCATGAGGGGCTTCGGAACCGTGGACACCAAACCATAAGAAAATAACAGTTTAACATATTATTTTGTGCTCTCCCATCAAAAAGATCAAATCAATACAAGTTATGTGAATGCATGTAAGCACATTTATTGAAGTTATCAGTATTTATTTAAGCACCGTCATTTATCATTTGAATCCGAACATCAATCAAAGTAAATCCAGAAAAACCTCTTTAAATTTGTTAACTGTCGTCAAATCAATTTAAAAATCCTCTGCTCATTTAAACGTGACATTTACAATGGATACCAGCAGATGGTATTCGAATCTATTCATTTGATGATAGGAAGAAAAGTGCGTCCGCGTCCCCTCATAAACTAAGCTTCCATACAATTTCACAGGCTGGCGGGCGATTTTTCTGGCTTCCCTTCGCGACATTGCTATTGCTAGCGTCCGCCAATTGCAGACCTTAACTCAGAGTCGAATCAGGATTATATAGGCCAATCAAAATAGAAATGAATCGTATTTTAAGACGTCTAGAACAGAGTAATTTCTATTAAACTAGATAAAAATCTAAAAATATTTATATATAAGAGGTAAAATATTGGTCTTGACAAGCTAAATAACAAAGCTTTCAACTTTCATTTCAAAGATTTTTTTATTTATAAAAGTGTTTTACTATTCGTCAATAAGACAATTAAAAAAATAAAATTTTTAGCTTAATTATGCATTTTAATGCAAAATTTTGCGCTCTATCTAAATCAGTAGTCAGATAACTCAAAAATATTAAATAGTCTTCTTAATAATTAAACAAAATTTTGATATTTCTAAATATTCATCTACTGACTATACTCTGAATGAACCATATTGTTAAACACCTGTTCATACAATATATAAAACTCTTGTAAAAATCAATAATATTCGATTAATGGTCAACATCTTTTCCCATTATATCGATATAGGTTATTTGGAGATGCCTGAGTAATGAACTGGAAGACGGACTCGTGTACAATATGGCAAAATGATTTAATTTATAAAAAATAAAACTGTTTTTTTTTTCATTAATAATTAATAATCCGATTTCATACCGCATATATTTATGCAAATATAAAAATTTTCATTGGCTTCAATCGACTTTCCGGCAGGTCTCATTCTTCATACAACCCTGATACCCTGCAAGTATAAATGTCCCCCAATAAAACCATTCAACTAAACTCAATTTATTTTCTGAATCCTATCAGGGCACCGAAATCTCAATATTTCTTTCATTATTGAGATAACCTTGTAGGACTGGTGGTGACATGTGTTCGCTACTTCTCAAACATTAACGCTTCCAGATTTCGCTTACCAAAAACAAAAACTTGAATTATTCAATTTGCATGTTACAATAATCTTCTTTATCTTCATCAATTTAAATCAGTCATCATTCATTATTGGATTAACATTTTTTTACGTCTACCCTTTTGCAACAAATATATTGCGTCAATAAAATGACTATTTTTTAGTATTAGTATTCAACATTTTAATTTTAATCTCAAATATGTCAGCAATTCTAAAGACATTGAGTGAAGTAGCATTTACTTTTGTTTTGCAAGAATTATAAGGTGTAAATATATATTCACATTATATAATACACAATACTTGGGAAACTAAATACCTTTATTTTAAAGGAATCAATATCAAAAAATTGATGATAAAAGAAAACAATTTTTTTCCGTCACGGTATCGCAAGAAAAAAATATGTATCTAGTATGCATCAGTTGAAAATTATAGCAATAAGCGAAACTATTCCTGATCAATTGAGACAATTGCTTAATTAGTGTTAACAAAAAATACGTCTTTACTATCTCTCTGTCTGTCACAACTGCTCCCAAACGGTGAACAGTAGCGAAGTGAAATTCGCACATGGCATTCTGGCTGTCATTTCTAGGTATGTAATGTTATTTTCAACATTTAATATTACTATTAATTGATGGATTATAAAAGGTTGTGAGTGTTACACAAGGTACGCTCCACTGTGATATTTTCAACATTCCACATTAGTTTTTCAACAATAGAGTTTGATCTGTCCCGGGCGAAGACGGGTAAAAAATACTAGTTGCATAGTAATTACTACAGAAGAACAGAAAGACTACAGCGTTTGTTGTGATTATAATGCAAATCTATTGTGGAAACTCCTTTTGTTTAAATTGTTATTCTAAAAGTTGATGTCGTCAAAAAATATAAGTAATCTGTCGACTATTATAAATTCCAAATTAATATTCATATTTTTGGATTATTGAGATTTTGTACACTTCCATGTATCTCAATAATCCAAATTTGATATTGAAATTTCATCAAGCACCCTCAGTCGATTTCTTAAATTAATATTCATATTTCGTTCAATTATAAATAAAAATTTAACGGTTCTACTGGTATAAATGAAATGTTTCAAATACGAATTCGTTGAATTGCTTAAATATTATACAACCCGTTCATATGTTAACGGGCTTTATCGTTTTTTCATGTCATTGGCATTTTCGCATATCACATAAACTACTGTAAATTATAACCCTTACCTTTAAAAAGTTTCCATTTTGCTTTTGCCAAACACCACCAGCCTAATAAAAAGATTGAACTTTATTTTGAATGGGCAGTGTAAATTCGGCAACTTGATGCAATTAAGATAATAAAATCAGACGGTTCCCCTTTTTATTATTACCTACCCCTGGTGAGTCATTTCTCGATCGCTCCTTCCTTCACAAAAACAACTCGCAAATAATAACCTAAATTCACGACCAGGGAGGGAGGATTCACAAGCTCACGACCATACGGAAGGAGTCAATACATAAATTATTATAAACTGAAATATTGGTGACTTATTATGTTATTATTCACTTAATGCGTAAACGACCATTGCACTCGATTTTTTTCAGTCATTAATATTAAACTTTACTCGTATACTATTGATTTGTGAAAGCAGTAAGTAAAAAGTATTTGATTGGTTTAACTTATCAGTAATTTTTTTTACTTTATTTAAATACTCACCTAATTAAAGATATCACCTGAGGCTGCTTGATTGAATTTCAATATCAAATTTGAATCATTTAAATTTTTGTTCATTTCCATAAGTTTTGTTACTAACGATCCGAGTTAACGACAAGAAGATTAGATGATATATTTACCAACCATACAGTATTTTTTTTATAAAAAAAATGTTCAGTTTCACATCTTTAGTGAATTATTTAGTTCGCAATGCTTAATGAAAGCAAAACATATTTACAAAAACTAGTGTGGTGGTATAATAAGAAATTGCTTCTATGATTAATTCTTTGAATAAAACTATTTTTTGTTCGCTGCGCACCGCAGTGGTTATAGAAATGTTCGATAAGGAGATAAATCTAGATGACATTTCTTTTGTATGGACAGTTAAGCCAAAGTCACAAAGCCATTCTTATCTTTCATCGTAGCAAAAACATGTTTTTTTTTCTTTTCGTTTCAAAACAATGTATTTCATTATTTTTATTGCAACTTAAAACACAAAGGGATACATTTTGTCACTTGGCAATTAAAATACTTATTTTTGTAGAAGAAGCAGCATTTATTGTATATGTATATATATATAATAAAACAGATTTTTGTACTACTTTCGTATTTTCATAATGATAAAAACCGGCTTTACTTACTGCGAGTATTAGAATCAGTTGTTAATGCTGATGACCTAACCGGAAATCATTATAAAAAAATGTGGAAGTAGTACAAAACAAAAGGTGTGTGTGTTTTTTTAAATAATGCGTTTCCACCAATAATTGAGAGTTAACATCTAAAAATTCGTTATTACATATTTTTTCGGGACTGCAGCCCAGTTATGATGTCTTTGTGTTCATACCACAGATACCACAAAAACCACGTACCACAAAAACATTCGAAACTCATTTTTCAATAGATTTATGGTTCTGTTTTAAAAAATAATTCATAATATGAATATTTCTTGAAATTCAATACTTCTTAATTAACTATAACGTGTACGGTTTCTTTATGTAGAGACTATTTTATAATAACTACATAATTAATACATAATACAAATGCATCGTGGTCTCCCACTTTCTCATATTTTGTAACTTCCGTAGAAAGGAACAGATAGTTTTAACAACGATATATTTATTATTTTCAAAAAAAAATTTCATCTATAAATAAAATGTTATCAATAAATAAAAAATCCATTCCAATGCCCAAAATAAATATAAAATCATATATTCATTCTAATTGTAGCGATAAGAGACACAGATATACAATTCAAAACCTTAAATTACACTTGATGACCAATCCCGGGATCCCGGGATCGAAAAGTTGTAAATCCCGAAATCCCGGGATCATGAAAAGGGCCCGGGAATGGATGCTCTATTCCCACTCATCCTATTAAAAAAACACAGTGAGTTGTAAGGGTAATTATCAAACTACTAGATCTGACCTAAACCCATGCTTCTCTTGAAGCTTTTTGCATAAAATAAAAGTTTGAGTGACTGAATAACAAACTATTTATGTTGAGATAATGTCCATTTAAGAGCCCATACGCTTTACAATAGGAATTTAGAAAACAACATTTAAACACAAAAAAAACTGTTTGAAACTTTGGTCGCATATTTCTCATTACGAAAAAATCCAAGCAATTTTTTGAAAAATGCAAACTGGCACAAACATCTCAAGGGAGTGATAATAAAATTCGGATTAACCAGCAACTCCCCCATAAAACATTTATCAATATTTTTAAAAACGTTTTTATTGTACGGGGGAATCATTATCGCAAATCCACAAGTGCGTGTTCCGCACTAGAATATACTGAAGGGTGAGGACACCAGGCTCGAGCCGTGAGGGTGGGGATCCTGGGGTATGGCGAAGGGTGGTGGGGTGTTGGTTAAACCATTGCGTGCTTCAAATTGCACAGTCGTCCCCTACACCATGGTACTTGAGCAAAACTATCAGCGTACGTTTATTCTCAAATGTAGAGAAACCCCATTATAGTGGATAAAAATGTTCCATTCAATGATTTATTATTCGCAATATATTACGTAATGCGTCACAAAATATGTTAAACATATCAGCAAGATATTATCAATAAATCCATTATGTTATAAAAATTTTAATAGTAGATATTGTATAAACTAATATTCTCTTATTAGAAAAGTTTTTTTTTACTTATATATTTTTCATAACATTTTTTTTTACGAATAGATTATTATAATAATAAAATTTTTTTTATATGTTTAAAATGTGTTTCTTGACATCAATTTTTTTTTCAAAACGTAAATACACCTGGAAAAAACGCATTTCAAAAATAGTGTTGAAATAAAATTTAGTGTTTCTTTTTTTACGTTTTCTTTCATGGTTGAGAATACGACATCTGTTTTCATTATTTTCCTATTTTTTAACCTTATATATAAAATAAAACCGGCAAACATTTTAAAAGAATGGAAACTAAAAATAAAAGTGAAAAAGCTTTACTGAAAAAGCAATTTATTATGGAAACCAAAAAAAAATATAAAAAGTAAAGTTAAAAAGTGGTTTAGTTTAAAATAAAAAAATTAGTATCGCTTATATCAGATTTTTTATTCATAATTTTATTTAAACGGCACAACATTGCAAAATTTAAATAATTTGATTTTTATTTGCAATGATAGAACAGAATCACTTTAAATTTGGATTATTGAGATTTTGTACACTTCCATGTATTTTGTCACTAACGACCCGGGTTTCGCCTTTCGGCATCTTCAGGCATTCGAGCACACGAATGGACTCGAACTGAGGACGAATGGACTCGAACTGTTAGTGACAAAATACATGGAAGTGTACAAAATCTCAATAATCCAAATTTAATATTGAAATTCCATCAAGCACCCTCAGTCGATGTCATAAATTATAGAATCACTTTAATTATTATTTTTAAAGTTGCTTCAATCTGTCTGTTGACTATTGCTAATTTTATTTGATAGTATGTTTATAACATTTTGTTGGTTATTTATTGATAATAATATAAACGAGAATATTTTTAAGGCAATATTTATATGCCAAATTTTAGTAATAATATTTCCCGTCTAAATGGAATATCAAAATCGTCAAATTTTCTAAACTTCCAACAGCGTTAAGAATACAACAGTGACATAAAATTGATTCAGTTTTAAGGTCGTGAAAATATGGGAGAATCTTTAAGCAAAACTGTGCGTAAAGCTGTGTTATTAGGCCCTCAAGGCAGTCAGAAGCAGTTATGCGACTATTCTGATTGCACTTAGAAGATGATGAGGGGTGAAGTTTGTTAAAAGCGCTGTGAGTGTTGTTCGAACCTGCCGTGCTCCTTGTCCCTCCATCCACCCCCAATCCCATGCCATCGGCTGACGACTGCATTCACGACGATTTTACTCCGTTAGGAGAGTGCGTTAGATATTCAAAGGCGATTCTTCTGTGAAGAGTTCCCCTTATTCCGCTCATGATTGTAGTTCAGACATCAAAAAGGAAGCTCACACAGAACTGTATTAAATTTAATGAAAAAAAAAAACAAATATTTGTCTCCACTCATCTAGCTGAGTGAAAGATACTCTTAAATAATGGTTTAGTTCAGTTACGAGATCAGGAATCAGAATCCTCAAAAAGAAACATTCAAATACTGGTTTTTCAACCAGTTCATGGATTTTCGCCGTTACGTTATTTTCTTTCATTTCTTCCTAACCGATTTTGCAGCTAAAAATATCGATATATCATTCATTAACTATACAAAATATCAGATGCCTGAAGAACAAAGGGCTTAAGGTAAAATTCAAAGCAACTAAATTAAAAGGATTTACATATATAACTATTTGAATTTGTATTATTTTATACTTAACTTCTACTCTATAAAAACAATGCCTCAAATTTTATTTTGGTTGAAATCTATATTTATTTACATTAACTTGGGAGATTGATATATAAGAAGGTCATTTTATAAAGCATCTTGTTTTATAATGGATTCATTAATGTTATTGGCATTTTCTTTGTAGAACTCTATATTAAATAAATATAAAATCACAAAGTATTTAGTTCAACAATGACGTTTTTACAGAGTTGATAGCTTCTTCAGCTCCTTGGTGAAATTATTTTACCTTAAAGCAAACTCGTATTTCAACCCAACACATTTCAAAAGAATTCATCCGCTTCAATATAGAGATTTGTAATAAACGTCTGTATAAAATTTATTTATCGTGTATTTTTTCCGTAATTTATAAATTAAAATCAACTAAAATTAAAATAATTGCACGCACATGTGCACCATAATTACTTCCAGTACAGATTGAAAGAGCCGCCGTCTTTCCTCGGCTGTAATTTAACGCACACAGCAGGGGGTGTTATTTCCCCCGCCCCTTAGATCGGCAGGGTTACCCCCTGATTGTAAGGGATGGGGTGTAACTCGATAATTGCGTGTCGATTGACGTCGTCTGCAGCTTTTACTTTAAGGATGTCTTGTTTTTTGCGCGCCACGACGCTTACATACACTCGGGAAATGGGCAGACTCTACAGAGCTTGTTCAACATACTCAACAGATTGCTGTTTGGCTATCAAAAAGTTCAGAGCTTTTTTTAATTAACTATTTTTTGTGTTACTTAACATTGAATCCAAAGAATAGATGGGCAACACTAACATACATTTGATTTTATATTTTAAAGAGTAAATTGCTAGTTTTTGGATTTATGTTGGACACTTATCCACAGGGTTGCAAAATTAAATATTTGAATCCCGGAAAAAAGCATTCATACATAAAAAATAAATAATCCATTTATGGTTTTTTTTTCAAAAGGTTGCATGCTTATGATGGTTTCATGCCTTGACACTCAGCCCCTATCCAATCCTTGATATGAATCGTAGAAAGAGAGAGAATGTTATAAAAAAAATGTCTTAAGCACTAACAAAAAGTTATATTTAATATTCAACGAATGAAATAGTCCATCCAGTGGTTTATGTCATTTACCGCAAATAGTAGGTTATTATATTAGTAAACAGTATCTTAACTTTTTTGCTTGAATTACATTTTAAGTTGTATTTTTCGAATATTGTAAATAAACTGTTGCTATTACACGACTAACGTAAAACGGAAAGATTGTATTAGTGAGCCAGACGATATAAGTAATATAACTTGTGTCGCACAGATGAAAACTTTCACAAACTTGTCAAGTGACGTCAGTGTATTTAGACGTCGGTAAAAATCATCGCGCTAGACGGCGTCAGCGTCGCCAATCCTAGCGTGACAAATCACCATTTTGCGGTGAACCATGCGAACGAGGTTCGAGTCTCGAGAGTAAGGGTTTAATAAAAAGGGGATGAAAATAATAATATCTTGAGCAATAAGAAATAAAACCTCACCTGAGACATTTTCAACCACTTCTTATTTGAATTGCAAAAAGTACTTGAAAATGTAATAAATGAAAATATATTTTTTCATGACTTTTTCTAGGCGAAAACTTTGTAATTTTTTACATGCTGCGTGACTTAAATTTGATATTTAATTCATCAAGAGCAAAACGTAAATGTGTTTTGACTTGTTCATAAATAAATAAAATGTATGTTCAAGATTTTCTAGATTACAGGTATATTGGAATTTTGATAAACCACAAAAGAGTCCCATAATAAAATTTCATTTTAAAAAGCCGCTCGCAGGAGTAAAAAAACATGTAAAGTTACAAAAGAATTTTTTAAGACTTATTGTATTAGACTTACTTGTATTTGAGAGCGTGGGAATATTATCCATGGCGCTTAAAAATTTGAGTGTCAGAAAATAAAGTATCTTTCGTCTTATACGAGGCCAAAATGAGAATTCTGCCATTCGACGACGCGAATGATTAATTTATTTTTCTTATATTTTTCTGATAGAAATCGTAGATTTGAATTCATTGCTTTTTTATAGTATAGAACCAACCTGTCAACGGTGACAGATTTAACTGATTCGAAATAAAGTAAATCGATGCCAATCTTTTTTATAAATGAGAGGAATTTAACGAATCTATCAATAAGAGAAACAATTGCTCTTTATATCACATATCTATGATGAGTATTAGTTTTGAGTAAACGATACTTCTACAATAAGTACGACAAACATTCCAAATATAAGAACGCTTCTGTGGAATTGATAGTATACGTCGCAAATGCTCTTCAAAAATTTTAATAAATTTATGCGTGTATTAGACTAATTTATACCTGAAATAATTGTGATGTAATTATTATCATTGTTTGCTCAATACATAAATATTTTTATGTTCCTAGAAGTATAGATCCAATCATTCTTTTTTAATGACATTTTAATATGCATCTTAACACTGCTGATAAGAAGTATAATGATTATCGCTGAAAAATGCCTTCAGATTTTAACTTTGTTTTTACTGTTCTTAAAAAATCGTTTTTTGAACTTATAAGTCCACATATCATAGAAATTATTGTGGAAAGTAAAAGAAGTAGTTCATAAAAAAGTAGAGCATGTTTGTCAAATCGTCAATTTATGTAATAAAATTGTCGCTCATAAAAATAAACTGCGATTTTTATTACATTGGTAAATCCGGTTTGTCAATAGTGAGGAAAATTTTGACGCAACCACTCCGAGTGTAGGTACCATCCGCTGTCCATTAAATTTTGTCAAATAAAACTCGACACTAAAAAAATCCACACACAGAGGGCAAACTGCGATTTGAATATCTGTACGCCTAATAAAAATCTCTACAAGTTAGCCTGTCCGTACCCGACCCGGCACACCCCGTGGGCGTAGTTAGACGGCCCCGCTCTCTCGGTCAACCGCTCGCTCCGTGCGCCGATACTGCTACTCGTTTATCATATTTTTTACACGAAATTGCCCGGGGTTAACATGTTTTGTTGGTGTAATCCGCAGAAAGACTACCCTTACATGCTCTGTGAGAGGAAACCGAATTTAGCTTGATATTTATAAATAGCCCTGGACCGCAATTTGGATGAGACTACTATGAGAGATGCTAATTTCAAATTACTTTTTTCACGCAAAGTTTATTCTAATAAAGAAGCTGGGACCCTTTCTAAAAGCTATACAGCTGTTAAAGTGCTTTTAAGCATTGCTTCAACTACGCAGATTATTTATAAGCTGTGCTGTGCGCTATGGTTTTATTTAAAATTAGCAAACGTGTTTGAATAATTATTATTTATTTTAAGTAAAAATCAGAGCTGCGGATTTGAAGTCGTGGAATCGCGTTGTTTTGGCCGGAGTTGGAGTTGTAAAAAACGAGCGACTCCGACTATTTTTTTCTATAAAGTACAATTTTATATTTTTGCGTGTATCAATGTACTTATTTCAGTTTTATTTATACCTAATAAGATCTTCTTGTCCTGCAATACACATATATATGTATATATTATATGAAAAATTTGACTATTTGCCGGATTGGTTGATTGGTGTTTAATTTGAAGACCAATTACACATAAATAGGAAAAACCTGAAAAAATTACGCTTTTTCAGACGTATCTAAATCTGAGTCAGAATCGTAGTTGGAGTCGGAGTCGCGCTTTTTTTGTAAGTCTGCACACTCCTGATAAAAATACAATGAATAAAATACCATTCTAAGAATGAACGAGTGAATGATAAGTTATTATGAATCGTAAATATTATAATGTTGCCACTTAAAAAGAAATTGAATCTTATAGGGTTATTAATAATTGCACTTTGTGTAAGATAGTATACCCTTGGTACACTTGAACTTTTATTTCGATAGTTTTCACTTAGGATTAGATAGTATTAACTTTGTACACTCAAACTTTGATTTTAGTAGTTTCCACTTGGTCACGGATTCTTTTAACAAGGTAAGTTAAGTTGTAGTAAGTTATGTTTGGGTTGGTGTGGATTCGTTTGTGTAATGTATGCGTGGAGCAAATGCAATATAGGTGGTATAATATAGGGCAGAAGAATAAATGACATTTCAATACAGTTTCGTGTAACTATCGATTTTAAAATATATTTTATTATCTGGGATCGCTTTATCTTTAGTGAAAGAATTTGTTTTTTGTGGAATGTATTTGTTTTAAGTGAACTATTTTTTATGAAAGTGAATATGATCTTAACAAAAGTGCATTTATTTGTAAGCCAATGTTATATAGGAGGTGTCTCCAAACTTTTTTGCCTAAGGGCCCACACTGACTAGACCTAGCTAACTCATCATATCAACATACTGTAGTTTTGAATTACGCGCAAATTTTCGTATTGGGACTAGCCGGCGAGTGAGATATATATGGCGCAAGTTTAAAATCATCATTGGTGGAATTTCATAAGAACCTTCCACTCCTACAGTTTGATCAGTTGCATAAATTTACCCTTGGCTTTTTTTTCATTTTCAGCACCACTTGTCTGTGTCAAAAATGTATATTTCCATTTAAAGAAAGTATGCATATTTTAAGTAGCCGGTCAGCCACTTATTGTAATAAATATAAACGATACAAAATTGGACGTGTCGGATTTGATTGTAAATATTTTACTTTTCGGTTTCTGCATGTCATTTATCGATTAAACATTTTTGTCAAGTTTTGTAAGTTATTTGTCATGGCATATTGTGTGAAATGACTTCGACAAAATGTGAACATATCGGTTTTTGCTTTTCAACGTCTCAAAATTTTGCTAAAAAGTCAACCGAGGATGATCATTGAAACTTCAATAGAAATTAATTCAATTGTTCAAGTTTTGTACGCTTTGATAAAATTGTATCACTAACGTAACTAATTTCACCTTTTGACATTTATGCAAGTCTTCAAGTAGAGGATAAATTCAATGTTTGTTAGTAAAAAGTCATAAATCAAGTAATATTTGTATGCTTGCTTTTGGCTTTTTTTCTAATGCTGAACACTTATTAATTTTATTAATTTTTCTATATAAATTGAATTTAAGAAAAAAATATTAAAACTGATTTCTGATCCAAGTAACTACAGTTGCTCATTGAAAGCGAAAAAATATTTTTCTGATATCTTTCAGTACAATTTTTAAAAAGTATGAATAACACAAAAGCCTAGCGATTTGTTTTACAGAAAAAATATACAAGTACTTGGAAACTTTTAAAGTTGTCTATTTTTAAAAGGGGAAGAGGAAAAAGCTTTTTAGAGTCTTATCTTTTTATGTCACTTTGTAAGGGGGGCTAACAATATTATCGTAAATTTATTTTATAATAACGCCATTCATAATATTATTTCTGAAATTGCAAACCTAACTTCCCAATTTATTTCAAAACTCTAACAGCTCGTGGCGTTTTTTCTCCTCGAATTTATCTCATGCAATTTTAATCGTTCTAAATATCTAGCGCATAATAAATTATAATTCAATTTTTTTTTTGTTTAATCTTTTAAAGATAATTAATAACGATGGTTCATATTCAGAATGGGTATGTTTAAATATAGCTATATGAAGACACTATTATTATTTTTGCTTTTGCTTTCATTACTGATCATTTTTAAAACCTTTATAAAGATTATTTAAAAAACGTCTCAAACGTTTTTAACGTTTATAAATTTTCAACATTCAAAAAAGGAATATTTATCTTCAAAACCGTAGTGTTATGACGAAATTATTTCGGGGAAATTATCTATTTCAAAATAAATTATATTTATCGTTGATAAAATTATTTGCAGAGAAAGATTAATAATTAACAGATAAGAATCCATATCATGTTCTAGTGATAAAAAGTCGATAACAGCTTAACTTCGCATTTAGATAGGTAAAAAAATATTATATAAAAATTCTTAAGCATTTTATTAACAAATAAAGATGGCAGCTTAAAATTTGGTTCGATAATCTGCTAATGTTGAAATTATGTGTAAGTAAGAAAGAAAGTATCTCATTTACACTGTTATCTACTGTTTTATATAATTCTAAATGTTTATCATCTTTTATATGAAAGAAAAACACATATAAATCATATAAAAATACTTTCAATTATATGATAATAATGCAGCAAATAAAAATATAATGCTCTTTTCACGACACCTAGAGTAAGAAAATTATTATTATTTTACCTACAATATTAGTATATATTTCATGAATTGTGGTCTCCCTCCTTCTCATACTTCATAACCGCCGTAGACAAGTAAGAGATAATTTTAACGACCATATTTATATATGTATTTTTTTGCATTATCTTATAAAAAATGCAATTTCAACTATTATCTATAAATAAAATCCTCTCAATAAATAGTTTTGTTTTGTTGTCGCAACTTCCACGTAAAATATAATTTAATACAATTGGTACATAAATACAAACTCAAAAAAAAATTAATTCGAAAAAAAAGAAGGATTATTGGATGAAAAGCGATACATTTGATTGAGGGGAGATTGGTTTATTAACGGATAATGATCCCTGAAATATTTTGATTTACTTGAGTTTCTGTTTCAACCATTTAAAAGAAAATATTATGGAAAATATGGCAATTTTTTGGGGAGTTTTATTTATTTAACTGGAAGAATTTAATTGCTTTAAGTAAAATAAACCGTTTCATCTATTGACAAAGTTTGATTGAAGCAAAAAAGGACGCCATGTTAAATTAGGCGTTTTTTAATTTCCCCTCTTATCCCTTTTTGAGGGCTTTGCAAATGTTAGCTTAGTGATTATAATTAATTTCACATTGCTTTGATGTCTATGGAACAGATTTCAAAGATTCGTAAATATTTACCAAAAATTTCTTTTACCCTTTTAAAATAAGCATGATATCTTATGTAGAATATTCAAAGCGTGTTTTTAATAATGCTGACTCTTTAACCAGAATACCGAAATTGAAACGGCTCTATGCGTTGTTCAAAAATATGTAAATATGTATATAAAAATGTATAAATATGCGTATTATTTTAATTAACTACAATTTTACAATACATTTCATCAAACGCGCTGACTATTTATTTATTTGAATATGAAATTTAAATTATCTTCATTATGTAATTATTTATTCGAAACATTAAAATCGATTTATAATCATATCTTGGTATATTTTCACTGTGAGTAGAATTGCCACTTCAAAACTTTGCAATTTGACTGTAGGATCTATGATCACGAGGTCCATACATATTAATACAACGAAAAGCGTGTCATTGTACTGAAAAATTCATAGTTATAAAGCGTATACTCTACTCATCGGAGTGAAGAAAACAAAAATCCAATAATCAGAAGTTAGATAAATATAACATTTCTGTTCCAAAAAAGTAGCTAAGCTTTTAAGCGTTATTTAAATGTATTCATACCTACACTGAATGAATTTCGATAATCACATAATATTTCTCTTAGTTGATCCCATTATTTTGATTACACGCTGTAACTTGGCCCATATCTTTCTATTTTGACTTAATCCAAAGGTTTACTTTCCCAACATATTTTAAGTAATACATTATTTAGTTTGAAAGCGTATAGATAATGTAAAACTTATAAATATTGTCAACTGCAAGCTCTCAATAGAACTTCTCAAGAAAAACCGTCGAAGATATATTATAAAAGCCGAACATCAGAGTGTAATTTGAAGAGTATTAAATGCGAAATTTTATCGATTAATGCTTAAAATAAAATTATTCTGTACATAATGATTTATCTTGAGAATGGATAGAAGTCTTTAGCTAGAAAAATACTACTAGTGAGCAAATTTTCCCACTTTACACCTCGCTAATAGGCTCGGATGACTGACATGAATGCTAAAATCACAGATATCGATGTTTTCGTTTGAAAAATCATTCGGGGATTCAAGCCCGTAGATACTGCAGACGAATTAGACACCCAAGAGTTATAGATCATCCGAGTACAGTGCAGGCTATTATATAAGAAAATTATTATGTTAGTTTAACTAATTGTAAATAAGCATATAATTATAGCAAACTTAAATGTTTTTCAAAAAAAGCAATTGGACTTGAAATTTCCCGGCAGAAAAATGAGTTCAGCAAGATAATAAAGCGATAAAATCATTTGATTACCATTTTGTTTTGTTACGCGTTTTGTTTTCTTCCGATAACCCGCTTGGTGTAGTAAATTGGTTTGCTTAGAGCGGCCGAGAAGTATTGTCCCAGATTCATTGTAGAAATAAACCTGAAATCCAATTAACTGCAGCTACGGAGACAATGCGAACGAAAATGCGACGGCGCTTTTCATTAAGTAGTATATATGTGCGATCAGATCCGGTTTCGAGATGGGAGTGTACCCTCCATACAACTCGACAGATGTGACGCGTACGTCGAACAAGAGCGATAAAATAAGACGTTGGCATAAGGGTGTTGTTTTATTTTAAAACGCGGTGTGAATTACAAAACAATCTTCATTAAAAAGGATGTAAAATTTTCTTTACATGCAGCTGGTATTCAAATATATGTAATATACATATAAATTAATTGTTTATATTATAATCGGTAACATTAATATGTAACCAGTTCTGTAGTTGAGTAGTCAGCGCTTTTGGGCACTCGTCCTGTTCGACTTCGGTGTCCACAGGCTCGAATCCTCGATGGACACATAAGTACAGCTGAGAAATACAGGCTTGTGGCAGACTGGTCCATTTCATTGACTTCGGTTTTGGGTTGACGGTTCAAAGCCTTATACAAAAAGTTTCGTCAATTGATTTTTTGTCCATTCGTGTGCTCGAATGCCTGAAGATGCCGAAAGGCGAAACCCGGGTCGTTAGTGACAAAATACATGGAAGTGTACAAAATCTCAATAATCCAAATTTAATTGATTTTTTAACAATTTATGGATTTGGGTTCGATAGCATAGATGTTTGTGATGACCAAACTTCCTACCGCCCATCTTATCCCTAAAACCTGTCTTTTCTTAACCTTATCCTTCTATTTATTGTCTTTCTGACTAGGTAAAAAACAGTTCTTATAGAGCACTTTTTGTCGAGATAACCATTACCATATGAGGAGTCTATATGGTTCATATTGCTAACGAACATGGTAGTATAAGAATCATTGTTGTACCCAGTTCGTTGCACTAAAATAAATTAAGGTCGTATTCAAATTATCAATTCAAAATTTTATAGATATTGTTATTGTAAATATATTGAGCTTTTAAATTACACCTTGAACATTAGTGTTTTCTTATTTCATTCATTAATCTGCATTCTCTGAAAAGGAAGGTTGAAATATACATTATTGATTAAATTAGCATTTAATTGGTAGAACTTTATTATGACCACAATCTCATAAGTCTGACAATGGCTGGTGCTGAAATATCTGTCAAAATTATTTTATATTTTGTGTCGAACTAAATACGTTTTGAGTCTTTTCTTATGAACTATCTTTAAATAAAATGCATATTTATTTTTAAAGTTACAAGAAAATATGGCAAATCAAGTCCTTAAAAAGGCCACACGTCGATTTACATAAATATAATACAAATTTCAAGTATAATTTAAGCTTTCAAGAACGATTTACAAAAATATAAATATCAAAGTGTTGTTCCTATAAGTTCGACGGTGAAGTGAAGAAATCGAATACAAGGCGCAAACACTTCACGAGCAAAAAGTCGCTCAAGTGTTCAGGAAATCAGTATCGGTGGAAGGCAAACATCGAGCGCTAACGGATGCCGGAATGATCCAATTACCGTGTGTAATTACAGTTATCCGTGGTGGAGAAAATAAACTCGGGTCATCCGACCAAAATGACCAAAACTTTCGGTGCTACTTCGCCCCCGCCCGACTTTATAAATGTGGTCGCACAATTCACGGATAACGAAATTGAAATGTTTACAGACGAATTCTTTGCTTTCTGATCCGGAAAATTTGTTTTCTGGATTGGAAAACTTTTTTCATTCTCTCTAAGATTAGTCAAATAGCGACAATTAATATTGATTATCTGCATTTTAATTGATTTATTGTTTGTTTTGTGCAAATATTTTCTAGGTAGTATTATCCAATTTCAAATGCTTCTGCGTAAAAAGTGAAAACCAAGAACCGCGCTGTAAATTCATTTCAATATCAACATGATACATATTTTTTAAATAAATTTTGTATGTAATATTTTTTAATATTTAGGTTTATTGTTAGTTTTTACTATAACTCAATTATGTAGAAGAAGACTGTTTTATTTTATTTTACTATTAAACAGGTATAAACCAAACCTATAAAATATCACTGACAGCTGTTTTTCTTAAGCTAAATTTCCGATTATTTTATTTCATTGCTCACAAACGAGTTATATTATTGAAATTCTTACTACTAAACATTAAAGAATATCGTCGTTGTTTTGAAAGAAGATAGTAACTGAAAAATACTAGTTTTGAGTTTTTGAAATTTGTTTGAAATTCTATATTCATTTTGTTTGTATGTAGAAAACTGTTTTTCAGTAATAGTTTAATTTATAAGTGTACAAAATCTCAATAATCCAAATTTGATATTGAAATTCCATCAAGCACCCTCAGTCGATGTCTTAAATTATATCTTAAATTATATCTAAAATTATAAAAATAAGTTTGTTCTTCCATACGGCAGAGTTTGACATAAGGAACATTTCGGTATTACTAACTCAATATAGCATTTTTTCTATTTAGTGTTTTCTTCCAGAACAGCGACGACATATTTTATTGACAATAGAGAGGCTTTCATTCGGCTTATGGATTTTTAATTAGCTTTAATTAAATTTTTAAAAGTGGGTTTTTTACCTTTCGATAATATTTTAACTTTACGACAATAAAAAGGTTTATAATATATGTACATCTACACCAGATTCATTTTACAAAGATCTTTTTTTTAGTCAGTCACAGATGGGAAGAGTTGAGATCAGATCAGGACAGCACTAGTTGCTAGTTAATCGCTATCTCTCCTCTTCTTTTACAAGATAAATTCAGGTAAAAAGAGATGATGAAATCTCACAAAGTAATGCTTTTAGATACAAGTCCATCTAGCTGTAGAGACCAATCTATTAAGTTCGTTAAATTTAATATAAAACTATTGTACCTAAATTAATTTGTTGACTCATCTCATCTTTTGATTACGTACCGTGCTTCCGCCGCAAATGCAACTGGCATTACTTGCCCTATTGCAGCAACTAATCGATAAATAAAATGAACAAACTCGTTTTCACATTTTGCCGTGCACTCTATGTTGTATACTCAGTATAAACATGTATGCGCATTACTTAAATACGTTCTTGGCGATGAGAGTTGAGCTCCAATCAACAATTTTATATTCTAAAAAAAAATGTGGAAATAGTACAAATGAATTATGTTTTGTTTTTTAAAATATATTGTCTTTCCACCAATAATTGACAGTTAACACATTTAAAGGTATTTTATATTCAATGTACTATGCAATGTATGATTTACAACTTAACTCAAAATAAAAACAGTCTAACTGTAACTGCAATACATGTAAAAAACGGTTATGACTGATCATCGCAGGTAGTTTTTACGCGGTAGTCAACCACTGCGATTGTTTTCCCAGGTGGTTAGTAAACTGATTTACAAAGGGTTCATGATTTTATTATTACTGAATTTACTCCGTCGTTTTACATAAATTAAGCTTTATTAAATAAAATTTTTTTGCTAATGCTTTTGCTAATGAATTTCCATAGTTAAAGGCGACTCAAGGCATTGGACACGCTGCAAAACTGAGGGGAACAAATTTTATTTTTCAAGTTTCACTCGTAAAAAAATATTTATTTTTATTGCTGAGTTGTATTTTTTCTGTAAAAAATAAGCGTTTTGGTGTCAGCTTTTATACCTAAAAATGTCATAAGCAACAATTGAATATATACTTTTCAATTTTTATTATAAAAAATGAATAAAAATGTAACAAGTCTGGTAATTTTAACTCTCTTCGAATGGGTAGCTTTGCGTGTATAAATTTCAACGTATGTATGTATGTGTGATTCAATATAATACGGCTTAAGGCAGAGGATTCCAACTTGTAAATGTAGCGAGGATTATAGTATCAGGAGAAATAAACAGGCAATTCAGTGCGATATTTTGTATTTATTATTAAGAGAAACTTTTAAGGCGCTCACCAGCAATGCCAGTCTCATCTCTCCGAGGAACAATAATATTACTGCTTATTGTATAAACGAGAATTGTTAATGGACAAGTGCTAGTTTTTGAAATTCAAATTTTTTTTAAATAACCACATTAAAGCAAATTTCGATAGTATGGCTCGGTGATTATTATTTGCCATTTCACGGGACGTTTTACGGGACAAATGTTTGTGATGGCGTGTACAATGACAGATACCCTAAGAATACATATATCTTGGGAATATGTATCTTGGGTATAAATCCACTCATTTTTCCATCTGTTCATGCTTACTCAAATTTCTAGTTAATACTTGGTATTCCGTGTTTATTTCAACCAAGTCCACTGTAATGATGCCATAGTTTAGTGCTCTTATGACACTCTTGGTTATGATTTTGAAGCGTTTGAATATATATATCACAGAATAAAGCTGGTAATGACTGTAAATCCGTAGTGGGTGCTGGTGTGTATAGCGAAAAGTATCAAAACCAAATATTCTAATAAGATTCGAATAAAAAATCTATATTTTTCATATGGCATCGGTATAAATCGGCATTATCATCCATTTATTTAATTTATTATGCAAAAATAATATTTTCAATAGAAGAACTTTTGTGTTAAAAAGGTAGATAACACACGACAGTCCCTAAATAATATATTATAATACAGCGCGCATCATGTGCAAGAACGTATGTACTAATTAGCCACAAAGTACTTTTCACAATCCCCTTCAATTTGCTTTTCAATTTGAGGATTTTCTTTAAGTAAAAGCATTCCTTGGTGCGCGGAAAAGTCGCCTACGACGAAGCGTCGTAGCGGCGTAGCACATGGGGCGCTTTTCACACTCGCTTCATCAGTAATTGTTTTCTATTTCAGGGGCTTGAAAATTGCCTCGAGCTTCCAAGGATTAGTTTGTTTTCTGAGGATTAACTCGATATTATTTGAACGAGGCACTGCTCTTCTTTCATTACTAAGCCAGGGTAATTGGTGGCATTTCAGCGCTTATGACACTTGCGCAGAGTTAGTTTCTCGAAAAAATATTAAAAAAATAATGCTTAAAAGTATTTTCTCGTCAAGTACAGAAGTAACCATTGTTATTCATTGATACTGTCAGTATAAGGGGTATTTCGTGCTACATATTATTATGTAACCGTATCAATTGTGTTTAGATTCTATTATTTTCATATTATGACCGTTTTTAGGTTACTTAAATTATGGACAATTTTTTCCACTATCTAGGAATATTCAACATTTTTAGCTAACCAATTGCAAACATATTTATTCTTTTTTTGTAATTTTTTTTAACTTAATCACAAGTTGCAAAATTGAATCAAATATTTACACTTTTAAATTATTTCTGTTAAAACGACAGTATAAATATGTTTATTAAAGAACATCAGACAAATTCAGAATTTATTAATTTTATCACTTTTAGGTTAATATAAAATTAAAATTGGTAACTTCGTTACTCTACTGGCTTTGTCACTAACGTAGCGCGTTTCACCTCTTTGAGAAGCATCTTCAGACTGACTATATTGCAAGGTTTTCATTTCTAATGTAAACAAACAATCACTGTTAAGGTGTTAACTGTCAGTTCTTGGTGGAAAGACATTATATTTAAAAAAAATAAGACACAATTCATTTGTACTACTTCCACATATTTATAATGATCAGGACCGAAATGAACGAAATGATGAGCGAAACCGGTCCTGATCATTATAAATATGTGGAAGTAGTACAAATGAATTGTGTTTAATTTTTTTTAAATGTAAGCAAACAAGTCTTAAATTAAAAATGAAGCGTTGGGTGGGTTTTGTTCTACTAGACGTGGGGAAGGGATAAAACTTAAACAATTACAGGTTGCGTCACGTTAGTGATAAAGCCAGTGGAGTAACAAAGTTACATATTTTAATTTTAATCCATAGAAAACACTTTTAAGTAGTTAACTGTCGATTCTCGGTAAAAAGGCATTATAAATAAGACACGATTTGATTTATATAACTTCATCATTTTGTACAATGATCTGGATTGGTCTCGCTCATACCGAGCATCATCCACTGCTAAAGTAATCATTTACGATCGTTGTTTAAATCACTTAAACAAGTCAAATAAAAATTTCAATTATCCTAGTATTGGTAATCAATCTGCACTTTCGTGAGTCCATAATGCGCGACGCAAACTCCTTTGGCAGACTGATGTGTTTTGTTTATAATTGGCAATCGCATTGCGGCACGAATGGCCTTTGTGGAGTTGCACGGTTTGACATTTCAGCGAACAAGGCACAGAAAAATAAAAGGTTGAATTGAATCAGTGGCTGAAAGAAAAGGCTATGTATGGCAGAATGCGTTTTTCATTGATTCAATCAAAAAATGTTTTTGATTAGTTTCTTTTGATTCTTGATCATTTAACTGTACAATAATATTTTACTTTAGCTTTATTGTAACCGTTTTTATGCAAATAAAGAGACATTTTTTGAAAATCATTCAATAAATA
This sequence comes from Himalopsyche phryganea, assembly GCA_022494535.1. Lineage (NCBI taxonomy): Eukaryota > Metazoa > Arthropoda > Insecta > Trichoptera > Rhyacophilidae > Himalopsyche > Himalopsyche phryganea. Next base: position 2,168,703 of record JAGVSL010000054.1, on the reverse strand, counting down.
AATTGTGAACATGCTGCAATGAAATTGTAATCCTTGTATCTTATAAAAGAGCCATTTAAAAGAACCTTGTAATAACTTGATTCCATTTGAAAAATATTAGTGAAACCCATTTATTAAATGACAAATGTATTTTTGTACTGGATAAAATTCATTTGAAAGAGAAAATCATACATGTGAAATTAGACAGATTCATGTTTTTTAATCTACTTTAAGTAATCCCTCAAAAGTTTACTATATCCAGAAAACTAGTTTTTTCGATTGACTGTGCATATTCAATTCGTGACCTAGTTAATAATTTAGTCATACTTTGAATAATATAATTGTAAAAATATCAATAAAGAAATTTCAAAAAGCTTACAATTTCAGCAGTCAAATAAATATGTTCCGTTATTTACCAAAACAATGATTTTGTTTTAAAATTATATCAAAAACACGTGGTCATAAATTGGGATTGCGTTAGTGATAATATGAAAGCATAAAAAGATTTAACGTTCTGACTAGTATTTGAACCTTTTACTAAATTATTTTTAAGGTGAAAGCACCTCAATTATAAATACAAAATATTATTTTAAGGCTATAAAGTTCTAGCGATGAAATTGTTGATTATAGTTTGTGGTTTTCTAAAGCGTCAAGAAAATAAATAATTAAAGCCTTATCAAGTATCGTTGAACGTCTTTTTCACGATAGCGTCTACAGGCAGTAGTTTGAAACATTGGTGAACTAAAAAGTATTATAATAGTATATCACCACTTAAATAATATATGTAACAACCACATATGTTCAGTAAAAATAGTTGCATTTGAATCCGGAATTATCTGTCATTAATCATATAACGTACATTTTTAGAAAAAAGCTAAATATTATTAAGTTATTGAAAACATATAAATCTTAATTTTTAATTGATATAACTATTAACCATTACTGTTAATCGGGCAACATATTTTTTAATTTAATTTAACAAAGTCACCCGACGTCGACTCGAGCAGAAAACAGATATCAAAGAAGATCTCAAATTGAAAAAAAAATATTAAAAATTAATTATTGTTTCCCACCGGGAATAATTAACCGAAATCTTCTAACTGCTAATTGATGAGATAAGATGGGCTGGATAGATTTTTAGCACCACATATATGTCTTTGAACGCAAATTCATAAATCGATGAAAAATACATTTATTTTTTGAAATTTTCCCAATAAAGATTCAAAACTGTGGATTATTTAACCAAATAAAAAGACGTGAAGTGACCATGTCAATCGTCCAGTTTGTTACTAAGGCATCTCCAAATAACCCATATTTAAATAATGTAATTGATCAGAATACATCAAATATTATTGATTTTTTACCGAGATTTTTACATTTTATAAACAGGTGTTTAACAATAAGGTACTTTCCCAGTGTAGTAAGTAGAATGATATTTAGAAATATCTTTTTACTGACCAAGAAATGATTTTAGATATTGACTGAGGGTGCTTTTAATATAAATAGAATGGAAGAAACGGAATTTAAATATCAAATTTGAATTGTTTCCGAGATGTACAAAATCTTAACATTTCAATTTTGACCTAGAAAAATCAAAATTTTGACTAATTCTTTAAAAGGCCATCTACCTCAGCATTTCTTTGATTGCATTTTTGAGTTTAACTAAGTACTGAATCAGATAAATTTTACATATAATTGAAAATTTAGCTCATTTTTATTTGTCTGACTAATGAACTGAACGGTCGAAGTTGCTAAATAACTGTCGATAGTTGTATATGGTAAATCACAAATCATTTTTAACAAAATGTCAATTATGATGTGATGCCTAATTACCAATAATATGTTTCAATAAATATACTTTGTCAGTCCGAGTTCATTCGTGTACTTGAATGCTTGAAGATGCCGAAAGGCGAAACTCGGGTCATTAGTCACGAAAAATGTGGAAATGTACAAAATCTCAACAATGCAAATTTCAAATTAAATATACTTTGACATTAATTAAGTGTTCAAAACAGTTTACCTTCACTACTGTCAAGTCTAGACTAGATAGTTAAGATGGTTGTTCGCAAACCAGCAATGTTAAATTGTACTTTAGACGCTTCTCAAAATAGTTGAATTTCATATCATTTCACCGTACCCCAGAAAATTGGCTTGCTCAGAAGTCATATTATTATGCAAAAATGCTTGAGAATTTTCACCTCAATACCTTTACTTTGTATTTAAAATGGTTAAACTTTGATCGTCGTATAAATTTAAAGTATTCATGAATTAGTTTTTATTCGACGTAATACATCATTACAATTCCCTAAAACTATTAATTTATATTCTTCGAAGGTGTTATAGGTCGTTATCGAATATTATGAAGATTACTTTAAAGGTGTTAACTATAAATTCTTGGTGGAAAAGCATTATGTTTTACAAATAAAACATAATTGGTTTTTTACTATTTCCACATTTTATTAATGATCAAGACCGGTTTTGCCTAATAAATAAAAACCTTAGCATGGTTATTAATATGTTAATAATTATGATATAACTCAGCTTCATATAAATTTATATTTTATCAGTTGATAATCAGTGGTTTTGCGGAGATTCTATTTGAAGTAGATTTTTATAGTTCACTTTCATTGATAGTGAAAAATAAATATAAATTATGTATAAATTATGGTAGCATGCATATTAGATTTAATTTTACGTAGAAAATATAAAACATTGTAAATACATATTATAGGATTGTAATATTATATTATTTTAGTTTCTCTTACATTAAGCAATATGTGATAGCATCTTATCATATTAATCGTTAAGATTAATTAATGTTCATCGCATCAAAATTCTGGTCTTAAAATTTAAATCACAACACAACAGCGTTGAAATGCCGCGTTAAGTGAGACACCTCTCACAAAACCACGAGCTTTCCTACAGCAAACATTGTGCTTATAACAAGATACGAATTTCAGCTAAAACAAACATGGGACGTGCATAATATCACATAATAATTCCCTTTATATTTCACAGTTTCAATTTGAATATTAATTTACTATCAATTTTATAAAATTATTTTCGATTTATTTTTTATAACAGATGACAGTGAAATGTGACAACTATAAATCTAGGAGCTTTTTAAAAGCTGAAGCCCACAGAAAAATAGGTTAATTGGGGCCATTAGTTTGCTATGAGCCCTTAGACATAAAAAAATCCAAATACCAATCATATAAATAAAATTAGCTTATATTTTCTATGGCTTCGGCGGTTACTTTGAGGAAGTTCATTTTTAATATAACATTTAAATTGACAACGCATTTATTCCACTTGGTTTATCACTAACTATAATAATAAAACTCACCCTACCCATTGCTTTTAATGAAAGAATTAGAATATTTCTTTCACCTTAGAAATAAATAACCTTGCGGTATGGTTAGTCTGAAGATGCTTCTTAAAGATGCAAAACGCGTTATCTTAGTGATAAACCAGTGGAATAACTAAGTTGTCAATTTTATATTAAAATTAGTCTAGACAATAATATATGGTGTTACATAAAAAATCTTAAAACACTAGAATCGTAGCGACAGTAGATTGCACTAATGCTAAATATAATATTCCTGTTGTAAAAATATATTTTTTCACCGGATATCCTTAAAAATCACAACTTTATAAAATTATTTAAGCTGGCCTAATCTAACAATAATACACAAACAAAACATGCTGAGAAACAAAACGTTATGGAAAAAAATTAATTAAAATTTCATTCCGTTAATGCAAACTTTGTGAAACTAAACATTATTTATGTTTCAAAAAACCATTATTGTTATACTTTCGTCAAGCTTGTATTTTTAATTTCTCGTGAAAGTGAAATATAAAAATATTTACGATGTTTTTTGCTAGATATGAAATCGCTGTCAACGGAATAAATATTGAATGTTTATGATGGATTCGGCGTTAACTTTGTGGAAATTCATTTTTAATGTAAAATTAAAATTGATAACTAAGTTATTCCACTGGCTGTATTACTAAATTTGACAAGTGTTTCGCTTCTTTAAGAAGCATCATCAATTAATAAATAACCCTGTGATAAAGTTAGTCTCACGATGCTTCGTAAAGAAGCGAAACACATGTTACATGTTAAAACCCAGTCAGTGGAACAATTAAGTTATGATTTTTAATTTTAAATTAAATATTATATATTTTTAATTTTAACATTATAAAAATGAGTGCCTAGTGAGCAAAATTTTATGAAAACTATGACCAGACCCTCAAAATATAATAATTATAGATAAGAATTTTTACTCTTTACGGATTCTCGGGTTTGCAAAAATAGGCGAGGCCGGTGAACCTGCCAAAGTGTTCAAGTTATATGAAGCGAAATAAAAACCGCCACCGCGGAAAATTGTATTTGCCAGACGAGCGAGAGTGCTCTCGAATTTTCATTTGTTTCCTGGAAAATCTGTCATCCCTTTAACTGATGTTCATTTAATATTTCATAATTTTGCAAAGATTTTCTGTCTACTTTGAAAATTCGTATTTTTAAGTGTCCTTTCTATATGTTTTTATCTTATTCGAAGTGAAAGTAATCTATTCATTCATCAAAGATGAATACTTTAAGCTTATCATTGAGAAACCCTCAGCATATTTAAGACGACTCTTATTGCGCTGTGCTGAAAGAACGGAAAAAGTTAATTGAACGGAAGAGAAAAAAAAAATCTTGTCACTGACAAGACATGTGCGTCAAAAAGTTATATACCTGATTTTTTAAATCGAAACATCCATAGATATAAATTAACTTCATAAATACTATTTGTGCTACTAATTTTCTTCGATGACTTTTGATATTTAAAATGAACTACATCTTTGTTATTTTTTTTAACTTCATAATAAAATTACAAACATAATGGTAAAGTGTTAAAAAATCTTAGCGCTTAATGATTAATCTCTATTTCTTACAAAATAATTTAAACTTTTACGTCGTAAATAATGATAAAAAATACAAAGCAGCGGAGGCGTATTCAAATCACGTCTAGCAGTCAGGGCCAATTTGGTTTTCCCTTATCACTCAAGCTCTGATTCAATTTCCCCGCCCCTCGAGATGTTTTCCTAATCAACAAAATGTTAAAAAATACACGTAAGATAGAAAGCACGTGGGACAGGTCAAATGAAGATTAGTGACGTCACGGTTGCAAACAATTGCTTTGTTATCTACCGCGCTTATCTGGAACCCAAAGAAAAGTTCACATGTATACTATTTCAATCTCTGAATACTGTCGCTTGAAAAAAAGGAATGAATAGTTACATTGTCATATTATTAGACATTCGGTTTCAACTATTGATTAAAATATTGATAATAGGATAAAAAACAGTAAAGATACAATACCGGGTAGTCAAAATCCCGTCAGTATTTTTTATCAACCGGATGGATTCCGTTGCCCTGGAAGGCCGCTGATGACCATCCATAGGATGTACTCGGAGGAGCTACGGGACGCAGGGATGACCCGGGAAGAAGCAAGAAGACTGGCGGGATACAGAGAATCTTTGATATAAATAACATACATGATTGCACAGAGCTATTTATTCATTCGTTACATTAGTTTCAAGTATTTAAAAATCATACCTCGCAAAATATACTTCACAGTTGAAATTATAAGTAAGAAACTACTCCTAATTTCTTGCCGTTCGCTTCAAGTAATATATTCATAATTAATTGAAAGAAAGATTATCATCGATGATTTCATTCTTATATTGATAATTAAGTTGAGCTTTTGTCTTAGTTATAACTTCAATAATGTTGAAAATGAAAGGTTGATTAAATTCAACACACATTGTGAATGTACATTTGTATGAAATGTATACATTTATTGATATTATTTGTAACAAGTTGATTGCAAACAAGCCTTTGCGTGATCGCTGAAATAGCAATTGGAAGAAAGCGCTTTCATTGCATCGCGTCTGGATTAGAAAGCTGTACAGATAATGAAACTAGATGGGACTCTTTGCCTTTGGGTGGGCGATACATGAGCCTGAGGATTAAGAGCAGTTCAAAGGGAAAGGAAACAGTCTGATCCTGGAATTATATATAGAAATAGCTATTCTTTGGGATAAACACACGTCGCTATTCATTAAAGGAAAGAACACTTGCAGTTTTACGGATTCCCAGTTTACGTAAAGTACAAACTTACCAATAGAGAAAGCTACGACTATATTTCATATAATTTTACATTTAAAATTTAATTTATGTCCGTTATTTCTTCAATTGGAATGTATATATTATGATTTAATATATCTTTCGGGTATATTAAAAAAACACTTACAAAATATTTTTAAAAGTTTAATAATCAAAACAGTTTTATAGTTCATTTTATTTATTGCATTATTAAGGTAAGTTTTCCCAGATGGTTTCCAAAAAGAGGAAATGTCTTTCAATTCAAAATAGTACTTAATCACGAAGTATTTAATTTGAAATATAAACATTTTTCAGCATTTACAGTGAATCCCAAAATTCCGGAATTGTCTATATATCAATCCCGGGATTACAGCATTGCATGATTGGCCGGGATCCCAGGATTGGCAACGCTAGTTACTATATAAAAATTATTGGTTGAAAGTGCTTTGGCTAATAATTTACTAACATTATCCTGTTTATGGAACCAGTGGAGTTTTTTGATAAAATAAAATACTTCTTATGTTTTTATGTGATAAATCGGTTAAATATAGTCTAAGCCTGGTTTTTTTCGTTTCGGGTATTGGCAGTAAACAATTTAAAATTCACAAAAAGAAACTTCGAAAAAAATATTGATGCTTCATTCAAACTAAACGGAACAAAGCTTTCAAAGATCAAAAATATTACTCCCTCAACAATTTATTCTGCAAACATTTTCAACAATGTTCATTTCAGAATTTGTGATCCAGTTTTTATTCTCTTACATCCGGTAATGTGAAATCTTTTGGCAAAAAAATACCCACGAAGCTTACCTAAAAGTTTTTAATTAAATTTCTGCAAACTTTTGCGAAAGTCTTAAAATATGCACAGGTATAAATCTTACTTGTATTTAAAAGTCAATAAATAATGCTTTATAAAATATTAACCGTGAACTTTGCATAATAAATAAATGTTGAAGTAGTGTTTTCAAATATTTTTAATACTTATATCCAATTGTATAATATGATTGTTTATTCTGATCTCTGAAATTATTTTAATTGAGCAGCGACAAGCATTATAATAATACCAACCCATTTGTCTGTATAATAAAATAGAAAAAGTTTATTTTGTAACGGTATAATAAAAACAAGCTTTCTTGAATGTTTTAGTACAAACCAATTGATTGCAGCATTGAAATAAGTTATTTATTGATTAATTTGTGAGTTTGTGAGTTTATGCAAAATATTAGATGTATTTTGTATGTTGCAAGAAGAGATGTATGCAAATTTTTGTTAAATCTCTCTTCCAGGAAGCGTAAAAAGAAGCGAAATAGTAAGAAGTGGACAAAATTGCTTTCAAGGCGATCCTCATATAAAGTTAAAAAAATGTTTTGATCACACAATTATTCTTGGACCATATCCGCTCTCTAAATATATGCACCATATTATGATCAACACACGTCTTATCTAAGATTCCCTGTGACCCGTCAATCGCTTTTGCTTCCTAGCATTACAGGCCAGCTTCCCTTCAGTTCCTCCAAGCACATAATATGAATAGAAATTGACAGTGGTTTGTTTTTGCGAATGACTGTGATTAGGGAACCAATCAGGTAGTTCCTCGTTATGTCAGAGGTCATGGAAAGGTGTTGTTACTGGCTGGGTCACGTGCTGTGGATGCCTCCGGAGAGCTTTAAGGCAGAGACACATTGCCAACACCTCACGCCACATCTGTTATTTGTAACGCGTTGAGTGAGATCTTAGTTGATATTTTAATATGGAGTAACGCATCGGGTGGCGTGGCATATTACCAATGTGTGAGAATCTTTTACGCCTACATAAGTCTTAGTAAACAAATTTGTAAATCTATTGAATATTTGTATTCAGTATTTGTAAAATTCTACTTTACAGCAGAAAATACATATATTGTCTTTCTGTGTAATATATGAATTATACATCAGTTGAAACTTGTCGCAATGAGCGTTACTGCTCTAATCATGTGATAAAATTGCTTAAATGGCTTGAAACAAATATTTCTTTATTTTATAGCAGAAAAATACATGTAAACATGTCTGTCTGTTACATGAACTACTCCCAAACAGCGAATAGTAGCGAAGTAAAATTTGCACATGTAATTTTGGCTACCACTTCTAGTTGCTATTTTCATCTTTGAACATTATTATTAACTGGTGGACTATATTTTGTGGGTACGGTACATAAAGTACGGTGCACGGTGTCATTTTTAACATTCAGCATTGCTTGAACCAAATTAACGCCAACGTCTAAATGTTAATTATCTATCCCTGGCAAAGCTGGGTAATAAATAATGGTATGATGTTAATAAGAGAATGTATGACCAGCTGTAAAGTAAAGTTTTCTTACTAAATGTAAAAAAATTTTAGCTTTGATTTGCAGATACATAAATTATTAAACTTAGACATAATGACTGCAGTACCTTGTAAGGCGATGGTTATTATTGAACATATTTTTATTACGAAGTAGCATGGTACCATGGTGATAAATAAACTTTTTTTCAATTACCATATCTTTTAATTGCCACGGAGTAACGTGGTGCCATTTCAATTCTCCAGCGTTCATTTGAAACAATGTAATTTAAACTTTTTATTCACAAGACTTCAGGTGTAAAATAAATGTCGATTGCTCGCTGGGTGAATAAAAACTGGTCATTAAATGAGTTCGCTCGAGTCGCTAGCCAGTATAAAAGCTTCTAATAGCTTAAGCAATGTTCGACTCATACGGAAAATAACCAAATAAAATGTTTATTTTCTGTTTAACGGTCCAAGAATAAACGACATACAAAATATCTACATACCATCATTGCTTCAAAGGTTATATTTAACCTTGCCCATTAAATTCGAAGCATAAAAATATGATCAATTATGTAAAAGCAATGATTTTATTTTTATATAAAAATGAAACAAAATTTATATTCAACATACGATTCGATATTGCAGCGGTCGGCAAACCACGGCTCGCAGGCCGCGTGCGGCTATTTGACCCCTTGAGTACGGCTCTGCCATAAATGACCACAACACGTGATGAACGAAACAGGTCCTGATCATTATAAATATGTGGAAGTAGTACAAATGAATTGTGTTTTATTTTTTAAAATATATTGTCTTTCCACCAAGAATTGATAGTTAATAGCTGAACAGTGTATAATTTACATACATTTTATTGAGATTTCTTGCTGAAAATTACTTGCTGACATGATATTCATTGTTATATTGTGAAGATGTATTTGTAATTTTGACTACTACTTCAGTACAAAATCATTTTAAATTATCGTTGACATACGACATATTACAGCATCATTTACGATATAACATGGCAATAATAAATCAGAGCAAGAATCTGTTAACCAAGAAGTGATATTTAACGACATTCATAGACTGACAATAATACACAACACAACAATTAATCGCCGAAAAAATCCTTTGCCAAAATATTTCTTTTGCGGCGATGAATTATTTCGTCTGTGAATTTTCAGCGATGAATATTTGAGATAATTTTACTAAATACCATAACCGAACCTAAGTGGTGATGTTGGCAATTCGTTACCTTACTTTGAAAAGGTTCTAACTGCACTTGACCATGTTTTGAGATACGAGCGTTTGGAGTTTTGTCTGATCATATTTTATATTTTGAAGGAAAAAACGTACGTTTAATTAGCGAGTTAGCATATATTTATATACATATAAATATCACTTGTTTTTCATATAACTTATTTTAACTAAAGCCTTTATATTACAAAATAATGTGTATCTAAAGCTTTAATTAGAACTGACAACAATAGTTTGTTGGAAAATTTTTTATCGTGTATTTCAGTTTTATCAAAAAAAATGTTCTGATTTTTGAGAAATTTATTAATAGTATATATTATCATGACTTACTGAACCATATAAGCTAACAATAATATTATAATACAACAGAATAATAACACATATACTTTGAATGCTTGAACGAACTCAGATAATTTTCGTCAATGACCACATCAATAGAACAATAGAAGTAAAGGGTAAAACACACACCAACCATCGAGCAAAAAATGTTTTACGTGACATTAAAACCTTTTCAAAGAAACTGTGATTTGTATGTTGTTTCTGTGAGATGATAATAAGCAGTTATATTGATTGAAAGAACCGTATGAAACAATTTTATGAAACAAAATGTGTGGATAGAACTCCGGAATCCTGCTAACTTCCTCATTGAACAATATATGAATCTGAAATCAACGTATATGGTAGAATGTGGCTAATACAAGATTTTCCAATCAAAAGGTCATTTTAGGCCAAAATGTCAGTTAGAACCTTTTCAAAGTAAGGTAACGAATTGTTCCTCAGTTTACAGTCATCCAGAACTGGCTGAGAAACTGAGATCAAACTGGACTTCAAATAAAAAATGAACTTTTCCATTTGTCTTGGCTTATTGATAATCATGATGAAAGTGATTCAAGTATTCACTTAATAAATCTTTTATTTTGGTTTTTTAATCCTCGGTACTCATTAACTCAGATATTATTTATTTTAATAATTCATCATTTTGCTGCATTTACTCAACTATTGAAAATTGTACACTCCTGAATATCGTGACCTCCGACGGCATAAGGTATTCCAAAATTCTTCATGTTTCTATTATTCATCGGATAGATACGATATATTGATTTCAGACTATCACGATTGGATTTTTTTTATCAGAGTAATAGATTCATGCCATTAAAGTTTCTGAAGTAGTACACGAAACTATTTACCAATTCAAAAGGTAATCTCGTATTGAAAGTATGTTGGGAGATTCTCAAATATTTTTTTGCCTACCAGACAAGAAGCCCTAGTTTACAACTCTAGCATATCTCATCTAAATTGATTTATTCAACATCCATTTAATGCTATTTTATTTGAGTATCTAAAATTTTGTAAAGCATTCTATAACAAATTTGGATTATTGAGATTTTGTACACTTCCATGTATTTTGTCACTAACGACCCGGGTTTCGCCTTTCGGCATCTTCAGGCATTCGTGTGCGCGAATGCCTGAAGATGCCAAAAGGCGAAACCCGGGTCGTTAGTGACAAAATACATGGAAGTGTACAAAATCTCAATAATCCAAATTTGATATTGAAATTCCATCAAGCACCCTCAGTCGATGTCTTAAATTACATTCTATAACAGTTCTTATTCGTCAAATGAAATTTACGATTTCTTATCGTACCTACTTAAATTATTGCCAATGTAAAATTTTAATGTGGTAATGAAAATAAATGTATAAAACACTTTCGGTAGTATATCTATTATGATGGATTGACATATATAGACAAAAAAAAGTTAAATTCTGAAGTCATTTTTTCAGCAATAATTATTATATCCATTTATACTATTCTTATCAGAATTGTTTAGATATATAACAAAATTTTATTAAAATAAGAGTTATCTTCTTTAACTTATCTTTTTAGATATTTTTTAAATGAGCAAAATTATACTGTTGCGTTCAGAAAATAATGATAATTACACCACATTTATTCCAGTTATAAGTAAGTCCAGTAGACGCATAAATGTATTGTATTTTTTTAAAGTAACGTATACTGTTAGTCCTACTGAAGCGTTCTTATATTTGGAATAATTTTTCGTACATATCGTAAAATTACCAAAATGGAATTATATTCATATTCATTTATCAATCACACCCATCACATTTTTTCTAAAATTCGTATTTTCTAGTCTAATAGACGTATAATATTTAAATAATATTACTTGACATCAATCGACAAGTTTATAATATAATGTAAGTTTTGACATTCCAGATATTACTTCTGGAACATTTAAAAAGTAGATGGTTCGTGACTCCTTCCTGTTACTTCAATACAGTGACACTCGATTTATTCGAACCGTACTATAATATTTAAATTATTTAACCGCATTATTATTACGTATATGAATCACTACATAAAAATTCCATCAAGGTCTTTTTTGTAACGAATTTAGTGTTTTATTTTTATACTAACAATTTAAGATATCGACTGAGGGTGCTTGATGGAATTTCAATATCAAAATTGAATTGCTGAAATTTTGTAAATTTTCATCTATTTCGTGACGAACGACCTAAGTTTCGCCTTTCAGCATCATCAGACATTCGAGTACACGAATGAGCTCAAGTTAGTTCGAGTTCATGAAAATGTACAAAATTTCAACAATTCAAATTTGGTACTAATAATTATTCATTGTTATTCTAAAATCTATTACTGTATACATTATACACATTTCAATATATTCTTAGTGTAAGCCTGTCTTTATGAAGAATTCAATTAATAAATTCTAGAAAAATCAAACATTAATTCCTTATATGACGAGAAATATTCAATATTTAATGTTAAATATATCATAAGGCAAATTAGGGTTGTTCTAAGAAATCCTAATAATAGCCATACATGCAGTTTTACAAGAATGGTGAAATATTTTCCGTAGCTATTTTAGCACTGCGCCATCGTCCGACTATATTCAGATGTTGTAGAGCGGTTTCTTTAGCATGACCATTATATGAAGGCTTGTTATCCAATCGGTCAGACTTTCAACTGTCCTGATTACTCGAATTATATTAATCTTGGTTCTTCATTAAGGGGCAGCCATAGTAGTCATGTATTTAACAACGCTTTAACTAAATGGTCTTTCCCAAGTTGCTGCTGATGTTTACAGTGTTTTATGTCTGTTACCTGATTTGCTTTTTCACGGTGCTGATGATGAGTGTAATAAGTTTCATGTGAGTTGACGAGTGGAGGATTTTTTTAGATTCACCGTTCGTAGGAAATGGTGGCACTTTTAGACAAGAGTAAATCGAATACCATTAGGTGATATCTCATTTGTTTCTCAGACATTAAATATCCATTTGTGCGATACCTTGGCAAAATAACTTCTTAATGCAGCGGAATTTTAAATAAAAAACCATTTCTTGCGCGATATCGTCTCTGCAAATAGCATTTCAGTTCGCTTCAACGACTTTGGACGCGGTAAAAAGTAACCAGAAAATACGTTTAGATGAAAAATGGTCTTCATAGCTCCCAGGCATATTATTTACTTTGAATTCTCTCTGCTTGCCTTATTGCAGTCATTTTAAACACATCAGTATAGCACGTTTTTCATACACAACAATATTTATGTATACACATACACACACAACAATATTTCACAACGAAAATACTTTTATTAAAATCATCACTCAAATCCCAAATATTCAAATTAAATGATTCATAAATTTAATACTGTATAAACCTAATCCTTTTAGTAATAACTTAAAAACCCATTTATTCTATTTTCCACCTTAACATTAAGACGTAAATTGTTGAGCGTTTTAAAATTCACATACGTATAACTATAATATATTATATCGGTTGCTAATAAAACAAAAAATACAAAATTATTGATCAGTGTGTTAGAAAATAATTTCAATCGCAAACAAGTTCAATTCAGTGTAAATAATTAAAGCAATTTAATGAAAACTTAAAATGTAGATATTTTACATGCATTATGGATTATTTTTTTCCCCTGACAGAAACGTTTTATAGCATTGGTTTGAATACTAAAAACCACCCTCAACAAATTGCTTAAGGAGGAATGTCAAAACTATAAATTTTCAATGGAAAATAATATTAATTAAACATTCGTGTTGTGAAGCAATATTTTTTTTACTAACAATTATTGAAATATTTAATATGCAATTAACATTAAACAGCAAATGATAATCAAATGAGTATCGGTCAGGACATCAGGAGCATCCAATAAAAATCTGAAAAATAAATTTAATGATACCAAAATCAATTCTTTCGGGCAAAATTAAAATAAATTATATATTAATATTAATCTTAATCTATAGCTTGTAATAGTTAAAATTCAATTTTATCTAATTAGCGTTGTTATGATTTTTATTTTTATCAGTTGACAATGCTCGCGATGAGCGAAACTAGTCTTGATAATAAACAGGTTGTGCTTTATTTTTAATATACATAAACTATCTCAGTTCGAGTCCATTCGTGTGCTCGAATGCCTGAAGATGCCGAAAGGCGAAACCCGGGTCGTTAGTGACAAAATACATGGAAGTGTACAAAATCTCAATAATCCAAACATAAACTATCATTGAAAATCAACAATACTCTATAACAATGACTTTTAAACTTAAATTTCTAGCATTTTATTCAGTCTGGATTCCATAACGTTTTGGGAAGATCAAGATTCTATAATAACATCATCATTTGCCGTATGAAGTGACATATATGTTCAATTACGCAGGGTCAAAGATAAAAACTCTAACAAAGCTTATTTTATCCCCGGGGAGGCATTATACTTGGAAGTTCACATAGTTTTCCGGATAGCCTACAAATGCAAAGCATGAATGCTAAGTTATGCTAAAATTTTCGTTTTAAAGTTTATGCGATTATTTTGAAAGACATTTGCGACAAAGAATAATAGCGTGTTTCGTTAGTTTTCTGTCAAAGTAAACAATGAAAATGTTTTATTATTTAGATAAACATTTTTCAGCTTTTATACATGTTGAAAAACTACTGAAAGTATAAATGAAAATAGTTTCGCTACAAAAATTTTCACAACGTGTGAAACAATAGCTGGTAAACAATAATATTTTTCACTCGGTTTTAATTTTTAAAGTGGCTAATAAATAATTCACTAAATTGTTAATTTTTTTTAAAAACCAGGTTTGATCCCAATGTGGAGCATATTGCCTCTTAATGGAGGTATCTCAACAAATGATTTTCTACTTTGTTAATCAGTTGCTCAACTTCTCTTTTTGGACGAGAATATAAATATCAAGATAGGGCTAAGACTTTTAAGATAGGTGGGAGGGAATTTTAGAAACTCATAAATCGATTAACAATTCAATTTATGAAAATGTCATTTATTTTTTATAATTATTATAAGCCGTTGACCACTGTACCACGTAGACATATTTTTTTATATTCATAGTGGGTATTAAATAAAAGAAATCACTTTTCAATGGAAAATTATTTTTTATACAACACTATTACAACTGCACCAGTTATATCATAAAAAATAGCTATTTTCTAATCATGAAATGGTTAAATTATTGGTGAAGTCATATGAGTTAATTCTTCTTCTATAATGTTAACTACAATATGCGGGAAAGTGACACATTTATTAAATGTCATTTAAAATACAATGATATCAAAAGCAATGATAATTATTCTGAATGAATCCGTAATAAAAAATGATGTACAAGTTTAAGAACTGTAGGTTAGTAAATGTAGAAGGTTAAAAACATGAAGTTATCATTTCGTTAATAAAATCACGCAGTGCTTAACAGTGGAACTTTATAACCTATTAAAACCCAATAAAGCATGCACGAGTAAAATAATGCGATGTTACGAAAACAACTGGGTGGATAAATGTATAACTACGTATTATGAAAACTTGTTTTAGTAATGTCTTAATTGTTATGATTTAAGACGTCAACTGAGGGCGCTTGATGGAATTTCAATATCAAATTTTAATTGTTGATATTTTGTACATTTCCATGTAAACAAACCATGTTCAAATATGTACATAAATTAACAATAGAAATAAAATGGGTTAATATTCCCATATTAATAAATTCACCTTAAAGTCAGTCAACAGAACTCACTAAATTTGGAATGATTGTATGTATGTATTTATCCTTTTTTCGAATTGCATTTTAAGACCCACAATTCTATTATAAGTGTAAAAATGACTGGTGATTCTAGCCGCTGGCAATTCGCTACTTTGTTAATGCGTTTGTTTTTCCAACAAAGATTAAGGGTATTTTCGGATCTTTTAACTCAAGTATCAGTGTGGGTTATAGAATTAATGTTTTATAATATTTTATCTTGTAAATAATATTTGGTCGTATTTGTATCTTGTATATAAACGTTAGACACAGTTTACTCTCTGTCAATTTGATTCCATTTGTGTGCTCGAATGCCTGAAGATGCCGAAAGGCGAGACCCGGGTCGTTAGTGAAAAAATACATGGAAATGTACAAAATCTTAACAATTCAAATTTGTCTTAATTGTATCATAAAATCTTATTCAAATTCATGAAACTTTCAAATAGATGATAAATATATTTCAATCTAATGTTTGATAAGCTCTAAATAATAAATACGCAATTAATTCAAACTAAGACCCGTTGGATTTTGTGTGATAATTAAAAAGCAATAAAATATCTGTACAGTGTATAACGTAGCTAAGCTTTATTTTATTCTTTAATACTTTCTGTTGCAATATGAATACATTTGGTGCGACCAACGTACAGTGATATTATTATTTTATTCCGCAATTTAATGGTTCATTTCCCATGAGAATTCTCATTGCAATCTCGCAAAGAAACAGTGACAAATATACAAAAGTGAAAAATAAAATAAAAACTTAGCTATTCTCAGAGAACTGTGGATTGTAATTTAACATTATGCCAAATTTCTCCGCTGCTAAATAATTTATTTTCCTAGTTTTTATTCGAAAGTCATATGATATATTACGACCTTTTCGACAAAAACGTTTTATGTTATTCACATATTCCATTTAAAATATAAGAAACTTTAACTATATGTTAAATATAAACCCTTTTTAATTTGAGCTTACTATACAATAAAGGCTCGTTTATATTGTATTTCATGTATTAAATAAAGCCAAAGCATTTCAATATGATGTACTGACTATTATGTATTTCATGAAAGAAACATCTCCGATTTTAAAAGTAAAAAATGTGTTCTGAAGAATGAAAAATGTATGAGTACAGGTAGTCCTCGACTTACGACTATTCGCACCTACGACCAAAAATTTTAAAAAATACTACAATTTGTTTGTTTTTTGACTTTATTTATTCTTAAACAATGTTGTAATCAGGAAAGAATTTTAACGCAATTCTTGCAGGTATAACCTTATTTCATCCACTTGCATTATAAAGCAAATTTTTATTTTCAACGCAATTGTTGCAGCCAAACCTTATTACAACCACAAGGCAAATAATAAAATTGTGTTAACAACGTTTTATTCTCTGTTTTATTTATTAAAAACCGAGGGTCGGCACGCCAATTTGCGATAATATTGTGATTATCGTTTGACAGCTACAATACAAAATTTGAAAAGTGCGCTCTGATGTGTTCAAATGTATCCGTACCATTTTTGATTGCAGTTGCTTTATTTCCACAAATGAAATTGACGCCGCTAAAACTGGTCTAAGCCGAAAAATATTTAATTTTGATATTTTGTAAGGAATTCAACTTACGATCGATTCGACTTACGACCAAATTTCAAGAACGTATCACGGTAGCAAGTCGAAAACTACCTGTATACCAAATTATTGCTTACAATAATATTGAAGAATATTTCTCATAATTTTAAAGCCATATATGAACTGTAAATCGGAAATACAGTATACACAAAGAATTAATTTATTTATTTTGAAATAATGAATATTGGATATGGGTTACTCCATTTCAGTTTCAAAGAAGCACAGGTTTCAAGTAATATTATCTTCATATATAATCATCAATTTTGTTTTGTAATTTAAATTCGTAGCTTAACAATAAAGGAAACCTATATTAGTATTATTTAATGTTTGAAATTTCAAAAATATCTGATTATTGTAGCATCGAGTACTTTTCTTCTTATTTTTTTTAAATTTGAATGGAATTAACTCTTTCCTCTTCGAACATGCTTTTTATTTTGAGTGTTAAATTTAAAATTTAAAATTAGACCTCTAAATTGAGCAAAAAACAAAATTCGTTTATGTCATGTCTTTAAAATGTGTAAGTCAATAAAATAAACAATTGCAACACATGTTATGAAAAACATATTAATGCATTCTTTAATAACATGTAATTTTGTAGTGAATGTTAAAATATTTCTTTGAATCTGATGAAAATTGTTTGTTTTTACAGCTCCTAGGTGCCAGCTCTTTTGGTCTATCATTATGGGTTCGCATGGAACCAAGCTTCAGCGAGTGGATTGACATCCTCGAAATTCACCAGTACTACATCGGCATCTATATTCTCATCATTTCTTCAATCGTCATCATCATAGTTGCTTTCATAGGCTGCGGTGCTGCACTCATGGAGAACGTTTTGTTCCTCTCAGTGGTGAGTGATTTTTATATTATTTTGAGATTTCATTACATCCCTAAAACTCGTCGATTTCATACAGATTAAGTTTTATTTCTTGATAATTAATTTAAAATTATGACATGAAAATGAGCCAATTTTTGGATGTAAAATAAGAGAATCATCTCAAAAAAAGCCTTAATCACAAGGTACATAATTTAAACATGAGTGTTTATATATTTATCGTATTCATCTCAACATAATGTTGATTCAAGATAATCTTTTTTCAATTTATTATGGTACTTAGCGTTTTAACCACCACCACCCGCAACGCGTCACACTTCTCACATGGTGTATTACACATCGTAACAACGTTATATGTGTTTTAGAATTTTTGCATGCACTCTAGTGTGCAGGAAGTTAAATAATAAAAATAAAAAATCTAGGTAATTGAGAATGTAAATTTAATGGTGAAACGCTTGATCACATATCCCTGTCGATGCAATAAATTTTGATATTGATCAACCCAGGCGTTTTGATCGCTACGTGTCCATTTAGGTTTTTTGAATGGATTTGAAAAAAATTGTCTTTATTCCAACGTCCAGAACTCAGGGTTTGAAAACACTAGATAAGAATTATGAAATGATATGGCCACAATATATTTTCACAACGATTGGACATTTTTAAAATATTAAATCACAAAAATGTATTTGCTGTGAAAAGATCCATATTTCAAATATAATAATTATACTTGCTGTCATGCTAGAAATTATGCCTTTGAATCTCACTGGAATATTTTTTTGTATAAGTGTTTAAATGAATATTACTATTTCCCCTCAAAAGTGTGATTGCATTACAAATCCTAATCCCTTTTTTAGAATACACAATTGCAATATACAATTTAAAATAGAAATATCTATAATACATATATTGCTAATTATGTAGTATTTTCCTACATAATAAAAAAGATTATTTATCAAAAACCACGTATCGTTTGGAACCAGTTAAAATATTGCTTAATTTAAAATTAAAAGTGATAGACTTCCTACTAAATATGACACGTGTATCATTTCTTTGAGAAGCATCTTCAAACTAACTATATCACAAGGTTAACACTACGTTTTATAAAATACTTGAAGCTGAAAATATCGATGGAAATAAATTTAATGCCAGTGAGCCAACAGTTCTATTTAAAATGTTATTTAATAATATTTAATTACTTTTATTTTTTTTACAAGTTTATTATAACTCTAAGCCTTTTTATTTATTTTATCATTTACTCGACGGAGTATTTATACATTATTATTAATGTTAAAACACGTGTCACAATTAGTAACAATACTGGTGGAACACCAATGTTATCAATTTTTGTTTTTAAATGAATTTCGGCAAAGTTAACGCTAAATCCATTTAAAATAGGATTGGAAGAAATGTGCATGGATTTGACCATAAGTGATTTCGGAATCGTGGACGACAAACCATCTCAAAATAACAATTTATGTTATTATTTTGTCCTTTCCCATCAAAAAAATCAAATCGATAAAAGTTGTAAGCACATTTATTGAAGTTGTAAATATTTCTTTAAGCACCGTCATTCATCATTTGAACATCAATCAAATTAAATCTAGAAAAAGCTATTTAAATGTAAAGTAGTTTTTGTTTATTACATAATATTATATCTACTATACAAAATATTCAGAAGAGAAAATCTTATAAATCCAATTCGTTTGAATTCCTTGAAAAGCTCCACAGACGATTTCCCTCAGCTTCCTCTTACCGCATTTGTATATGTGTGAACATTGAGCACATTCAAAAATGGAATAATATGACGTCATCTTCCCGCGGAAAACACTCCGTAGAACATTTACTTCATAACAATGGACCACTTTTAGAACGTGATGCTAGTATTGCTTGTATGCACGTTCTTGCGTAATTACACTTGACAGCTTCTTGCTCCGGTTGAAAACTATATGAATATTCTAATACACATAGTATTTCATTTTTTAGAATTCATCTCTCAACTATCTTTGTTAACTGCATAATCTCATTATTTAACAAACTTAAACTACACAATTTATGTTTAATATAATTTAAGACATCGACTGAAGGTTCTTAATGGAATTTTAATATCAACTTTGAATTATTGTGATTTTGTACATTTCCATGTATTTTTCATCAGATTTGATGAAAAGTTTATGTGCTGTACATATTCAGATTTTCTTAAATCAAAGTTACGACTAGTTTCGCTCAGCTTATGCATTTTTTCAACTCATATTAATTAAAACCATGTTTATAATAAAGCACACAATAATCTCATGTTACCACATATAAACCAAACTGATAGTACTGGATCACATATTATTTATCACATTTAATTTGATCAATGATTCCTTTTATTTCTCATATATTACTAATAATTATTATATGCTATTTACTATTTTTTTACTTCATATTATTATTATTTTTGAGTCATAATTTGTAATAAATATCCTTGTTTGAATTATCTTTTAGGATCACACAATAGTGAAACTAGTCCTGTTTTAAGTAAAAGATGTGAAATATGCATATTATAAGAAAAGCTTCGGCAATAAATAATTTCAACAAAAATTTAGTAATATAATATTTTTAATTATTTAATTTTTTGAACCGTTTATTTTTGATGACATTTTATGATTAATTTTGAGTAGAAGGCAGACATAAGATTTCGTTTTCATGTCTTATTAATATAATTTAAGACATCGACTGAGGTGCTTGATGGAATTTCAATATCAAATTTGGATTATTGAGATTTTGTACACTTCCACGTATTTTGTCACTAACGACCCGGGTTTCACCTTTCGGCATCTTCAGGCATTCGAGCACACGAATGGACTCAAATTGTCAGTTGGTGGAAGTGTACAAAATCTCAATAATCCAAATTTTCTTATTAATATGTTTAAAAATGAGGAAATATTATCGTTATTCCCTTTAAATAACTTTCATAATTAATTCAGAAGATAATTTTTGTGTGTTTTGAAGGACTAAAACTCACAAAAAAACATGATTCCATGCCTTCTTAAGGTAACGAGTAGATTTTAATAAACTTTTACTTGAAAGCAAATTTTTTTAAATTTAAATAAAAACTCACGGAAGTTTTAGCAACGTAGATGCGACCAAGTAAATTGCCTGTGTATATCCTGTGTGGAAGGAGGCGTAAATGCACGACTAGATATTCATTGTAGCTAAAAGTATGTTAAACGTAGATACGTAGGATATATCAGGAAACCTTAATGCTTATTATCCGTTACGCCCGTTGCCATCCATATACGAACACATTTCACGGAAGCTTGACTGTATTGCGATGTACTCCACTGCAATTTCAGGGATGAGAGATCACCGTGGAAAAGTTTATTAATATGACATTGATAAGCAACACAGAAAAAAGAAATAATCTCTTAATATATCAGTACTGCAGATTGAACAAAAATACAAAATAATTTGCAGATGTTTCTCACACATTCTATTTTGCATGTTGGGTAACAAATTTCGATTTGAATATTTTTTTACTAAAATTAGCCAGTAGAACAAAATCGATGAACACAATTATTTTCATATTGTAAGCTTTCACTCAAATTATGCACAGGTGAATGTTGAATCACGTTTTCTTTCTATGAAGGATTTTTTTTGCAAAAACTTTATTTAATACTCAAAATTATGGAAATTGTGTTAAACATTTACTTATGTAGTATAATTGAATTCAATAAATACGTTGAACAAAGTATTAAATTACTGAAAATATTCTTTCCGATATAAACATCTAAGTAAACCTTCGAATGAAGACCAAATATTTTCAATATTAAATATAATAGAATATTGAATACATAAAATCTTTTTTATTTTCAATAGTTCTTTTAATTTAAGACATAAATGCGTAATATGAATATTATGTTATAATAAAATATTAAGTTTCGTTTCAATTGAGAAGAATCTATCCTTTTGAATAAAACAGTTTTTTAATACGTGTAAGTAGAAAAATAATATATATTTTTGTATAACACACACTTTGCCACAGGTAGAATGACCCAAAATAAATCATATTGTTAATGAACAATTTAAAACCATGATGCTCTTCAGTCAAAATATAATTGTTTTGAATACAATACAATGTTACATCATTACATGGCTGGATTAGTTCAAAAAATACGAAGCATTAGCTATATACAATACGGTTTTTGTTAGCCCCTGTGAATAAGCATACAAAAATTTTCCTCGGCGTGCCGAATCTTTTGCTTTTGTAAAACTATTTTTAGCGTTTGTGCTTTTTGAAAGCGGAATTTTCTCGGTAATTTTGTCTGTTTATGCACCCTCGTGGAAGGTTTTTTTCCACCACTATACAGGAAAATTTAGTCATTTGCTTGTTTATTAAATTATGCAGAAATATTCTAAATTGAAGTCAACGGGCCTTTGGGCTTTCTCGAAAATGTGAAAAATTGCCGCTATTTATTATTCGTAATTACGCTGGCTTGCAAATAAATATACACACGTATTACTTATTTTGCTATACAATAACAGTCTTGATTAAATGAAATTTAATATTTCCTTGTTACCCAACAATCGGTTAAAACACAATTTAATGAATTGTAATGTTTTATAAAAAAAATAATTTACCTGTTTTTTTTACGTTAAAATCATTATGAAAATAAATAAAACATTATGTACGTAGTTACTTTCAAGGTTTTAACTGGCAATTCTGAGTGAAAAATATACACCATTTTTTGTACCACTTCTACATGTTTATAATGATCAGGACCGGCTTAACTTATCACGAGCATTATCAACTGATGATAATGTTCAGTTGTATTGTATTAAAATTATATATATAAGTATTTGCTAAGTCTATTTTGCTTCCTTAGATTCAACTAAAGTTTAGTCTGTAGATCTCATCAATGTTCACACATACACAACCAGTGGAATAAAAACGTTTTAAATCTATTTATAAAAAAAAATTGGGAAGACACCGTATTTCGATTAATTGTAAGTGGTAATAATTAGATGTTTTATCTCAGCCATTGAAAATGAAATAACTCCAGGATTAAAACACTTTTAATTTCTGCATTGTAAACTGTGAAAGTCTGAAATATTGATATTTCTTGTTCATAATAAACAAAGACAACAATCGAAAATCGATGCAAACACTAACGTCCTACCCCACGTGGAAAGCGTGAATCCCAAAAGCTTTAAGTCGCATTGAAGGTATGGTAAGCTCCATTCTTACATCTCTCTAAGGACCATAATCCCATACTAGGCAGGTACTTGGGGCACACAATTTTGTACTGAAAATCTCCGAACAGCCCTAAGTGGGCTCAATCCGTTTTTCGGTTCCTTATATTCGATTTATGCATGTGAATTTTGTATAAGAAACCTCAATCTTAGTGGTTTTATTTTTATACAAGATTAACAGATCTCAAAATCCTTCTATGAAAAGAGTAGTATGAAAATGGAATATTAGAAATTGAATATAATTTATATTTTGTTTTATACATGATATCGACGTTTTAGTGCAAAGATGTTGTATGCCCAGTTTTGCTTGTTTTAATAAAATCGAATTTGAAGATTTGAAGAAGATTGAAAATATAAGTGAAATTGACATAATATTATAATGCATTTTAATGAAACAAAATCTCCTAAAATACCCTATTCGGACATACGATATTTTTACAGCATAAAGATATAATGGAGACGAAATTTTCGTGTTTTGCTGAATTTCGATAAAAACTGGACATACAATATCTTTGCATTAAGAAAGCGATATATTTTACCACATGACTAAAACTGTTTTTGGCAGCCTCCTTTGTCTTTTTTTAAACCATTTCCAGTTCAATGTGAAGTATATTGACCCCTAATTGAGGTTTCTCAATAGATTTTTTTTCAACGAAAACTTCTTGTTACTTAGTGTCTCAACCTCTGTTTTTCGAAGAGAGTAAAAATAGGACTAGGACAGAAAAAGTGGTTAGCTAATAGCTCTCGCTACACTTCGCTTTAAGGAACAGAAATCCAATAATCGATTGAATAAACAATTTATGAAAGTGCCCCTACTGGGACTCCGACCCATTAGCACCACAATCAAAGTCAACAACGTTGACCACTGGAGCACGAACCGAACGTTTAGTCTAGTCTAGTAAGTGATAAATATTTTTATCATGTTTGCTGTGATTTCTACTTTCAGTTCACTACGTTTATTCCCTTGTCAAACTACTAGTTAACTAGCTTTACATTTTGAATCTAAATTCCTTGCACAGCCATATTTTTATGTTAAATAATTAAAATTTCTTTATATTAAAAATTAACCTTCGCTATTCAACAATTCGATTTTCTGAATTGATTATCGAAGCCTTTGTATAGAGCCTTTCTGAAATAATTATCTATCATATTTAGTCTATTTTGTATCTGCACAGGATACAACTTCCTAGAAACCGGCTGTGTGATTTTGATTGCTTAGAAATCTTGCCATAAGGTTGTTTCTACGGCCAGCTCGCTTCCGTTTCCGCTTGCCGGAAATGTGGTTCGTGTGACAACAACACCAAGCAATTGTTTTAGTTCAGGCGTAGTGGTGTTTTGGACCTTTCGATTGTCAACCATAGACAGACAAACAACCTTAAAAATATTGCATTACAGAATAAATGCAACACATCTATAAAAAAATCCTAATTAAACTTTCTGAGGAAATCTGAATGTAATATACTTGCGTTATTTTCTCGTATATTTTAATAAAATAATTTCATTAAATGAGTGGCTTATCATTTTGACACACTTATATCCACAATATCTGGTATACTATATAAAGACGTATTTCTGAAAGCCGATGCTATAGTGGTTTTAATATAAACCCTAAATTTAATAGTCTGTCATATAAAATCAAAATTCATGTTTCCAAACCTTTGATAAGGTCAAACTTGACGTAGAGATCAAAAACGTTAACTTTAGTCACATTTTAGTCTTTGAAACAACAGATGTTAGTAAGGCAAGTATTTGATGGTGGCGCTAAGACCTGACTAGTAAAATATAATAGTATTTATGTTGAACGTTATACGTCTTAAAAAATTTCAAACCTCAGAGTCCCGAATCGATTGAAGAAATTTTCCACCAAACTGATATAATATAAATTATAATAGCTTCTTTTTGAGAAGATTCGCTGTTGTGTGAATACAAATAGAAGTATTATTATATTAAATTTTGTGAATTACCTAATATAAGAAGCGGTGATGAAACCATTGAACCGATCAAATAAAAAATCCCATATTGAAGTATAAATATGTTCATTTTATATTTTTACTCTTTCTGTAAGTATTGATTCTAAGTCATTAGTTGGTATACTTTAAATAAATTATTGAAAGGGAAATTTTAGATTTTGTAATGCAGATAAACGATGAATTCATTGACTTGGAGTACGGATAACCGAAAGGGGAAGAAATTAAAAGATTAAAGGAACTATTTACATATAATTTAGGTACTTATCTCAAAGCCCTTATTCGCTTCCAAGAATTACCGAAAATATAATATTAAATTAAGTTTTTATTACCTGTAAATATCAAAATTCACTACTAATGAATTAATTAAATCTACCTACCCCTGAATTCCTGCTATCCGTCGTTTTCGGATCAGACCAAACCAGGCGAATTGTGTTTTTGCTGAGAGGCCGAATTAATTTTGTGGTTCCCGAAACATTCGTTTCACGACCGTAACAATCCACAGGCTACTGGCGCTATCTGAAATGTTTAAAACTTACATATGTTACAGAATTATACGCATACAAATTATATGAGGAGTGTTTTATGTTTAATTGGATCGGCAATCAAAAGTATTCGAATATTTTATTTGATGGCGTTGGTAATCGATTAAATAAAACTTATTTTATACAATGAAAGAAAAATACACAATTATTTCAGTCGAATAATAAAAAGTTAGTTTGTATAATTTTGTAAATAAGTATATTAAGCCTAGACTCACTTATCAAACCTTCTAATAAACAAAAGACCTTTAAAATAAGTGTTATTTAATAATAACTTTCTTGTCAGCAATTCGACACTAAGGGACGGGTAATTAATTTTTCACGTCTTAAATTTGAAATAAATGTCACTCGATCTATCTAAGTCACATTGTCTTTTCATTTTAACGATATTGCATATTTTTTAATGTAACAATGTAACGTTATAAAACAACAAGAAGATAAAAGTAATTGTGAAATTTGATTTAGAATATCTGTACAAATATATCAATCGTCCATTTCATTGGTCAGACAACTCCAAAATAATGAAATTTGAGTTGAATATGCAGTTATATGTAAAATTTTGCATTTTATCTGATTTAGTAATCAGATAGCTGAAAAATGATTCCAAAAAATGCTTTTACACATACCTTTCTAAAGAATTAAACGTCTTGGGCCAGTGTAAGAGTAATTCAAAATATTCTTCTATCAAATAAACTTGGAAAGTATCTAATTGTTACACCTGTTTATAAAATGTATAAAACTCGAGTACAAGTCAATCATATTTCATTTACGGTGACAGTTTGAGTATTGCTCTAGCATTATCTCAATATGGGTTATTTAGAGATGTCTAAGTAATCTACTAGAGGATTGATCTGATAATAATAGCTCTTTATATTTCTGAAACGCTTTCAACTAAACTACAACTACTTAAATAAAATTTCACTTTAGACTTCATACTTAAAAGTATCATATATTGTTCGTATCGACTATTCATAAAAGAGCGATTTCCAGTATGATAAGTAGATCCCAATAACACTTTGAAAATGTCGTTTATTTCCGAGTCCCGATTGAAATACAGGGAAGGGTATTTTTTTAGGTGCCTCTCTCAACGTATAAAAGTCCAATCGGCCGAGACGGTGTATCGATAATAGGTCACTTGAGAATTTAGATTAAACTTTATCCCAAAGTGATCTCATCAATGAGCCATTTATAGCATGAATATTTAGTAGCCCTTAAGGAATATTGCTACTCATTTTAAATCATTAATCTCAGTACAAAATAAAATGAATACTATTTGTAAGATTGTCCTGAGTAAGATTTTTTATTTACACCAGTATTTTACAATATATAATATTCTATATTTACAGTATTTTAATGTTTGCAATAATATTTTTGGTGACTGGGATACATAAACATAATTATTATAACATAATTAGTATAATTTATTATGAAAACATTGAATTGTAGGATAAGTTTAAAAATAGTTGGCCTACAACTTTTTAAATAAGGTAATAATATCAAATTATTTAGTTCTTCAAGAATAGTATCCATAGACAGAATCAGACAATCATGTTGTCATATTTCTGACGACGTTATGAAACCGAAATAGCTATCAAATAATTTACAGTCTTCTTCTTCTTATATAAATCAATACTTTGAAATTTTTTATTGATTATAATGTAGTGCTACTAAGTAAATGCCGATTCATCAACATACAGCGCACATTTTCTATGGATTCGGCGGTAATTTTGTGGAAGTTCATTTTTGATATAAAATTAAAATTGATGACTTAGTTATACCACTTGATTTATCACTAACATGACGCGTTTCGCTTTTCTAAGAAGCATCCTCGGACCAACCATATCGCAAGGTTATTCACCTCTAAGGTAAACTATGATTCTAATTGTTACATTAAAAATTAAGGATGGGGTGGGTTTTTTTTCCATTCTACTGGACGTGGGGAGGGGGTTAGACATAAAAACAATCACTTTTTGCGTGAAAAATATTAGTTAAATGAAAATAATGTTCATTCGAATCAGACAATATCTTCCAATTTGAACGTACAAAACATTTACAGTTATTATAATGATTATATATGCATGAGATACACGTTTTGCTTATGATAAATTAACAAAAAATAAAAACTGGACATAAAGTATCTTTTCATTATAAAACTGATTGGTAAGCTTAAAAGTGGTGTTTTAATTAATAAATAAATCAATGATTCAACAATTAAGTAGATTTTTTTATAAAATTTTGGTAAAATTGATTAAAAGTGCTCATGCAGAATTCAGTAGTACTTATTAGAATTAATTTTATCAAAGTTCATAGTCAAAAAGTTATTATCATGCATATTGCTACAATAAATATATCCAATATGGCGTAGACGCTGTATAACATTTCGTAGAGGCTCATAGAGGCAAATCGTAGCTTCCTGATTTATGTCCCTTTTGCGGCTCGTAACGCCCACAGGCTATTGCAGGATTTTATTAGCGTAGCCCCAGAGTGAAATGGAGTTAACGTAAATGAGCATTAATTGTGGAGGAAGTTTCGGCAGCGAACAATCATAATTCTATCAGCCTTAATTTCGTCGAGTCGGCTCTAACTTGTAGTAATTAAAATTGTGTCGTTTTATAGGCGACAGTTAAAAGGATTAGTTGATGCATTGGCGACCATTAATAAAGTTAAAGACTTACATAGTTAATAGAAATAAAATTATTTTGTATAATTACACTACTTTGAAATCAGCCAGCGATAAAAATAAGAACTTTCCTGCATTTTCTGTGAAATATCAAGAAGGATTTTTTTTTTGTTAATTCTAATATTATATATTCAGGTCCGTGGTGCAGTGTACAACGTCGTTAGCTTTGGCTACGGTGCTCACGAGCTCAAATCACAGAACGGACAGTTTCATAAATTGATTTTTCAATCGATTACTGTTCGATGACATGGATGTTTATGTTGTCTCAAATACTGTGAGAGTGATAGTTAAAACTTATATTATACTTACATAGTATAAACTTTTCATTTTCAATGTTTAGTCTGTTTGTCCTTGGGCTCCCTTTGTGGACTTTGTTTTAGTACCCGAGGCTCCGATAGCTAGTAGACATGTAAGCCAAGCAAAAATGTGTGATGATTCAGTTAGTGATTTATTTTTGAATTAATCCATTGTTATTTATCCGAGAGCAACAACGTATTAAATTCTATAAAAATTAAGAAAATATCAGAACTTTGAATCGTAACTGGACCTAAAACCAGAAAATCCCGTTATTTTTGTCGAAACGAAAAACGGAAACGAACTGCAAAAATATTTTTTTTTTTGGATTGGTACATGTTTAAATACGTACAGAAAAATCATGATTCGGTGACTCATAATCGATCTCATAATAATTCTCATAATTTACAGGTAATATATTATTTTGAAAATGTATGGCTACAGCCATGCAGTGCTTGCAGCATTTCCATTGGTTTCAGAGCGTGGCGTCGGGTTTTCATATAAGTACCACACATGTTCTAAATTATGTTAGAATAAAAATTTTAATGCAAATAAAAATATTTAAAAACGACAATCGAAACGAAAAAATAATCGTTCAAAGCCCTGGAAACAAATGTATCGAAATCTCTGAATGAAAGTTTCCCTCGTTGGGTCAGAGAAAAGATTACTTTTAACAATAGTAATTTAATTCTTGGCAATTTAATGTATCCCACAGTAGTTTGTAGATTAGAAGTACTGGGTGCAGGTACCATCTTTGGCAGAGCTCCGTCGTGGTGGTCCTTAATCCGCTAAAAGGGTCTCACAACCCTTCGCCTAACGCCGGCTTAAAGTTGCAAATCCTCTTTCAAATGTTCGTCACTTACTTAATAAAATCATTATTACGGTCCTTGCATAATATGCACAAATACACATCCCTAAAAGATCAGGACGTCTGTTGAAATCACATAGAAAAGCATGCACCGTGAATCCTAACAAATGTTAATATTATAAAGTCAACTCTCTGATATATTGTAAATAATGAAAAAATATTTTTTTTATAATAAAAGTAGTTTGGCAACGGCTGTTTCGTAAATATTTACGAAAGATATCGACTGATGGTGCTTGAAATTTCAATACCAAATTTTAATTGATCAAATTTTGTACATTTCCATACGTTTCGTCACTAACGAAACGGGTCTTGCTCTTCCAACATCTTCATGCATTTGAGTACATTGATGAACTCGAACAGTTTGTTAGTAAATAGTTTATTTCGTAAAAAATATTATAAAGTCTTTTAAGAATTTTAATACTTATTTGATAATAATTACTTTTAATCTTAATTAGAAAAAAATTGAACATACAAACTTTTACAAACTCATAGAATTTTGTAATTGCAGAATGTTATAAGAAATTAGTATCATTAAAATATGATATGGGAAAATATAACATAGATTTAAAATTGGTAGGTTTCGTTAGGGTAAATATCATATGACGTCAATTGAAAATGCTCGCAATTAGGCAAACCGGTTCTGATCATTTCATAAAACTGTGGAGTCTTTAGTGTCTAATATTATATTGAAAATATTCATTCGTGGTATATATTTCAGAATTTTATTTGATTTGGAACAAGCGCGAGAAAAACATACAATTATAAGAAGTGGAGTACATATTATAGACTTTATAACTATACACTTTTTACTACACTGATACGTTTTGTGTATATACAGAGAGAGGGTCAGTGTATTAGTATGTATGAATCGCGTGATCCTAGAACCGTGGAGTGAGATCTCTAGCCCAGTCGTGGATAGAAGTTATAAAGATTTATTTTTATTCGTTTTATTTAAAACCAATCATTTTTTTATGACAGTGTTTCATTTTTATAAATACAATATAATGCGTTTGCACCAAGAATTATTGACAGTTACCACTTTAAAAGTGATTTAAATATTACTTTTTTATTTCCAAGAGATCTGCAGTTGTGATTAATATAATTCATTGGGACTATGTGATGTAGTGGTAATAGTTTTACCCTAGCGTTCAGGTAAGCTTGGGTTAAAGTCTCGGCAAGGTCAATATTATTTTTAATTAAATTTTATATCTTTGATATGGATGTTTGTGACGACGCTTCGTCTGGAATTGATATCGATTGAGTTATAGAAAAAATCTTACATGATTTAAAAATATCTGGTACATCGGTTGTTAGCTGTAATGCAATAAATTTATTAAATAATTTATAATATAAATACTAAAAAAACATAGTTAGGTTATCGACAAAAAGCAAAATATCATATCTATTTGAAAACCATAACTACTAAGAGAATCTAAACAATACGAACACGTGCTTTAAAACCTCTATCAAAAGAAAAATTTGCATACGTCGAATGATACGCGTAAATTCAACCCTCAAAATGCTGCATTGAATATAAAAGCATTAAGACTGGTGTGGGGTCAGAGATTAACCGTGCGTACATTGCCTTTTCTAAACTGAAACGCAAACCGTTAATCTGACTTTTAAATCGCATCACGTATAAAAGCATAGCTTTTGGCTATAGGGTGTTTTTGCACCCCCGGTCAATTTTGTATGCCAGAAATCGAAACCTTTGTCCAATTTGTACTTTATCCACATGCACTGATCTAATTCGGCTAGTCACAATTTATGTGGTCAATTTTTCAAATTTTGCATGTCTCTTTTTATGGCGTGGAGTAAAATGGGTTTGTTTAGATGCGTACGTGACTTGAAAGGTAAAAAATATTCAAGCGCCGATTCAACCCCTTTTACGCGTCGATCATCTTCTAATTTATGATACAAATTTTCACAAAAGTGCTTTGAACTTTTGTAGGTTTAGCTAACGCCTCGAAAATATGATTGGCAACACCAATAATTATCTTTAGGTAAGTACCAAAAACAGAAAATAAAAAAATCTATTCATAATTTTCAAAAAACTAAAATAAAACATTTAGCTAAGACTATTTTTGCATTACATCTCCTTCGCCAATCAGGTCAACCGTTTAAGGTTATCTTTAAAAATTCACCTTTAAGAAGATTTTTTGAAACTGCTTGTTTGAAACAACTCAAAATATTTCAAATTTGTGTAAGCTGGTTGAAAGGCCGAATTGTGCTTGTGAATACAACCATCAGAACGCTAGCCACGTTTTGTGAGTGCTCCAAGATGAATACAAACGAGTAGAGCTGTTTGCTGTAGTCCGTCCTAATACAGGCCCAATAGGCCAAACTGACTTGATCCCAACTAAAGCCTTTGAGACATTCGATACTTTTACAACATTACATAGGGATCAGGATGATCTTGATTCCTCTTTAGATTCAATGTGGAGCAAGTAACACAATATATTTTTTTTCTCAATTTTTCTTTTCTTAAGCACAATAGTGAATGGTCAAAATATTAGTGCCATGCAGCTCTGTATCGATTCAAGTACATGAAAAGTAAATTCGGTTATTTTCTTGAACGTTATTGCGCTATGTAAGGTGGTAGTGAAACAGTGGCTTCATACACATAATGGGTGGAGGTGGGTCAAGAAATACATTTTTGTTGATAAAAAAAAATTATTTCAGATAGGTTATTGACTGAACTGAAAAGAAATATTTACAGAGCAATAATTTTTGGAGTTTTTAAAATGAATGAATATTTTGAAATGAATATTGTTTTTGACGCCCAACCGTTTTTTATTGGTGGTGATCACGTTACGTTTCGAAACGTCTGGAAATAATTTGACAAGACCATTTAAAAGAATCATTGATTTCAAAAACAGCATATTTAAAAGTTGTTATGCTGTTGTAAATAAAATTTATTCTTACATAATACACCAATGAGTCAAATTGTTCTGCTAAACCGTCCAAATAAATTTGCTTCCGATAAATTACAATTAATTAATTATAATACCCAACGGGTGAAGTTGCCTTATCAGCCACGCATTCGCACCGGAAATCTAATAGTATAACGAAACAAATTAAGTCGTAAAACTTCACACTTTAATTTGTAAGGCGACTTATTTAGTCGCGACTTGCCGTTATCGTCTGGTCGGCTGCTATTTACGATAGTCGCGTAAGCCAGTCCGGAAATTTCATAAGGCATTAGTGCAGCGAGCGTCAAACCTTTTACTATTCCACTACCCTGTTACACTAACAACAAATGAATTTCATCAAGGCTATTTATATGAAATTGAGTGTTATTACAAAGTATATCTAACAATTCATTCAATTTACAAATAATCAACCAAATTGTAAACAAAAGTACCTGTTACAAATCGATAACTACTTATCTGAAATCCAAAACTTAATCACACTAAAAACCAATTGTGTGATAAAATATAATGATTTTCATTAAATTACTTATTTAGGGTTACTTATGAATAAAACAAAAAACCTAGTATATGTATATTTTTAATAGAACCGTTAAAAATAATAAAAAACCGTTGTTTTATGATGTATTCATTCAACATAATTAAGGAATTATTGTGCATGCTAGAGTTTCTGCTGTACAGTTTGAAATTTCATTGCATTAGTGCTTTGAATATTAGTAACGACCATACTGCTCCCCGTATACAACCTTAACGCAAACTACTGTCTGGCCATTTCCACAAATAAGGGTCAGAAGACACGCTCCATGCAAATAATTCCCCTGCAAATAGTAATAATCATTTTATGCTGTGCGTTTTTATGCATTCTGTTAATAGCAATCAAACTGAACGAATAAACTATTTATATTCAATACACTACAACTGGAGAAAGGACAAAGGGGAGATAATTACATGCAATGTATTGATCAGCAGTAGAAAAGCAGAAATAAATGTTCGAAAATATCAGAAAAGTTAAATGCCATTCTAATTAGTAAAAAACTAAATAATATAGTATTCTTCATTCAAATAATGCTTTTTGACAGGTTGAGAATTCAAACGATTCGTAAAATTCACATAGAAAAGTTGTTTCGTAAGGAATCATCATTTCCGTTCCGGTTAGTATTAAAAAATGGAATGCAATAGTAATTATTGCGCAAAAATTACTAACCGTATATCTATATTTTTTAAGGTATTAACGAGCGTTCCAGTTCGTGAATTTTTTCATTTCAATCCCTGAAAAAAAAGTTGATTAAATTCTTACATTCATAAAATCTTTAGTTCTTCACTCTATTTTAATTATTTTTATGAAAAATTTAAAAATTCTATTTAAAGCTTAATTAAATAGATTAGGTCTTGAATAACAATAATTTTTGTTTTGACTTTGAAGGAATATTTTTTTTACTGTACACATTTACCAAATAGGGTATTTAATCAAATGAATATAAAGCAAATCCCGAGAAAAAAATTAATAAACGAAATATATGAAAATTATTTTTGAACATATTTTTGAATTTACTGTGTTTGTTTCAAAGGAATGATGTACAACATAAC
Source organism: Himalopsyche phryganea (assembly GCA_022494535.1). NCBI lineage: Eukaryota > Metazoa > Arthropoda > Insecta > Trichoptera > Rhyacophilidae > Himalopsyche > Himalopsyche phryganea. The sequence continues at coordinate 2,134,376 of JAGVSL010000054.1, read as the reverse complement.
AGTTCAGAAACTTTGTTTGAAAAAAACTAATATACACAATTGAGTAGATGGCCTTTCAAACATTCATGGTATTGTATTGATCAAAGATTGAAGCTTGAAGGGAAACATTTACACTGTAAGTATTTATTCCATTGCGAACATTTCAGATGGCATCAGATATATCCAAGCATATTCCATTCATAGACTTCCGCCATAGCACGCAGCGGAAAATTCTTTACACAGAAATACCCGTACATGTTTCGCATTGACGCATGACATAGAATAAGTTTCGTAACGTCTATTTCAAATTGAATTCCGATAGAATGTATGCAGCGATGATGAAATTCGCGGAAGCGCATCTGGCATGTGCATATGTCACATTGCGGATGATTCCCATTCAACGAAATGCATTTTGTTTTACATGCCGGATTATGTTTATGCAAGTACAGTCAAATGCACTCAGGTATCTGGTGTATCATGTAGTGCAATTATGGTCCAATACATCTCTGGGGTACTTTGCTTTGATCAAAATTTCTCATATTGCCTTCATTGTAGTCACAATTTAATTGCAAATAACACCATAATACATAACGTAATAAAAAATAAAAAGACTCTCATAGTTGTAAGTTAATTCAAACATTTTGAAACGAAATTAAAACTAACTTTTTTGTAAAATGATTTAGTAATTATATAGGTTAACAATTAAACCATTAAAGGGTAGTTCATAAATATTCATAGATGTTTATAAATAATTTGAATAAATAGTCCTTTCCAATTCTACTATTTGTCAAATGAAAAGTTTCATTTGATGCTCGCAAATGATCCTGAATATATTATATGAATTTACTTGGTATAACTCTATTATATAAAGTAAACATTGTAACGTATTTAGAACCACAAGAATTAAAATATATAGTTAATAGCCATCACGCCATTATCACAATAAAATGTGTTATATGTAATATATATTTTTTAAATATTTTGTAACGTAATCTTCTTAAAAACATATATATAATTCGTATGATTGCTCTTGTGATACTTGTTATTTATTTATTTCAACTCTACCTTTTATTATGGCTCCAGGTTTTTTAAATTGAAATTTTCATTTTAAAAGCTTTCGCATAAACCGTAAAAGCTGGTGAATGTCAAAATATAAATGCTTTTGAAATTCATAAATGCAATCTCTTAGAACGAAATCTATATTACTTGACATATTAAGTGCAGTATTTTTATTGGTCGTATAGTTAGAATACTGCGGTACATAGATGACATTTATTGAATGTTCAGCAACGAAGAAAGGTTGTCTATGAAGAAATCCAATTTAAGCCATTGCGCAAGAACAACATACGTTTACTTCCATAACATATAGTCAGTTCAAAAACATTTCATATGACGTTTCTATTCCTCCCGTTTGTCAGGCTATTAAAGATGTAGCTAAAACAATTTTCATTCTCCGCATTGAATAAGAAAAATCTCATCGAGAAACGCCGTGCGGTAAAAATATATGTTATACTCAAACAAATATAATTGCATTGTTGGAAATTTCTCTTATATAGGTAAAAATAGCAATATATTTTGTTCTACAAAAATGTCTTCTTTGTCATCAATCTTTCAATATGGTTATGTAAATCTAGTTTTAACAAGCAAACGCTAATAAAAGCAGTGATTTCGTTTTTTTACTTAAAACATATGCTCCTCATTTTAATTTGATGGTAATTAATTTCGCAACTATAATTTTGGCAGATGGCTTTATCCCGAAATAATTATCAATTATTTATTTATTTTGTTGATATTAATCATACTTCTTCATCTTTATTTTAGAAATCGTTGTAGTTTTTATTTTTTTTAGTTTATATTAAATAAAAAATGAAATGAATAATCTAACAATTTATGTCTTGTTCATATTGTGGAAAATTTATATTGACATACTAAGAAATTAGCAATAATTGTTAATTTAAATGAAAGTGTGATATAAGATTTATACCAACATAAAAGCCTTTGTGGTCGAGAGAATAGAGCATTACCATAATGATCAGATGGTTCTACACCCGGCAAGATCAATATCAAATTTAAAGTTTTAAATTTAATATTGAGACTATCGGCATTATTTATCATACCTTTTATCCGTGAGTTGATCTCGAGTGATTTAAAATATCTTGCATATTGGTAATTAAAATGCTATAATTTCAAAAAATTTAAAACTAGCAATACCTGAGGTGGTGCAGATTTTGTTTACCATGTCCGGTTTCTAATCGAAGCAGAGCCAATACACGTTGCCTCCAACTGGCCACCATCAGCTTCTTTGCTTCCAAATCATTCCAGTGTCCCAGCTCTTCACCAAGTGCTTTTTATAGGTGGTTTTCAGCAGCCTTCAAGGGCGACTGAACATGATGTAAGTTACATATCAAATATGTATCCATGTTTAATATGCACGTCAATAAGATTGTATTGAAAGTATCTTTTTTAACTGTAAAAATCACTTAATTTCCCTGCACACATTGTTAAACAATATCAATTGTAACTTATGACTCATAAACAATCAGAAAACACAACAACCTTGCATTTTTATGTTGTGCTCTAATCGCCATGTATTATAATATATAACAGTATTATATCTACAAAGGGTCACCCCTTAATCTGTGAATGTAGGTAAATGCTTAAGCAAAGTTGCTCTAAAATTTTTTCCCTTGAAAAACATTAGTTTATTATAAAAATTATATAGTGTATTATAACAGATTCTTCTAAAGCCACTTACTATTAAATAATTTTAACGTCTCATACAAATATCAGCGTCTGCTTTCGAAATAACTGTTCATCAAAATTACTTAGTAAGAAATTTTCAACCACTCTCAATAAGGGTAGCAACGGAAGAAGCTTTAAATAAGATGATAGACTTAAATCCCTCCGAGGCTGTCCGTCTACTGATAATTTTCAAATTAATACAGAGACAAGAGAGGCCTGATCCCATTCTTAGGTATATAATAATTAATTGTCGGATGATTAATTAAGACCCTTCGTGTGAAGTAACTTCCCTTAGCGAGTGGCAAGTTTGTTATTGGTTAGCTAACCTAACGTTCCATTAACGAAACAAATTGTCATTTAAGATTTTATTTGTACATTTTAAAAAATGTTTTCATATCCTACGCATGAATATTCTGACCTGATATAAACTATTCATAAAACAGGCTTTGGTAGTTAGATATGAATAATTATTTTTCATCCACTTCTATAGTTATCATTATTTTATAATACTATTTTTACTTAAAGTTATATTCTAATCGTAAGTGATATCAATCATAGCTTCCAATTATATAGATTTTGATAAGTTTTATTTCACACTTATTTTATTATTTTTTGTACAATATTATTATTAAAAAAGCAAAAAAAACAGAACTAATAAATTTGGCAATGAGTTTGATTGAAGTCAGCATTAATAGTTGACTCTTACGCAATTCTGTTAAAAAAATTACTGAAAAATCTGATGATATCTGATTTAGTTAGCTAAGTAAAAATATTGATAAAAACTTTAACCAGTATAATTGCATACTATTTATATTTTGAACTACTTATTACTATTTACATTTTTGAGGAAGTCTATTAAAAAAATAAAAAGGATATTCATTTTTATTTTGACATTTATCATCAAATTAATTTTATTTATAAAAATGGAATTTGTAGCACTGATTTTAAAATTCATAAAAATGTGATAAGAATCAAGTAAGGTCGGTGAGGTAACGTTTTCAGATGAACTTAGAAAACTTGGTCCTAGTCACATTGTCACACGAAAAATTTTTTTTTTTTTTTTTAATTCTTCTTTAACATTATAAGTAAAATGTCATTTCACCAGGAATAAACATTTAAAATCATTAGTAAGCCGAACTAAAAATTTGAGAGAACTGGTTTCAAAAACATGTTTTATCTTCCCTGATGGCAATGTTCTGGTTTCTTACTTTAAAATTGTGAATCGTTAAAATTTTAGATTCGTTTTTAAGGAAAATTTTGTGATTAAAAGTAAACATAGCAGTAAAATGTTAGAATGAGATGATTTTCTTTGTCTAGTTTAATTTAAGACAATAACATTTGTAATACTGGCTTCACTCCAGTAAGTAATAAGCTCCTATTCGTTCAAAAGCTGACACTTAACAAACTTTACACAATATGAAGTTATTTTAATAGCTATAATCTTTGAAATGTCGTACAGGAGTCATTGCTACGCCGAGTTTAAGCGCAGTGCTACGACGAATCGTAGACGTGAAATGATCCGCAACGATGCAATACAAATAGAATGCACTCTCCTTGAAATGCCATGCGTCTTAATGAGGTTGTAAAAGCGGGGGATTTAGTGTTATTGCTCTTAATAGCATGTTGTTAGATGCGGGCATGCCCGATTGCTGTACCTGCTATCGGCAGTAAGTATAGCAATTGTTTTGCCAAGATGTACGCCCAGTTATTTGTCTCACTTACTCACAGAATGTAGTAAAACTCGCAAGCAAATAAATATTCCATATAGATGAACAACGTTGAATGTTAAATCAGTTCAAAATTAAGCTGATTTCAAACGTATAAATAAAGAAGAGGTTATATTATTATGACAATAAGTTTTATATACATTAGTAAAATACTCACTTGAATTTCAGAAAGTTTCTTATTTATATTTCCTAACAGGTCGCAATCTAAATGTATATATGACGACCTGTTTTCATATTAACATCTGCAATTGTATAGTCATATATTTCTTAGTGAGCTTGAATTAAGATTTTGCTTTTTAAATTAAATATTCGAAATCTTATATTTTAAATGCGAGTATTTCCAAGACAATTAATATTTGCGCAGTAAAAATGATCTACAAAATATTACGGAAATATTTTAGGTATGTAATGAAATATAAGTTCAATAATAATTATTATTCAAATTTATGTTTTAATATGAAAATTCAAGTCAAAAAAAATTTAAAGGTGTTCAAAAGTTGTATGTATTACAACTTGTCAAAACTTCTTAAATCGTTTACTAAGTATAAATTCCTGTAAACAACAGTTTTTAAAATTGTTATAGTAGTTTTATTATTTTTTCACAGAGAACTTATCTCAAAATTATACCGACAGTTTCACCCTTTCAATTGTAATAATTTGAGAGTAAAGCAGTCATCAAAGGCAGTGTATCAAAGACTTCGCAATTAACGTTTTACGTTCACGTCTCCGAATATTACTTTAAGGATAGTAAATCCAATTACAAATTCATCATGATTGAAACAATGCACGAGACTCAGTGCGAGCAAATATTTGGGATGGAAGGAACTAAGCTCTCCTCTCAGGAACACATTCATGCGCCGTACAATTTCATTTTCTGGGCCATTAATCATCGGTTTCCTACTCACGTACAGAATTCCCGTGCCTACGTTATCACACGTGCAATAAGACCGAAGCATTTACTTAAATATCTTTCGCGATCCCCTTTAGCTTTCTCCTTGAAATACTGTGACCGTATGTCAGAAGTATGAGGTAAGTTATGCTTCAAATTTATCTGAATTATGACGCCAGACGCAATTGCGAACGTATAATAAAATTGAACGCAATTCACCAAGAAATCTTAACAATTTCTAATAATGGATACAGTTTGTTACTTCTACTTCTCTCTAAAATTTAAAAAAGTTCTGCGCACTTCTACGGTTTATGATTCAATGTTTCAATGTGATTATTAATAATTATTTCAAAATAATATCTTTGATTTAATAGGAACCTTTAAATATTCTCTTTTTCCAGTATCGCATATAAATTTTATTCGTAAAAATTATGTTGTATATCAACCATAAAGGCATAACCCACAGATTCTTAAGAAGAGTTTTTTTATCATATCACAATCTATAAAACTAATACATATACGTTGTGCCAAACGGGTGTAAGATGCAGTGCTGACTTATTATCTAAATGTAACGTTTGATTTTAAAATATGTTTATTTACATTTTATATTTCAAAACTGAAAAAAGGACTTTTCCTACATCAATGGCATTATTAGTCATTCAGGTAACATTTAACAGTACGGAAAATGGCGATCAAAAACTTTTTTTGTGTCTTATGTAGTTTGTTCTCTGTAGGTTACGACATTTTGACTTTATTACGTCAATATATTTTTTTCAGCCAGTTGAAACTTTTGTAGTAATTTTCTTAATGCTTCTGAATATATCTCGTAATACAAATATGACAATGAATATTTCAAACACGGCTAAAATACGTCACAGAGAAAGTACAGAAATATGAATTTAAAAAAATCTTTCAACTTCACATTGGGGATAGCGTCTATTGGTGGTTCCATGGTCACCCCTTTTAAGACGTTTGCACCCGTTTTTTGGTGGAATGGTAATTTGCTGAGAATAGCTAAATGTTAATGCAACGCAGCATGGTGGCTTCTTAATGCCAAATCAATATTTTTTATTCAAAATGAAGAAGACACGTACTGGCGGTCTATTTCCTCCCTGCGGTACCACACTTTCATATATCCAACCCCCAATCAAGATGTACATATCATATTTAAGACTTTCATTTCCCGTTATCACAGTCTTAAACACGTATTTCTATTACGTGATAAAAATACTTTTATAATGTGAAGTGCTTTGTTGGGCTTGTTAAACGAACATTGTATTAAGAAATGAATAATGATATTTTATCATTTTTTTTTCATTTAATATTGATGAGGTTTTGTTTTGTTAAGTGTTATATAAACTCTTTTTCTACTCTCAATTGTTCACATAAATTTAATTAAAAAAAAGTGTACTAAAACCAATCTACAAATCAATATGTAAATAATAATCTACCGTAAATATTTTGAAGACAAAATATTCATTTAAAGGATAAATACAATAAATAATATTGTATACTTACAGCAAACTGCGACGTCTAACTAAAACTGTCAGTCTATTTATAAGGCACATCCCTTTATCCTGAAACACACTCTTGCTTTGAAAATATACATTAATGTTCAGGGCGGACATATTCCTTAACAAAAGCGTAACTAACGACGTAATCTAACAAGTATTAAATGCACGAGCTACGACTTGTAGTCTCGTGCAAGAAAATTACCACTCGTAAGAAGGGTCTATGTCTTTAATAGAGGGACCACCCCCAACCCTGAAAGCTTTTCCGTCCCGACAATAAAGCATGCATTAGGGAGGTGTATTCGATACCGGTTACTTTGTGCAATGAGGTGCACAGAACTGTCGTAATGCATGGAAGCTCACTTATCTCCTGTCACTGAATACTTATTATCACAATAGTATACTATTATGTAACCGTGCACCTATGTATTATACTTAATTCTATACATTAAATTTGGATTATTGAGATTTTGTACATAGCAACTAACATACTTACAGGCGTAACTTAAATAACTTACTTACAACACTAATTATACAAAACTATTATAATATAAATGCTTCAAACATAAGTTTGTTGAATAGAAATTAGTACTCCACCAACCCACAAAATGATTAAAAAACCTCACGTTACATTTATGTAATACAATAAATTAATAATAATATTCGTATACTCAAAATGATTTTAAAGTGTTTGAAACATACTGTAGAACTATTATACGAATATGAAAATCTCACATTTTGAATAAAAAGTAATTTTCCAAATTTTGCTTTGAAATGCTTTGCAATAGTTTGAAATCATTTTCGAACTAAATTCATTACTTTTTATTCCTTGTATAATAAATGATATTTTAAAAATAAGCGTCTATGCAACCCTTTCTCATCATATTAACATCATGAATACTATTATATTTCCAATTTATCTTTCCTCCCTTTTTTCCACCTCAGTAATCAACTACCTAGCTTTAAGAATATTTAATACAACGGCTAATAGAGGTAAGGTCTTAATCGATATACAACATTTTAACTTCATAAGCTTTTAGAAGTTATTGCAAAAAACTTAGTCACTAATTATTGCGCAGTGCTTCAATATTTAATTGTAAAATTCAGATGTTCGGAATTAAAAGACTTTTCAATATTCTGATTGAAACTTTCGTTATTTCGGTGTATAGCATAATTTTTCCTTGGAACTGGATTAAAGTTTTAAATGAATAAAATTACTTCTACATACTATAGTTTTACTGAAAATTGTTAACTTTTTCAAGTAAAGACTAGTTGTAATAGTCTTTTTGAGAATGAAAAGATACGTTATTTTAAAACTAGACCCATAAAATAAATGAGAAATAAAACACTCAATAAAAACGCTATTGAATAGAGAAAAAAATAAATATCAATTTGTTCACTTATTTTAAGATCTATTGTGTCATGAAAATTTCCTTTCATTGAAACTGATTCTTTTATTTCCTGAAAGAAAAAAAATCGAGATAAACTGCGTATAGAGTTTCTTTATTGTCAATCAATTCTTTTATGTTGTGAAAAGGTAAAAAGTATCGAAGTATTCTTTACGGGGTCTCAAAGAATATTTTCGCCCGTTTGTTCTCAATCATTGGACCAAAACGTCTCATTGTTTGTACGCTATAAAGCGGGAGACGTCTTTGTTTTCTTTTACGACAATATGCACTTGTTGTGTTCTGATAAAATCTTATATAACTTGCCATTAAAGTGTCTACCATTTTTCACAATATCTTTTATATGTGCACAGACTTGTACGATGTCAGTGAATCATTAATAAATTTAATATAAAGTATACTCATATGAAAGAAGAAAACTATCCGAAAGAGGAAGTGTACAAAAATGCTGATAAAACTATTGTTTGATATTATTTACACTGTATTTGGGTTATTTAAAAACGGTGCGTAATTCGATACTATAATTTATATATTTAATTCAAGACTGGTTCCATTTTTTTAATTTATATAAAACACTACCACCCGACTTGATGCGGAAGATACTTATGTTAGTGATTGAATTATCATTTACCTCGAAGAACTTCATTACAATTTATTTTTTAATACGATTTAGGACGAGTAAGTAAGATGATAATATAGATGGTGTTTTGACCAATTAAGTTAATGATTGGATCTAATTTTAAAGACGAAATAGCAGGTCTAGGCCAAATGATGTAAATTAGAAAACCACTTTTTGGTAGGGAAACATCATTTTACAGTGATTTCAAGTTTAAATATTCTAACCCGGCCACTTGATCTAAGCCACTGTTATATCGATAATCCCTACGTATAGTCCCGTATCTGTAAATTTGGGAATTTACAGGAGTGCATTTCAAAGATTCATAATGAGTTCATCATATAATGTTTTCGATGAAAACAGTTTTTACTCTTTCGTGAACAATTTTAATTTTGAGAGTTACATCAGTTGGCCAAAACACCGTAGATATCATCTTTCATATAAATAGTATAGTTTAAATTTTGATCAGTTGATAATGCTCGCAATGAGTGAAATTTGGAAGAAGTACAGAACTAATTGTATTTCATTTTCTGAAATTTTCTTTAGAATTGAAAATGTCTTCCGGTAGCCATACTTGTATGTAATTCACGTTTACGTAATATCGAACTGAAGTGTTTCTTGGGCTTAAGCTTTCCTGTGAACGGTCAACGCGAGGCGGTGAACACACGTATCGTAAGCCGCTTACCTCGTCGTCTGCGCTCGTCCTAGCAGCGAAGACTGCTTGTTGCGATCATGTCTCTCTCGTGTTCCACTTAGCGGCTACATCGTATACCGATTGTAAATCAAGGCTACGGTGAAGAAAGGGGAACGTCATAAATTTTGTAAAAAAATTAGAGTTGAATGACATCTGGTAGGAAATTTTACGTGTACGTAAGATAAATGCGTTTGATAACGAGATAGTTCACTCAAACATTTTCTTCAAATGGATTTTCTTTAACTTTATTCAAAACATTTTACTAAAATTTAACAAATCCATATATCTAGGTATTGAATATGTTTAGATAGTATTTTTGTATTACTATTTAATTCATTTTATGATTATTTGTATTACAAATAAACGTGTATAATTTTTCTCGCTTTTAAGGTGTTAACTGTCAATTCTTGATGGAAAGGCATTTTATTTTTAAACTAAAACAAAATTTTATTGTACTACTTTCTCATGTTTATAAAGCAAGAAAGGGGAACGTCATACGAAATTCCCCTTTTTGCTCTTTATATTTGGAAGTAAGTCATATTGTTATTATATTTCAAGAAAAGCAATACAAATATGTTGCATTCACCATTATAATACATCTTATAACAATACATTAACACTTATCTTAAATAGTAAGTGGGCAATAAAAAAGCAAAGCAAGACAAATTAAGTCTTGTTAAATTAAATTAATTCTCCTGATCAATTTGTTAAATTGACATTTCCCTTTTATCATTTCTGCTGCTGTTCAACTATTGAAAATATATCAACAGCTTACTGCGAAAATCGTTATTCCTAAAAAAATATTATCCCTAAATGTCTATAATACTGACCGACTAGAAATTACTAGGTGCCCCCTGGCAAAATTCTTGAAAGTGGCTTAATTCTGCAGCAGACATAACTTTCATTGAAAACACATTAAGACTTTAGTACCTACTCAATATTTAAATATCTGAAACTGCCATCTTGTTTATAAAAAGTTTTTTCATTGGCTCATAATTCGACAAACGAATACATAAATTCGTTTAAATCAACAACCTAAAAATTGTAACAATATTTCTATTATTTAAAAGGAATTTCTAAGCTACAATTTACAATATTTCTGATACTACCACAAAAAATGTGTTTTTTTTTGTTCAAAATTTTACACCTTAATACCAACTCAATATTTAAATATCTGAAACTGCCATGTTGTTGATAAAACGTGTTTTCATTGGCTCATAATTCGACAAACGAAAATATAAAACCGCTTAAATCACCAAACTAAAAACTGTAACAGTATTTCAATAAAAAAGATTTTCTACAAAACAATTTATAATATTTCTGATACTGCGACATAAAACGTGTTTTAATTGGTTCAAAAATATGACACAGTAAAATTTGCTTACTAAAAACTATTCAAATAAAAAAAATATTCATACCTCTATTTTTGATTAAAAATTTAAATGCGTTATATAGAGACAGATACACATAAATCAGGATAGTAATATTAAAAAAAATTATGTAAAAATTGTTTTTTTATTTAATCACTTTAATTGTTGTCCCTTTTTGAGCAGTACGTACATTTGAAATAATTCAGCTAGCAGTACACTATACCACATTCAAAAATTATTCAGGTAAGTAAGTACATAATTAAAAGTTGAAATACAGTTTGTTCGTAATTAGTTAAAATTTAATTTCGATTTAACAGGACGTTATAAAAAACTGATCCCTAAGTAAGGCACTAAGTTAAAGGTTTAATTATTTCGTTCAAACAATAAAAGGATTGTAAAATATTCCATCACATAATTCTAAACTTATTTAAGTACTCAAAAAGCTTTGACCATTTTTAAGTAAAAACCTATTAAGAGAACTGCGAGGCATTAGACTTTAATATAATAGGCAAGGAATTTCCGACACAAAATGTAAGCTAAAGTAAGAGTACCTAAAATAAAATTATTTTTTTTTAAACATCGAACTTAAATCAAATAATATTTATTTGAGGATGATCTTTCATGCATATTATTCGTGGCCTTCGTTTAGTGATTAAAACCCCAAGAAATACAATTGATGATCTCAAATATTATGAGGTGATGGTTATCTGAGTAATAGTGGACATAAATAATTGTTTCTAGCTTAATGGGCAGCCAATAATTCTGCAACAGTAATGGACTGGAATGTTGACGTATCAGACGTACAGACTTCATGGTTATTTTTACACAATTGTTTCAAGAAGAATCAGCAGTAACATAATTTATTATTTTTATAACTGTTTTAAAATGAGGAAAAGGTTTCCTCATTTCTAATTTTTTATCAGATTTAGATTTTTTATGGATCGTTGCTTAGAGAGAAATATTCATCTTAAAATAATTCAGTGTTGTTTTCATTAACATAGTAAGTTTAATTATTTTAATTCTTAGATGATACAATAACATGTTACGATTCAATTCCTATTAAAAATTCCGCGCAGGTTTTGAAACTCGAACTAGCCTCAGTCGATTTAACGAAAGCGCCGCTCTGGGAATGAAACTTTCATTCTTAAATAGTTTTAATCTCGATTTAATTAAAATTCAAAGCTCTCCAATTGCCTCGCCCGAGCTTTTGATGAGGCATTAAAACGTAATCAAAGAGCAATTTTAATTACCCGTCTACCGGCTCCCGGCTCGATTCCACCTTCCAGAGTGACGCTTTCTTATACAAACTCATTTCACGAACCGGCTCGCCTGCAATTTACATAGCTACAGGTTTTTAATTTCGCTGAATGGTTGTCTATAAAATCACTTGGAAAGCTGAAGGAGTTTTTAATGTCATTTTTGTTCAATGAATAACAATTTATTTTCATTTCCCAGTGAATGATAAACTTTCGTTGTACATACATTAATTTATTTTAATGTCTTTAGTAAAATTGTCTATCATAATTTTTCTAAAACAGATTTTCGTAGTACTCTTAGACCGTTTCAGAATCATAAATTTGAATCAATAGTTCGATCTTCGATCCCATATTAGTAAATTTAATATATTCACTTATCGATCTGCTAATAGATAAGTTTAGTATCCTCTGATAATTCTGGTTACAATCTTTTCAAAACTTTCTACCCGATTACAGCACTAAGCTGATCATAATATATTTTTTGAAGTTTGTTTATTGTGTTTCAAAAGATTATAATATTTTAACAACAAACATAAATCCTTACTTTTGACAGATGATAGACTTAATTTGCGACTATGACCAAGAAAGATTAATGAATTTAACTGTTATTTTGTAAATACACATTTACAATCAATATTTCGTCCAATTAGTTATATCTCACGTGAAACACGTTTTAACCGAATGGTTGCCAATAAGGACTTCAACTCGATTATTTTAATATTTTCAATATCCGAATATGTTTGATTCTTTTCTTACTATTTTATATTTGAATATTATTCGTTGTAATTTTTAATGAACTATTTTATAAAATCAACAAAAAATCACATAACAATCTCCAGATATGAAGAACAATAATGAATTCCTCAGGTAGTGGTAAATTTTTGTCTTCAACCAACTCGGGCGCTTTTAGTGTCATTTCATAAATCATAAAACTTTTGAGTTTGACGAATGACACGGTGCTTAAAAAACCCTTTAAACATGTCACATTTTCATTAATTGAAAAAATACCGTTAGAGTAATCCGATGCAGTTGCAAATTTTATTTTAGTAAAAATAATGTTGTGTTATTAACATTCAAATGGGATTTTTAATATTACTGTCATACTTCGGAAACTATTCGAATAGTTTCAGTTTTAATATTCGATATCCGATTAGTTGATAATGACGAACAGATGGCATCCTCAGTTGCCAATTATCGTGGAATTGAAGATCACAGTGGTTGGAAAATATGATAATGTCCCAGAATACAGAAAGCTACTTAAGAATTTCACAGACAGTTAAATATTTTTTACAAATGAAACCAAAAAAAAAAAAAAACTTCTTCTAACGTCACATGTCCCGGGATTGTTTCAAAATAAATCAGCAACCCTGGCGCAGTAACATAAAAATTTTAATTAATAATGTTGTGTCATTGTTTATTTACAACTGTTTACATTTTTAAAGCAGGCATTTCTAATCAAATATTAGCATCGCGTAAAAAATCTCATTTCATTGTCATTATATTTATATTAAAAAAAAATGAAAACTTGATATGATGTAAGCTTTGATTTGTGATAGCGTGTTATACGGGTCTGTAATGATAAAGGCATGCTTACATGTGTAATATTCTTTTCAAAAATAAGCATGGCAACACCGGCTAAATAACATTCATCACGTGGAAAATCGTCACGAATTTAAATCAGCGGAAATATTACAAACAAACAAACAGACAACAATGCGCTTCCGAGAATTCGCAGGTTTCACGAACTCTTTGCAACCCGTGAGGGAGTAGCATGATTTATGTATCTCGATGTTTTCTCATCTGGGGTTCGTAGAACGTCATTAAAAACCTCGTTAAGTCATGTTTTGCATGTTTACAATGACAGACTTACACGTTACCATTTTACTATGTTAGTTTTCAATTGCGTTGTTTGGTATCGCAGTGCGGAACGTAAAAAATGAAAATATTTGTGTGCATTATAAATATTTTCACACATATTACACAGTAACCCAAAAATAGCATCATTACGTATTATGCCAGGTCCGTGGTGGTATAGTCATCGTCGTTGGCTTCGGTTACGGATGTCTCTTAATCCCTTCTTCCAAAAAGGAGGGTTGAGTAACAAGTAGTTCTCGTAGAAAAACTTCTATTGAGACACCTTCATTAGAAGGCCACATGCTTTATACGTACATGTTTTAAAATAAAGTATAATAAATATATTCACACATATTACAGAGGAGCCTGCAAATACTATTCTATAAATTCTTGTAGAATCATATAAAGCTAGCACGGAATGTTCCTTTATTCCACGGAAGATCTTTGAGATTGTAAGTGTGCCAGTCTCGTGGCCTTAGAGAAAGTATTTGCTACCGCTTCTCGTCATTTTAATATCATATTAAAATGCTTGATTATGACTGTATTTGTTCCCATATTATGAGTAGACTTTGTTAAAATACTGTTAGAGCTCCACTTAACAAAACAATTCAAAGCTAAATGTATGGAAAGATTGAATAACAAAGAGCCATTTCATTTCAAACATGGAAATTTTTGTTTCGTGTTTTTATTTTGAGTAACTTTGCTTATCTTATTAAGCTAATACTGAGTGACATGATATTTAAAAAAGAATGGTGTGACTTTTTGTTGAAATGCCAACAAAATATTCGATTTGAAAGTTAATGAAAATAAAATGTACTCAATTAATGTTTTGCTCTGGCGTATTAATGTCAAATATTAAACCACTTTACGATCTAAGTTTGGGAAACGCAGACACATTCAATTTGAAATATCACGTATACGCCCAGCTCAAGCGTTACTCCAAAAACACCCTTCAAAAACTTGCGTTTCCGTATATATGGACCCCTCGCTTTTTTAGATAAATAAAATACATTTATTTTTTTACTGAGTCATGAATAATTTTGTGTCCGTTCACGATAAATATATGTTCAGGAAACAAATACAAGGCTTAGTATGAAGTACATTTTTTTTATAAATAAAACACAATTTTTTTGTACTTCTTTCACATTTTTATAATGATCAGAACCGGTTTCAATCATCGTGAGCATTACCAACTGATAAAATATAAATCTTAACAATGCCATGTAAATATATGAAATTGAGTGTTAATAATTACAGGATACATTAAACAATTGGTTCAAGAATTACGACAAGAGTTAACAGGTTATACATAAACAAAATAGTCAACAATTAAAATGTGAAGGAGCTCTTTCAAATCAATAACTACTAATCTGAAATCAAAAATTGCGCCACATTAAAAGTCAATTATGTGAGAAAAATAGAATGAGTTAAAAAATAATTCATTAATTCAAATAGCGAATGGGAAGTAATTCATTATCAGAAATATCGAATGGGAATATTTTCCAAGTTCCAGGCCACTTAAATAATTTAATAACAGTTATTAATTAAACATGAAACAGCTTATCAATGTTGACACTAAACAGCACATAATCAATTTATCAAAACTAACACTACATAAAAATGTGGAAGTATTACAAAACAAGTTGTGTTTTATTTCTAAAATAAAATGCCTTTCCACAATAAATTGATATTTAACACCTTAAAAGAGATTTTTCTATCTTTCATGTATCGATTTGTTAAACCTGACTAAAGAAAAACACGCACATTGGTGTAGTCATTGTGTTAAAGAAAAAAAATATCACGAATATTTTCCTTCCAATAATTAAAATATTCAAATGTATATTGTCAAATAGTGGCGTAAGTATATGAACCTTGATTGAATATTTATATATTTAAAAGATTAAAATAATCAGCGCATAGTAACTTCCTCATGAAAAATAAATTAAGATATCTTAAATACTGTTTATTGTTAAATACTTCCCGTTTAACTCTTCACAATTTCCAATTAATGTTCGTTTGTAAATAACTTTCAAAAAATGCTCATATTATATTAAAAATATCTTCGCTTGCATTATTATTCTATGTAACACTAACATTCATTAGGATCTTTAAATTGTTAGGCACGCGAGAGTTGCTTGCTGTGCAATAAAAAAAATGTTTTATAACGAAAAACCTCTCATACTTTTTCTTGTTTTGATAATAACATTTATTCAACTACTCACTTATTTTTTTAGTGATCGGCACCGATTTTATATTGTTTACCGAGCGAATAGTGTTTTATTTTTTAAAATGCTTCAGTAAATCTAACTATTTTATTGAATTCATGAATATGTAAATATAGGATTTATAAAATGTCATATTGAAGTATGCATATTTGTATATAATACAATAATGCGTTTTTAAAAACGGAATGACGCATGAATGAGTTTTCTTTCCGAAATTTCAATTTTCGGTTGATAGTCAAGAGGGTGATTTTTACTTGACTTCTTGGAACAGTAGACAAATTTTTATTATAAACATTGTTTATTGTTTTGAAACATTATTGTTATTGTTATCATTATCATTGTTTTGAAACATTGTTTATTTTTTAAATAAAAATACTTTGTTTCGATGGTGGACATTGCCGCTTTTGCTTCTCTACCCTTACTTTACTCTCAAGGAATGTTTATTTCAATTGAATGTGTATACCTAATGAACAATTTGTTAAATTCAGACTTCACTAAGAAAACTCTCACTGTAAATACTTTGATGCCGTCTAAGATCGGGAAATTTTTCCATCACTCGACTCATTTGCATTCTGTGCCTCTCCCCTGCATTTTCCGAGTGCAAGAAACTTCTCCCCCTTTGTTCGAGCGAAGGGAGCAATGTATAGTTTTATCACGTCTGATTTTTCCCTCCCGCTTTTCTTGTGTCGGAATTCGCAAAGAAAATGAGATTTCATTTAAGTGAAAACCGTTTCAGGAAGACGTCACTTTCGCGTAAAAGTGTTTGTGAATTGCTTTGTTTTCGTCTCGCCCCAGAAGGAGCAATTGCGACAGACGACACTTTATTTTTATTTAAAGAACAGCGGAGCTTATTATATCAACTCGCAGTGTTTAACTGTGCAACGTCTCATAAAACATAAAATGACAAGAACTCCTGAGATGATATTTCTGATTTCAAGCATACATAACAACTATTCTCCAAAAACATTCTGTATAACTGTGTAGTACGACTGCGTTGACTAACAAACTAGGACTCCCAATCCCGAGATCCCGTTTAATTATTTAATCTCGTAGTTGTTATTTGGACAATCCCTGGATTTCGGCATTCACTGTAAATGCTAAAAAATAATTCATACCTATATCAAATTAAAACTTCGTGATTAGCTACAACGTGTACCTCGGTTTGTCCATTTCTTGTTTTATAATACGTATAAATGTACTGTGGTCTCCCCCCTTCTCATATTCGGTAACAACCGTTTTTCACCAATTTGAAATGGAGGCCAATATTTTAAAGAGGAATTGAAGGACATGCCCTCTTTTTCGATACCATCTGGTAAACCTACTCTAATAATGCAATAAATTAAATAAAATATGGAATTGTTTTATCATAATGTTTTTTTTTCTTTTATTGAAACTGGCTGCCTGATTTCCAATCAATAAAAAAACCATTCGAATGAAAAAAAAATATTAAATCATCATTGAGATATTTTGAATCCCGAAATCCCGGGATCATGAAAAGGGTTCGGGATTAGAGGTCATATAACAAACACGCATTAATTATAAAATATATGCCAACATGTAATAGCGCTATAATGTTTAGTTATAAATCATACAACTTATTTTAACGTACCAAATAAAAATAGAGTCTCATTTATTTTTATCATTGATTTAAATCTTTTATTAGGTAATATTATTAAAAGCCACGTGTTAACTTATTATGATACAAAAAAATGGCTGTTCTTGAAACTTTATGAAACTCATTTGATCGTTTCTACAAAATTGATTAAGCTCATCGTATCTTTCACGGAACCATCACGATTCATGATTTATTAAATATATTCATTACATAATATATTATAGATAACTAGAGTCGACAATGCTTCTAAACTATTTTATATTGTGTATCTAATTTCATGTGTAAGGCATTTAATAAGTGCGAGTCTTTTAAAAAGAGAAATATTATTACAAACTAGTATAACCCTACCCGTCATAGATGACGGAATTGAAATTGAGAATGTCTAAAGTAGCTAGTACTTTCGAACTGTTTGTGCATTGCATAACATTTTATTTTATACTCAATGGGAACGCTTACGTCATGAGAACATTTAATATCTACATATGATATGTAATAATAATAAAGCGTCTACAGAGCGGTCTGCGCTATTATATATAAGATTATGATTTATTGAATGAAGATACGATTGCTATTGAGAAAAAAGTGATTTGATAACTCAATTATTTATATCAGGGTTTCCCAAACTATGTTCCGCAAAAACTTGGAATGGTTTTATATACTGCTACGGCCGTAAAAAATTCTAAACATGTTTGAATCCATATTGATATAACCCACTCAATAAAATGAACAAGGTGTTTAATAAGGTAAATTTCAAGATTTGCGATGTGTTACACCATTGTAGAAACAGTTTAGGAAAATATTATACAAAAATGTGTTGTTTTTTATTTATTTTGTTACAGAGACAGTGTCTTATTTCCAACAATATTGCACAATCAGTAAATATTCCGGAAGCATACAAAATTAACGAAATAAATAATTAGGCAACAATTCTATTCTTATTTATTTAATAATTTACTCTTGAAATATTTTTGATGGGAGGTTGGGTTCCAACATCCGTATTTGCAAACAGATCCAAAAAAAAATTGTAATAATTTTTCTCATCGATAGATGTCACTGTCACAGAAAAATATCTTTTCGCTTACACTTAATTATTAAATAGGTGATGAATAAATATTGTTACTTAAAGTACACCGTTATGCTGAAGAATATTTTCAATTTTTATTTTTTTGATTTTGCAACACTTTTTTCAAGAAGCACTACAAATACCTCGAAAGCTTTTTACTGAGCGGAAATTAGATTATTCACTATTCTTGTTCATTCACTTGTTTCCCGTATACAATACAATTTATTGCGGTGAAAAAATAATGGTCCTGTCTATGCTTATTCGATATGAAAAAAATACTGTATCAAACAATGTGTTTTTTTCTTTCCAAATTTAATTTTTTATTTTATTGAATATGGTTTGACATTTTCTGATAGAACTATACTATGGAAATTTTATTTCAGGGTATGTTTATTTGCTTTTGTATTGATCCTGCTGATTAAATATTATTCGAGGGATTTTTAAAATATTCAACATACTATTCAAAATATAAATAAGTGGGTTATATTATATATCTATCACGAAGTAATTGATAAATAAAAGTGTATAATTTTAGCGCACAGATGTCGGTAGTAGTTTAAGTGACGTCCGAAAAAATAATGGAGTTTGGAGCGAACGTAGCGCCCTCCCGTGTTTTTAAAATGAAATGACTGTCCAATATCAAAACAGAAAACAAAATATTTACAGCGCGCAATATAAAATTTATAATCATGAATCTACAGTATTAAATTATCCATCTTGATGTACTGTTTTTACGAGATAATTTAAATATTTTAATAAGTAGTAGAGATAAGATATAATGTTTTTCTGTTAAGTTTTACGAATTTGAGTTTATTACGATTGATGGTACATTTTTTGGATTCTTTATGTTAATCGATTGAGAGTGGTACAATTTTTAATGAAAACATCGTTCAGCAGTATACACAAACAATTATATTATTTATTTTCGATGGATTCAGTGGTAACTTTGTGGAAATTTATTTTTAATATAAGATTAAAGTTCATAACTTTGTTATTCCACTGTTTTACTAAATGTAGCAAGTGTAATCTTGTGATAAAGTTAATCTGAAGAAACTTCTTAAAGAAGTGAAACCATTTTCACATGTAGTAAAATAACAAAGCTATCAACTTTAATTTTATATTGTATATTATTAAATTTCAACAAGTCTTAGATAAACACGCCTGGAGCCACAATGGTTTAAAATTATTGATAATGCTTGAACAATGAAAATCATCGTAAAAAACAATAATATTATTATGTTCAAAAAAATATCATCGTTGGTTATTATTATTTTATATTATATTAAATACATTTAAAATTATGTAAAATTGAGAAGAAAACATTGTTGCACTCTTAAATAAATTAAGATAATTTCTATTCTTCTCAATCACATCAGTGCATGGTACAAAATCAGTCCCGTGTAGCTCTGCTTGGTTATCTTTTTTTTGTGGATAGAGTCGTGGAAGACAGCGATGAAACATTGGCTGCAGATAATACACAACGGGTGGTAGTAGAAAGAACCAACATGATTTCTTTTGCTAAGTTATATTACTTGTTAAGAAAGGCTTTTTTTAAATTTTCTACTATATTTAGAAGAAGCTGCCAGACAGGCGTCAATTCAAAAGAAACAGTAAAGTTTTTCCACGGGAGAAAAACAAATTCGGTAATAGTTTTAACTCAAATACAATTGAAAACGTGAAAATCTACGCGTTCAAAAATACACCCTCAACCACTTAATCCGATTACGACGATGCTTTATGCCCTAACGCAATTACGCCATACGTTTCGACTCCAGTCTGTATCTTTATTTTATTAAAAACACTTTTAAATGATGGCACGTTCGTTTTAAATCCCATTTGGATGCAAAATGCGAGAAAATAAGTTTCTACATTGCAACGCTAAAATATTAACGTGATTATTATTACGCAGTGCCTTTTTATGCTAAGTTTAAACCGTTAAATAACATATTTATCGTAGAGTAGCGAGAAAGGATATTATTTTTTTACTTAGTTTTATATGGTAATCGCCAACCCCTTATGAAGATGGCAATAAAGTTTTAGGACTGAATGTTTATTTTGCGCCCTTTTTTTTAAAGCATTTAAACCTTCGCAGAATTGTATAAGTCAGGTAATTTACGTATAAGTACATTATTATACGGCCTGTCGGATCGAATGAATACATAAATCTGCATAAACACAGAGGTAAAAAAGTTTCATTCTGCGTAGAGCCATGAGGTCTTCATTTAGTAGTACATAAGCATACTCACCACCAAGTGATAATTTCAAAATCAATTATCGGGGAAATTTTAAAAACTTTTGCGTTTTCAATTTAAAGACTTACATAATGATACTTTTATTTGGCTATCAAGAGAACTCTTCAACACCTGGTATTTATTAACTTAAGAAAATATTCAGATAGTATGTATAAGAATTAGTTTTTACATGAACACGTTATTTAAACTTTGGTGCAATGATCATTTTTTTTTATTTGGCCTACCAATATTAATATTTGAATTTAAAACCAAAACAAAATCTGACACGTGTTTCACCTCTTTGAGAAACATCTTGAGGCTAACTCTATCGCAAGATTATTTATTTATAAGGAATACATTAATTCTATCCTGTAAATTACAAAAATGAAGGGAGGGATTATGTTTCTTTTCAGTGGACTTATGAAGGGGGGATTTGATACAAACAATAATATAACTAACTATTAACATAACACTAGTAGAAGAAATAATCTTCATAATTTCTAAGATAAGAATTAGAATCAATGTATGTATTATAAATAAATAATCTTACCATAGAGTTAGTTTTAAGATGCTTCTCAAAGAGGCGAAACAAGAATAAGTAACTCAAACAGAGGAATAAAAAAGTTATCAGTGTTCACTTTATATTAAAAACCATTTTCAACAAAGTTACCAACGAATCCATCGAAACTATTAAAACAAACTCATTGACATATTTATTATCTATATTTTTATTTCAACTCGATAAATATAAAGATAAGTTTTTTTACAACTATGTTGTGAAAATTGTTTCGCAGAAAAGTATCAGGCAAACATAAAATGTAACGATATATTACATTTAGTTCAGCAGTAGTTTCATCTAATTTGTTTAAGTGTTTTGCGGGCTGTGTAGAAAAGCTCGTCTGAAAGCTTTCTTCTGTCAGCATAGCCGTAAAAAAACTCTCCCCAGCTATCTACCTTGTTTATTAGACTCTGCGCCGCGCCCTCAGTATTAAAGAACTTGTGCAACTCTACAGCTTTTGGGACGTCAATACTACGACTCTATGACATTCCTATTTACACCTCTGGTCTATTTTTATCTCTCGGATGAATTAGGGTGCAACTTCAAGCTTAGAAATGGATTATAAACATTAAAATGGCGCTGACTCATTTAAATAGCTGACCAATTAGCTATCTATTTTCGATGGATTCGGTGTTGACCTTGTGTAAATTCATTTTTTAAATAACATTTAAATTAATAACTTTGTTATCTCATTGTTATCTCATTCTAAATCTTAACTGAAAAATGAAGAGTGGAGTGGGATTATTTATTCTCATTGGACGTGAGGAGAAAGTTAGATACAAAGATGATAAAATTATAATTTTTAATATTCCACATTTTCATGCATTTCGTCACCAACAACTTAGGTTTTGCCTTTTGGCATTTTCAAGCGTTATTAGTAATTGTTTTATATCGTTTATACAAAACAGTTTGATTTCATTCGTGTACTCGAATGTCTAAAGACACCAACCTTAATTTTTAAGTTAAGCATTGTGCTATAATGTGTGTGTGAAACACGTGTCATAATTATTGGAATCTATTTATTTTTGGCTTATATTGTATACATAATTATAAGATAAAATGAAACGTAAAAATAAGTTTCGCTTAGCTAGTTTAGTTATACACGTAAAGTGTCGCGACTAATTAACACACTAAAACAGTGGTCAACCTTCGTCGTCAACACTTACTAGTAGATGGTTCAAGTTTCATAGTGGGCGGTGGATATTCTTCTACATTACTATGCCATTATTAATTTGTTTTTTCTCTAAATATCCGATACATTGCTAGCAAATTTCGCGAGTGTGGTTTTTGGAAGTCTGCTTTTGTAAAAAATTTCTTTGCAATTTTGCTTAATTTAATAACTACGACACCGATGGGTTATAATCAAATTTGAGCACAAACAAACAAATAAATGCGAACAGTTTGTACGACAAAATTGACAACTCCTGCACTAAATGAAAACAAAATTAGAAAGGCTTTGTAAAGATTATGATTGTTATTAAGAAATGTTACATGTAAAAAAAATAATTTTTAATAAATATAAAATCATTTAACATACGACAATTATAAAGACATACTTCAATGTGTTATATTAAGTTCAAGGTTTTTTTTTTAACGATTAAGCGCGAAAATATCTTATTTTTCGGAATATTGACTACATCTAGATTAATTATTATTTATATGATGTATAAATAATTAACGAATAAAGAAATATAGCCATCTTTCAAAATAGCAGGACAAAAAACTGTCAAAAACCATCCCTAAAATGTTTGACTGCAAAAATACGCGACAGCCTACACTCAAAGACAGTCAAATATTTAACGTTTTTTATGCGTCGCGTTCATTTAATTAACCAGCGCGGACCCACTTCCTACACCCTACCCCCATCGCCAGGAAATGAAAACAAATTCTCAGACGGCGCGGAAACTTTTTTGCCTGCCTACAAACACAGTTTTTTTATTATTCCCTTTAGCACGGATGAAAGACTTGATGGAAGAGATAGTGCCCGTCAAATGTAAAAAATATATTAATGAAACGAAATTTCGTTCTCTTTGTATTTTTATGACTTATTTAGAATGCATATCTACTTATTTTTTTATCAAGTTAGTCTTTTGATGAATGTGACTTAAAATGAAGATTTATCTCCCGGATTTTTTTTATATTTCACATTGCCATTGTTCAGTATAAAAATAAATACACATTTTTTTACAAAGTTATTTTCATTATTGTTTTGAATAAAAATACTGAAAACACAATTATTATCAACCAAATTTAAGTTCAACTTGTAATGTAACTGTTTGAGAGTTTGGTGTCACATGTAACTTGTTTATATTAATTTGTTAATATTCTGGAGTTTTTATCTAAAAATAATTAAAAAAAACACTCATGATTAAATTTTTTGGTTATATTTTTCCCGGTTAAGATTACAAACAGTTTTTATTGAAAACTTTATGGTATGAAACCAAAAGAATGACTCCCTGCGAGCCTCGTCGCTTCAAACGTAGGTCGATGCTTGACTCGCATGTTACAATTAAAATAGGTATCAATATTTCTATCCGTTGAGAAGCAATTAAAAAGTTTCGCTTGGGGTAGGCAAGAATACTCACCTATACATGAGTTGAGATCTGATACACAATGTTAACGTAATTATATTATTTGAGAAGGTTCTACTCGACGGGGAGGTGGAGTATCAGCATACTTTGACTGCCCCAGGTGCAGCGTGCTGATAAGGATGATTCACAGGATCCTTTGTCTTCTATTAATACTCGCCCGTCAGTTAACTTTTTCTTTATTTGGAGTTAGTTTATAATAATACATTTCTCCAAGGCAGTAACAGATACAAGAACACAGTTTAAAATACAAGATTTGAATTTAAAAACGCAGCAAGTGGTTTTACGATAAGGTCGCAATTTCGACCCTAAGCCGCTGTGGCCTTGCCGGTGACGTTCAGCCCCTCGGATCCGCCGAGTGCGAAGTGATCATTTCTCTAGACGATTTGCACGCTTTTTGTTTACTGCTAACGGTAAACAAACAAATAAAACAAATTATTTTTGAACGGTAAAAATACTAGGGTACATACATATTTGCAAAAAGATATGAATTATGTAAATTATTAATAACAATGAACGTAATGCTCAATAATGAATTTACTTATTGCCTTAGCAGAGATATTTCGTATTAAATTTGCATTAATAGGAAGAGTCTGTAGATGAGTCTTGAATCGCTGAAAGACCCTGTCCGCCCCGTAAGTACGGGGTGGTGTCATATAACTCCTAATTTTTACATAGTTAAAGTACACGCATACATTACATATAATTGACCGATCGTACATTATGGCTTGAGATAAAATGATCCATCAGTTTTGGCCTCGTCATTAAGTAGATTTTTCCTGGGAATATGTCTATTTGTTTGTAATTACACTTACCTATTCATACAAATCGAAGTCTTTTAATGTCACCATTCGGTAATATTTAACTAAATTTATGTAAAAAATGCTGAAATATCTGCGCACTGTGAAATATAGAATTATTGACGTCTGGTTAATTATTTACAAACAGTTGCTGTTTCAGTAGATAGCTTTTTTTGTCACGCGATATGATATTCAACCACTTCTGAATAAAAATGTATATACCATTCTTCAAACAAACCATTGGTTAGATATCGTAGTACATCATTTGTAACATGACACTGGCCATTTTTTAGATTCTTTATATCAATACAACAAACAACAACAGTGGCATGTCAAGTTGATATTAAATTACATTGAACATTAGCTCAATTCACTTATTATACATATACAACACACTTTATATTATTTGTCACACACACACCAGCAAACGATTGGTTTTATGAATGAGTATACCAATCATCCAATGTAAAACATCTATACCTGCATTTTACAGTATAAAGACCAGATTATAAGTGCAAAAGGGACGCATTTGCGACTTTTGTTGGGCTTACATTAAAAATATTTTGATTCTAGAAAAATATCATAAATCAGTTGTCTTGTCCGTGGTGCAGTGATCAGCGTCATTAGCTTCTGTTACGGATGTGTCGGGCTCAAATCCCGGTACGGACAGTTTCATACACTGTTTTTTTATAATTTAAGACATCGACTGAGGGTGCTTGATGGAATTTCCAATAATAATTTCCAAGAATAATCCAAATTTACTGTTTTTTTAATCGATTTATAGATTTTTGTTCGTAGGCATGGATGTTTATTATGACTAAAATTCCTTCGCACCCATCTGATCTTAAAAATGTGGCGTAGCGAGAGCGATTAGCTAACCACTGGTCCTGTCCTACCCCTATCCTTCTATCCCTACTCTCTTCGAAAAACAGAAGTTGAGCAACTGAGTAATAAACAGTTCTCGTAGAAAATCGTCTGTTGATATACATTCATTAAGAGTCCATATGCTCCACATTTGGTGCGGACATGGTAAAAAAAAATGCCAAACCATCCTTTATATATCATCGCTGTTCTGGAAGAAAGCACTAAATTGAAAAAATTACATATTGAATCAGTTATAACAAATTCTTCCTTATTTCAAACACTACCGTATCGAAGAAAACACATTTTCTTATAAATTATACCTGTACTTAAAATTATACAGTTTTGTACAAAGAAACTAAATGAAGAATATATAGTATTTCAAACATTAGAAAATCTTCAAAGTCCAATTACTCAAAACTAGTATTTTTCAATTAGCGCTTTCTTCCAGAACAACGACGACATTATCTTATATCAAATCAAATTCCAATTATATGTTACAGATTTTATGCTTTCACAGTAAAATTATATAATTTTTTTAACTTGACTGATGTGATTTTAGAATGTGGTTGTTTTAGATTGTATGATCAATACATAATGCATTTTTTTGTTTTCATCAAGAAATTTTAATTATCGTCATGAGTGGGACATACTGGGATGGGCCTAAACTGACTTTTACCTCCCTCTACCTATCCCTTTCCAGTATGGCGATTTTCCAGTTTGATGGTCTAAACACACAGCAAAGTATTGCTGGAAATACTTATATTAAAGTATTTGTTTCGTTTCGTCTATCTGGAGGGATTGATTTTCTGCACAGTTAAGTGCACGACACAAAGTCTTGAGAGGTTGCTCCTAAAACAGTCCACATTAACGGAATAAAACTGCAGATAGGCTTAACATTTGTTACGCCACTGCATACTGCCGTATAAAATTAACG
Source organism: Himalopsyche phryganea (assembly GCA_022494535.1). NCBI lineage: Eukaryota > Metazoa > Arthropoda > Insecta > Trichoptera > Rhyacophilidae > Himalopsyche > Himalopsyche phryganea. The sequence goes on along the minus strand of JAGVSL010000054.1, from coordinate 2,107,453 downwards.
AATGGGAAAACGGTAGTGGGTAGAGGAGGGCAAGTAGCCGATATTTGTTTTTCCTCTTCACATGGCCCACGCAACGTAATCTTTCGATTTTTACTAACAGAAGGGCGCTGGTATTTACGTATAACCCGTAGAACTCAGCGTTGTGTCGATTTTATCTGTCTGTTGTGGTATAGGATATACCCATGAATATGGTGGTGAATTTTGTTAATGCTTACGAGAAATAAATTCAAAAGTTCAGTACATATTCCGATGTACAATGCATTAGTGATATCTACTTCTACAGATGTTCACTTTTAGAGTGTTAACTGTCAATTATTGGTGGAAAGGCATTATATTTTTAAAATCTTCTACAAATGTTATTTAAAGGGGGGCTTGACTGACTAAGAGAGAAAAGAAAACCAGAATCAGCAGCGCTTTTGTTTATTGATGATATTAATTAATTTATTTCATTTCGAAATCATGATATCTGTTATCAAGAGAGGAATGTAGACTAAACTGTTAACTGTTTAAGTTTTTCAAACTATAAAGAAAACGGTCACTCAATTATTACATACGTCAAACAGCACAATAATTTCTCTATAATGTGAATAAAAGTGCTAATAAAGTAGTAAAAATATGAGGAAAACCTTCTGCGTCACAGTGCAAAGGCTATATAATATAATGTTTTCAGCGGAAAAATAATCGCTAGGCATTTGACGAAGCCGGCCATCGGTGACTTTATGGTCCAATTACATGCCACGTTAGGCGGTTGGCCATTCCAGATACTTTTTTTTTAATCTTTTGTTTGCGTTTTAGAAGTGCCTTTGCTTTTCAAGCACAATACGTTTATTCAAACTTACTGCCTGCGAACGTCAAGTAATAAAGCCGAGCTTTTATTTCAACTCTAAGATAGTTTTCAAATACATGGTTTCGATTAAAGCCAAAACTATTCTTTACGATAGAAATGCGAACAAATCTAATAACAGAACATAGATTTTTCAAGTTTTACATATTATCCATACAAAAATTGTGATGTGATGTGTATCTTTAAATTACAAATATTGATTGAACGATATTTCTTTGTTGAAATTAGATTTTATTTAATTAAAAAAAAATCATAGATGATATGACAATCATATAGTACGACATAAATTTTTTTCACAGTTTTTTTGTAACTATTAAGTCTTTGGAAAAGATTTTCTCAAATCCACACTAAATCACAGCTATGACAAAGTGAGATTTTTTCATATAAGCTCATCCGAATCGCAAACAACATTTTCGGCTTAAATAAAAACCGGCAATTGAAACAGATTATAATATAATTGACACAATATAAGCAATCTATTTATTTATAAATAGATTATAACCACAAACAGGAGTTCGAATATTATTCATTTTCTGAAACTATTTCGTTTTCTCATTTTGGTCATTTTGTTACTTATTATCTATATCATTTTAATGTTTTTGAGATAGGTGTTTAGAAGGAGAATTTTAGTTACATATAATTACCGTTTTTCCAGACTATATACCTACATTGATAAATGAAACATGGAATATCAAAAAAAATAACAATATATATCAAATGGCCTACACTTATTGGTTCAGTAAGAAATAATAAATGATCAGTAAATAATTCGATAAATAGTCAGTAAATACGTGGTCAGTTAATAAAATAAACAGTCAGTAGTTTATATAAAATATTCTGTTATTGAATTAATCGATCGGATTTATAAATAAAACTGTCATTTTTTTAATTAAACCTAACCTTACCTTTATTTATTTGGCAATTATTTACTGAACAAACGTAATTTTTATTAACTGGTAACATTTATTATTTCTTAATGACCATTTATGGAATTATTTACTCAGCATTACGAAAATTTTTGCTCACCAAATAATTAGTTTATATTAATAACGTTTACGTATTAACAACAACATAAACTGAAAAATGATTACATGTAAAACATTCTTGTAACCGTTATTTAACATTTCATTTTAAAGATGTCATCGTCACGTGAAACCCCCAAACGTATATCACCATGTTAATTGGTTGTTGATTGGGGCAGGTCAACTCTAACGAATTATTACTTTACATAACGTCAACTACGTTATCAGACCATAACCGTAAACCGTTTCGTTATTAAAAGCATTGTTTATGAGGAACACTGTACTGCGATACGACATAACCGACTTGCTGCACGATATTATTTAAGGCATACTGTACTTGCACTTGTAGGAATAAAAAGCAGGAATAAAATAACAATAAAAATGTACAGTTGAATATTGAATGTGATATGAGTTTTATGCAACTTGTATTCTGTGCGTTTTTTATTTTACGCTATGTGCATAAAAACAATTTTAGATTGTAGAAAAATATACTGTAATATATTATTCTAAACAATGCCCGCTTTCTAATAGACACTATAATTATATGGAGTAAGTCGTAATACAGTATTTCATTTTAGTAATTGTTTCACAAGTACTGGTCAAACACTAAAGCTTCCTATTAAGATAGGGTTCCCAAAATGTGAAAACGAACAATAGAAGAAGGATTTAAATATTCGAGGCTCGAATTGAGTTTAAATCCGTAATCGTAAGTAACTTTTACATTCTTCTACCAGCCATTCGATTTTTAAAACGAGATCGACATGTTAGCTACTAGTCATTTCGTTGCATAATAATCTTATCCCTATCGTAAGAATTAGCGTCTTAAAACAGCGAATTCTCGTAAAAACAACTTTTGCTGAGAAGTTTAATTAGGATTCCACATGCTTCATGGTAGAAAAAAAGTAATTGAAAAATAACTATTTTTAAGTTAGCCAATCAATGAAGGAGCATCATAATAAAACGGTAATCCATGAACAATGAACGCTGGGCTCCAAGTAAAAAAAAACCGGATGAAAAAAATACAATTTAATTGATTAAACGTCTACTTTATTTAGATTGGGCAAAGATATGTCAATTTCTCATACATGTTTTGTTGCATGTTAACGATATGCAAATAATTATGGCGTGTTTCATAAAATTTACTTTTATATCTGTTTCATTCAAATAATTATTGTTGAAAAAACAATACGTGATGATTGATTATAATTACTTCCAGATCGTGACTTAATTTGAATCACAAATTGAATTCACAATATGCATAAATGGTTTTAAAATAATCAACTATTGTTGAAAAAATGTACTCATGATATTAATTAAACTGTAGTTACATTTATGTATATTTTTCTTAAATATAAATTCTTGTAGAATACGTATTTTTCAATGTGATTATGTTGATTATTTTATTATTTGCTGATTTAAACAGTTGAAACTGAGGAATACTTCTGTGATGGGCGAACTAATGAGTATATGTCCAAAAAGACTATTTTTCAGATAAGCAAAAACAAAGTTCATAAATTCATAATTAATTTTTTCAAAATCAATAATTATACTCTCCATAAGGTTAACATATTTACTATTCTTATTTTATCAGCAGTGGTAGATCTAAAAAGAATTCATTCAGACAAGAATTAATGGACATGTACTTCTAATACCATACAAATATGTGTTAAATGAGAAAACTAATACTATTGGGATTAGAAAAAAATAATAGCTAATTACATCACATTTATTTCAGGGATAATTTAGTCCAATAGAGGTAAAAATTTATTTTAATTTTTGTAGAGTATCCGTTAGTCCCTAAGTACTTATCGTAAAATGACCAAAATGAAATCATACTTACATCCACCTATCATAGATTTATCAATCAAACCCATCAAATTTTCCTAAAATTCGTATTTCTGTTCCCTAAGTAAAGCATTCAGGCTACTTATAATTATTTATATATATACCAGAGGAGTATTTGTCATGATATAATTAAAAGAAGTGGGATGATGATATAAATAATAACTGAAGATAAACCAATCAACCATACATTTTGTTTTAATATTTCTCATTGATTACATAAATAATAATCATATATCACTTTTAAGGTGTTAACTGTCAATTCTTGGTGGAAAGACATTATATTTTAAAAAATAAAACACAATTCATTTGTACTACTTCCACATATTTATAATGATCGGGACCGGTTTCGCTCATCACGAGCATTATCAACTGAACAAAATAGTTTACTAAGGTGGAAAAAAAGTGCATGGTATTAAATGTATTGTACTTTGTTTTATAAATAAAAATATAGACTCTATATTTTTTTAGAGCTTTGAAAGCTTCATACTATATGAAAACTATTATTAATAAAAACAAATTTATTTATTTAGGTCATAGAAAGATTACATCTAATATAAAATAAATTGGATTTTATATCATTGTTGACATCATAAAGCATAAAGAAAAAATACCATCCATTACAGCATACGTTTTTCTAAAAGCTTTTTATTATCGTAATAAATTGATGGCACTTTAATATAAATTGATTCTGAAATATAAGAGTAATTATTAGCTAGTAAAAAGCATCACTTAGGCGTACCACTAGCCTATATTGGTACTTAAAGATAATGACTTTTGCCTTTATCAAGTCAACATTTCTCATAGAACTAAGCACACAAGGTCTGTGGAAAGCGGTCAGCGAGCAATCAATAAATCCAAAACCTTTTCCAGGGCTACAATGGTCCTCCTAATGGCCGTCAATTTCATCAATAGATTAAGGTATTCCCCTCTGAACTCACAGCTACGCATACAAAGGGCTTCAACGTACATGCCCAGGGTGACGATACAACCCTTCCGTTCGCCTTTGAAAGGATTTGAAACCTTAGCTTATTCTTTACCTTCATTCGATGGATAATAAAAGACATTTTTTATTAAATAACTTGTGCATATTTCTATTAATAAGAAAATATTAAGGCAATATTAAAAATATCACACAGTCTTTAATCCTACAATAATAAAATGATATAGTTGAAAGTTATGTCTACCTCACGCTATCGTTAGAACTATGTTAAGAAATACTGAGTGTCGCTATTAACTAAGGTCAACAATTTTTATTACTCTTTTGGAACTAAAAATTGTGTTTTGATGCAGTTTTACAAAGTGAATGTCGATATAATTAACCAGTTTGTAATATTTTTAATAAACGAGCAGTTTTCTCATTTAATAATTATTTTACCGAATAAGCGTTTATAACTTGTCAGAGAGACAAAAATAAAATAAAATTGATAACTTAGTTATCCCACTGGCTGTGTAACTAAACGTAACGCGTTTCGTTTCTTCAAGAAGCATCTTCAGACTAACTATATCTCAATGCAATGATTCTCATTCTTAAATTGGAAATGAAGGTTATTGTTGGTTTGTTTCCTTCTACTGGTCGTGGGGGAGGGATAAGACACAAATAATGATAGTATTAATTACCATAACACAATTAATCACAAATAAGCTACTAGTGTTTTTTACAAATTAATTACAAGGAAATAAATTTAATAGTTGTGAGCCACCTGTTATATTCAAAATGTTATTTACTAACACTCGATTACTGTTAATGGTTTTATTAATTTCTAAAAAATCTAAACTATTCATTTCAAAACCTTTTTTATTTACTCGATGGAGTATTTCTATGTTATATATACTCCATACAGAAATACTTAATATAAACTTGGTATTTATATCAAACATTAATATTTAAAAATCTTTGATCTAATTATTTTTCTTTTCACTTGAAAGATTCTCTAGCTAAGCAACACTTGATATTGCTGATGAAATTAAAATTACTGAATTCAGGAGAATAAACCGTATATTTACCGTTTTATTTTAAATTTAATTTTTGGATAATATTAGAAGAGTAAACCAAACGCTTTCGTTGTTATACGATATAATTTAATTGTTTCTTTCTGTTAAATGTGTATGATTGAATTGTATAGTTAGGATGAAATATAAAATACATTAATACTAATACATATTATCCTAAATAAACCCTTGAAGTAACTAATGAAGTCTTTTTAGAGGACCTAATATAATTAAACTTGGGTTTTGTAATCATCTTTATAACTTGTAATTCTATTGTCCGGCATGCTGGTATATAAGTTGAGCGTAATTATTATGAGTTGCATAAGAACAGTAATTAGTAAGCAGTAGCTCGATTTTAGACACGCGATCGTTAGCACGGCCGATGAACTGACCTGGGTAAAAGCACTTAATTCTAAGCATCACTACCAACTCTGATAGACGGTGCTTTATAAAAGCGAACCAAAACAAAAGCATCCTTACAAAATTTGATTGTTTCTCTAAAGAAATCTATAGATTTGGAAGATTTCAAATTTGGAAGGATTATTTCAATTATCAAAATTTTCTTACGATAGTACAGTATGTCGATTCATAAAACAATCAAAATCTAACTTTTCGTATTATATGTATATTTATGTATTCGACATCGGGAAAACCACATTAATTTAAAACAAACAAGTGAGTACCCTGCATACGTTGCAATGCCACTCAAAGAAAGAAAGGGTTTGTGTTTTAGTTCTGTTTATTGAAGTGCTTTTGGACCAAAAGTCACTGCACAGGTTGAAGTTTCACAAAATCACCCCGTCCAAGCCAGTCATATTCAGGCCTGGCCCGGTCCGAGCCCAAGTCTCAATATCACACTTGTTACCCGAACCCAACCCGAAGCCCAGATTTCATTTTCTCAGCCCGAAAAAAGCCTGATTTTTTAAAAATATAGTTATTCATTTATACTTTTCAAACAATATATGTTATTGTTTTCTTATTTCCAACGATATTCATATCACATGTGAAATAAATTATTTAAGTTATGAATACTATTTCCTTGGCTGACTCATGACCCCAACATAGTCTGGTGCTTCCACGAATAAATCGGAACGTTTTTCCGAGATGTCGCTAGTTTTACGTATTTGATTATTTTTTTTAGATTTCAGATTTTAAATTTTTGACTTCAAAAACCTTCATGGGTGTGTGCGCACAACAACCGACCAAAGTTTGATCGAAATCGGATGAATGGTAAAGGAACGCATAGAGGACAAACAAACAAACAAAAAACATTCATTTTTATGTATATATGGATTAAACGGCTTGAAAAACACAATATAAGACTTGTCAAAGACGTTTCAAAAGTGTCACGGTTTTACGGTAATATCCATACTTTTAGTAATGATATACGTCTTAATTATAATACTTATTCCATGTATTTTATCATAACCATTTAACATGTAGAAAGTAAAGTTTTATAAAGTTTCATAATTACTTTACAAGAAATATTCGATCCTCTCACAACACACACGCCATTTTCTTACTAGCATGATACTTTGTGTCGGAAATACATACTATTTTCAAGTAAATAGATTTTGAATAAGTGTGTAAACGTCTCACGATTAAACAATGTATTAATTTTTTGTATCGTAAATAAGTATTGACTATTAAATGTTATTTATGAGATTCTATTTTTTTAAGCCATTCAAAGTTTTTCTTAAATAGTTGCATCTTAAGTGAAATGTATTTTTGGGTATTACTAGATGATTGACAGACAGGTTGTAGGACTATCAAAACAAGATTGCTTAAATTTTATGGAACTGTGCTGACCACTTCCATCATAACAAAGAATCTCATTGTAAAGCAGCAATAGAAAATTAAACTATTTCAAATAAATCATTATGTAGTGAAATTTGACTTTCAGCAAAATCTGTTAAAATTTTTTGTTATTTTAAGTTTAAAGTGCTCCAATAAATTTTATTGAACAAAATAAATTTTATAAATTTGACTGTCAGTATCAATTGAATTTGCGCTTTGATTTTTATAAAGTGAACATTGTTTACTATTTATGTCCTCAGTTTTCAATAGTTATTAATTTTAAATAGAAAATTTACATGATTGATTGACATAATTCAATATAGCCGTATAATCCCAGTATAAAACTGGAATTTTTATATTTGAAAATATAGTCTATCAATCCTTGCGGCTATTTTAAATACTAAAATAAATATTCTACAATTAATATGCCTTAAATGGTTTTAAGTTTTAATTATAGACTATTTAATTTTGTTTATGTATACTCTATATGATTATCTGTATTTTTCCTCACAGTTTTTGTAAAAATTATTTGGTAGGTATACCTTTCAATTTCATATAAATAGCCTTTTTAAATTTTTTTATGGATTCGGGGGTAACTTTGTGGAAATTCATTAACTCTTCCGTACTCATGGTGTAACGATGCGTTACTTCGGCATTTAAACCTTTAAATTATCTGTACATACAAAAAGTTGAAAATTTTGCTATTTGTAAACAAAATAGTTCTACATATAATTGAAAATTAAAAATACATTTACGTCTTCTTTGTATGATTAACCATTTTTTGAAAACCTAGTTCATATTACCATCGAAAAATACAAAAATATTGTAAAATATAGTCATGACCGTACCGTACGCAACCGTTTTGTTTCAAACGGCACCGAAACACGTCTTGAGCCTGTTCTGCTATGAAGAATTTCGATTCTTGCTTCTTTCGATAATTTCGCGTAGTTTGATGTGTAATTCAGGTTTTACGCACAAAATATGATGTACTACATAAAACCATATTTCACCTTTTGAAATTGTTGTTTCACTTTATAAATGCGTTCATATGACGAAACCCACACGGTAATGCAATGTTAACTGCATGAGATCCGAGGGGATTTTTTCGGCATGAAAATGGAAAAGTTAATATAAAATTAAAATTGGTAACTTAGCGATATCCCTAGTTAGTCTGAAGATGCTTCTTAAAGAAGCAAAACGCGTTACGTTAGTAACAAAACTAGTGGGATAACTAAGTTACCAATTTTAATTGTATATTAGTGTTGTTAAGATTTAAACTTTATCAGTTGATAATGCTCGCAATGAGTGAAACTGGTCATCATCGATATAAAATTTGGAATTAGACAAGGAAAATGTTGTTTTATTTCAAAAAATAAATTACTGTCAGTTAAAGATTTATCTTGAATGGTCTTTAAATGATATCCTTTCCTGTAATCTGATAATAGCTTAGGCAACATCTTTTAAAAATCCGTGTCTCTGCTTGTTTTTTGTGTTTTCTATAATGCTTATTTTATGTCACATAAAATTGTCGGTGATTCCCAAGCATACCGCAAGAGGCAGGCAACGAGGCTGTGTGCTCTTGTGAAAAGTCAGTAGTAAACTCGTTAACTAAGCTTTTTACGGGTGAGGTCGTTATTTTTACGCAAGCCTAGGATTTGGCTTTGAACATAATTTGACGGGCGCTAGTCTTCATTCTAGAGGTTTCTCTTCCCGTTTGGTATAAGTAAGCCAGATCAACCGTATTGCGACGAAATATTCTCGCTTGAGTTTTGCATATCAATTTTATGTAGGAGATTATTTTTGATTTCAAATAAAAGCCTGCATTTATTGGGCTAGTAAGAAATAACAAATGGTCAGTAATTAATCAAATGGGTCAGAAACGTGTCAGTAAATTTTTGGTATGCACGTGGTCAGTACATAAAATAAACGGGCAGTAATTTATACAAAATGGTTAGTTATTAAATTAAACATAACGTTATGAAAACACAGTTTTTTTAGGAGTGATAAAAATTATGATTATTCACATTTTAAGCCAATCATAATAAATATATTACTTTTATTTATTTTATCACATTTAGTATCGGCTACTGTCTACTATAGTTCATTCCAAGCATCCTAGAATACAGATGAATTTGAGTTTATTCGTGTTTTTAGATTGTCAAATGCAAAACCCTGGACAGAAATTTCAGTGCCTAATAAACTCCATATAAATGAAATATGCAAACTTTATTTAATTACATAGTGTAGATTTCTGTTGGCGTTGGGTATATATTATTTTATCTGAAAATCAATTATTTTGACCAATACTGATAACGTGGGACACGACACCAATTGACCGCAGTACCTTGGCCTACGCTGCTAATATAACATACCATTCCAATTCACTCCATTTTGATCCCTCGGGAAGAAAACACTCCTAGGGTCATATGCAACAGTAGGTCGAACAAGGGTTTGACGCAGTGGCATGTCGAAAGCTTGAAATGAGAAAACATAAAAACTTTTAAATTAAAATATGTAAGATTAAAAATTATGTTTACACTAATTAGTTGCTACCTTAGAAACCATATAAATAATTATCAACGTGCTGGAAACGTTAAAACGACAGTATTTCAAATATTAATTTTAAAAGTTCCACATTTAATATTATAGTTACAAAGAAGTTATTGACTAAATTGGCATTCACTTGGTAGAACTCCTTTATAATAGGATGAAATAACAAAGTATTTAGTTCCACAAAATTTTATCAAATACCTTATAAACAAGACGTTAATCTAAAACCTTTTGATCACGAATATGAGCTCTTAATTACAAATTTTGGCAGAAACAAGCTATTCGTTTTCAATAGTATCGGCTTTGATTCAGGATATTTGAGTTTCACAAGTATAATACAGTTCCGAATTTCCACTTCCATACTGCATTGAACTGGATGTTAAAAACTGCAAATTTACAATCCGTTTTCATATCATTTGTTTTATTTACTATATCACGTACATATCACAGCCATACTAATAAATTTAAAATTATTACCTGGATTGTCTCAGAAGAAATTCTTGAAAACTGAGATGCTATGCACTTAAGATTGCATAAGTGATTTCATTGATAAAATAATCTTATTTGACGAAAATACATGGTCATGTATACACTTTATACCTTTGTACTTTTTACTACGCTACTCAAAGTTATCAACTGGCATATCTAGCATGGGCTAAAAAGCTTGGAAGAAAACGGTTGCTAATGTATTTCTTAAAAAATGCTTGCTTAGTTATAAATCCTTACTCAGATTATGTAATATAGAAAAGGTAAATATTCATTTCTAAGTATTCGTTTCTTGGCTTTTACAGAGAGTATTTATCAGCAAAAACAGTGATCAAATGACGTTTTGGTCTCATTTTCAATAGTTCAATCATGTCTTCACAAAATATTTGCGTAATATCTGAGTATTCAATAAAACGGATAAATATTTTGGCCTCATAACATTATCACAATTATACTCATGCCAGGATTTAACGTCTGAATATAATCTATCTCTAAATTATACACATTTATATTTGAATATTTTTCAAATAACTTCAAAGTATTCAATTGTTGTAGTCATGTTATTGAAACCAATGTGCGATGTATTAAGATTTAATTAAATACCAACCCCATTCCGAGGACCGCTAATGGTGTTAAACCCATCCGCCTTCGGGTAAATAGTCTGGCAAAACTTGGAGATGTCGGGCTAAGGACGGGTGAGATAAGGCAAAGAAGGTCCTTTTGTTCTTGCAAGGACCTCGATATATGTAAATAATATGTAACAAATGTCCCAGGAGATAATAATTCAGAGAGAGATCGTTTGTCTTGCGTCGTATATTATTCCGCCTGCGTTAATTACTTTAAACTAGTGATTTATATTATAAACGGATGGTTTCGCACGATATGCTGACTATCAGACGCAGCATTACATATGTTTTCAATTCTCCAAGGGATACTGATATTTATTTGTGCCTACATTTATTAACCAAACACGTGAGGCAAAGCTATTAATTGAATACTGGGCCTTCTATTATGAACTATAGAATTACGATTCACAAAATAGACCAATAAATATCCAATTGTACTATTGAATTATTATTTTTGATCATAACACGCTATTGAAATGTAGTTTGAAAATAAAGTTGTATTTTGCTTTAATAAATTTAATATTACATCTGTATAATTGATAGGAATTCGCTTTTTCACATATAGGTAAACCGCAAACGTTGTAAATAGTTTTAAAAACTTCACGCATACTTTTATAGTCGAATATTACATCGTATTTTTTAAAAAAATATGTTGGTACTATTCGAAATACATAAAAATATTACTCTGCATAGAGACGGCGATTGAAAATGTAACATTGCTAATACATTAAAAAATAATGTATTATACTATTTTTAATCGGCTTCGAAGAGACTCTACAACGCTTTATTTATATATATTTTTTTACCATGTCCACTCGCAATGTGGAGGTATCTAAACAGAAGTTGATTGTTACTCAGTTTGCTCAACTTTTCTTTTCCTAAGAGAGTAGGGATAGCAGGATAGGGCTAGGACAGAACTAGTGGTTAGCCAATCGCTCTCGTTACGCCCCGTTTTTGAGGATCGGATGGGTGGGAGAGAGTTTTAGTCTTCACAAACGTTCATGACCACCAACAGAAATTCATAAATCGATTGATAGATCATTTTATGAAACTGTCCGCACCGGGATCTGAACCCAAGACAACTGTAACCGTAGCTAACGACGTTAGCCACTGCACCACGGTGAGGATGAAATAGTTACAGGCCCAATAAATGCAGGCCTTTTATTTAGATCCACAAAAATACTCAAATAGCATTGGCAATATTTGATCATTCTTTTAGTCTTAATTAATTTTTAATCATGTTAGATGCTTTAATTTTAGTATTCCTGTTAAACTTTTGCGAAAATTTCAATTGTTCTATTTGTCATTTTTTTCCAATCCTTGTTATTGAAACACCTTATACTTTACCATACAAATAGTATAGAAAACATACAAATGCTATTCAATTTGATCACCCTAGAATAACAGTGTCACAATATCCAATCTCTATAAAACACGCGATCAACAACATCGATCCCTTCTTCAAATAAAATATCACCAAGTGAATTTCGTCGTCAAAATTTCATGAAACCCTAGACCGCACAGCAAAATGGTGAAAATATTTCCTACAGACACAAACTCAGACAAAGCGAAGACAATATTGGCCCGAGATGCTGCTACTGTGGCACTGCCATTCTCGGGAAATTTTAAACCGACCATATCCGAAATTACCGGCGGGGATTCCCAGGGGTCGCCGGATAGCTAGATGCACTTCTCGTGTTCGCTATATCAGCTGCCATTGGATCAATGCACTTTTCCAATAACACTGTACCTACGGAATTATTCAGCGGAGAGTTTTCTTTGGTATTCAATGTTTCTGAATGTATTTTCAAAAGAATTTTACATTTTTACTGAATTAAAAAATGAACGTAAAATGTTGATAAATGAAATATTGGATTACGAATATTACATTCACCATCTTTTAAATATAATATTACCGTTTCAAGGTGTTGAATAATAGCAAAAATCTAGCATTGACAATGCGAAAATTTCAATCAAAGGCTATTTGTTTTGAATATTAAAATTAATGAAAAATAATATTTTTAATATAATTTAATATAATTTATTCAAACATTTTACTACCTTTTAATCTATTCAATAACAAAGAAAGAGGTTTAACATTTTACAATTGTCTTAAAACAAAATATAATTACTGTACACGCAGTATTATGTTACCAAAGCTTAAAAATGCTTTATTGAAACTATTAGCTGTCTGATTTCGAAATATTTAGCAGATTAATAAAATAATTCTTGTGAAACTAGATATATTTTCATATTTTCAATAATACAATAGAGTGGTACCAAGTAAATACCATTCAAGCTATAGATTTATTCAGAGTTTCCTTTTGATCAACTGAAGGTGTTATATTGTTTGTTGTTTCATTGTAATATAGTATAATATAATGGAATTGCTGTCAAGCAATTAAGAACCGTACAACCTATTTCCATGAATCACAAAATTACATGATACATCGTGTATACTTATGTATTTTTATTTAATTTTAGTGCACATCATTTTTTCATTTGTGTATATATATATTTTTTCTTGTATTACGACATTTGAAATATTATTCAAGTATCACTTTTAAGGTGTTAACTGTCAATTCTTGGTGGAAAGACATTATATTTTAAAGGATAAAACACAATTCATTTGTACTACTTCCACATATTTATAATGATCAGGACCGGTTTCACTCATCACGAGCATTATCAACTGATCAGTTGATAATGCTCGTGATGAGCGAAACCGGTTCTGATCATTATAAATATGTGGAAGTAGTACAAATGAATTGTGTTTTATTGAAAAAAAAAAATTATTCAAGTAACAAAATGATTCGTTGTTCAAAATCTTCGAAATGTGTTTCATAATAATTCTAAAATTTATTTACAATTCAAAATGTCATTTATCTAAGTATATGAATCTGTTACAGTATGAATACTTTATTAGTAAAATATCTACAAGTTCAGAATGGTCCTATCGACGGGTAAGGTATGTGGCAATTCTTGCAAATAGATTCATTTAAAATGCAGTAATATTCCCTCACAAAGCTAAATTCGGTAAAAGACTGTCTGAATTGAAGCAAAGAATTAAAGATATTTTACACCTATTTTGAGGCTTTCTGTTAAATACAACAGAGCAGTTGTTGTATTGACACTTTGAAAAATACAATAAGTTTCCCTCGGAGCTTCTAATATTTTTACTTACTACCACCACATTGCTATACTATCTAAAATCATTGCCTGTAAAATTTGACTTTTATCTTGCTAAAAGTAATTGAATAAATGTTGATGATATTTTGTTTACCTGATTTTTTATTTTGCTAGGTTAATTATAAAATTGCAATTATAAAAATACATATATTGTAAGCTAATTTTTACTGTAACTGAATAGTTTCATTATATGTAATTATTTGAATCTTTGAGTATAGACATTTTCATCGTGACATCTGTATCATACACGTATCAGTTTTTAAATACAATAAATGATGCATTGCCGGAAATAAAAGTTAAAAAAAAATATGACTACATTCCATGTTACATTTTATGTACCATAATATAAATTATTTTTTAAATAAAACATTTGTATTTTATTTTATACAAATAAAAATTTAAATGAAAAAAAACACACATTTTCAGTCCCAGGCCATAACATTAGGATATTGATGGACCAAAAGACATCACTTGTCAAAATAGGCAAATATGTTAGAAGAGCTTCCCTTTTGAGCTTTTCTACAAACTTTCATTACTCTAGTATACTCTGCCCTGAATAAACACGCAGCCGCATGGGCGACAAGTTTGAAGGAGCTATTTTGTAAGAAGGCTTTTACTCTCATCCCTGAAGGACGAATACAGCTTAAATGAATGTCCTTCGGACCAGTGCCTCGCTAGTTTATCGCACACATATCGTCACAAAAAGGATAGCTGTTTTCCTTTTTCTCAGCTATTTTGCCTATTTTACGAGCTGGGCAGAGTGCGTGCGACGGTTTAAGGAATTCAATTATTGTAATATAACAAATCAGTGTAGGCTTTGTGCCATTTTAGTTCCAATATAAAAGAGTTTATTTTATAGCGCTTACAAAAATATCACAAACTTCATTCTATAAACTATACGTTTTCTTACTAGAGCTTCAGTCACAACACGATAAAGCAAATTGATTTGCTCGGAATAAGTTCACAAACTTATTATCTACTCTTTTTCATATGTTCCGCTGGTTATAATCAGATTTCTATAAAAATTGTAATATGTTGATATAAATAAATGTATAGTAGGTACAAACATATAGGTCTATTTGATTTTCGTGATAACATAGTTTTGTTACCATATTTCGCAATAAAAGAGTATTTTCTAAATAATACATACTAGAAAAATGTTATAGTGTGTCTTAATTTTCTTCAACTCTTATTTATATTTACGAGTTGACTTAACCATAAAATAAAATAAATCAAGTAGCCAATTATCATCTTATTCATTACTATAGTTAATTCAAGCTAGTGAATGTCGTAAATAAAATTTATGATGTGTTTTGAAAAAATTAAGAAGAACTTCTATGACTTATTTTCAAAAAATATACACATTTATAGTATATTTTAAATCAGAACGGCTCAGTTATTGTAAAATTTGAACTTAATGTGTAATATGTAAGATACATAGCATTTTTCTTATATTTTATATTAGATATCTTTCCACCGAGTGTTATTATTATCTGAGCATTATTGAATATTACAAGATTAATTTTTAAGTAAAAGCGATAAACATATGTCATGGATTGAAATGGACACTAGTAATTTCCGTATGTTACAAAAGCTAAAACAACTAAAAATTTTATTTGTGGCTCTAAGTATACAGCATTGATTTTTAAAACTCCCATTTGCCAATGATCCCCAAGCGAATCACAAAGTATTCCAGTTGTAAAAGCGTTTTCAGTATGGAATTTTATGTACCAAATATACTTGTAGCTAAATTCTTCCTGGTTGTCGCAGAGTTTTGTCAGAGGGCTTCCTCTGGGTGTTACTTTCCTTCTCTCGGAAGAAGTAAATGTGCAAAACGCCTCGGCTCCCTTTTATATTCAGAAACTTTTCCACTTGCGCCTCTTTATACATTTTCTTTATTTTCCATTCCTCTCTCTAAATGAAGCTGTTGAACGTCTTCGAAAGTTTTATTTTCTTTCGTTCGGAACATAAAAACTCGAATGACACTTTTTGAACTGTGATTGAAATTTACGGACGATGAGCTAAACATTCCGTTTCATAAATTTATTTATTCAAAGTGTTTCACATTTCAGGAGCTTTTATTCATGGAAACCAACCATTGCGAATATTTCAAAGGATTATAAACGAAAAATTCAAACACAACTAAAATTACATTTGCGCGATTTGAATCATATACAATATTCAGTATTTCATCATGATGCAAACTGATTAAAATCGTTACAAACAGAGATGAATATCAGATTTTCCAATATGGACCAATATAGTATATTTATTTGTGTGTTAATACTTTTCACAATTCATTCTCAATGTTATTTAATTATAACCTTTAATATCTTTCAATACAATAATATAGCATACGCATTGCAATTTGCAAAATTTCGTACGAAAACAATTGTATTGAATATAATTTTTAAACGATTATTTAAAATGCTATGTGAAACTTTCCTTACCTCAACATGCTGAGATTAAATATATATGATTGTGAAAAATGTGTTTGCAAATCTTTTATTAGCCTTCCGTAAATAATTGAGTGTATAACACAAGTGATCAATACAATCGATGCATTTAACCACGCTATATAAAGGTTTATCAGTATTTGTGTAGAAGTTTATTTTGAGAGTTCAGTTTCGTTAGCAGCTAGCTATCTGAGCACTTTGTAAAGACGTTCATTCACATTGGCAGTGATAAAAGAGACTGGTTGCTTCATTCACTATTCTTGTTGTTTCTATTTCAGGTCAGAGACTGCTAAATGCCGGTACATTTCAAACAAGCTATAAACGTCTTTATTGACACCAAGTCTAAGTAATTAAATTGCCAAATAATTAAATATGAACCTTTTTACTTTCGCTTTGTTTTTAAATATAAAAAGAACGATTACACACTCTACTAACATAATTACATTCTATTGCCGAGTTAAAATACAACTTATATTGTCAGTCTTATTTGGATCAATGATACATACATCCAAACAATAGCAAAAAATAACTGTGGTTGAAATCGTAGTTTTATCCTCAGAATATTTATGTTTCCCTTAGCAATATTTTTACAAATAGCATCAGAATAGAGATAAATGCAGCAAAAATATTTTTTTCTAGACTTTATGAGTAGTTTGGGTTCAGTATGTCAATATTTACTATCTGTTCAAGTGGATCATATTTATGAAAAATACCTGCAGGCAGAATCATTCGACATTATTGTTGCAGCAGAAAAACATTTCAATGTCGAAATACGAAAAATTAAATTTCTGAGTTAAATAATATTTTTTTTACTTTGTGCAATATTTACGTTTTTTTTTTCTACTCACGATTGAAATATACAATTAAAAAAATGCAAGCATTTTTATCAGTTCAGAATTGCAAGGTTAATCGCAATTCGTTTTTCATATTGTAATTAAATTTGTAATATGTATAAAGTTGTTATTTTGATATATCATGCTTTGATTGATGGTTATCACGAGATGTTTCAAAACCATAACAGGCTTTATTGTCTTGGTGTTTTAATCTAAAAATGAGAAGATTCTATCCATCTTTGAGAATGAAACACGATTGCTTGGTTTTAAGCGTCATATAATAATATTGAATATGTGTATATTAACAAAAATAATAATTTATGAGAAAAAATCCTCAAAACATAGAAACGTGTGTGAAATACGTGCTCGATGATATGTTTTCGATGAAGTTATTCTAGCAATATTAAACGGATATTTATAGTCACTACACATTCGCAATCAATGAAAAGAATATACAAAAAAATGTGCCATTCGCTATGTATATTGTTGACCTATTTGTTCGAAAATCGTGTGTATCAGTAATTGAATTCTTTTGTGACAGCAACAAACAAAATCGGAAAGATGTAATTTAATTCTAATCGTGATGGATGGCGCCAGCTATTTTATTCCACGGCAAACTTCCGCGACGGGAAACGGTTCCGGAAAAGTCGAGCAATCTGTTTGTCGCGTCACTCCACTACACTACGAC
This sequence comes from Himalopsyche phryganea, assembly GCA_022494535.1. NCBI lineage: Eukaryota > Metazoa > Arthropoda > Insecta > Trichoptera > Rhyacophilidae > Himalopsyche > Himalopsyche phryganea. The sequence goes on along the minus strand of JAGVSL010000054.1, from coordinate 2,089,128 downwards.
GAATAAAATTACTCCTTTCCCAAATAAACTCATTCAAGACTCCGCAACCACAAATTTTCATTACAACGGTCAACATAATTATCCCAAATATTTTTCTCGGATACCTCTATGAACTTTGGTTACTTCTAGATTCCTTGAGAAGATTTAAATATCCAAACACAATGTCACTAATTTTTTTATTTCATGTATGTTTTTGCTATTTTTTTTTATATTTCGTCTTATTAGTGGTTCTGTTATAATACTCGTATTTAGTATCAAACAAATACAATAAACTTTATGTTTTAATAGCTTAGTCGCAAAAGGTTTTTTAAAATTAATTAATATACGACAATTATGCGTTAAAATTAGTGTAAACATAAATTTCAAGCAATAATATTGTAGGGAATATTAAATAAATAGTGAATAAATCAATTAGCTAACCACTAGTCCATTCGTATTTTCTTATTGGTCTAAAAGAGTTCAGCGTCTGGCTGACAGAGGATAACATTAAATGTTATTTTTGAAATAATAATAATGAACCAAAATTTGGTTCTATTGTTAAAAAATAAATACAATATGTAAATAAGTCAAACAAATATCACGTAACAGGGAGTCTCTAATAAATTTAATTGTAAATTTTGTCGTATTTATCATTTTAAATATTCTCTATTTTCAACAAAATATTTTAAAAAATTATATTTATACTCGACTTTCAGTGTTATAATACAATCTTGAGTTTTAAAATTGACGGCTCCATCTTGCTGTCATGGCTACTTAGTTTTTAAGTTAAGATTCTTATTATTATGGTATAAAATATTAATATACGGGACAATCCTGTTTAAACGTAACGTCTGAAAACCGTATTAAATTACATTGATATTTTTTCACTTTCTATACAGATTCTTACAGATGATATCTTTCAAAATTATTTTAATTAAAAATTTCAACAAGATGAATTAAAAATATACATTTTTATGAACAATTATAAACGTTGCCATTTTGTAGAGACGAGATTTAAAATCTAAGCAACAGCACTGAGTCAGTTGTTTACCATCCCCAGTTTCTTTGAAAAATAATCACTATATTTACAGCAATGTTTTCTCATAAATACGGGTATTTTCTATTTCTGAGTCCTGAACGTGTTAAATACAAACGGTTGCAGCTTTAAATGGGTATTATTTTTACGACCGAAACGTAAGCAAAATTGTTGCAGAGCTGAGTTTTCAGTGTGGTTCATCAATTCTGGGATTAAGCCCAGCTTGCAACTTGATACAGTATTATGCATGTCGTTTTGTGTGAACAATTCATCGGAAATAAGCTAGGCTATGGTGTTTTCTTTTTAATTTATAACTGAATAATTACATTTGAACGTGTTTATTTTACTTAAAAATAAATAATATACAAAATCTTTTAATCAACATATTTTTGGTATCAGTGAAAAAAGGGTTTTTGTTAATTATTATTGTTCACTGGGTATAAAAAGAAATTTTGGAAATCTTGAAGATGCAATAATATAACTAAACGTAAAATAAGAGCATATATTTAAGCTATCATTCTTATTAGAGCAATTAATTTGTACGTCAAAATTGTGCTAAGTAAAACAAATGTGTTATTTACAATTAATTTAATATTTTTAACTACTACAATTAAAGATTAAAATTTAAAAAAATATTGATAATTAATAAAAACAACCCATTTATATGATGTATATAAAACTTTTATAAAAAAATATTGTTTCAACAAACCTGATTTTATTACAATCATTATAAATGCAATATGATAATGATTTTAACTTCACTTCATCGGCAATGGTATTTTATTTTCCATGAAGATCAATTACATTATTTCAGCCAAGTGATTTACCGAATTTGTAAAACGAATTTAAAGATATCTTTTTCACAAAAACAAAATAAAGTCTAGCCTCTTGAAATACTTGCTTATTGGTATCACTTAAAGCGACGTGGTATTTTAAGTGTATAAATAAAAATAAATCTAAAATCTCTCTTAAAATATACGCGCCAGCTAGGGTTGGTATACCGAAACCACGGTTTGATTCATTTAAATTCAAATAGCATTCAAATCTAAATTGACACCGACGGGATCGAGACGTTCGCGAAACCATCTCATTGCTGATTATATAGCAAACAAATATCTCCCCTAACACAGGGATTACCAAGCTTAATCTTGGCGGCTTAGCGTAAAGCTATTTTTTACAATGTTTCGGTGATTAACAATACCATATAGATGTCTTTTACGCTATTCATTTTATTATCAAATTATTCTTCTTTCGATAAATTTATTTTTTCTTTGATGTTTAATTTCTCGATTTATTTATAAACTTGAAGCATTCAATCTAAACATGCAAACAAAAATTGATTTTTACATATATATATTTGACTCGAGGTCGATCCCATATATGAGTATATGGACTCCTAATGTAGTAGTAGGTAAAACTGTTATGTTGAGAATTTAATTGATATTGGTTGGTTTTCAGTTGACTTTCTTTTTGAGAGAAGAACTAGAAAAGTCTAAGAACACGGTTTTCAAGATTGAAATTGATACCAAAATTGAAAATATTGCAAAAATACATGCCTTTAGATTAAAGATCATTTATCCATGGTATTTTAGGGATTCTAGAATTTTATTAAGATACAATATTGAAACAATTTCTGTTCTCTTATTTTGTACATTATGTTTTTTTCCCTCTTAAGTCAGCTTATACAGATCAGCCCATGTCATTTTCACGAAATATTAGAAAATTAATATTTATTTATTTAATTCAAAATTCTGGATACATTAATTGACTATTCCTGGCCACATATCTTGGTGAACAATCTGCATTAGTACGAAAACGTGTATCACTACTCAGAAACAATAATACTGGATTTAATTAATAAATGTGATACACAAATTTCAACTCGTTAGACGTTTTTGATATGTAGATGTTCTGAATATCAAACAGAAACATTAGGATTTCGTCTACACGCATAGCCTAGACATTCGTTTTAGAAGCGTTCATTCAAACATTATTATTTTACTAGAAAATTTTGCCATATTTAATGATATAAGTCTCACGAGAAAGACACGTCTAGTGTACCTCATTAAAAAAATATTATTATTGTATGTTTTTACGAGAAACTTTTTACTATCAAATGTTCTATATTAAATGAGTTCGGGGCATCAATCCGGGGACCAGTGTTGAAAAACGCACGCTCACATTTAAGATATATTTTGATTTAGATAATTTATTAATTTCAAGTGTATTTGATTCATTACAAATATTTTATTTTTGATTAAAATTCACCACTGTGTGTTCACCACACATAACATTAGTCTTCATAATATATCTCCAATAAGATTTAATTTTTAATAAAGAATTTTCAAAATTTATATAAATAAGATATGGTAGAAAATAATAAAACAATACTTTTTATTTTCAATGGATTTAGTGGTAACTTTGTGGAAATACATGTTTAATGTAAAATTAAAATTGATAACTTAGTTATTCTACTGGCTGAACAGCCAGTTCAGTTATCAACTTCAATAGTTTTTACGTTACCCTTTTTAAAAAAAATTATAATTTGGTATTGATTTAAATTATTTTCTTAAAAAAAGATATACAAACAGAAACATTAATTTATCATTGAGCATAACAATCAGAAAGTTAATATAATATATTATCACTAGCTATTACTGTTATGATAATTCTTTGTTTCTTGTGTTATATTTTAGTATTAAAATATTTCAAACTATTCATGAAAAGTGACCTTTGTTTTGTATAGATTTGAGAAGGATTTAAATTTATAGAAATGCCAAGCACTTGTTACTCGTAGCAAATTAAAATCAATATAGCTTTCAAATGAATTTAATTTTCTTCTAACAACTTCCGCCAATTTTCAAGAATTATCAAACAACTTTTCAGTTTAACTTGACATAAACGTGTTTATTTAGCTGTAGATATTCTAATTGAAAGTACTTTTTTGCTAAAATTTACATAAGTCCATCAAAAAAGCAAAATTTAATATAGGAACTGTTAAACATTATAAAGCAAGTATAAATAGTCGTTCCTAGAAGACAATAGAAGTGTAACTGTAATCCATAATGAAAAAAAGTATCTCACGAATTTCACAATTTTACAGACAGAACAGAACTGGAAGCCAATAATAATTTCAAGCAGATATCAAAATATGTGAAACACAAATATTGACTTATTTGTTTAAAAGTGAATATTTACGAATCATGTTTTTTCATTTGTACTTATTATTGTATTATAATTTCAATCAGTTATAAGATAACGAAATAGTTAAATCACTGGGATGCGGTTAACTGCCAATTATTCGCAGAATGTAGTTAGATAAAATGTATATAAAGTGAAACAGAAGATGCATAGAACAGGCTACACTATAAAATACATATTATGATTCTTTTCAACTCATTAAAGAAACAGTTGGTTGTTTGCGTATTGATTCATTTTCTAAAGCATTCGATAATGAATATCGTAAAACAAGACCGACGTTTTTCCTTTATTTGTATGACTATGATGATGATGACTATGATGAAGAACTATTGTAGTAGTTCTGACGATGGCTTAAAGCTGAAATAGCTATCAACTACCTGATAAAAAAATTGTAGAACTAAATACTTTGTTATTTATCCTATTATCTATCCAGTATGGTTGTCATTTAGTAATTCTATGAATTATATGGATGAAATCTTTAAGCATTTCATTTAAGTTTGGGATCTTTCATTCTTATCGACAGCAAACATATATTATATAATAGTGCTGTGAATGTCTATCTCTCTCGCTCAATTACATGTAAAGTGGATAGTGCAAGCGAGATATATAGGCGTGCTGGCGTTTGCTTATGCACAATTGAGGCTCTGTGGTAGAGATAGAGATACATCTAATGGCACATACATACATGCATACATATTTATAGTTTGATTTAATTAAAAAAAAAATAGTATATACAACTTTCTTTAAATTCCTTCAATAGAGAAAACTATGAATGATTTCAAATCAACGTTATCATTTCCGTGGAATTCATTCATATTCAATAAGATTAATGTACGCTTTTTACATTAACACTCAGTGATGATGAAATATCAAATCAATTGGCAGGTGTAAAGCAAGCCTTCAGATGAGGTTGGTAATAAATAGTACCTACGTATGGAGAATAAGGGCGGGGGGACATAAAGTTGGCTCCGTGACGAGACAATATCATTATGTAAATTTTATTATTATATCTAGCAGAGAAAGGACACAACACCATAACAACGAAATATATCTCAACAAAAATAATACATTCTATGAAACGGGCTATGAAATTGAGATAACTTATTATAATTTTAAATTTAATAAATAGATATGTCGCACAGGGATATTTTTAAAAGAACCGTATGAGTATGAGTATATTAAATACAAAACGAAATTTTTATAATATTTAAATGATCTTCATTTCATTTTAACTGTACATAAATATACTTACTTTTTATTGATTTAGGTTCAACGAGTTAAACATTTTGCCAAATTGCAAACTCAGTAAGCCGAAAATAAAAAAAATAATAGATATCGCACTCCCGCAAGAAAAGTGTCACAATTCATAAATTGTCATTTTTAATATCAATATTTAAATCACCAAATCTGTCCAAAAAGGGTCATTTGTATAGTTCGTCAACTCACCGCTAGTAAGCTCAAATGAAACTATGGCTTTGTGGCGGTTTGGTGTGGCTGTAATCATGAATAGTAACCACATTTTGCACTGTGACATTTTTTCGAGCACTTTTAAATCGAATTAACTAAATCATTAATATCTCGAAACTGACATTTTTGAGTTTTCTTTTCGGGAGTGCTACATTTTTTTAAAAATTCTCAAAAATATATTGATTAAGCCTATTGATTTTTTATATATAGATGTTTTGTTTTAAAATCCCTTTATTATTATTTATAAACACAAATATTTTGTAAAGGAATGTCCAACTCAAATTTATGTTCAATAAAATATTTGACCTTTATAGCTTTTGAGCATAAATTCTAAAATAAAGCAGAATTTATTAAATTTATGAGAAGCGTACTTGAAAGCTCACAAGCTGGCAAATATCAATCGCAAGTACTGCGTTTGAAATAAAATAGTATAAAATGTATTCTCTCTCCTGTGTGCATTCTAAGTTAACTTATTTCGCCCATAGAGGGCTATAAAAATGTCGTTATTACTTGGCGGTATAAACAGGGTCGGTAATCTGCCAATACCTGTCCATAATGGCCACCCATAAACTAACCCAATATCTTCTCCATTGCGTTACGATCAGTTTATCGCATTTTTATTGAATGCTCCATTGAGTCATCAATCGGGGAGTGTTTATGGCAGGGCTCAACACTAATGCTATAGTTTTATATTTTAATATCGAAGTACCGCTGGCCAAAAACCCCAAATTGAACACTAAAAACTGTACATAAAATCGATTTAGGGCATTTTGTTACATATCAATTGAAATTGATGACGGGGTTATTCGCATCCACGTTTTTTTTGTGATTGACATTGTGATAAATAACCCTTTTTAACTTTTAACAGGTTTACTAAAAGATATTTTCAACGCATACAGAATTTGTCGTATAAGTAAACACTTTCGGTAAGTTTTATTGTTCAAATATTTGTTATATTCATTTCCCATTCTTGACCCTTCCGTATTCATGATGTAAAATGACATACTTTGGCCTTAAAACCTTAAATTGCATCTTTTGCTATTTATAAATAAAATAATTAAAAATACATTATAGTTTACGTCACGTCGTCTTTGTATAATTAATCCAGCACCAAGACATGTCTCGAGCTTGTTCTGCTATGAAGAATTTATAAATGCGTTTATATGACAAAACGCACACGGTAACGAAATGTGACTGCATGAGGTTCAACGGGATATTTTTAGAATGGAAACAAGAAGGTTTAGCGGTACAGATAACATTTTTTTAATTGAATTACCAAATTCCCTGGGATCACCGAAATTTCCAGTGAAATTTCCAAATAAACCATTTCAGTGCCAGAAAATGTTCACTATGTGAACACTTTCATTTTAAAGCAAGGTTCCACACGTGATGCCTCATTAAATTATTTGCACGTGTAGCTTATGTACAATTGAATTTGTGATAGCCCTGTGGCATATACAAGCGTCAACACTATCAAGATTGAAGATTGCGTCGATATTTGACCTGAGGAAAAACAAAACTACGAAAGTCAAAATAAATATTTGATGGCTTGCTATGATGACGATAAGAGCTCGCAAACTAACTCGTCGATGGGTTGACGCTACATTCTGACATCAGCATGTCAACTCACTCATGGCACTCTAGAAGTTAAAATACTTTATTAGAACTCACTTATGGCGTAATGCTTTAAAAGCATGACTTCTAAAAATTATCATTTGTACATTGTACTATTTTTTGGATTAGGTATAACTCCAATAATTGGCAGGGTAAAAGTTAAAAAATAATTTTTACATCAAAACGTATTATTATAAGCAAATAATGCAAAAAAACTTACGGTTAATACTTTAAAAGATAACGTAAGGAAGCACCATCATCATTCACAATATCTATTAATACTATTTAAAAACATCGTATAAAGTTCTTGGTAGGACTATGATTATAGCTTGTAATTTGCTTACCTGGTACAATGAAGAAAACTAAATTGTAAGAAAAATTGTCATAAAAAAATCTCATTCTCAGTGGTTCCCACCATTTCTACAATCCACCATTTCTACATTCATTTATGCACCCAATCTAAAATGTAGCAGCATAATGCTTGCTCTTTGGTAAATTGCACTCAAAGCAGCAAGGACTTGGCCAAGAGTAAGTAGTGGGTGGAGGACCAGGACTTGGAGTAAGTGGAGTGTGGTGACTAAGGATTAATGTAGCGACAATATGCGACCAAAAGTTGTACGAGACCGACGCTGAATTCATTTATCAACATCTGAACCTTCTGCTACATCTGTGATGGGTAACCGTTGGCTTATGACTAATACGAAGATACATTCCAAAATGCGTTTATTATGATGTCCTTGATTTAAACAAGAACTAATCACAGTTTATTTAATGACTCTTAAGATTTGACATTCAACTTTATATAGTTTACTGTAAATGTCAGTTTAAAGATATTTTAATATTATACATATTAAATAAACGATTTTATGGACCCATTTTACAATCGTCATAATTAACATTGAATACTTACTAGCTTGGAAAAACCGGTAGCATTTTCTAATAAAAATTATGCTACAAGGGATTGTTTGTTAAACACTAAATATATTTTTTTTCGTAATCATGATATGTAAATGTAAGAAGACCTTTAGATCCAATAGCAGAATACTAGTATTGCATTGAAACTATATTACTTTTTCCGAATAAAATTTTGGCATAAAATTCTGGAAAATTTATCAATCTTTAAAATGTCACGAGCGAGTTAACTCGCCGAACCCTGTATGTTGCGTCATGCTATCGACGAGTTAACTCGCGAGCTCTTATCATCGTCATAGCAAGCCATCAAATATTTATTTTGAGTCTTGTAGTGTAAAATTATAAAGCGCTATCTGATAAGTAGTTGTTACGATTTCGTCGCAACATGACAATCGTCACATATCGGCGACACGCACCTCGCTGCGTCGTTGGTAGGAGACGAAGGGGAAGCCTCGCCAAGAATTGTGTTAAAACTTGATTACGCGCCAGGATGTGGAACGGGTAGGACGTGTCGGTAAAGCGCTGGGGATTGTCCTCGGACAGCCGAGTTCGCCGCCGAGATGGTTTATCATCCAAGGTCGTAGTTTTATATTTATATATTATAATAGTTTTCCTGTTTTAGTGTAACCATCTGTTCATAAATATTGTTTCGTCGTATAATTTCTGTTTTATTTCTTCATAATGTAAATTCTGTGCATCTACGGTTTCCGCATCTCTAATTAAATGTGTTTTTAACGGTAACCGTGTTTTAATTATTATTATTATCTTTCATTTGGCGTGTATCTTCACGCCTGGCGCCCAAAATTTAATTACCACATATATATATTTCTCCTTTCAGAACAAAATAAAGTGTACCGAGATTGGCAAACCTTATCCACTTCCCTGTGATAACTTAATCCTAGTTCTCCGCTGAGCTCCTATTTTACATATTTTGTGATCCCTCTATTCTATATTCTCCGTTTTTTACTTGCAATTGCTTTATTCGAAATAAATACTTTTCTTTTTTAAATCACAACAAAGTGTTATTTTTCCTCAGGTCAAATATCCATATTATCGACATAGTCCACTACCTTGATGCTTGTAGATGCCACTGGGCTATTAAAAATTTGTTTGCCCATAAGGTACACATGCAAATAATTTAAAGTGACATTATGTGTGGAACCTTGCTCTGAAATATAGCATTCGTTAAAAAACTGTAGTGTGTAAAAAGTTAAAGTGGCTATTTCTGTAGAGTGACTTAAATTGTGAATTTGTGACAACTCTATTAACGTATATTTTCCAAATTGTATTTATCATTTTAGTGAGAAAATCTCAAGAAACGTGTTGATTTGGAAAATGTTCACAAATGTACATCATATTATGCTTATTTAATAATTCTTAAGTGATTTACTTTATTCCAAAAATAATTGACTTATAAGTGCCTTTAATATTTTTTGATAATTCCTTAAATTCGTGCGAAAACAAAACTGTTATATATGTCTTGATGGTAGACACAATAAAAAAATTCTCGTTATTAACAGAAAAGGTTTACAATGCATGGGTTATCGCAAACCAACACATTTATAGCAAAATCTTACCTACATAGTAATTAGGATTGGTTAAGTTATCACAAAAAATTGCGCAAATTGTAGGACCGAATGAGAAATCGTAGGTATTTGTAATGGTTCATAGGAATAATTATATTAATTGTTTTCAATTACTCAAAATATTACGAACAAGAAGCTATGTTATTTTTTCTTTCTTTTGGTTCAGTAAAATATTTCTTGTACGAATAAACGAGAATAATACATAACAGAAATTCTTGCTTGATTATTATAAGAACATATAATAATGTTAAACCATATCGTCGGCGTCCGTGGCGCAGTTGGTTTCGTCGCTGGCTACGGTTAAGGATTACTCGGGTTCAATTCCCGGTGCGGACGGTTTTCATAGATTGATCTTACAATCGATTTATGGATTGCTGTTCGTAGTCTGAGTCCTCCCTCCCACCAATCCCATCCTCACGGGGCGTAACGAGAGCGATTAGCTAACCACTAGTCCTATCATAGCCCTATCCGTCTATCCCTACTCTCTTCGAAAAGAAAAGAGAGGTTGAGCAACTGAGTGACAAGCAGTTCTCGTAGAAAAAAATCTGTCAAGATACCTCCATTAGGAGACCATATGCTCCACATTGGGAGCGGACATGGAAAAAAAATATCTGCTTGCGATTTGTTGCATTAGAACTAAAATGGTAACACAGCACAAGTGCTTGAAAAAGAATCGATTGTAAGTGTTTTTTAACCATGTCCACTTCCAATGATGAGCATTAATTTGATCTCCTAATGGAGGTTTCTCAACAGAAGTTTTTTCTACGAGAAATGTTTATTGCTCAGTTATTCAAGCTCTTTTTATCGAAAAGAGTGGGGATAGGAAGACGGAGCTAGAACAGGAATAGTGGTTAGCTATTCGTTCTCTCTACGCCCCGTTTTTAGAATCGGATAGGTTGTAATTAATTCTAAACATCACATAAATCCATTTCTACAAACGAAAATCCATAAATCGATTGAAAAATCAATTTATGAAACTGTCCATACTGAAATACGAATCCTTGAGATCCATAACCGAAGCCAAAGATTTTTTCTCTTTATAGGAAGTTAGCTAAAGAAAGTACTTCCAGTTAGCTAATCGTCATATCTCGTATCTACAATTCAGTTTCATGATTGAATAGATGGTTGGTGACGTAGAATTAAAACACTATTCGAATTCATATGTACTTTTGTATAAAGAATAAAAATATCTATACATATGAAATTTTTCATTCATGTATTCAAACCTTGGGTGGCGCATCGAGTAGATCGAAAGTCCAAAAACGTTCACCACTTGGCTACGAAACCGTAAGTAGTAATAACTGTTTTTAGAGCTCTTTATAATTATATATTTTACCGAAAACCTGTCGACAGTAATCTTTTCTTCGAATAAAATAACGAAATTACATAAAATTTAATCCGCTTTTAACCATGTTTAAATTGCCAAATAATACATAAGCGAGAAACATGGCGCAGTGTTACTGGCTCCACGATTTACAATTTACATTATCAATCCAATTTTTTGGTCAGCTGGAGCAATTCTTGATAAATTCATTTACATCGCAAAGGGGCTTAGCATTCGCAATAAGGATTATGCGTCTAACAATATGGCGACAAAATATTTACTTAGGCTCGCTCGTCACGGTTGCGAATGAGTCATCCAATTTCGAAAGCTGTCAGCCGACGAAAATCTCTCCGGTCAGACATTTTTTAAAGAGAAAACTTTGGTGACGCGGCGGAGACAGATTCGAAAGTTTGTTTTTAATGCCAATCATCATTTTGTTATTCCAAATGCCGTCTAGACAATGAAATGAAAAATCTTCAAATATAACTATTCACTTAATTTTTCCTAGTCACTTTTAAGCTTTTAACTGTCAAACCTTGTTGGAAAGCTATAAAAAATCATATTTATAAAAATAAGCTGCATTTTTTCAATATTAATTTCACAATTGTATAAAATAATCAGTACCGGTTTCACTCGTCACAAGCATTTTCAACTGATGAAAATTAAAATATTTTTTTTTCTTTGATCGGATAACAAATCGCGATGAGTGAAATTGGTACTGATCATTTCATAAAATTGTTCAATCACGTCATTTTGCAATGTTTTTTAATAGATTCTTTCAAGAAGTATCGTTCTTTATGTTAATCAAAACAGAAATATAATTATAAATAATTGTCTCAATATTTACTTTTCAATGCTGTGTTCTTTTCAATGTCAGTCAGTATTCACCATTTATAATAATATTATTAATTAAACTAATATTCGTCAGCGATACCAATTCATTATGCACTATGATGCAGATTTAATGTATTTGCTATTATAATATCATAAAGTTCATGAATTGTTTTTTTATTAAGAACACAGTTATCACTTTTGATTTATGGGTAATTCAGCGAAATTAAAGTTTGGTAACATCACTATATATTCTTCGTTATTAATTTGATCAAATATTAAATAAATCGGGACTCCTATGCCATACACATCTTCTGTCGATAATACAGAAGGTGACTGTATCGTTCATTGTAAGACCAGTTGCTATAATTCTCCGTAAAATTGACCTTAACATAATATCCATAATTACATTTATACACGAAAGTAAATTTATTTGAAGATAGAAGACTAGAAGTGAGAGACAGATGGCGCCACCCAACGACGGAGAGTTCTGTTTGGAGCCTACAGAGTTTTAATAAATCTCCGCCGATGGAATGGAGGGACAAATATTGTTGACTTAAGTAGAGAGTAGCTCCAAATGTCGGGCTATAAAAACAATTGAATCCAGCAAAAGTCTAATGTATTTACATATACGCTGATATGCCAAACGAGAGTTACAATATACCAATGTGTCTGTTTCATTATTCAGTAAAAAGCGTACATCAGAACGATAATTTTTGAATTCAAAATCTTATCGCCAAAAGTTTATCGAGAATCAATTTTATTCGTTTGGTCTTCGTGACTGTTTCTTTCTTTTTCAATTTGGTTTTTAATACTAGTTTCAATATTGTTCATTGAAACTTTTTCGTATAGTGGTATTTTTACAGAAAATGAATGTTTTGTAGAATGTAGGATACCCAAATACATGGAAAAATAGAATCGAGTTGTAACGCTGCAAGGCTTCAAATGTCTGAATGGTCAATTTTATACATTAATGAATTGTGATAGTGGTTGAGTGGTCAAAATTGTTGGCTTTGATTGTGTTTTTCACAGGTTCGATTTTCAGTACGGACAGATCCATAAATTGGTTTTTCAATCGATTTATGGATTTTACTTTTCTGATTTACGGGGTGTAGTGAGAGCGAATAGCTAACCGCAAGTCCTGTCTCAGTCTTATCCCTACTCTCATCTTACAGATAAGTTAAGCAACTGACTAGCAAGCAGTTTTCATAGAAAAGTAGTAAAAATTCAGTAGGAATTCATATATGGTTGAAAATAAATGATACAGTTTTGAATTGTTTTTCATTCCTTTTCCACCAGTTCTTATAAAAATTAAAACATTTCGTATTGCATTCTTCTGCCCCAAATCTCTTTGAGGGAAGGAACGTTGAGTAACTGAAAAAAAGCTTTCGTTTACATTCATGCTGCTGATATTATACCTACCCAATATTTCATAATCTTCACATTTGGAATAGATTTCAACGTAGATTCAAGATTAATTTACTGTAAATCACTTTGTTTCAGTGGTAAAATATTTTTAATTATAAACAGTCATCATTCATCTTATGTATAGCATAATTATTTCAGAGCTATATTTCCCTTATGAATGGGATTACTGAATATTTTGCGACATCGAAAATAAACCCAGCAAGTATTAATACGAAATGCGATAAGTTTCTATGTTATCTGCCTCGTAGTAATAAAAAAGCTTTCCTTTCTCGTCCAAACTACAATCCGACATTGCAATACACTATTTTGTAATAGCGTAGTGTACACTTTTTAGAGTAATCATAATGACTCAAACGTTAAAATATGTTATAAAAGTATCTTTCATCATTATGTCCGCAGTTACCTTCGAGATAATATTCTGTTTTGCAAAAAAATATATTCCTAATTCACAAGGTGCATTGGGAGTACCACACTACAGCCTAAATTGAGAAATAAATATACTTTTTTTTGAAAACCTGTTCACATTAACAATATTAGTATTTTACATGAACCACTTAAGATATCAGTAACTAAATTTGAATTAAACGCCAAAAATTATCGGTTCGAAAAGATGTTTGACAACCGAACATGATTTAAATATTGGATTCATCAATACAACAAAATATATTCCATTACGATCTACTTTGGATTGAATAGTGTTTGTTCACTTTATGTAACACTTAAATATTAATGCATTATATATTATACCACATAAAATTAATATTTTAAGGATTAGGTACAGTGAATCGCCAATTTGCTAGGTATTTTGAATTTAAATAAAAATTTCAAAACCTTTTAGAATTTTAATAATTCACTTAATGATCAAAAAAAAAAGGCGTCCTAATCACCTATGCTAACAACCACTTTTGATATTTTTTACTGATTACTCTTTTTAATAATTCATAATAATCTTGACAATGTAAAATATTTTTATTGCTAGCTGTTATTTTTAAGATATTATTATCAATTACGATGTCCACGCAACGAACAACGGTAATGGTCTGCGGCTTTGTCATACGTGTTAGAATCTCCTAAGAATGATATTCATTCGTAGTTAAAACACGAGCTAAAACGGAAAAAAATAATTTCAAAACAGAATTATTTATTCATTACACGAGTAATTAAATTAAAAATTACAAAGTGTTTTCAGTATGGTATTCTGTTTCTGAAATGGTTCTCCCTCACTTGCCGTAAATATTGTCGAAAACAGCACTTATGCGGTTTTTATTCTCGGCAGTAAATGTAATTGAATTTGCTAGCAATAATATTAAGTGATAAATCCGAAAGCTTCGTACAACGTGACCGCATTTTTCTTTATAATAATATTACCAGCTTTTAAGCGTTCTTGTGCTTTGGTCGAGCTTTTTCGTCGGGTAACTTTTACTGCGCCGTTATTAGCGATTTTCGAAAAGAAAACTCATTTTCTTTTGGGAGATTTCAAAACCAATTAAAATCTTAAAGCTACTGTTTGAAATTGTTTTTAAGACCATTTTGAATCTTGTTTATTAAACAATATTATTAATTGTTCTAAAAATAGCACAAATTGCTTGCTTGTAAATACCTAAAGTGAATGAAAAATTAATTTATTTTTATTAACATAAGATTTTGTGTATTTTGTAACATAATTATATCTGAATCTTTGTTACTACCTAGAGTTTCTATCCCTCTCACATAAAAATATTTGAATTTAGATCCAAAGAAATCACGTATTTGAAAGAACAACTGTGTTATCCCAACGGTGTCCTCATTCAAAAAAACGTTAAACGGTTGATTCATAGACAGTCATTGTAAGTAACGGGCTATAAAAAATCACTCACCAAAACTATAGGCCATGAGTATTTGCATAGCTTTTCTTCCTGAGTTTATTATACATTTATACATAATTCATGGTAGTTGCAAGAAATTGGTAATGCATTTAGTAACAAAAGGAATGCTATCCAGTAAAATTATACAGAAATACTTTATCGTGCGAGGTCAGAAAGTAGTCCACCCATTTGTTAGATTGACTGTGTACTTTAATTTAATGTATGCCTTCTCTACACAAATATATTCAATTGCAACCTAGTTTAAAAGTCTTTGTTTGTAAACTTAAAAAGTATACAATATACTCTATATTCAAAACAATCGAAATTCTTAAAATGTAATCTATCAAATATTTTGAAATTACGTTATTTAAATTGAAAGGTACTATGTTGAATCGATATCTCTTTTCTGTATTGAAATTCTCTTATTGAAACAAATTTCTAGATTACTTATGAAACAAAATAATCCCATCCCACTACTTTCCAAAGTGACTATGGTCAACCCGTAAACTGCATAAAAAAATAAAAAATATCTTTAAAATGTGTTGTAATATTATATTTATTTTTTTTACATTAAATTACAAATTTGATATATTTGCTATTCAACTAGCTTTGTGTTGTTGTTTTTTTCATCTTTTTTTAAGAAAATATTGAATTAACAAATTTACAGAATTATAATATTTCTTCATTTGCCTTGATTCATTAATCATTGGTGGAAAACGCTCTGCCATTCCCTAACGTTTAACGACATAGTATAGATCATTGAACAAAAATATTTTCCATGGCTGTCTATTTTCTAAGTCTCCACGATCCTAAGCCAGCCAATATACCTCTTCCATTAAGTACTTATGGCACAGCGTTTATTATTATGTTTTTAATCTTTTAATCAAAACTTATAACAAAACTGTAAACATTTAAATCAGTATATTAATGTGATGATATGTGTTAAAGTGTTACATTGTGCCTAAATTATCTCGAATAATATCCTTATATAGATACAGGAAACAGACTGTAACTCATTATTAAATACCGCACTAATTTTCGGCTAATAAATACAGAAGAAATGATACTAAAACAATCGTCAAGTTACACTTTATGGTAAACTTTTCATCTAAATATAAAGTTTTACAGTATAATTATATTTGTAGTGTCTTTATAGCTAATTTTCTGTTTTGCAAAGAAATTGTTGTCTCAATTCGTAAGACGCTTTGGGATTACCACACTACTGCATAAATCAAAAGAAAGGCATACGGTTTTTTCGGAAAAAAACTGATTTAAATCATTAATGTTTTACCTGAACTACTTTAGTTATGAGTAACCTAATTTGACTGTTATACGCCAAGCATAACGATTCAAAAAATATTTGACTGCCGTATAGGATTTAAATGTTGGGTCCATCAATATGGAAGCATTGAAGAGCTTCGCTGTCTCATCTCAACTTTGTCTGACTGATTCTCTCTTCTTTACCAAGCACTCACAGTTTCTAAGCACATTTCTTTCAAAACTGCTTGATATTATATTCAAATGTATAAATTCCCAGTGAGACGAGATCGAGCAGTAAAAACTTTGAGATTGTAAAGTTTCAAAAGGCAAACCAAGTTTTACTAATGTTCATTCAATGTAGACACACTTGCGAGGGTAATGCTTTCGTTTGGTTTGATAAATCCCTTCTGTTGGTTCGTACTTTTTCTTGAAAAATATGGAAATAGTTTCGATAACACTCCCGCAATAAGAAGAGCGAGAGCCGTTTATGCATATTCTCTCAACGTTTTCTCACCTTAAAATATCCCCACAATATGCTTTGAATATAGTCTGATTCGTGACAACTCTTCATCCTTATTGATACCATAATATTGAGTAAATTAGCATTTAATTTATCGAACTTTGCATTGGCTCTAAATTTTTAAAAAATTACGATAGTTTACTATTGCTGGGCTTTAATACAAGTGGTAAACATAGAGTCATTCGGTTAAGGTGCTCACGAGCTAGTACGGACAGTTTCATGGATTGATATATAAATCAACTTGTACATAAATATTTCAAGTACTAATTGTGTCTTTGAGAAATTTTGAAGGCATTTAGTTAAAGATTATTTAATAATACCATATTCCTTTGCCAAAAACACGATTAGTATGACACATATTTTTATTTGAATAAGTGAGATGATACGATATTGTATATGTCTTCTAAAACAACAGATCTATATGGCTTAGCTAAATTATGTTTAAAAATAGTTCTGACGATGGCGTGAATCTGACATACCTATCAACAAACCGAAAAAGTTCTTGTATTTTAATATGTTTATATTGATTATGCAAAGTTTTTATTTCAGCTAGACTGATTTATACAATATATTGTGATTTTTTCACAATATATTGTATTCCTCCTGGTTTGTAAACTAAAACATGATTACTAAACTACAACAAAAAGTTCAATGCTAAAAGCTTATGTGACGCACAAAACAAAAATTGCTTGCGGGTTTTTTATTTAAAGATATTACCGCCAATGATTTTGCACAAAGCTTTTTTAAATATATTTTTAAAGCTTGCATCCATTGCTTGCCGGATTGTTATTATTATTCGAGAGACACTTTTTATGCCACACGCTCTTACTGTAAGTCACTTGAAAATGTTTTATCCGTATCAAATTGGAATCTCCACGTCCCATTTTTTCTTTCGCTCATGTATTTGTCTTATTTTTTGTTTTATTTTTTCTCTCCTAGGAGGGTAATTGCTGATATTTTTTTATTTTTTCCGACTCGCTTTTATTTGTTGAAAATTCCAATTCTTTAATAATCTTGACAATTTGCTACTGAAATAATGTAAAGACATTATTTAGTCATTTAATGATTACAATGACGTTTTATAACACAAATAATATTTTAAGCGTATTCAATTTATACCATTTAAGGTAAAGGAAGTAAAGAAATTTTATTTGTAACTATAAGCTTTTTTTGATACTGTATTTCAAGACTGTTGTTTTTCCACAATTATTTTGTATTAATGTGTAACTAGTGCAGTGTAAAAAGTATGCAGTTTTATACATCATATCGTCACCGTACTAGGAGACGTTGATAACAAAATTGACGGAAACTAGGTAAGTGCACAATGGGATTCTTGGATATCAATTAATTATCTGGAATATTTTAGTAGGTGCATTAATTATAAGAGTTTGGAAAAACAAAGCCATTTTTTTATCGGTAAGTATTATATATAAATGCAGATTTCTTGGCAAGCCATTGTCTTTGTATATTATTCCCTGACTTGGTAAGTGTTTGATTGGCATAAATCTATATGTATTTTGATGTAATATGGAACGACCCGAATCTAAGAGAGGCAAATGGTTGGTTATCAACGTTCTGGAAGGTCTGGGATATCAAGGAAACACCATTTCAAATCCGGTTCATCACTTAATTATTTTAACGAAGATGCAGTGGTTTAAAATACGCAAAAACATAACTAACACATGAAATTGAGTCTACATTTACGTTTACTTAGCACATGAATTTACCTTTAAGTTATAATGCAATTGACACAACAGCGATTTTAAATTAAGTCCAATTTCAAAACAAACAAAAACAATTTATAATTACTTGCGAAGCCGGTCGGCTCTCTAGCCGAAGGGCCCCGACAGCCGACTGTCACCAAAAATAAAATTTACATTCAGCCACTGTAGGTTCTCCCCTTTTTGTCAAAAATGGACCCGTCCGGACACTTTCTAATTTCCGCCATAGGCCTTCGGCGGTTAGAAACCGATGGCTTTCAACGACAGCAATCAGTTGAAATACCATGAATCATTGCCAGTTACGCTGGAAGCTGTCAGTTATGGACCCTAAAAACTTAAACTTAGAAAAAACAAACAGGGTGTGTCAAATAATTGTCTATGTAACATAAAGTACTGAGGCTTAAGACTTTATCCTACGAGCTAAAGTTATCATTTGCTGTTTACTCAGAACTGTCAATATGTTACTTACCAACTTCTGCCAGTACAGTGTCGGTAGAAACCTGGCACAATTGCAGAAATGATAGCGTGTAAAAATGAAATATTAACCCATTAAGTACAATACAATAACATGTGCGAATGTACGATATCGCACAAAACATGCGTATCTGTATACGAGTACAGCACTGGATATTAAACATGCTTTGCCACTTTGTGATGCATACTCATAAGAATGCGGTGAAACACCGGTTACATCTAAGTGGAATGACAAATTTACCAATTTTAATTGTTAACCACGTAGTATTTATACATAATAAAAGCATTTAAAATATTCATGTTTAGATTTTACCCTTATTACTTATTTAGATTAAGTCTCTAAGAAAGACATAATACTACATTTCTCACGGACAAGCATTTTATCATTCTGTCTGAAAAACATACAATTTTATTTTTACTCTACAATATCTTGTTAGTATACATCCATTCAGCTTTTAACCCCCAATGACGTCGTTTGAACTACATTTCTTTTCCTATACAAGTTGTTTATCTGATTCTCTCATTCTTTATAAGAATCTAATAAAGGACAAGACATTTTATACAATATTTTACTTTACTCAGAACCTTAAAATAATTTAGGTTTGCTGAACTAATTAATTTTCAAACAAATGACAAAGTTTCGAACCTAAGATATAACTAAGAGACGTGTACATAACTGATTTTGATATGCTTGAAAAAATTTCAAAAATATTAGTTTATAATATCGAATGGTAAAAATCTTAGAATAATTTAGATTCGTGTTCCTTTGTGAAAAGCTATATTATGCGATTGTATTCACAGGTCATTGAGTGTCCTTGTCAATGGCTAAACACACCAGCTTGTGGTCCGCTAACCCCCGTGGAGTGACGTCACACGCCCTACAGGAATGTTTATCAATACGCCAGGTGTGATTGATATATGATTAGCATATTCGAGCACATATTGTGTACATAATATTAGATTAATAATTAAACATTGATACGGGACATGGTTGATTAATTAAATTCACATATTAAGTATAAATTTCTCGAAATTGGCGATTGACTTTGCTAACTATTTATTTAATCTAGAAAATTGGTCTTTAGTCTGATTGGTGAATTAATTAAAACTTTCTTTGTAAAAGGTTACGTAGTCTTTGGTTCGAGCATGAAATTTGTTTTTCACCAGGTTTATTGATTTGTATCCAAAATCATGGGTGCTGTGATATTTTCATTTATTTCCGAACTCCTATCCGGTCTGATAAAGAGGCGTCAGAAGAGCGACTAGAAATATCATACTTCTTCCCTTGACAAATCATTATATCTTTAACTCGAACAGATAGGTTAAGCAGTAACTTAAGGAGCTCTTTGAATTCAAATTGTACTTGTAATATCAGTCAGAAAAGGTAGGAGAAAATGCACTTTTTGGTACGGTATGTTCAATAAATTGCAAGTTTTGCTACATGAAACAAACCTTTTCTACGATTTTTTCTTATACATCAAATCTTGGTAACTTAAAATAAACTCTCAAGAGTTCAGGGCAAAAAGTAATCAGAAAATATATGAAAAAGAGGTGTCAACACTGCTATATTGAGGTTGAAAATATTTCTATTTCCATGAGAACAAAAATGCAATATCAAATTTGGATTATTGAGATGCAATAGCCTAAAAATTAATTATAATATAATTTACTCCGAGAATCCGATTATTAAAAAATTTACGGTTCATGAGATTTATGACTTGTAAACGATTACCAACTTTCTATCATTGGGAAAAAGTCTAATATATATTCTCAGGGATCAAGAAATTCATTTATAATGTATATATGTAAAGATCGATTCTGAAAATCGCACCTTTAACGGTGCAAGCCATGAAACGTTACCAATTGGCTACGGCGGTGGGAATTTTTTTAAATTAAAATAAAAAAAATACTGAAAGCCACAGATAAGCGAAAGCTTCCAAAAAAAATGAGAAAAGCCATAAAGGAAATTAACTACCCACTTTGAAAAAATATAGCATTACTTTACTTAGTGAATATTAGTTTTTTCAATGGATTATTACAATAATAAAATTTAATATTGCACCCCCTTGTGAGTATAAAAAATAGTTTAATTTATTGAGGTAGAGGCTTTACGAAAAAATAGGTGGTTAGAATAAATTATCAAGCCACTAAGCCTACCATATCAAGACCTTATATTACCAATTAGTTTTTATGGCCTGATTTTTTTTCTTTGGCTGAAGTAAAGTTAATACTCATAATATGTAAATTTTAAAACTGCTAAAAGTTTTCCGGTTCCCTTGAAACGGTTAGCTAACATTCTTTTTGTTTACACTGCTCTTTATAGTATATTGTTAATTAAAACGTCTATTTTTATTAATTTAAAAGTTATTTAAGTCTTTATACTTAAATGTATAAATACTTGATCGGTGTTAACTGTCAATTATTGGCATAGGAATATTATTTTTCTGTAAATAAAACATGGCTTGTAGAATTTTTTATGAATTTATTGTATTGTTACTATGACTGGTTTTGCTCAGCAAATGGATGATGAAAAGACAAAAAAAGGGATATATAATAACTGTATAGGAGTGTCATTTGAATCATTAGAAATGATAGCAAATCTTTAAAATCATATTTTGCGAAAAATAAAATAAAATTAATATTAAATAACCACTCTGAACATTGTATACATTTATTTTCATATGATGAGACGAATAATAAATACAAAGTATGTGTCTTTACTATGCTTTTCAATTTAATTCAAAATCGATTTTAACACTGCCACAATAGGTAATCTAAATTAAAATAAGGGCGATATTAATCCGTCACAAACACCATGAAAAGCCTTTTTTGTCCGCAATAATGGTAAAATGTATATAAATAAATTGTTATAATTAAAATTAAACACTTTCCACCCTTTCTATAATAAATTAGACTAGGTTTAAATATTTCACCAAAGAACATTATGAATTTATTTAAACTTCGTTAGATTATAATTATGTAGCAGTTTTGGTGTTGCAATGAGGGTAAAATTCTTCATTCATCCATTAGGAAGAGATAGGGGGTCTGCCAACGACAAGACTTTGCACTATAGGGTGACCGAGCCGTGTTGCCAATAACTCGTCCAATCGTACTCCCCACTTTACTCGAAAAACTATAACTTCTTACTTTCAAAAAAGAAAGCAAAGAGCAAATGGTATAAGAAAATGTTACAACAATTACATTTAAAGCAACGGAGACATTGTTTTACGGTAAAAATAGGCTCCTTCTCAATTATTTCAATATAATTTAGTGAATAAATAATAGATATGTCGGGCCTGTAGCCAAGTTTTCAACGTTGTTGTCTTCGGTTACGATGATCGTGGGATCAAATCCCACAATTTACACTTACATAAATTGATTTTTCAATTGATTGCAGGGTTTATGTTCGAAACTATGGATGTTTGTTTGTAATGCGAGTGATTGGTAAACCAATTGCCCTGTTCTCAACTCATCGCAAAATCCTAATTAAATAAAAAAAATAAAGGTTCATTGATTGAGTAGCAAACGGTTTCATATGCTTTACATTATAATTGGGCACGAATAAAAAGAAAAATGAAGATTCCAAATCAATCTCTTCACTTCCATTCAAGTAATGTTATTATATAATTTAAGACATCGACTGAGGGTGCTTGATGGAATTTCAATATTAAATTTGGATTATTGAGATTTTGTACACTTCTTGTGTCTTAAATTATATCAATATTGCTAGTACAGCAAGATTGACTGAACTCTACAAAATACATGGAAGTGTACAAAATCTCAATAATCCAAATTTAATGTTATTATCCTGTAGCTTTGCCAAAAACGTCACACATAATTATTTAAATAATCATTTGTGGGCTTCCAATCCAAGGAAATCCCATGGTTAGAAGACACAGGCATCCACTGAAAAAACTAAATTTTTTTCTTTCGAATTTTTAAATATTGTGTAACGAAAATGCTCAGCTTTAAGTGAAGAAAAAGAGCTTCTCATTACAATAAATTTATGATAAATATATTTTGGATTTTTCAAACGATTTTTGAAACGCACCCGTTCGATCGAAAATCAATTAACTAAATACATGTTCTATACAAAATGGTGGATCTTTTGGTTCTTTTAATTGAAAAAAAAAAGAGAATTTTATCATCTAAGAGTACCTTAACGTATTTATAAAAACTGTCGGAAAATTTTCAGCTCTTTTTGAAATCGACGAAATTAAATTCAATAAATATTTAAAATTCTTATCGCTACGATTGTCGCGACTGTCTGAGTTGAAGGCGGTATCGGGTCAACACCAGTACGGCAGGCCCGGAGTATTTTGGTAGCCTAAGCTCAACGGTCTGAGGGCTTTTTTGCACATGAATAAATAAAATTGCCACCTGCTTCGTACAAAGTTTTACTTTTACGCCTGAGCATCGTGAAAACATTACTTCATCACTACAGCGTGCTCGCCAAAAGCTCCCGTCTCTGCCATTTTTCCAGACAACTTGCCTCTCTATTTTCACAATTTTGTGGAAAAGCATGAATGTGGTTTTACAAATTATTTTAACGTATTGTTTGAGTATTCAAAAAAACTTTTTGAAGCTTATTTTCACAACGAAGTTGAAAAATCTTTACGTTTTTTGTCATTTCCAGAAATATTTACATAAATTTTCAATCATAATTTAAGATTTTTTTATACAAGCTTGCAACAATATTATTCCTCTAAAATATTGCTAAAAAAAGATAGTGAAGTAATTTAAGTCTAGTTGGAAATTTCACACAAAAAATGTGTTGATTTCATCTTTTATTCACTATTTTTTTTTCTTATTCCATTTTTATTTCAATAAAAAGCAAAAATTTAATAAAACGATGTTTTCGTACTTTTCTTCGCCATAATATATAAGCTAGTATTTTGTGTTTTTTTATATATCATTTTGCTTAAAATGATAATTAAATTAAATTTTATCCAACAGCACATTGGGTTTAATAGTTTTCAAATAACATTGCATTTGAAATAAAATTAGAAGGTTTTTTTGAAATCTTATTCATACTCGATATATTCAATACTGTCTTTTGAAATGTAAGTGATGTCATTTCAATTTATTAAATGAATTGGAATTTTATTTGGTATTCAGTTCTATAAGTATTCTATCAGTTTGTTTATTCATGTCATCGTTAGAAAAATGTTAATGTAATTCCATGCAATACTGACTTCTGTATATTTATAGGATACAATTCATTTTTCTAATTGTTGAAACTGTCATTTTTTGGTGAAACGATAATATCGTATATAAGGGACTAACTAAATAATACAATTTGTAATTTTTTTCACATGTTTGTAACTTGATCGAGCCGGGTTTTTTTCAGTGGAATGAACTTTTTCGATAATAATTTATGAAATCGGTATCCCTTATTAAGCGATACCAGTTGCGATTATATTATAAAAATATAAATAAGGAGACTCACAGTTCCCTGACAAGAAATACTTGTATT
The DNA here is from genome assembly GCA_022494535.1 of Himalopsyche phryganea. Lineage (NCBI taxonomy): Eukaryota > Metazoa > Arthropoda > Insecta > Trichoptera > Rhyacophilidae > Himalopsyche > Himalopsyche phryganea. Next base: position 2,064,455 of record JAGVSL010000054.1, on the reverse strand, counting down.
CAGTGGACACTAGCAATCAGCATTTTTGAGGTATTTTTTCCGCAAGTTTTGGCGTAAACAGAATTATTATTATGCTCCTAAACTAAGCTTCATGTCACTTTTAAGGTATTTATTTTCAAGACTTGACGATATTATCAACCATTATAAATTGATAATGAAGCCTATTCCAATCACACCTTTTTTTAAAAAATAATCAACAAACACTATATATTATTTTCAATGTGCCACTTATAAGTAAACATTTTTAAAATTAAAAACATGCAAAACGGTTGGCACTCACAATAACATCCTAATAAATTCTTACGTTATGTTTTCGTCTCTCACAAATGCCCAAAGGTACGACTGTGATGCATGACGTTTAATAAAGGCGTGGGGTACCTTCTGATTTGTAGGTGTAATTACTACGTGGATATAATTACAGAGGGACATTATGCTGGGGTGGGATCGCTAATTCTTACGCTAATGTCTGTACTCCGGTAGGTACTTTGTACGTAGACACTAATTCTTACTCTAATATCTGAAGTCAGGGCTGCTAAATTTTGTTGCCGACGCAGTTCGGCGCAGATTCACTTCAGCGCCGGTAGCTTTCAAAATACATGAAGTGCCTTAAAAGACGTTTAAATTTTTGTACAAATAATATTAAACCGTTTAAAATATGATGATTAAATCAAACTATATCTACTCTGCAATTATACGATCGATACTTTCATATTTTTCAACATTTTTTCAATTAGTCAATCATCACTTTATATCCTCACTAACCAATTGGTTAAAATATCTACGGAAAAATTGATGAGCTGTCTACTGCAAAAATTATAAAACTAATGATAGAAACTAATAATGATTGCCAGATAAACCGCATTAATAAAATTTTCCGAAGTTAGTATTGTAGTTATAGCATCACACATATTTTTTTTAACAAAACTACACGTGGAACACCATATCACACCATTTTGTGCAACACTGTCATTATTAATTATTAATTGTATTTTTGCGAAACTGTATTGCATATTTAGTATCTTAATTAACATGTTGACTTTTGACCTGTATTTTGATTTGAAACTACAGTTTAAATATTATTTATTAAGATTACGGTGAATCTTAATAATTATTTGAATTGACTGTGCCTTTGCGGAAACATACAGTACACATCCTTGAAAAAAACCAAGTTATCGTTCTTAAGACAATCTCGTATGTTGACTTTAGCTTATTAATAAATAAGTCAAGTTATTGTAATACAAAATAAATCTTCAGATGATTGCATTTTTGTTTTTAATTTTGCTGAATAAACTACTTTGGTTTGGACTAATCGATCACACTACTCTAAAATCAGTAATGTTAAATAAATCTTGCGAGTTGTGTTTAGTACTGTTTAAAACTGTTACTAATGTTTAGTGCTGAACAAAACAAAAGTGCCAATATATTTATTTTTTCTGGATTGTCTATTTTTGAATAACTACGCTCAATTATTATGAGATTTTTTCAGTATAATTATCGGCGCTGAACGTTTAACCAGGAATCACACTGCGCCGTAATTTCACCGCCCCTGTTTATTCCAGCACCATTCGCGAGATGGTCGCTAACATAAATTGTCGGCCGGGGCTCGATCCGCAACGTTGTTTCATCCGCGTATACTAAATTAGAAAATATTAACGTGAGAGCTACCTGTACACAAAAAGAATTTGAAAGCTAATGCGTACCTGTTAGAAAAAGGAGACTTAATTTCAGTAGAGTAAAAAATAAAAAGTAACTTTTATTATTACCTAAGTTTCATCCGTATATATTTGAATAATCATAATACCACTGTAGACATTAAAAGATTAACGGATTTAAGGCTAATACTTAAAAATATAAGACTCAAAAAACTTAAATTTGTACTCTTTATTTTCTCATTTGTTAGACCGTAAAAAATAATAAATTCTAGTGGATTAATATATGTGTGTAAAAATAATAAAACTCATTTGAATTATTATCATCATATACAGAGGAACTTAAGTATAAACGTATTTAACGGTTCAAATAATATATTTTTTGTTTTATTATTTTTGGCGTATCATGTATTCATTTTTGTCTTTAGTACTTAATTTTAACATATTCGTCCTTTTACAATTATTGAAATAATTTTATATGATACGCACATATTTAAGAAATAAAACTGAGAGCATTATCAACTGATCATACTTCGGTATAATGATCACGACCGGTTTTGCTCATCGAAAGTATTATCAAGTATTAAGCGACCATTGAATGATCATTATAAACATGTGAAAGGAGTTCAAAAAAATGTATTTTATTTTAAAAATACAATACTTTTCCACCAAGAATTGTCAGAAGAACACCCCAAAAGTGATGATACGTAGGTACAGTAAAATAAATATGATATATCAAGTATAACAGCAACTTTTTCCATAAATGCAATTAATGAGTTATTTTTTTCATGATGTCAAGTTTTATTATTCAATTACTGTTTCCAATAAAATGTATTTCAATATTACTATTTTAATTGATTTCGCTTAAATAAGTGTGTGTTTTTACATAATTCCATATATATGATTGACTGTAATACTGGCGTTTAAAAAATTCATATGGAATTGGACTTTTAGTAATTTATAAAATAATCAAAGATTTTTTCCTTATAATAAATACTATAGTAACATAAAATCACATTCAAAATATAATAATAAGTTTCTAATACTCGTTTTTCGTTAATTAAATTTTTTAACAACTATATAAAAATGTAGCTGTAAACAAAAAAAAAAGCGTTTCCTGTATCTAAATATGTTTCGACCAATATTAAAACGTTTAGATCAGATAAAGTAAGTAAAAATGGCTCGTATTTGTTCGAATCGAATACAAAGTAAAAAACATTTGGACTCCTTTTCAAATATTTAAATAAAAGTTTTTTAATAATAAATTGGAATGGTTAATTATTATACTTCAATGGTAGGCAGTTAGCGGTGTCACGAGGTTATACTATATTTACATAAATGAATGTTTGTTTGTTTGTTTGTTTGTTTGTCCCGTATGCGTTACTATACTATTCATATGATTGCGATGAAACTTTGGTGAATTGTTGTGCACACACCCGCAAAGATTTCTGAAAAAAATCAAATAGGTGAAAACAGCAACCTTCAGTTCATGTGTGACATAAAAAGTGATGTTAATTGTTAAGTTTCCGGTGCGGCTTGCATTTGCAATGATGCTTCTCACATGGACAGCTGTATGAAGCCTGCTCACGCGTCGGAAAACCTTCTGATTTATTCGAGTACGCAAACAAAAAATATTGTGTATGCAAAAGCACTTCAATTAACAGAATTAAAACACAAACACTTTCTTTCTTTGAGTGGCATTGCAACGCATGTCGATTACTTGCCAGTAAGATGTAAATGAAATTATTTAGACTTTCCTATTTGACAAATAATATAAATACGATAGCTGTGCTTAAATGCAGCTTAGTACCGAACCACCGGTCAAAAAACCGCTCCTTCAAAATTACGATATAAACTTGTCAATATGTCACGAAAATAAAAAGGTGAGATATAACCTCTAAGAAGATATCACGAGCTCGCGGGGCTTACTCGATGAACGTATTTCTTGTTGGTTTAGCAAAGAAATTGCATCAGGTCACGTGGGAACAGATGTAAGTAAGTGATTGCCTCTCCCAGTGCGCTAAGAAAGCCTTCACCAAGAAAACACTGTAGTACTGAAAATCTTTTATAAAAGAGTATAGTGACGTAGTGTGAAAATTTCGCAGCCTCCTTTGCTACAAATTATTGCACAGACATTCTATTACATTATTTTATATTATACTCTTGGATGAAAAATTCATTGTATACTAACTTTAGTAAGTGACTTGTTTATGGAATAGTTTTCAATGGATGTATTTTTTTTTAATCACTTAGTCAATTTGAAGTGTGTTTCGTTTTTCGTGATATTTGCTATTGATAGCAGGTAGGGCATATAGACGTCTGACAGAGCATCTTAGCGATCTTTTATTGCAAATCTGTTAGTCAGTCTCTGGTTTCAGGTAGGGTAAAAAGGGCTAACAACTAAATAGCTCTCTCTAAGCCCCATATTCAGAATTTGATAGAGTTTATTTAAAAGATAAAAATCAATGTATGTAACGTATTAAAGCGTTCGAAGTTTTGACTAAGACAGTATGGTATATTAAAACATTTTTAAAACGATATGCAAAAGATAATAATTAATAAAATAACTTTAATTTCGTAGTATCCTCTTGCTGAAAAATTGAGTCTAAGGGTTCCTGTCACTGTTAGTCTCCCTCATTTTAAAATTGTCAATGTTTCATTTACATTGTTGCTCTACAAAAAGGCATTAGTATTTTTATAGGATACAGTAATCTATTACATAATTTAAGACATCGACATCCCGAAATCCGGGTCCTTAGTGACGAAATACATGAAAATGTACAAAATCTCAACAATTCATCAACATTTTTTCCAGTAATCCATGATGGAGCCTGTTCAAGAGACAATCATTTTTAATTAATTTCCAATAGTAATTCTAGTTTTAATTAATTATGTTTTTTTCCAATAGAGTGCGAAAATATTTTTAAAGAAAATATCCAATACTCAATGACTTGTAAAATAAGATATTTTAGAGTATACAAAAGTACTACAAAATGAGTTGTTTGTATTATAAATATGACGTTATTTAATGTAATTTATAGTTTCTCGGAATTCAATAAAGTAGAATATATTTGTAAGTAATGTTTCAACGTATGTTTTAGAACATTTACGAATAGCAACAATACTTAAAGAGGTATCCGTTTTATTTAAAAGCAAAGAAACGAGCGTTTTGCTTGAAGAAACTTTCCTCAAAAACAAGCATCAAAATAAAAGTGCCATCCCCTGGCGAGTACGTACTCCCTTCGCAACTATAATTCTTCGTGAACTTTTAAAATTAAACACAACTTGCTGAATAATATGCAAATTAAATCGCCATCTTTTTTGCTTGTCCCGTCACAACAAGTAAAGGGAACAGAAAAATCCACTTAAACTCCTCAAGCATTCTTGCTGAGCAAACTTTTTTCCTAATGCTATTAGATCAGGATTTCTCAGACTAAGAGGGTGGTAATAAGAATAAAGAATACTTACTTTAATTTGTATAAGTTGACAAAATGCGATATCTCCTTAGCGCTCCTAGCAGGCTTGCATTTTAAATATCAAGTACTTATTTATTATTAATACCGAGTATAAGTAACAGTAATACTTGAACATCCTTTTCTCAGTTTATTTTGAATTAAGCGTCATTCAATGTTGGGGAAAAAACTCTCTACCAAAGACATAATAAATAAATGAAAAATGGGCAATTTAAAAGTTAACGAATTTAATAATTCTCTCTTTCTCTTGCATTGTTGAAATCCGAATGTTGTTTCAGATATACAAATATAACTATTTTTCTTACTCTATAGAGCCAAGTTTTGTTTTCTCAACAAATAACATAAATTAAGTAATATTATTTTTCATTTTGGAAGCTTAATTTTAAAAATAAAAAAGAACTTATATAGTTTTTTCCTATTGATCTCTCATAAAAGAAAAAGAAACTAATTGGAATTTTTTTTATTTTAAATATTTTAGTTTCAAAAAAAAGTATGATGCTTTTGTAGAGTAATTTATTTAAAAAGATAATAATTTATTAAATTCAAAATGAATTTTTAAAAACCGATTAATAAATTCAACAATCCTCTTAGGTCTGAATGATTTTTTTTACTGAATCAAATTGAACACTACTAAATTATTACTAAAGCTGACATCAAAATGTCATTAATGTCAGGAACATACCGTCGTATTCTTACTTAATGAGATCAAAAGATAAATTGAAAAGTACAAAACAAAGAGTAGAGCTAATTTCAAAATAATATTTATTTTTTTCAATGACTTGTGTTTATCGCTTGAGGAGCCTTTTCGTGTGGTATTTCTTAATATATCTTTAAATAACATTTTCCATAAAACCAATAAAAAATCGATCACATGGATATAGCATATCAACATATTGCTTGAAAATGCTATTAAAATAATTTAGGGTATCCATATACGACGCGCAATCAATTACGTACAAGTCAAACAGTTTGAACACCTTTATATTATTAGAATATTTTAATGCGGACGACGGAAAAGTGGAGTTTGCTGGCAACTGGTAACAGGCAACTGGCAACTGGCAGGCGTCTGGGGACACGAGACGCAACAGGAATATTTCAACAAATTTGCACTATAATTGGGAGCATTGTTTCAATTGAAATTCCAGAGCGAGCTTTTTCTGATACGGAACTTCTATTTCATAAGCTTTCGTTTAATTTTAGCGGTTTTCCCAAGACTCGAACATACATAAAAGTCCTTTGTTAGGTTTGAGGCGAATACATAGTTAATAATTTCCAAGAAATTCTGTAATAATTTAATACTGTTCGAAATTTTCTTAGTATTAATTTATAAATAGTTTATATCATAAAAAATCTTGGTTTTACCTAGACACACAACCAGCAAAATTATTAATTGTAATTTAATAATAAAAATAAAGTTCCATAGAGTTGGCGCTAAGTCTATCAAAATGATGAAAAGCTTGAATAGAAATAAAGAAGTCCTCTCTGTAAATTACTGGCAAATAAAAATGTATAGATGGCCTAAAAATGCAAAGCTGTCGGGGGCTGGTACAATAGTAAGTAACTTGAATTGATAAGAAATGTTCGTTGAAAATTATTTTTATGATCGAAATTAATTTAAAAAAAATCATTATCACTATTAAAATAACACCCTTAAACTCCTTTGATGTCACTATTTTTATTTACTTTACTTCATGAAAAAAAAAATAACCGCTCCATAAAAAAAACCTACACGTTTTTTCTATAAACATTTTTTTCTACCATTTATAAGCGATTTACCTCAATCAAGTAATGGCTTTGTTAAAGAAATCATTTCATCCTTTATTGCATTTTACAAAATTTACTCAAGTACACTCATTAATTCCAAAGGAAATAGTTTTACGCCACATACAAGAAACGAAAACTTTTATGACATATGAAAAAGTTTTATCAAAAATATTTCTAAGCTAGAAAAATACCATGTTATATAATACTATGGCAACACCGTTTCATACTAAAGCACTTCATCATGCCTCATCCGCCTGCATCCATCACAATTACGTTGATCCTCGGGGATTCCCAGCAAACACAAAACAAATTATATGTTGCAATAGCAAACATACGACATCTTAACGTCACCTGGTATTGCTACTGGCGAGGATTGAGATGGATAGGATAAGGATACCATAGACCAGGCAAGATACATTGAGTACAAAAAAAATATGTATGTGCATTTTTTTTATAATTCAACAAATAAGTATTTATTAATGTTTTAATTTATCACGTTTCTTGAGGTTCAGGGTTATGTATGCTTAAAAAATATCCAACTCTTTTTTGAGTTAGAGTTTATTAACTTAGGTCAGAAATTACAATTTATTGTGCTTCGTTTTTGTTGATTTTTAATATATTATAGTTTTATCCCCAACAGTAGGTTTACGACACTATACTTATTTCAACAGGATTATGCATAAAATTAAATTTATAATATTTTTGATTTCAAATTATTTTTTATGAATCAGTTTTGGAGTGAACCATGTTAACCAATTTAAAAGATTTTAGAAAAAAAATTATCATTATATTATTTCATTGTACTTAAAAATAGCACGCCTTACTTGTATTCAATATAGATATATTTACTACTGAACAAGTAATTTCTATTTCAATGAGAACTACTAATTAATCTGTTGCTCCAACCTTAATTGTGAAACAGGGCTAGAATATACGGAGATAATATTTAGAAGAATAATGATTATTTACTCATTGCTGTATCTCAAAATCTAATGATAAATTATCATTATATCACTTTGTCTAAGCTCAGTTCTCACTAGCATCTTACATAATATGTTCTTTTATCAAATTAAAAAGTGTAATAAATGTATTGACAATTAAAATTATAAATTTTGGATAAAGCTTTTAGCAGTTCCCTGCATTTGATCAAATAAAACATTCAACATTTATTTAGATATTTGACAGTGACAGTGAATTTTCATACATTTAATAAGCTCGTAGATCAGTTTTAAAAAAGATTTTTATGAAATGTATCGCAATTTCTATTGTCCGTTCCGTCGCACTGTATCATTATATAAAGTACTCTGTAGTAGAGGAAACAAGAGAATGTGGGGTAGAGATTAGAGGGTCACCCCGGTGTCTTCCGGTGGAACCGGAACTGCTCATTGTCACCTGAGTACTACGTCGTTGCGTTGTCGACGCTCGGCGATGTCCTCTTGTGTTCAAATTTGTAGCGGCGCTTTAGCTGACACTAACTACTGAAAGTGTATTATTTTATGACATTTTTATTTTATAACTGGTGCAAAATAATGTTATTTATACCTGTAGCAATTTATAATATATAAATTATTGTATTTTTTCCAAGTAGCTACATAGTAGATTTGTTCTTAATTGTTAGTGCGGCTTAATATTAAAATCCTCCGATATATTTTTTAAAAGATTGTTTTTTAATCGATTCATAGATTTTTATTCAAGTTCATTATTACTTTTTTAATTGTTCGTATTCAATCATCAAAATTGATTATAGATATTATGTAACGATTAGCTGACTACTACTCGTTTCCTAATACTATCCTTATGTCCATACCCTCTCAGTAAATAATTTAAAATCTGAGACTTTGAAATCCAACTAGTCCTATTCAAATATTACCTTTTTAGCACGGTTATTGATTCAAATCCTTAAATACTACAGTACAGTAGCTTTTTTCCATATTATTAGCAAAGATTACGTTCGAATAGAAATTGAAATTGTATTGTAAAATTACAGTTTTTTGTGTGACATAAAAACTAGTTTCATTTGTTTCGCTACATTTGAATATTCTTCCATTCCGAATTCAAATATTCAAACAAGCAGACCATAACAATAGCTTCAACTCGAGCAGCATATAAAATCCAAAGCAAACCGCATCACAACAAAGTCTCTGAAGCCGAAGTAAAGCATTACGTTGTATTGTAATGCAAGACATTAGAGATGGACCCACAGGGTTACTTTGCATAATCTCAATACGTACTTGTCATAATATGTCTATCATTACTGTAGAGATAAAAAAATCATAATAATGAATTGCTGTTGACAAGTGATGCACAACACAGTATTATTCTACAATTTGACATTTATAAAGAGTAATTTAAAATAATGGCAATGAGAAGTTTAAATTTATTTATTTCGATGACAACTGCGGTTTAAGTTTTCAAGAAAGATAAATATGTGTCACACTAAGGAATGCAAGGGTATTCTATTCTTAGATAACACGCATTTTAGTTCTCTACAAACCCTTCATCAAAAGCGCAGCCTTTTGCATGTGTTTTCGGAAACAATTACGTTGTATTTGAAATAAGTATGAGAATTCAATTTGAGCTCTTAAAATACCAATGGCAGTTTTTTGTCATTCTGATATACAAAAATATGCAACTGAGTCCGTTTAATTATCAATGATTGCTGATAATATAAAATATATAGCACTATAGTAAAGAACTAACCACATGAAAAAATACGCTGTTATTGGATTAATTTTTCAATCGAGCAAATTGTTGTTCTGAATCACTTAAAAACGTTTCCATGGAATTTCCAATCGATTAAATCGTGTAGAAGCTTTATTGTACTCTCAGCTAATAATACATTTATGCAGTTTAATAGTTCTAGAATAATACAAGATCTAGTTTTATATTTAATTTTTTTCATATCATCTTGAATGTTAGATCCATTTTCCATAAATTGTAAATTCTTTGATTTCCGTTAGAAAAGGATGATCCACTACTAGAGATAAGATAATATGCAGTTGTCTAAGAACATTGTATATAGTTAAATTATTGTACTGTATCATAAAAGACACATTTATGTATCAAAAAATATTTCGATATTAATTAAGAATCCAATAGATATTTACGTCATATTAGCCGGCTTTAGAAAGAGGCACTTCCACTAGCGATCGGGTGGTTTGTGTAATGAGAACGTCACTCAAATTTTTTCTCGTTTTTAAGCACACAAACCACCCGATCGCGCGTGAAAGCGTTTGTGTATTTAGCCAACTATTGACATATTTCGTATCGCATGTCATTATATATGTGTGCTTAATATTCGAAGTCGTCGATTTAGTTCATGTTTTCTATGATAAAATGAATTTCCACAAAGTTACGAATCCATCGAAAATATTAATATTCTATTATTTAAATGTACATTTCTTTTCTTTCATTTAACGAATAATCAAACCATATCATCTAGTTATTACTTAAAACACAATTAAGCTTATTTTAATAAGCGATGCGAGATCTTGTGTATCACATCTCTATTAGAACACCATTTGTATCGGGTAAAATACGTTTCGGAGTTTGTGTACTGTTCAGTTCATTCGCACAAACAAACGAAGCGACGAAACAGAGTCCGTTGCTGACCGGATTGACTTATCTCCTTGCGCTCTCATCACTTATTAGTTTTGAAATATCAACTCGGAATTGTAATCCAATGATATGTCCGTTACACAGTCTTCAGATAAGTGATCGCCAACAGTAAAACGTTTAAGTAATATAACTTTTGACTATTGTTCAAATATTGCTTAGTAATATATTTTTTATTATTTTGTTACACCCTAAGATCTTTAATCACTCCTAAGCACTACAAACTAATAAGTTGTCTACATTTCACTCAATATATTGCTAGTCATGAAGAAAATGTTAGATACAGTTTTTATAACCATATGCGCTCCCTACTCGGAGCATATGGCCATCACACGGTTCCTCCTCTCCCTGTCCCTCGCCAGTCTTTTTGGTTTCTACCAGATCATCCCAGCGTCCCGTAGTTACATCGTATAGATGTTCATCAGTGGTTTACCAGGGCGACGGAATCCATCCGGTTGCTAGAATTGACAAAAAAGATTCAGGCTTCCTTTGTGCATCCTCACCACATGTTCAAGCTAGTTCCATCGTCGTTTTTTTTATTTTGGACGTAATAAGCGGCTGGTCCATGCGCCCTCTTACCTCCGAGTTCCTGACAAAATCAAACCATCGTACTCCTAGTGTTCACCGCAAACATCTGTTCTCAAATCACAGTAAACAGTTATCTTGTGATTTATTGAGGTGCCAAGTTTAGCAATCGTAAAGCAGCACCATCAGAATGCGTTGAATAGGTGGCACCTGGTTTTTACCGAGTACTTTCCGGTTATTATTTTCAGCTGGTTTTCTCACCTCACTGAAGCGATCTTTTGCCGTTTTTATCTGATAAACTATTTTTTCAATTCCTTCCATTGTTCTCAACGCCAACGATTTCTTTAGTATTTTCCATTTTTGTGTTTTAAATTTTTAAAGATTTTTATCAATTATTGATTATGTAGAAAAATGTAATAATACACATTTTCAAGAATTCTGATTTTAATTTAAGTACCAAATTTCTACTCGCGAAAACACACATACAAAAATGACTTTTTCGAAAAAAAAATGTTTTTCAATGTCAATTTTTCCATCCTTTCATTCTTTTAAGTATTTTAATTAAAATGAATCAAAACGCATAAAATTACTTTCAAACATACCATGAGGTTTAAAAATGAATTTTAATTTATCATTTGACTTACAAATAACTCTTTTAATATTACTAATAACAGGATAAAAAAATCAAAGTATTTAGTTAAACAGAACTTTATTAGTTAGTTGATATCTATTTTGGCTTAATGCCATCGTCAGAACAATTACTGAGCTAGCTATGGCGATTAATCCGAAACATGATTAAGTCGAAATAGCTATCAACTAACTAATAAATTTTGTTGAAGTAAATACTTTGATATATTATCCTAATATAATGGAGTTCTACCAAGTAAATTCTAATTCAATCAATATTTAATAAATTTTGATTGAATTTTATTTTGTAGTAATAGGTGATAAAAAAACAAAATATTCAAATTCTCTCATACTAAAAAATATATCGTACACTGTACATAAAATTATAGTAATATTAAATCTGTCATTTTGATTACAATATTATTTCGCTACTTCTGTTCTATGCTGACACAACTGAAAAGTAAGTTTTGCTTGCTTTGTCCTCATACTACAAAGTGGAGTTAGTGAAGTAAGTAGTCGACAAACTGGTAGACTGTGTGATTAATTATGTCACATAGTATAATGAGAAAATTTGTAGCCGTCCTTCATTCGGGGATCAATAATTACAATTTTTGATTAATGGTACAGCATAATTTTAGTTTATTTACTTATTAAATGTATGTCACTAATTAACAGTGTCGTTAAATTGTTTTTAAAAAATGACGGTTAAATAAAAATACAGCAATGTTTTATGCAACCAAAGGATTATCTCCATAAACAAAAATTACATATTCCACAATTTTATTACAGGACCATGACCAGTTTCGCATATCGATAGCATCATCAGTTAAAAAAAGCTCGCGATGAAAACAGGAATTGACCGCTTGATAAAATTTAGAAGTAGAACAAAAAGTGTTTTTTCATTAAAAAAGATTTTGTATCACGAATTGACAATTAACAGTTTACAAGTACGTAACGTAATCTTAACAAAAACTTGTTGAATGTTGAATGTCACAAGAACAATTAATATTACATGACAGTTTGAAGAGCTGGTTGTTAAGCAGACGAATATCGTTTGCATTAAATGCAGGCTACTAAGGATCTTGAAGTATCAAATCCAATGATTCTCGGAAAAATGTTTTTCGACAAATTTTCTACCCATAGTATATACGAAAATTGCTTACATATTTATTAATATAATATGGTAAAAATAACAAGAGGTTTATCAATTTTTCGATAGGTATTTTGGCTACACGCCATTGTCAGAATCATGTTTAAATTTACCTACTGTTTTAGAAGGGATAAACAATATATCATCTCACTAATTCCAACATCATATCTTGTATTTAAAATTTGAATTATTGAGATTTTGTACATTTCCATGTATTTTGTCACTAACGACCCGGGTTTCGCCTTTTGCCATCTTCAGGCATTCGAGCGCACGAATAGACTCGAATTGACGATTCGTACGCTCGAATGCCTGAGGATGCCGAAAGACAAAACCCGAGTCGTCAGAGACAAAATACATAGAAGAGTACAAAATCTCAATAATTCAAATTTGATATTGAAATTCCATCAAGCACCTACAGTCGATGTCTTAAATTATAAAATATTTTAGTTAATGTCAATTCAATCAACAATAATATGTACTTTGTTAGAAATAGATAATTCATTTCATATGATCAACTTATGAACTTTGAAGTTGATTCTAATTTTCTGTCGTTTGAAGCCATATAAATAAAGAACATATTTTATCGGAATATTCTTATATTCTGATTTATTTCTTGTGTCATACTTTTTCTTATTTCTTTCATAATACTTTTCTATATCGCTGAGTATCAAGGAACGTGTCGAGTATATTTTGTAAGCTAATTTACTAATATTTTCCGGTCAAATACTCAGTACAGTAAAAGAGCATGGAAGTACTACACTGTTTCTAGAATCCATTTTTCTCGAGTGGGTCCGATTGATAGTATTGAAAACATCATTACTTTGACTACAAATTCGTACATCAATTTAAAAATAAAAAATTCTAATGTTCATCTAGGTATTCCAAATACTGCCCGCAGTAAGAAATTTTAGCGATATATCTGCAAGATACTATAAACTGAGGCCAGCAATATTCCAGATTAGATATTATTATGAAGCTCTATTTTATGAGACCGGTAAAAATATGGAAGATGTAATTTTTGGTAAGCAGACAAATCAGAACAGTGGCATAGCAGCACAGAGTAAACATAAAACACAATATTTTTGTCATTTATAGTTTTGTTGACTATCTATTTATGAATTAAATACATATACAACACAATTATAAATAACTATTTAATGTAATATGCATAGAAAGTTGTATAGAAAGTAAATTTAATTAACAGATATATTCTGTAATTGAAACGCGTCTAGAAGGTCTTAGTGCTCCAAATATAATATTATTTATTACTAATAATCGACATGTTTTATTTAGATTTATTATGAATAGTATATGGTTCGCAGTCTTAAAGCAACAGTGTCAGGAATTTTAGATATACTAATAATATGACGAAGTCTGGGTCAAATCAATTTTATCTCCACTAATTACTGCGTTAGCTAGATTTTTTAATGAATTATAGGATTTCTCTTTTTTTAAGCTAGTTCAATATTGTTAACAGGGATAAGAAAATAAAAAAAAATATTTTTTTTTGAGTATCGATATGGGAAAAAGATAGCTAGATGCGATCACATTTCGTGCATGAATACTTTTTATGAAAATAGTTCGACAATATATATAATAATACTATTTATAGATCTTGCATGAAAAAATGTATGATGAAAATGAATAATGTTTCAAATAGTTAAATAAAAGGATGCATTATTTTTTTTTAGTTATATAAATACAAAATAAAATAGTTTTGAAGTCATCATGTAGCGCTGCTTAAAACGCCCCGTCAATGAGTAAAATTAATTACGGTAAGCTAATAGCTCTTGCTGAAATGACATTTCTTTCACGACTATCCGCCATTTTGCATTGCGGAATATTTCAAATTAAGAATCCCGGTCCCTCGATTACCAGCAGCGCCAAGCGGTCCATGTTTGCGGCTGCATCACGACATTATGGTCACGCTCTAAGCGATAAATTGTTACATTTTAATATGGCACGCCGAGTGGGAATGTGCCCGGGAAATTAAAAGGTCGTGCCGGGAGAGAGGACACAATAACATGGAGACATTACGCAAAAGGACAGCTCGCTATTTTATATGACTACAGGACACTTACAAAATACACGACACTTCTGAATATTTTTAATACAAACCATGTTCATCTTTGGAACATTAATTAACTGAAAATTCAGCAACTTAAAAGTCTAGAGGTTATTAAAATCTAAAGCCTGATTACAACATACAAAAACATTTTTATTTTGAATTGACATATACACATTAATAATCTATAAATTTATGAAATTTTTGTATTTCAAGTTGAATCTCAAAGTCTTTGTCAGTATTTCAAGCATTCTAAATGAGTTCTTACTGGGTTTCAATTTGATCGAAAATAAATTTCAAGCATAAAGTAGGCAGTAGTTTTTCAACCACTCTTCTCATCACTCTAATGCGTTAACTATCAATTCTTGGTAGAAAGGCGTTATGTTTTAAAAATAAAACAGAATTTGTCTTGTATTACTGTCACATTTCAATACTACAAATTGATTAATGTTTAACAACCTCTCTCCTCATGATTGGCAGAAGAAAGCTTACCACTAGAATACTGGGTCCGCATTTTCAATTATAAAGGAAAGATTCATATTAATTTCTTTCATGAACACCGTACTTATTTTGTGAAGCTACAAATTCACAGAATAGGATTTTTAATTAATTTCTCCTAAAAGGCATAAGGTGCCTCGCACAAAATGTGTGTTTGAGGGTTTCCATGTATACATATAAATATATATATATGAAACCATAAACGTGTGTGTATATCCCCACCAATATTCTTGTAAACTGTCCAAATGCGAATATAAATGTAGTTTACTTGCTGTTAAGTTTGTTTCCAAAGCAATTAAGCCCAATTTAATATTCTTTCCAACTATAGGTTCCCTCTTTCCTCTTCATGTTTTTACTTTATTACTTTTCCCTAACGAAAAAGAAGTACTTTGTAATTAAGGTAGATTTTTGAGCATTACTTTAAATTGCTTCTTATTAACTCAATTGTGTATTATAAGGTTTTTTAGATGAGCTCTCATAATAATAAAAGTTAGTACTTAATATGAATAAAACAATTTTTTAACACGTTTAGCGTGTTACATTAAAACCATGGCTTCATAATTAAATAAATATTAGTCGCCTTATTTAGATAACATTTGATTATAATAGTCTCAAAAAAAAAAGACAGTTTTCTATCTTCTATGAATCAGGCGGTAACTTTGTGGAAGTTCATTTTTGATACAAAACTAAAATTGATAATTTAGTTCCACTTGGTTTTCTATATTATCTTGACAGTTTTCTATACTGTCTTTTAACTCAACGGTTATGTATTATATTTGTGACGGGTGAAATATTTATTGTATAGTCTATTTTTGATTTGATTATTTTATCTATTATTTAAATATTCTCCTAATTATTTTTTAATCGTAAAACATCGTTTTATATATTTTTTGAGTAATCAGATAATTTTAGTTAAATATTTCTGTTCAACTTTAATTTTTCGTCGGATAAAAATTCACACTTTTTCGACAAAATCTATCACAATAACATTAAAAAATAATGAATAAGTACATTCTTAAATTACACTGTTTAATTTTTATAAAAATAATAAGTATCCACTCAACAAGGATTGACTTCCGACGTGCCAAATTTAAATTCTTACTTTGTGATTGGTATATTATATTGCAATGGAATCTAATATTGAAACATAAACGCATTAATAACAATTTCATCAAAACACGTAGAGAGGCAAACAACATCGCGAGCGTTTGATATTTTCACGCAAAGCTAGCGCAGTGGTGTGTTTATCAGTGAAGAATATGTGTTTTGCATTAGAAGCAGACGGTTGCACGCAGAACAGTGTTGCCGCTTTGCCTCTTTTTTCCATATATTGAATCAAATCGCACCGACTATGTCCACTTAAGACACGGTGTTAGAGTTGTCTCTGTTATAGGTGCACAACAAATTTTTTAGTGATGTTTCATAAATCATACGAAAAACTCCACTGAAACGATATATTTTTCGTAATCAAGTATTTTATTCTGACGATTTATGTTTTTTTGTTTACAGTACGTCGTCACCCAAATATTCGGATTCGTTTTTGGACTAGCCGGTGTGTGCGTGCTTCTTGACTATTCCACATACGACTCCAAGATTCAGCCCCTCATCAGAGATATCTTCACGCGTTTTATCAACAACCCCCAACACGACTACAGCATGCGCATGCTGACTTTGATCCAAGAAGAGGTGAGTGATTAAAATATCTTAAATAATTAATATTGTTTCATATTTTTTATGCAATAATACACTAATTTAAATTGAATGTTGGCCGAGAAAATTTTCTACAAAATGTGTTTCCAAAGACATATCATTTGCACTTACATATTGTCAAAATACTATTTTTACTTCGTTAAATTATAGATTATGATATTTTTGAGCGTTCATGTGCCGTGCAATGATTCAATTTTTCCCAACTCGACATTATTTTTAAATTAAAAAAAAAATTTTCAAAGTTGATAAATTTTTGGTGAATATCATATTTATGAAAACAATGCATTTCAAAAGATTCATTCAAATTAACGCCACCCTTATCAGAGAAATTATTTTGCGTTGTTTTTATTTTTTTAAAGCACGACTCAGCAATATCAGATTTTCGTGACATTTTTTTTTCAATCAGATACAGCTGAAAACATCTAAACAAAAAAAAGTTTCATAATTAAACGGAGGACGAGGGGGCGAAAGGAGCTTTGGATGTTGGTTGTTGGCTGTTGAGGACGTGATGATATTTGAAATACAGTTATTAGGAGTGGGACGTGACGTCACGTCTCGGTCGTGGGAATGAAATATTTTTGATGGGCCATTTTCTCATTTTTGTTTACATTAAATAATAATACGACAACTTATCTCAAACTTTGCTCAAATAATCAGACTTATAGCTTGCTAGTATTACTATATTTCACAGCATCTTTAGTTTGATACTCCCAGTAAAAATGATAAAACTTCTATAAATATTTATGATACATAAATTATTCAAAAATAACGAGGATTTAATATTAAAGTTATCAAAAAATTCCCTTTTTATGGAAGAGCGTTGAATCATTGTAAAAATTCAGGCAAAAAAATAAACAAAACAGAACAACAATAATTAAAAATATTTTTGTGCTGCTTTAATTATATTTTTAATGAATAACTATCTATGTAAATCTCGGCTATTTTTTAAATCTTTAATAGTCATAAGTTTCAATTTTGAATCATCGATTAATTTATAGTTATTTCGTACATAGTAACAGTATGGATTTTTATTCTATCTCTTACAAAATATTCAAGATTAACGACATGAAATACTGTCATTTTCGCTGTAGAAATTGTATTGAGAAGTCTAAAATACGGTGCAACAAACAATAGAAGTCTTTATTATACTTACCACGCCTTGGCTTAAGATCAAATCTTAAAATTTTCTTAGGCCGCATATGTTGTGTTTGCTCAAACACAATTTTATGAGCATGTAAATATTTTAGTTGTTACAAATTTGATAGCTTCAAGAAATAAATACGATACGTATCCGAACATATTTATATACCGAACGTTTATCATATTAGATTTTATAATCCCAAGATTGAATTTGCAATTCTAAAATACGTCAGGATTTCAATTCTTGCTCAAATACAAATTAAACCTAAAAAATAATTGCAGTTAAATTGTAGGATTTGAGGAAAAAGCAAATAGAGTATATTTTGAGAAACGTTGCGAACGAAATTTCTAGATGTTTTAAAGTGTCGAAATTATTAACGCATTTCTCCTAGATGAGCCGCGACAACGTGCCATAAAATAATTAACTTCCCCTAAAAGGGAAATGAATATTTTCCCGTTATTGTGGTTGATAAGGAATAATGTATTATTGCTACGTTGGTGGTGAAATGGAAGTTTTTTTTTCTAAAAAAAAAAACATTTATGTTTTATGTATTACTGTTAAGTATATTACGTTAAAATAAAAAAACCTTCAGTGTTATAGGGATGTTATCTAATTATGTAACATATTATACACCATCATAATGATTGAAAACGATAAGACTTTGGTAATTCGTGAGTCTTTTGATAGGATTAATTTAACCATCAAATTTAAATGCATTTTCATGTAGTTGATTACGTTTGGTTATAAATGTAAACTTTAATCATACACAAATCAGGATAAAGTATTTTCTAATTTAAAAACGTTATTTTTGGCTATTTATTTAAAAGCGTCAATTAAACAATAGCATATATTTCAAATATCGTTTACATAATAACCGCTGATACTCAAGAATCAATTGCTAAAAGTCCTTTATTTTAATTAAAATATAAATATGAATGTTGTTTGATTTTAATCTTACTTTTCAAAAATAATGTCTTGTCTTATAATAATATAAAAATAATAATCATCTTGTGAAATTCCGTTTTTTGACAATCTATTGCCATTAACATAATAACGAGTTAACGTATTATTCTAAGTATAGGATATTTATTTAATAATTTGAAATTCAGATTAGTCGTATTAGAGTGAATAAAATTTGCATCATTTCCTTAGTTCAAATACTCACATTATGCTAAAATCTTTGGCTTTTGACACAAGATCATCCAAAAATGGTCAGAATGATGGCGCGACTTATCACTGACCGCTACAGACCAAGGCATTCAGAAACACGGCCCGTTCTCCCTTACTTTCTGCTTCGGCCGAGAGGGTTAATTGATCACCCATCAATCTTCAGGCCTACGCATATGGACACTTACCATGCGGAAAATCTTCTACAGCTTTCATGAACTCTTTGTTGGCTGTTGACACGTTTATTTTTTTACGCATTTAATATCAATTTAGACACCATTTTGATTTGATTGATATACCGATATAAATCTCCTAATTTGCACGATTGACTTAAATGACCAAAAATCTTTTTTTTTTAATTTTACATTGACAGTCCTCAATGGATTTTTTTCCATGTCCACTCCCAATGTGGAGCATATGGTCTCCTAATGGAGGTATGTTAACAGATTTTTTCTACGAGAACTGTTTTTTACTCAGTTGCTCAACCTCTCTTTTTTCGAAGAGAGTAGGGATAGAAGGATAGGGCTAGGACAGGACTAGTGGTTAGCTAATCGCTCTCACTACGCCCCGTGAGGATGGGATGGGTGGGAGAGAGGACTCAGACTACGAACAGAAATCCATAAATCGATTGAAAGATCAATCTATGAAAACCGTCCGCACCGGGAATGGAAGCCGAGACATCCGTAACCGTAGCCAGCGACGCTACCAACTGCGCCACTGACGCCGACAATGGATACATTCACCAAAACCGACTTCCGTTGTACAGTCATTTTAATGGCATATTTCAATACTTCCAAATCCTCATGGTAACAACTGCAAATTGAGCTATTGTAGATCTTTGTTTCCAATATTTTCTCAATAAACACACCTCTAATAAATTTTGAAATGTTAGCAAAGTTAACTAATGATAGCAATTTATTAGCGAACCCATGGAACACAACTATACATTTGGTTTGACAAGGATTCTAAAATTATTTTCGATAGTTATTTCAGCATCGTGACTCGTGACTATTCGTAAATAGATGTTTGCTCCCTTATAAATAACTAAATCGGAACAAACGAATGATTTATTAATTGAATTGGCATTTACTTGGTAAAACTCCACTACGTTAAGCGTTAAGGTAAAAATAGTTAAGTATTCGGTTCTACCAAAATGTCATTAGTTTGTTGATAGCTATTTCGGGTTCGTGCTATCGCTAGAACTATGTTTAAGCTTAATTTAGCTTTTCTATATAATAAATACTGTTTTATAGGAGATAGCCAATATTATATCATCTCACTAATTCCATCACCACGACTTCTATTCAAAATATGAAATGTACTTACTGTGTTAATGAGTTGTTCTATGAAAGATTGGTGTTATTAATTAGTCGAAAGTAAATGCATTGATATTGTACTGTCTGTGCGTAATCACGTTAGCTTCTTGTAATCGTTTAGTTAAAGTTGATGAATTAATCTGTGTTTGTTCATTAAGGAAGTTATTAACTTCTATGAATGCGTAGGTTTTTTATTACACAAATGAAGACGTACCGGGCCCGAATTCGAATATAACTTCCATTTGTTCAATAAAATAGGTACGTAGAATTCGGATATTCATTATTAATTACTATGGAAACAATATTTTTAAATTTTGTTTTCAGATGAAATTGATAATTGATGAAATTTTGCGTCATAGCGTTGTGTATCTATTTACAATTAATTAATAATCATACTTAAATTACTAAATCAAAGCAGTGACAATAAGGATCAATTTTATCATTAGGACATTGAATATTACTTAGGAATTTAGTGTCATGTGCTATGGTATATTTATTATGTCGATCTTCTGCTCCGCGTGGAAACGAAGATTGACTTATATCATATTGGACATATTTTTTTACTGCAATCTATTATTCTAAAGCCATACATAAATTAAAAACGATAAATATATTTGGTATATATATATATATAATACAATTTTTCGGTTTATGGTTTTTCTTAACTGGTCAAAAATTAGCTACGTTTATTTCAGCTAGGGAAGAGCAGTAGATTAGTAATTATAGTGTTGTGATCATAAATTTTCTTTACCGATCTTTTCTAAAATATCTTTTGATAATGACATTTATTATTCGACTATTTTTCAATTGGGGAAAAGGTAATGTAAAACAAACACCGTAAATTTGCTAACCAATGCTATTTGGTATTAGTCCTATTCTGATGTGTTTAAATCCCAGAACGAAAACTTACATGAAT
Source organism: Himalopsyche phryganea (assembly GCA_022494535.1). Lineage (NCBI taxonomy): Eukaryota > Metazoa > Arthropoda > Insecta > Trichoptera > Rhyacophilidae > Himalopsyche > Himalopsyche phryganea. The sequence continues at coordinate 2,042,839 of JAGVSL010000054.1, read as the reverse complement.
TAATCAATAAATTTATAGAACTATGTGCATATCTGAAATTAAAACTTGTTAGCACCGGGGAACGTAGAATCCGCGTTGCGGAGATTTTTTTGAAGTAGCGGAGACTGCGTATTCCACGTCGTTCGATATAATCGACATTAACCACTCATAAATCGTTCAATGTGTTTTTATTTTTTTATTGTCTTGACACAAATTGTTCACAAGCGATGCGTTAATGATGTACCCATTTCTTTACGGCCCGCGTTGCGCGTATTTTGGTCATATTAACCCCTGTTCGAATGTGTTAACATTTCTTCTCACCCATTCAATCCTCAAAACGTGGGGTATAGAGGTCGATTAGCTTATTACTAGTAATTTATGTCTCCCATCTGTCCTTAGACAACGTTTTTAGTGTTTCTACCACTGTATAAAGTTTAGCAACTTACTGAACAAGAAATCGGTTTTAGTCAAACAATTTCAGCTAAAATTTAGCGGACATTATTTCGGACAAATTTTTTGTCTGTATTGATTATCATTAACCTTTTCCATGCAAAGAAGCCAAGCACGATTTATTCTATCACACTCAAAATTCCAACTATTAAATAGCCAGTGATATCATTGAAATAGAATTGTACAGTTGTAACTAGGGCTTCCAATTAACCGGAGATAATTAATAACCGGTTTTCGGTGTTTTTGTTGACAAAAAACCGGTTAACCAGTTTAAGCCGATATACCTCATTTCATTATTTTCAAAAAAATCCTATAAAAGTTCTTAAATTTATATTAGTATAATATTAAATGTAAACAATATATCTTTAAAATCAACACTTAAAAGGAAAAGGAAATATTCATAAAATAACTAGCACATCAAGATATAAAAATATTTAACGTATTGTAGGTTATAAACTTTAAAATTGTTTACTTTTGTTATATTACAAATAATATTCTAGTCAACGATTTCTTCAAGATTTCTACGGATGATTTCTCACATTTACAATAATAGCTATTGTGTGACATGTGCTTTATTTATCACAAATAGCTTAAGAATCTTTGTGTATTTTGGTAATGTCGTGTAATTGCTTATCTGATGGAATCATTTCATTACATAATTTTGACAACATTTTGACATAGGTGATCATTCAACAATATTTACATTTTTTCCTCTGAAACACGTTGAATTTATAAAATAGTGTCAATACAATAATTTAAAAAATATATTTAAAAAACGAATTGGAAGCCCTAGTTGTAACATAAGAAAATATTACAATATAATTCGAATACTCACTTATATGCCAAATATCAGGTGATGCGTAATATTATATATAGGAGGTAGGCGTGTGAGTTCGTTCCCCTGATTCCGTATACATACGGGATAAGCAGAAAAAAGGTTAATGAACATTTATTTTCGAAGAATAATTCTATCAAAATGTCAAAAACTAATTAATTTAAGTTGAGTGTTCTGTTAAAGATAACGCAATTTTCTATATGTACGAATTAAATTTGAATGTCAATACTTTGTCGATTTAATCGCATAAGCTACGAAGTTCAATTAAATTAATAGCAGCAAATATTACAACCTAAATATTTACTTCAATCACTTATGAAATGAATCGCTATTTCGGTCCCCTTGGTAAAGAAATACCCGCCAATCATTATTGGGGAGGAAAGCAAAGTAAACCGATGAAAAAGTCATCCATTTTGATCGAAAACTTCTCTGACAGATACAATGGGAGTTTATTATATGTTTGCAGTGGAAGTTTGAAGCACTTATTACATAAATCATAATTTACTGCTGGACGGAAAACTCAGAACCATGTGCAATAAACCTTAAATGCTATTGACGATAAATAACTAAGAACTTTTCTTGTGTACTTACAGAATTCATACTTTTCTTTTGTACAATCATTGTCACCACACTTTATTTATGAAAAAAACACATATATCTCAAAAAAATAAGTATATATTTTAGAAATGTCCACTGTCTAGAAGTGGTTTCTACTAGTATGAAACACATTGATAGACATATATAGATAGTTATTGGTAAAAACTGTACATATTTGACATTACATGTCGGTTCCGTGGTGCACTGGTGAATGACGTTGATTTCAGTAACGGATCACACGAGTTTGAATCCCAGTACAGACAGTACAATTGATTTTTCAACCGATGTATAGATTTCTGTTCGTTGGTATGGATTTATGTGGCTTAGCAAAAGCGATTAGCTAACCACTAGTCGTGTCTTAGCTCTATCCTTTTATCCCTACAATCTTCTGAAAAGGGAGTATGAACAACTGAGTAACATGCAGTTCTTGAAGAAAAATTCTGTTAAGACACCTCCATCAGAAGGCTATATTCTCCACATTGGGAGCGGACACAATTGAAAAAAAAAATATTTTCGATAATCTTTTCTAAATACATAGCTCTTTTAGCCTATTTTACTTATTTGCCAATCGTGCCATCATTTACGTACCATTGCTTTTCTATTCATTATATTTGTACAGTGGTTTTCAGTGGCGTAACAAAATCATTAACCGTATCTACAGATTTCGTTTTTGTACACGGAAATATCTCAGAAGCAACTAACAAAAACTTGGTGGATCTCATTTAAGGGTTTGTGTTATCAATGTCACTGTGTAGAGTTAACGCTTATATGAATTGAGCTCTAATCGCTTTCCGTATCTATAACAACAAAATTAATCTTAGCAGTCGACGGAACCGATTGGTACAACAAATTGTTTGATTGACTTACAAAACAATAACCTTTTACCACTGTTTACGAGTCTCATGTACCACTGGAATTTTCTCAGGTTACGTCCGTTAAGCATTTTTACAGCCTGCTTTTTTCAGGATTGATTGTTACTATTTCTATACACGCTAGCCAATACGCCACATAGATTAGGTACTGATTTATCTTGTATTAATTTTTTATTATCCACACCCCAATAAAGCATGCAATGAAATGTATTTAACGGGGATCGATTACAAGCCAGTCGGTTAATCATCCATTTCGTATTTATGCTAATTAAACATTAAAGAAAAAAATATTTTGAAATGTTCTATTCGGGGACTCAACCACTATCATCAAACTGATAAGGACAGAAATCCTACTGCTTTGTCTCTCAGACACGGAAAATATTTTAGATATTTATAATTTTTCGCTTTCATTAAATTTATCTTGACATAAATCAACTGCTAACTATTTAGATTTAGCTCAAGCTCATTAATCTTTTGCGCCTATAATATATTATCATGAAAGGAAAACAAACATGGCGGCGCGTCCACAAAATGGCAGCGTCCAGTCGCCGTGTTGTTGTTCCTGCGGGCTGTCCACTGTCCACACAAACACAAACGCGTCGCGCGAAGGCTAATTTATAACTCGCATGCGACTTGTAGTGCCCCACCGCACTGGCGACATCTGTGAACCGCGTTTTTCTTTACTTTTCAAAGAGGGTACCCTGTGATTAATTGCGGCCCGTCCGGCAAAAACAACTTTTTAATTAAAGCTTTATTTTAAATGTACATTTCCTCGAGGCCGAGGAAAGCGAGTTTTAATCAAAGGTGTTTTCTAAATTGAATCTAAATTCCTAATTTAAGGACTGGACGGCAGAAAGTTTTAACTGCTATCCAGAATTATAAATGAACTTTCTGAATTAAATCATCAATCTTAATAAATTCAACAGCAACACGCTTGTTGATATATTATTCTTATCGAAGTAATAATATAAAATATATGTTTAACGACATAATTTTATATTACACGCTGTACATGCTTTCTGATAGGTTACGTAAAAATCTTCCATAGGAAGGTAATATGATGGAACCCACAGCTGATCAAAACGGCTTTTTTATGAAAACTCCAATGTTTACTGTTTATTTCAAAACTATGTAAGCTACAAATGCCGAATTATTTCGAAAATTTATAAAGACTTTTAGTTTTGAAAAAATTAAAACATTTGAAATTTGCGAACAGGAATGAAGGCTAAATCCACATATATTTCAACATCAGTTATTATTCTGGTAAAATTTCGCAGCATAGAAAAATAAAGTGAGCATTCAACGTAATAAATGTAAAAGAATCATTAAAAATAATTAAATCAGTTACATTAAAACAACGTTCTTGTGCCTTCTGGGAAATGTTGTGTGTATGTTGGTTACTTCATTTTCCCTAGCTTTTTTTAATGTACGAGTAGGTATTTTATTTAAGAGTAGGTACATCTTCTGCACATAGCACCAAAATAAAATCCTAATATCGTGCGTATGCATTGTAATTTACGAGTTGTTAACCTCTGACAAATATATCATATCGTACATCTCAATTCAAAACTTCCAATCCAAGCCAAAGGTTTCCGTTTGCTTCGTATGATATATCAGTCAAAAATTTGGCAACCTTTAATGTGGTGAATAGGTATCGATTACAACGTCACTCGGTGTCAAAAGTTCTGTAGTTGAAACACCACCAACTGCCATACCATCATCAGAAAAACATTGAATGCAGAGTTGCATGTGGTGGCCACCAAATGCTGGTATAAAGTCAGTTCGCCTATCGACGACACTTATTTTATTGCGCTCGAGCGTACTGTTTTTTTATATATCGTATTGTTAAAATGAAAATCCACGTAGAGGTTATCTCTGTATTAATAATCCCTTTTTGGAAGATATGACAACATGTGCACTTTATCCTCGTGTAAAAGGAAAGCTGACCAAATTGTCTTCAACTGTCACGCTGGTGTTCAAACATTAAATCCAATCATTATTCGAATTGTTGGATATCACTCGATAAAGAATATCTGAAGCTTTCAAACTGTTGGTCATTTTTTTAAATTCTTTTTTATGTGAAAAGACTTTTTCACGTATATCAGTAATAAAAACAAACAGAGAAATTGACTGGAAAATAGTTCAGCGCTTCGTGTCCCAGAAACAGCACAGCAACCACGTTTATCAAAATTACTAAAAAGCAGGAACAGGTGTTGCACAAAAAATTTAATTTCATAACATTAGATCTAATAAATAAAATTCTAAATAAAATTGACATTATTTCAAAAAATATTTAATAGAAACTGAATAAAAAAAGATTGCAGAGCGAAATCAAAGTTTGATGTCGTTTGGCCGCCATTATTAGTAATATTACTGCAGCGTTAGTATTATTATTACGATATATCAAATTCAATTGATTTGAGAGGCAATGTAAGGTTTATGTCGACATAAATCTAATTTCCGAATTCTGAATGTTCATGGAAATGATGTACAACCTATCACCATAATCTTTGGCAATATCCACCTCTGAAAAGGCACACGGTCAGAAGCGTAATAAGTAAATATTTTCTGTGTTTTTGAGTACTGAGATTAATTTTACATCTTCCAAAATAATATTATGATAGAATAAACGTTTTTTTTTCAGATAAACTTACGATAATTTAATTTGAAAAATGTGAAGATTTTGATTTTAATTACAGAAATATATTACATTAAGAGATCAACTCTAATTTTTTAATTGTATAGGGATTTACGGTTTAAATATCATTTTTTTAATATTAAGTGGTACAATAGCCAGATATTAAATGACATCATAATGATTTCATTCTCATTATGTATTTATGCAGAGTTTTGAAGACGAAACGAGTTTCGAAACGTCGGGTGATTACCATAAACAACAACACAGTGTTTTCTAAGTTTAAAAAAACAAATAATAATAACGACATCCATGTTACATTTTTTTGATAATTCTTATAAAATTAAACAGATTTTCATTTTTTACTCATAATCCTAAAAATATTTGACGCTTTAAATAATAATTTATTACGCTCGAATAGGTAAAACATATTACTGTGGTGCAGTAGTCAACGTCGTTGGCTTCGATTACGGATGTCTCGTATTCAAACCCCGGTACGAGCAGAATCATAAATTGGTTTTTCAATCGATTTATTCTTCATTCTCTGTTCGTGGCATGGATGTTGTGATATCCAAAATTCCCTCCCACTCATCTGATCCTAAAAACGAGGCGTAGCTAGAGTGACTAGCTAACCAATACTCCTGTGCTAGGCCTATCACTCTATCCATACTCTTTTAAAAAAGAGAGCAACAGGCAGTTCTCCTAAAAAAACTTCTGTTCAGGTGACTCCTTAAGGAGTCCATATGCTACACATTGGGACCGCTCCCAGAATTAAAAAAAAAATACCACTAGAGTTGCCTCGAAATAACATTTAGTTTATATATATATATATTATAAAAATACCCATGCTAAAGATAATCTTTTACGATATGGTTATCAAAGAAGCGAAATTGAGTAATTATTAAGTAATTTGTTAACCAATAGCATCTGATTGTTATATACCGAATGTATTTGTGGTGGTACAGCCACTGTAAGACTCAGACGGTGCCATCAATCCGACAAGTCAAGTCAACCTCGGCCGTAAGCAGATTCGTGTGTGAATATTGCATCAGGCGCAATAATGCCCGAAGCCGTCACTGTTTTGATCGCCCCAATTATTCATATTCGCACACGTGAACTGAAGCTATGACGTATAAACTATGAATCTGCATCGGTCAATTTCGTAGTTTGCTCACGAAAGACGAGCACTGGCTTTATTGCAGCGATGTATTTAACATTATGAAGCTATCAAAATAGAATATAATGTTTAGTAAAATCTGTAAAAATAAAATAAAATTTCGTTTTTGACTTTGCTTATTTTGGTACAATAATTTGGTATGGAACTTGCTTGTTAAAGGATAGCCATATTATTCTGTTATATAATATGAGATATAATACATAACATATAATACTTATTACCTAAGGTAGATTGTAATATTTAGAAAATGCCCTTCGCCTGGTTTGGGTGTAGTGAAAGACAGATTATTTGTAATTTTATAAAAATATTTATGTTTTCAGTTCTATAAAAATTCTACAATATTCTTGATTTTTAAGATGCTATTTTGGCATCATGCCATTGTCAGAAGTAGAAAACATCAATATTTTGAGGTCAAAATGAATCCTTATTTTTCACATAAATATAATAAATTTCTACAAAGTTAATACCGATACAATACAAAAACCATCGGCTTTTGTTTTCGTCTGAAAATAATATTCTGACACTGTGTTCTCCCAATTTTTTTGTTTATTTTATTATAAGGCTCGATTATCTTTCCCATTGTAAAAACTAGATGCCCAAAATGACTAATTATAGCAGGTAGTCATATTATATTTATTTTATACATTTACTTATTTATGAATATATTATCAACCACTTAATTAATATTGTAATATATGGGTTCGATAACGTCAGTCATAAATCTGAAACAGATATTTCACAGACTGCGCACTTATATTAAATATAACCAATACCGATATAAAATGTATCGTTAACATGTAACTCTGCATGGGTACGAAAATCAAATAGGAATTATTTGAGTAGCCCTTACCTTTGCAAATAAGTTCAAAAATGTGTTTAAAATCAATATCTTACTATGAAAGTTTTCGTTCGCTTGATAACGCAACCGAGCAAGATGAAAGTTGAATAGAATTTACCACTACTTGACCACGAAACAACATTTTCGATAAAGGATGATGACCGACACAGTAAAATTAAGTTTTTTTTTAGATATTTTAATAAATAATTACTTAGTTGTACGTTAATATATTCTGCACTCTAGTTTTGTGAGTCAAACTATATGCAATTCAACCGATACGTTTATTAGAACGTCCGCCAGTCAATCTAGTATTAAATTAAAATTCTGTTATCGGAATATTGCACTGCATTCATTCATTGTTGTTGTTATAAAGACCGTTATAAATATTTCAAAGGCTGTATTTTCAACTCAATAATAATTATTATTTCACATTCACTGCGCCAAACTTGTTTGTATTGTTCAAAAACTAAATTCATTTCAATTAACTTCGTAACTGAAATTTTTTTTAATAAGAGGCTGGTCCGTCCGCTCTCTTACCTCCGTTTATGTATCCCATCAAATAATGTACAATAGGTTTTTGTCTTTTGCACACTCAAATTAATATGAACAATTGACGTATCTACATTTTAAAGAACTATGTCATTTTATTAAAAATTAACAGTTTTCAGTAAAAGCTTCGAAAGTCGTTGAGGATCTGATACAATCAGCAGTAATCTAATCACAGCCACATCAAACGATCAAATTGTATAGTTGGCCCGTTTGAAGCTTTTGTCAAAGTCCATTATTCAAGCATTGTATTATCAGTAATTGTATTAAATTACCAATACAGGTAATACATCATACCAGAACTTTGTACTGTGGTTATGAAGTTTCTACGCCGGGAAACTATTGAATAATTTATTTTTCCTTGAATCTTTGACGAAATAAACTTTTTTTTAAATTTAATTGTTAAAATGTTGTGCAATTCCATAAGTTTTTTGTTTGACGCCACGAGTTATGTTTGTCGGCACCTTCATGCATTCAAGTACACGAATAAACTCGAACTGACAGTTAGTAAACTTTTTGCATCGTATATATATAAAAAAATAAATAAGAAAATATTTAGTCTAGGCACTATATTAAAACCGATTTAATAGCCACAAAACTTCAAAATTGATATTTACGTTCACGCTTTCCTTAATCTTAATTAAGTCTTTTTTAATTTATGATATCATCTGAACTGCATGATGGAACTTTAATATCAACTTTGAATTGCTTAAATTTTGTACACTTTCATCATATTGTGATTAACGACCGGTGTTTTACCGTTAAAAATCTTCAGATATTTAAGTGCACGGATATACTCGAACTGATGTCAAAAAAACTGAAAATATTCAAGTAAATTAAAACATTTATTTTGAAGTGGCCTGTTGTTATAACATACAACAGTATTCAATAATTATTACCACTTGATGAAATAATAATTTAACGTTTCACCTACTGAAACTATTTTACTATTTACAATTCAGGACTCGTGATTTTCTCTTTGGCATATTTAGACTTTCAACAACTTATCTTAGCCACATGTTAACAAACAAAGCTCACAAATAATAACGCGTAGCCAATTCTTGAAGGTAATGAGAATTAGGCTCAATGACTCTATACACAAGATAATCAACACACATAGATTTTGTTATTAAAGCATAATATATATTTATTATCAATCAGGATTTCACTGTCAACACTTTATTTAAAGTGATTTTGGCTATCGTAATGAAAGAAGATTTCATATTTGTATCGAATACTATTTATTAATTTATATTTGATAAAATTGGACTATTTATTTGTATATACATAATAAGAATTCTTAATAACCAGTAGCACAAACTTTTTCCAATCCATAATCCAACAGATCATGTTCATTCCATTCACGACACATGAACATAGACTTGTTGGGAAATATCTTAAGCACTTCGATAAATTTTGTGCTTACTGTAATATTATTTTCTATAAATTCTTTGTTAAAAGACATTGTATAATATCGTGGGCTTAACTAGCAAACTGCTTTCAGAAAAATTTCAGGATAGTTATAAAACTCAATAAAATCAATTTTAGCCTACGCTATTTTTTAATTTCACATATTTTATATGAATAATGATTAAACATTATTCATAAAAATATAACTAAATTACATAAAATTTGCAGAATAACACTGATTAAAACTGAATTTATTTAATTTTAAACTCACCTGAACATGTTGCTGAAATGTAGATACGCAGTTTGAATGTTAAACCGACGATATAATAGTGCTTATATAGTCTCTATTCTCATATCTTTATTATGTACGTATTCTATATTTTATTAACACCTTATTCATTCCCTACTATCACCAACATCGCCGGTTCCATGTTTTTAATACAAATTGGTATATGCATACATTCTATAGAAAGTTGTTTTATTTGTAATGTTGTCTTTCCATTAAGGAGTTATAATAAACAAAATAATATTTTGCTTATTAAAAATTACAAAATCAACGCATATGAGGTGTTCATAAACAAATAATATTAGCTTTGTCCTCGTGTGAGCTTATTAATTTTGTCGGCATCCGAAATAAAAAGTAAAAATATATTTTTGTAGAAAATTGAATTAACCCATAATAAATAAACTACTCATACTACTGGACATGATAAGTATAAAAAACATTGAGTTTTGCTATAATTTGAGTCGTCGACTGAAGGTGCTTGATGGTACCCGAGTTTCATCTTACGGCATCTTCAGGCGTTCAATTGTAAGAAGAACCAGAACGATTCAAATTTAGGATTTAAATTTAAAATTTGTAAATAATTAGAAAAATGTCTGGCATTAAGCCAACAGCCAAGGCAACTGATAGTTAGATTTTTTTGAAATCACATGAAATAAACTCAAATGAGAATTAGAAGAGTCACTCGAGATCAACTAGAGGAAAAAAGACATCACAAACACCCATGTCGAAGATCGCAGATTTGGATTGAAAAATCATAAATTTGATAATGGCCTTAAGTTGTACCCAGACCCATCTGATCGCCAGGGCAAAGCTCTTTCTACTAGAACACAGAGAACGACATTTTTAAGATATATATATAAATAATTCCCAAGATTTCATAATTATCATTTAAGTTGTTTTTCACTTTTTTAAGCAAGCGAAAAGCAACTACCATTTAATTTTTAACTTGGATAACTAATTTTTTAAATTAATGCAGCCATAATATATAAGCTTTTCAATGGTACACAATAACAAAATAAAAAAAGTATTTCAATTTACAATTTTAATTCATATTATCTTAAAAAACTTATACTTTTGTTAGGAATATCTCAGATAAAAAATTATAACTTTATAATTAGCATCTAGAATAAGCCTTACAAAACCAAGATTCTACTTAAAGCGGCTTAGGTACCCGTTTACTATTTCAAAAATTCTCAATAGAGGGAAACAAATCAACTGAACAAAACAGTGGTATTTTTTTAAGACAGAAGACTTCAATAAAAAAACCAATCCTACTTAAACTGACAGGTGAAATACGAGCAAATTGGATTGAAATATAAATAGTCGTTCATAAAACTCAAGCTTTTATAAAAAATAAATTCAAACATCACTTTGCCGTCTGAGAGATAAAAATATGAATTCTTTTAATCAAATAATACTCTTTTTTAATATACTTTCACTGCGCAATGTTGATGAAACTTTTTATATTTGATTCTGGGAATATTGAAATACTATGTCAGACGATGTTTTCTTTCAAAATTGATAGTGGTGTGTTCCAAAACAAATAATTCTTTTGTAAACATTGTATTCGAGATTTTGTTTTAATAACAATTGATCCCACGATAAGTGAAGTGGACCCACGAAAAGTAATTTTATGGCAGTTAAACAAACCAAATAAAATCACGAAAATGCACGTTTGTACTTAGTAGATATACTAATAAAGTTGCTCTAGCGATGTTTTGGAGTTGAACTTTCCAGAGTCATGAGCTTTGGCGAAAAAGCTTAGAGAACCTTCATCCACACTGCCCTTTTTGCCCGACCAACTTTTATTTTTGGCTGTTGACTGAGATTAATTATTTTCAACTTGCTCTCGGATTTGGTTAGTTCATTTTTTCACGGCTGTTTTACCGTTTTAAATAATAATATCAAAGTCATTTATCATACTGGTTCTTTTTTTCGTCTGAATAAAATCATTTATGGTAATCCCCTTCGTTTTCAATTTGATAAACAACAGACTTGGCGTATTTTTTTTAAATAGCAAAACATTAAGTACTCATTAAAATGGGTACGCAAATTTTACAAAATAGCAAAATTATCGCATGAATGTGGTTTAGTAACTACTTTAACTTTTGGTAAGAAAAAAATAATAATAATAAATGGTCAGTATCTATTATAATTCAATAAATAATCAGTATACAAGTGGTCAGTTATTAAAATAAATGGTCAGAATTTATATAAAATTTTCAGTTATTAAAATAAGCCGTCCGTTTTTTAAATTAAACCTAACCTAACCTTTATTTATGTGGCAATTACTACTGACCTAACATAATAATTAAGTGACAATTTATTATTTCTTACAGGCCATTTATCGAATTAGTTACTGACCAAATAATTAGTTATCTTATATCAGGGTTTCCGAAAATTTCTCTTGCGATGTAACACTTTGCAAACTTTCAAATTTTAACGGAAACTTTGTTTATTTTGTTGGGTACATAATATGAATATTAAGTCAAACATGTTTGAATATGTTGCAGCTGCAGCAGCAAATCAAACCATTCCAAGTTTTTGTGGAACACCTTATCCCGTTCAGCGGGACATAGTTTTGGAAACACTGACTTATATAAATACTTTGAATTTAACGATTTTTGTTAAAACCAAATGTTGAATTGAATGGAAATTCAATTTTGATTTAAATGATTGTTTACTCGTAAGAAGTTACTTTTTTGAACGAAACTAACATTCTGAATCATAGAACTGTATTTCTCTTTGTATCAAAGCTTTGTGTAAACCAGTTTAGTCTAGATCGTCTAGGACACACTGTGGCTTCATTTGATCATAAGATATATCAAAACAGTCTATAAGAAAACATGCAATAGGGTCATTTATATCTGCCTTTACAGTTTTAAGACAACAAACAAAACACATCTTTCATTTTACCTCGTAAGAACACCAACCAATCCATTATCACTGCAGTGTTCCTTTTATCCGCTTTCTAAATAACTATTTTTTCCGTTCAATTTAGTCCAAATTGATTTTAAGTTTCGTCGAAGAAAATACTTCCCTATGTTCCCTATCTTCAAATCGTTTCCATCGTCATTCTGATCAAATTCATCTATTATTATTATTATTATAAATATTAAAGTAAACTGAACGTAACACACTAAAAGGTACACAAACAATATATGAAATTTATGACGTGAAGTTTATTCGTGAAGTGACACTTATATTATACAAATTGATATTTCAATCGATTTACGGATTTGTATTCAAAGGTACTCACGTACTGCCTATTTGATTCTAAAAGAAATAAATTATCTATTTACTAGTCCTTTACTAACCTCACTTTAGCAACTGACTTACATCTTACAACCAGTTTGGGCTTAAGAAATTGCTCAATTAAGATATGCTACACATTGGGGTCGAATTGGTAAAATAAAAATATAATTGGATTGACATTTACTCGATAGAACCTCATTATAATACGATAAAACATCAAAGTATTTAGTTCTACACAATTCTATGGTTTCCTTTATAGCTGTTTCGACTTAACGCCGTCGTCATAACAATGCTTAAATTTATTTTAGCTTACCTGTATATACTGTTCAGAAGGGATAGACAATAATATGTCATCTTACTAATTGCAACATCGTAACTTTTATTTAAATATTTAACGAATTAATTGTGGTTTTGGAAAAAGAACTTACAAAGTGTTATTAATAAATCATCAAAATAAATACGTTGAAATTTTAATGATTGTGCGTGAGCCTCTTACATTTTCTTAATGTTTACGAACTTAAGCATAGTTCTGACGATAGCGGTAAACCGAAATAGTTATAAACTAACTGATAAAATTTTGTAGATTTAAATACTTTGATATTTTATCATATTTAAAAAATATCTGTTTATAATATTCCAAATTATGATACACTTGTGCCTTGCTATTAGTTAAATGCTTGGATGTATGGATATGTAAATGATTATGGCGTTTATCATTACATGCATACATACGATTAAATCCCCAGCCGTTGGTAATTGATTATATGTCATGTGACATGGCGTACTAGGGTTGAATTCCCTTAACTGCGTAATAGTTAGCGAGCAAAAGCTCCATTGAATAAATCATGATCAAATGGTGATAGTGCCCAGCGACAGAGAGAAAAAAATGTAACAGGCAACATTTGCGTGACGTTAACACAAACGGCTGACCTGAATTGCGTTATTTATGTTTTCTTTGCAGCCATGCAAATGCTATTTTTTTCTTTTCTTTCCTGTTTACATTACAACTCGCCTACAATGTTTGTCGAGCGGAAAATTGTTTACCAAAGATTAGCGATTAGAAGGACTATAAAATTGTACTTGCTGGTTTAAACACGGCGCACATTTATAGATTTAATCAATACTCCTATTGGAGATGATTTTTCTTATGTTATATTTATTTATATTATTGAAGTTATTTTAGATACTACACAATGATCAAACAGAACTGTTTTAGATCAACTAGTGAGTATTTTCAAGTTTTATAAATAACGTTTTTTAACATTAGGAACTCGATGAAAAATAATTTCTTTAGCATTAAATTTCCATAAAAGATTTTTGAATCTTTTGGAAAATTTATATAGACTTACATTGTAATTGTTTTAAATCAGTTTTGCTAAATTTTTAATAATAAAATTAAGATACATGTATTTCAAACAATCTGTAGTAGAATATGGTTATATCAAAAACTTTAACGGAAAAGTAAATTGTAATGTAATTTCTATAAAATATGATAAACAGTGCCACAAAATTTTGAATTTCTAACTTAGTAGAACTCAAAAAAAATTTGAAATGCATATTACATGACATCTATTACAATATTTTTAGGTTGGCTGCTGCGGCGCTGACGGTCCCAACGACTACATGATCCTTCGCAAGCCTCTCCCAGCAGAATGCAGAGACACAGTCACAGGAAATGCTTTCTACTATGGATGCGTTCAAGAACTGACCTGGTTCCTCGAAGAACAATCAGGATGGTTGGCCGGCATTGCAATGGCATGCTGTATGATCCACGTAAGTTAAATTAAATGTTTTTTCTTAGCTTTTCAGCTGCACGAAATGCCTAACCTATATCAACAATATTTGTCTTGATGTATATAACTATCCGTAGTACACACACACAGCTATAAACACTCCCTATCTGTCAACGCATGCGCAGAGAATGTGTGTGTGTGAACGTGTTGAGCCGTTTTTACATGTGAAAGATTTTTTAGCGCACAGCTTACAAACTCACTATCTCTGTGTATGTTGGCATCGTTCTAATCAAGCATATTGAGTGAATGCTGACAAGTGACACTGTCAAATGGTAATAAATAATAGTAAATACAAATTCTTCGGGTCTGTGGTGCAATGGTCAACGTCACTTTTTCCATCACTACTCTCTCTAAAAAAGAGAAGTTGAGCAACTGAGTTACAAGAAGTTTTTGTGTAAACATCTCTGTTGAGATACTTCTATTAGAAGTCCATACGCTCCACATTGGGAACGGACATGGAAAAAATACAAATTACTATTTTGATTTAAAATAGATATATGAAGATATTTTAGTTATTTATTTAGTGACAATTATTTTAGTGCCTAGTTCACCATATTTATAAAAACATCATCCGTAATCGTTATTATAAATTAAATGTTAGAAATACAGAGTGTATCCTTCCGTGAAGTGATAGTAAGGAATTTAATTTGATAGCTTATGTACTTATAAATTATTTATTTATTTACTATTACATTAATCACATAAGATACTTAACAACAAATCATTGTAAAATAGGTATTTTAAGACGTTAAAGTACATCGTAAGCCTTCGTTGTATTTCATGGACTGAGTAATTATAATAGATATTTTAGGATACGTTAAACTTGTTCACTAAAATGGTATATAAATACACTACATATGAATACATTATGTTGTTAGACTGTTACGCTTGGAGACAAATACTTCTTGTTCTAGAATAGTGATACAAAACCATTTAAATTTTTTTTTTTTTTTAATGCGAAGAACTTGTTTGTATCACACCGGAGATCATGTCTCCTCAATGATACATTGAGTCTACAATAAATATTTATAAATACATAGTAAAAGAACTTTGTTTGAACAAAGTGGACCAAAGTTTGCATCCAAATCAGGTAACCTTGGCCCACGATACAAATAATCACTGTAATTACTATAAATTGAGTAATTTTAAAGTCTTGACAACTTTTTTTTAGGCTTTTATATATAGTGCACATTATTAAGATTGGGAAAAATATACAGCATTTAGTTTACAGATTAGTAATACAAATTGAAAATATTGCTAATCCAATTTATTTCAAGATAAGTTTTTAATTTGTGTTTTATCATCCCTAGCTGACAGCTTACAAATTCAACAATAAAACAAATTATGTTGAACATTAATTCATATAGTTTAAGACATCGACTGAGGGTGCTTGATGGAATTTCAATATCAAATTTGGATTATTGAGATTTTGTACACTTCCATGTATTTTGTCACTAACGACCCGGGTTTGGCGAAACCCGGGTCGTTAGTGGCAAAACACATGGAAGTTTACAAAATCTCAATAATCCAAATTAATTCATATGTTTACCACCAGGGGCTACTCAATACCTTTGCTTAAGTAAAAATATTCATATGGCATTAGTATTATCATGATATTACAACAGCACCTTTTTCATGTGGTGGGCCAATCTTAGACCGATGGACAAACTTACCCAAATTGATGCTAGTAAAAGTTCTTATAATAATTTGCCGTGAGTATCCAAAAACAATCAAGATACTGAATAATAAAATGAGTTGACATAGGTGGCTTGGCGATTTCCCGTTAAATAAAAAAAAAGGTTTCTGTAATATTTATTTTAATTTGAATCACATATTCTTTTTACTTTAATGGACATACATGACGGTTCACACAACTATGAATTAATATACAAATCATTAATGGTGATTGACAGCATATTTAGAAAAAACAATCACAAAATAAATTCACTAAACGAAACGTTCATATTAAGACCGTTCGTGGCAAATAGATAGACGCCCCATTTTTGTCATATTTGGCACTGTCAGGAAAGTCGAATTTTAGCTGCAGTATTTTTGTCAGATGCTTAATTTGAATGGAAAGCTACAAGTACGTCAAAAGTCTTTCAGGTGAGGGGTTCACCAACACTGTCCTAAATAGAACATCTATTTTACTTAAGGACGCTCCACTGCCGCCAAATTTTGGATGCGATATTTCAGTTCACCGACAATTCGACCACGAACCACCACACAAAAAATATAGAAAATTTTCATGATATAAATTCGTCAAAAATTAAAATAATTGACACATGACGGTTATATAATATCGTTGTTGTTCTGGAAAAAGACACTAAATGAAAAATACTAGTTTTAAGTAATTGAAGTTTGTCAAATGTTTGAAATACCATACCTTTTTCATTTTGTTTGTTTGTACAATACTGTTATTAAGTAAAAGTTTAGTTTATAAAAATAAGCTGTTAATGCTCGTGATGAGCGAAACCGGTCCTAATCGTTATAAACATGTAGAAGTAGTACAAATGAATTTTGTTTTATTTTTTAAAAAAATATAAAAATTAGTTTATTATTTCATGCGGAGGAATTTGAAATAATGAACATTTTGATATGAAAGAAGACACTAAATCTAAAAAATGACATATTGAGTTAACTTACTTATTAGTGTTTTCTTCCAGAACGACGACGATAAATAACACAAAAATAAGAATAACTATGAACTATAAATGCAAGTATCCACTTGCTGGTATTTAAGACTTACACCATACCACTTAGTGGTAAAATCCTAACCTAATCAAGACACTAACATAAATACTTGTTTACTGAGTGCTTCTGCAGACCATTTAATTACTTTGCCATTTTCTATTATATTTAATAAGCATGGTATTTTTTATAGTATATTCGTCATCGTTCTTACGTTAATCATGACGAAAATTTCAGTTTCGAGTAAATCAATATGTTTATAAAAAAGAATATTTTTGATTTTGTTATATTTATATACCTCAAATGTCTACATTTTGATTTTTTCTTTATTACGTGTTTTGTGACGTTGGTTTTCATTATAAAAATTACAATTTTAACTTTTTTGTTTATTTTACTGGATGATGAATCTTGAAAATAGTAATTTTTCAGCTTAAATTAATCAAAAAACATCGGTAATACAGGAATCTGTTAATGTTATTCATTTGGTATTTGTGATTCCAACAACAAACATGATTTGCACTATTCTATTTTTTACATAAAAAAGCTAATTTATTGAATTAATGGTACTGCTTTTAATTATCTTAGATCTAGAGTTAATGTAATATACCGTAAAATTTTTGTCTCTACTAGGTTCATTTTGATTGAAAGTATTAATTTTTTTCAGTCACTCGGGGACGACTTGTCTTCATATAACCAATTTCATGTGCGACTAACCACTCTTGCGGAAGTTAAACCTGTTAAGCCTTGTCGGATCGCAAAAGGTTCTACCTATAATAAAGGAGTTCTCAATGTGTGTTACGCGTATCACTAATTTATAACTATTTTATAATAACTTAACAAATAAACAAACTAATTCATGTATAAATAAAGTAACTGTCTAACGAATACAATAAATTATTAAAAGTTCTGTTTCGAGATCATTTATTATATTATTGTACGGCAAGTTAAAGTTATAATTCTTTTTAATTTTGCTTCTGTTATAATCTATATATATAAAAATGAATGTCTGTTTGTTGGTTTGTCCGGATCTTATAGGCTCCTAAACTACTCAACCGATCGCGACGAAACTTTCAGGAAGGACTTATTGTGATCATGCCGGGAAATATTATATAAAATAAATGTTTGTTTGTCCTTTACGCGTTCCTTTACCATTCATACGATTTCGATGAAACTTCGGTGAGTTGTTGTACACACACCCGTGAAGGGTTCTGAAGAAAAAAATTGAAAATCTAAAATTGAAAAAAAGAAACAAATACATACATACAGCGAGATCTAGGAAAAACCTTCTGATTTATTCGTGTACGCACCAGACGAAAAACAAAAATATTGTGTTTTAACAAGTGTGATATTGAAACTCGGGTTCGGTTCGGGCCAGACCTGAAGATGATAGGCTCGAACCGGGTAAGTCTATGAAATTTCGACCTCTGCAGACCTCTAATCCAAAAGCAGTTCAATAAACAGAATTAAAACACAAACCTTTTCTTTCTTCGAGTGGCATTGCAACGCATGCTGGGTACTCACTAGTACATCAAAAATTGTTAACAATTTGAGCAAATCTTTTTCATCAATTGAAAATGCTGTCAATGAGTGAAACCTGTTATGATAATTTGATAAAATCGCGAAATTAGTGCAAGGAATACCATTTAACATAAGAAATATAATTAGTTAATTGTAATAATACGTAAGCGGATGTAATTATTATATCCAGCTCGTGCTTTGAATATTTCTCTTTCTCGCTCAATCACATGTATAGTGAAGGGTGCAAGCGAAATATAAAGATATGCGTTTGTTCGTTTATAATACTTGCTTGTATACAGATTTGCCTGTGTGATCGAGATAGAAATACATCCACCACACGCCGACGGAGTGTATTTATATATTATTATGATCCGTAATTATTGAAAAAGCGATCAAATAAAAATATTTTAATTAAGTTCGATAAAAATGGATACAAGCAAGCAAATAAGTAAATTTTAAATGAAAGATTATGAGCCGATAAAGTGTTTAAATTAAATAAATAGATTTAAAATGTCATTCAAATAAAAATATTAACTCTTTTTATATACTTTATAATGGTAATCTTGTACTAAACAACATTGAATATTTTATTTAATTATAACAAAATTTTAGTAAAAAATAGTCGATTGAAGAGCACTGAAACGAAATATATTTTCATTTAGAGAGTGATAGAGAGGAAAATTTTATATATTAGGCGTTTGACTGACGTGTCGTATTTTCCCAAAAGGCCTAAGTAAGATTAGTGTTACACGAGATTTTACTTGTTCTCGATTCTCACATCATACTAATCTTTGTTTTAAATACCCATTTCTTAAATATGTGTTTATCCGAACGTCTAGTTTAAATATTGAATTTATATATATACACATATTTTTCTAGCCATGTCCCCTCCCAACTTGGATCGTATGGACTGCTGGTGGAGGTGTATTAAAATAAGTTTTTCTGCAAGAACTACTTGTTACTCAGTTTCTCAAGCGCTCTCTTTTGAAAATAGTTGGGATAAAAGGATAGGGCTAGGACTGGTTAGTTAATAGCACTCGCTACGTCTCGTTTTTAGGATCGGATTGGGTGGGAGGAAATTTAAGGCATATCAAACATCCATACTCACGAAATGAAATCCATAAATTGATTATAACATCAAATAAGGAGCTGTCCGTACCGGGATTTAAATCCGAAACATCCGTAACCGAAGGCAACGACAATGACACTGCACCACGGACCCGAAATACATATCACTCTTATAAGCGAAATTTTATTCAATAAATAAAAAATCTTTGCTTGCATATCGTTAACATCAGATGAAAAATCTTCAAATAATTTGATACACTCAAATTTAACTGCATGGAAAATATGATTTTTTACTATTTTTATAATAAATATATATTATAGTACCTAGAAGTAGAAAGAATGTGAGCTTAAGTTTTTAAAAAGCTCAATCAATGCACTCATATATATCACTAATAGTAATGATTTGAATTTATAAATTTTAAGGAATTCGGAGTCAACATTTTAATTTTGTCATATTAAATTTATATTCCGTTTTTTTAACCTCCACATTCCAAAAGATATAAGAAACTCACGTAATAACGCATAATCAATAAAATTTCAATGCATTTACTTTAACGATTAATTAATAATACCACGTTAGCTTCTTTTCCAAAAACACAATTAGTACTTAAATATTTTGATCTTAAATAAATATTATGATATTTGAATAAGTGAGATGACAAAATATTGTCTATATCTACTAAACAGTATATATAGCTACGCTAAAATAAGTTTAAGTATAGTTCTGACGATGGCGTTATGCCTAATAATAGTTATCACCAAAACCAACAAAATTTTGTATTATTAAATACTTTGTTATTTGGAACAGGTTTAAATAAGCGAGGAAGTTTTTTTACAAATAAACAAGTAAGGAGCAAAACAAAATTCATATTAACAAACGTTATGTTTTGAGAAAAAATCATGAACTGTGATTTCAATACGAGTCAATGATTTCCAAATTATATTGCTTAATTTTCTCATTAATGGTATCCTTGAAAAAAACAGTTTTCTTTGTTTTTATGAGAGTACGATGACAAATATATTGGTATTCTTTTCTTTTCATTCTTTTTGTTCGACATTACATGGTTTTGATTTTGCTACCCGTTTGATTATTTAATAATGTTTTTTTTTATTATAATTTATTATAATCTTCGTTTCAGATACGGTTTTAATATAGCCATTACTAGTACACAATTGGTACAATAAACTATGCGAATCCCGTGATAAAAAACTTCATTCCACGATTGGTTATTTCTTTAGCGAAGAAAAAACATAGCCATATTGGCCGGCATCGTGCCCTCCATACGGTATTGGTTTTATGGAAAGTGCATTATTCGACGTTGGTTTTTCTCGCGGCGTTTTCCTTCCTCTCTAAGCCGAGCTGATTGTATACAATCCGCCATAATGGATTTGGTCGCCCGTTCTGTCTCCGAAAGGAAAACTTATATTCCATACGTGCTTTAATCAATGCGGCAAACCAAACCGCTTCAATATTTTCCTCACCCCTTGCTTACTTTATGGGCTCACATACATTTTGGTTCCATTTGAAAGGAAATTTATTTTAAGTTACGTAAATAGTATGATAATTTGAGACACAACTTTACCTACATACTCCATTCGTTCTCATAACCAATTCCACTGCCAATGTGGAGCATATGAACCTTAATGAAGCTCATCTCAACAGAACGTTTTATGAGAGAACTATCAGTTACTCAGTCATTCAACTTCTCTTTTTTAAATTTTAAAATCATATTAGTTAGATAAGACTGTTTTTAATTCATAACACTGTCAGTAATGGAATTTTAACCTCTAAACACAGCAACCAAAACTAAAGACGTTCACCACTCGATTGCAAGCCTGAAATTCATATACATAGCATATTTTCAAACAGAATTGATTTAAACAGTTCTTTTATTATATGAAATAATTGAAAACTTCCATCCCACATTTTCACAATCCATATTCTGATATAATTATGTATTCAGACAATGAAACAATAAACCCATTTAAGCCGACAACTGTGTAAGGATTAAAGTTGGCATACATTTAATGTGATTCAAAAATAATTAAATGTTAATCTTATTAAAAAACTACTTTGAATGAATTATTTTAGCTTGTAACATAAGTAAAAATTTATGTAAATAACCCACAAGAAAACATTTTGCCAGAACGAGGTCAATTCATAAGTATCAAGTGTATCAATGTTGTCAGTTTATTTTTAAAATTAATAACCTGTAAGAATACACTGTCTGAAAATGTGTATTTAAAAATGTACTTCTTATCATTCACGTATTAATTATTACACCAAAATGATAATAATGTTATTATAGCCAGTGAACATCTAAGTTTTTATCTCCGTTCAATAATGATTTAAACGTTTTAAAAAGAACGTATTTATAAACTAGATAAAAGGTTATGTCTAATAAAATACACTTTAATTTTACATTACATGCTTTTAAATGACCTTTTCATATAAGAATCGTATGAAATGGAGCACCACGTAAAGTATTCGTGTCTAGCTGGGCCCGTGTCTGGAATTAGAAATTTCTTTTGTCAGCGGCTATTTCTTTTGTAGGGTTTTGTATTAAAACTCAAAAATAAAATCTTTGAGAAAATATTATCCTTTTCATTCGTGATAAATTGTATGTTATACCGTCAGGGAATCGTATAACTTAAAAAAAAACATATCAAGCGTCAAGTACGTGCTAACAATATCACTCAAAATTTGAAAGGAGATAATATACTATCGTGCTATGCGTGAAACGCGTATAATATAATATTTTTACGCAAGTATAATATTAGAAACGTACAGTATGCTGCGCACGTGAAACAAAATATAAGATGCTTTATTCCGACGATATGTTTTCTTCTTATTTACTATTATTTTTTAAATAGTGGAAATTATACAAGTAAAATAAATATATTAAATTTGAAATTCTCCTGCGGTTATATTCTCAAATTTACTAGTGATCGGACCCTAATGAGGTAGTAATATGTATCACACCTTTACGCCGAAGGTAATAGTTTTTGTATTTGCTCGACACATTTTTATTAGGTTTGAAAACCTTTATTTAATTGCGGCTATGTTCACTGCTGTTATAAGTCGATCTGTCAAACGTCAGTGATGTCGGTAGTTGACGGTCTTAAGTAAGTAATTACATTGAAATTTGTTTTATTCTTTCAATTTTTTTTGCTATCTGATTAGTACTGTTCACTCACTATACTTATTAGAGTAATTGTAATGATACTTCTTATTTTCGATTTTACATAGTGTGTGTGTGCGTCAATATTTTAAGCAATACTGCTTAGATTTTTTAGTGTCCGGTCTCTAATAAATTTGAGAATAGATCTGCTGGCTACTTAATTTGGTGTGGAACTTCTATTCTTATTTATTCTAATTACATGTTGAAAACTATTCTCCACAAAATTATCACCAAATCCATTAACAATAGTAGGAAACGCTGATAATTTCGTCTGGCTTTATTTTTTAATATTTTTTAATAATCTCCTCTCACAATCTGTAGCATTAAAACACTTTACGGAGCATTTAAATATTGCTGGGCGATCAATCTATCTCTTCAAAAACGGAAAGAAGAGAATGATAGTGTTAGGAAAGTTGATCGCTCACTGCTGCATTTCAGGGATTCCTAAAAGAATAATTTATCAATGTATGAAAGATTTCATTCTGGTATTAGAGCTATTGGAAATGTTACTATGAAAAACCTAAATTTATTATAACATATAATAATAATCAGTGAAAAATTAAAATTATAACTTAGTTATTTCACTGGCTGTTTAACTTAGGGTTATTTATTTCTAAGGTACACAATGATTCTAATTCTCAACTTTAAAATGAAGAAAAATATGTTGAGAATTAGAATCATTGTTTACCTTATCAATAAATTACCTTACGATATAATTTGTCTGAAGATGCTTCATAAAGAAGTGAAACACATACCGCATTTATTGACACAGCCAGAGGAATAACTATGTTGTTAATTATAATGTTATATTAAAAATGAATTTACACAAAGTTACCGCCGAATCCATCGAAAATTATAAACATTGAAATGACATTTCACCAATATTAAGATAAGTAGTTGATATGCTCCACATTAGAAGCGGATATGGTTTTAAAAAATGTTTTAGAGGTAGGTACAGGTATTGGACAGCCCACTAAATTAATTTATATTCTTGTATTTGAAAAAACATTTTTTACATAAAGCAATACACAAAATACTAAACCACAACATAACAAAACGCAGAATAATAATAAGAAAAGGAGAAAAAAACAGTAAAACGCTCTCAAGTTGGTCGGGCACTTAATTAAATGAAACACAAAGAAGAAATATGACCGTTGGATATTGCATGGAAAATGAAAAATCTTTGTTCTCGCGCTAAATGGAAAACTTGCTTAGACATTATGTAAATATACAAACGTGGTTACGCGCCCATTCTTTTAATATTGTTTTCCTGGGAGATTCCTGCTTTTTTAATAGGATATAACTTTAAAAATATCTTTTTTACTGCCCAGGTTTCAAAATGGTACTTTATTTCTTCTTCCATTTCTACAAATTATTTCCGTTTACATAAACAACTTAAATGCGCCTAAAACCACTGGCGTAAAAATTATTTTTGTTTTAATAGTTTGATGAAATATCTCATTTCGTTATTTACGATTATTATAAAATGAAAATAATATAGCGAGACTTAAGTATCGCCAGAGGCTCAAATTTGTTTGGTGGAATGAATAACAAAGTTTTGTAAAATATAATACAATACAACAAAGAATAAGACAAAAAATATGTAAAAATGTAATATTGTTTTTCTTTTTAATTACAATAATATCACAATATTGAAAATATACAAAGATTGTTTGTTATTCTACAACTCATGTTTTTTAAAAAAGCTGTTATTGATTATTATTAAGAAAACAGTTAAGATATATTCAAACTCAAGCAGAACCTATGTTTTATGACAGTAAAAATCGTTTGTCAATAATAGGTATACTAACCCAAGTAATAAGCACTTAAATAACTTTCCGTCAAGCTTCACTCGAGAATGTAATTACTACAGGTATTCATTAAAACAAAGAAGAAAAAACATCAGTCATTGTGATACATATAATCCCCGTTGTCATTCAAGTCGGGTGTAAGCTCGTTTGTTAGCCGCGAAGCCTTCGCATGGGTTGGCGTATGAGGCTTGCAAACCACGCGAGTGAGTCAAAGCCTTCGCAAAAGATTGCATTCATTCGTTCATTTATTCCACCCCTGTCCATCACATTTCTCACTCGGCGGGCGGCGGCCGGGGCATGATGGGGGTCTATGATCAGGTGAAATTAACTTGCGACACGCGTGCACAAAATGAATAAAGCTTTGATAAATATGATCCGAAAAATGAGTCGAACGGCCCCGTCAGTCATTCCGGCTTGGTTGAATCTAGGTTCAATTACAAAGCAGATGTCAATTCATAAAAGCTCTTTGATTTCTTTCTTTAAACATTCTTTGCATTCAACCAAATCATCAGAAATTTTCTCTTGAACATTTTAGGCCTAAATTAGAAACACGAATAAATTTTTACACTGCCATAAGGCAGAATCAATAATTAATAATTAATAATAAATCAAAGAACCAATCGAAATAATTTTCTTTTTATAAGGTATATAAATACCTTATAAAAAGAAAATTATTTCGATTGGTAAAACGTTAAATACCCTAGGGAATACTTAAAAAAAAAACTGTAAACTAAAATTATAAAATGAAATATAAAAACAGTTGATAAAACTCTTTTCATCATTTCGGATTTGAGTCATCCTTAAAATTAGGTTAAAATTTAATCGAAGCCATGAAACTGATCGGAACAATGACCGATTGACTGTTCACAAATATCACTTACTAAGTATAGTATGTGATCCATAACTCTTTTTATCGTTTATAGCTCGATACGATACAGTAGGTATTTTACTTATGCTTTTTTTTCGATTAAAATAAATTACGCTTTTCGTGAAGAAATTTCCAACTATGACATATTATCAGCAACTTGATCAGTTGATAGTTTTAAGTTTTAGTCATAAAATGGTTATAAACATTAAAATCTTGAAATATATTCATTAATAAGCAACTGATAATGTCATAATTATGCTCTCTAAGCGGTAACTGTATTATTAAATTTGAAATAGGTGGTAACATTATTGGTAAAATAAAAAGATTTACCATTCCTGTTAAGCTTAGAGAAAGTCAAGATAGAATGGGCAGCACGCAACACTTGTCCAATTAAGCCGCCTCACCTGACCCAGGAACTGACACTGATGACTGAATACTGGATGTAAGGAACCCATGTTTGATAGTTTTATTCATACCCAGAAAAGTTAACAAATAAGTATGAAAAAAAATCAGCCATGACATGATAATTAGTTACTAATGAAAATATTAAGAAAAATTATTGCTGGTAATTGAAACAAGCAGAAGAAAAGAAAATATCCTCGTAATAGTGCCACCATAGTGTCTATGTTTCAAGCATGTATAAAAAATGTCGAAGATTTACAAAAGTCAAAACATTATTTATATATAACTCGAACCCTCTTTTTTCTTTTTTAACTTTGCTCCTTATAAAAAAGACAATCAGTCTTGGCAAAATAGCACATGAATTCATCAACGTTTATCTATATATGAATATTATAACTTAAATTTGGAATGAATATTAATAAACAAGTATAACAATTATCTTTGTCTGCCTGAGTGGTATCGCTTCGTAATTTATTTCAGCAGTCGGGGTTAACCGTATTGTCGTATAAGTTTTGTTTTCATTTCAAATATTTTTCAGTCCAATATTTATGATGTTGTCAACCATTTAATAATATACTAGAGCGCAGCAGTTCGGTTGGAAACCCTTGTTAAATATTTTATTTATAATTTAAATACAAATAAAGTCTCAAATGTTCTACATTGTTAAATAAAATTTTTAAATGTAATACTAATTTGATGAATGATAAAAAAATACATTTTAGTTATTTATTCAGTTATTTTGAAACCCTGCTAATAGGCATCGTCAAAAGCGGGGTGGTTCAGATAAGAGTGCGCGATGTAAGCATTCTCATTGTTTGAGTTTCGGTGTCTATCCATCTTCCTCATTTGTACCCTCCCCTGCCGCCATCTGGCCGCTGTTAACGATGTTATGAAGGCAACGTCTTGGCTTGTGTGAACAGCGAACGATCCCAACACTTGCCCGATTATCTTGAACCACCCTCCCCCGAATTGAGTCAATCGGTTTTCTGACAATTTTATCGGTTTTATTTGACACTGTTTGCAGACGTTTTTTGGCAATCTGACACAGAATATTGCTCCTGTTCTTCTTTGT
The DNA here is from genome assembly GCA_022494535.1 of Himalopsyche phryganea. Classification (NCBI taxonomy): domain Eukaryota; kingdom Metazoa; phylum Arthropoda; class Insecta; order Trichoptera; family Rhyacophilidae; genus Himalopsyche; species Himalopsyche phryganea. The sequence goes on along the minus strand of JAGVSL010000054.1, from coordinate 2,015,554 downwards.
TATCTGATAACGAACACATGTCTATAAATGTCACAGACACCAAAATATTTGAGAATCATAGAATATTATTTTGTACCATTTTCTTTTATTGACAAAAATAGAAATATTTTTACTTTCATGCATTATTTTTTGTCTTTTTCTGAAGTTTTTTTTTCCTTATAATATGGTGCAGATTTCTTTTTTACGATGTCCTCTCACAGTGTGAAACATACGGACTCCTTATGGAGGCATATAAACTGAAGTTTGTCTACGAGAGCTGCTAGTGACACAATTGCTCAAATATTCGTTTTCGAAGAGAGTAGAGGTAGAATGACAAGTCAAAGACAGAAATAGTGGTTAACTAATCATTCTTGCTATTCTCGGTAGAAGAGAATTTTAGACATCACAAGCATCCATACCTACAAATAGAAATCCATAAATTGACTAAAAAATCAATGTATGAAACTGTCCGTACCGGGATTTGAAATCGAGACATCCGTAAACGAAGCCAATAACGTTGACCAGTGTACCACTGGCCCAACAGCAGATTTAATAGTTTTATTTAAACTTTTCAAACGAAGATACGTATAATTTAAGACATCGACTGAGGATGCTTGATGGAATTTCAATATCGAATTTGAATTATTGAAATTTTGTACACTTCCATGTATTTTGTCACTAACGACCCGGGTTTCGCCTTTCGGCATCTTCAGGCATTCGAGCGCACGAATGGACTCAAACTAACAGACAGTAAACAGTGTCTAACGTTTATTTAGAAGATACAAATACTGAATAATTCGAAGATACAAAATAAAGGTAATATGGATATTTATTTTAGTCGTGTATTATTCAAACAGTATAACACTAATTTACTGTAATAAAACCATAAAACCTATTTTATAATAATGTTTGATTATTTGTTTAATTGAACAACAATGTAAATTGTACAAATATGAGAACGAAAGTTCTTTATGGTTTATTAAATAAACTCAATATAGAGTTTCAAAAATGATGAAAAAAACATTTTTTTTTTCAGTTATAACTCAGTAATTTATAATAAGCTTGTCAATTATTGTTGAGGAAAACTGTGAAGTTTTCGTATTTTCTTTTCTTATCTGTGAAGTTGTGTTTGTATTTGCATGCATAATGCATTTCCGGCTGCCTCTAAGAAGCTTAATCGAAGGCTTTTGTGGGAGTGACGTGTCGTTAACCCATTTACGACTCTCCCGGCTAAATTTAAAAAAGGCATTGTTTTTTTTAAATCTGTAATATTGAAAGCTGTACATTTTATTTTCTTTGCTAAATTAACTCAAATTTATGAAGACGAACGTTTTGAAATAAATTTTATATCTAATTTTTAGAAAAGATCATTATATGGTACATTTATTACCCTACTTTAATGTCATAAATTCTTTCTTTTTTAAATGTCCAATAATTTTTGTAGTGAATTTGTAGGTTTTGGAACAAATACTTTTTCATAATTTAATAAATTTTTATACTCTTTGAAAAAAGAATTTTCGTAAAGAATCCACCGCATCAATTGCCCATGGTAAAAAAGAGAAAAAAACGTTTGGACTTTGTAGTTATAAAAGAAAAAGAATGGCTAAAAGACCAGACTGGTATCTTTTATATAATACCACTCTGACTCGTTTTAGAAAAATGTCGACCTAAGACTATAATTGTGACTATCCTGTTCTATACTTTACCAGTCCGAAAACAGAGACTTGGCAACCATCTTGCAATCAGTTCTCACTTAAACTTCTTTTCTTGTGAACAGACATAATCAAAAATCGTCATAATGGAAATATTAAAAAAAAATGTTTTTGAACTAACTTAACATAAACTTGGCGGCACTACATCACAATGATGCTTAAACAGACTTGTGGATAAGCGGATAGCATAGTTCTGACAAACATCTATCAAATGTATTATATAATTCTCATAGAACTAAATACTTTCTTTACTTTATTATTTGAGACACTTTTAAGGGTTTATATTACGCTTATGGATGTTAATGAGTTATAAAGAGGCATTCATCGCGCGGCAGCCTGCAAAAGCCCTCGGTAAATGCACTTTGATTGGGTTTCACAATTACACAGTTGTGTGCTGATATAGAGCTGCAATGCATTCAATCATATTGTTGGAAACTCGAGTACTTACTTGCACTGCAATATTGCGTTTCGTATTTGATTTAATGAAAAACACCCATCGACTGACGTTTGATACCAATGCAATTATTTTCGAGCACGTATAAGTTAAATTAAGCCTGGTAGTCATATGCAAAAGGGACACATAATGAAAAACCACAAACACGTAGATTAACTTTATTTTGTTATAAACTTATTTCGTCAGTATGGAACGGTGTTCACTGGATTTGCAGTAAATTTGTTCATACCCATTAGCTTATAGTTAATACTTAAATTGCGAATAACTGTTATTCTGAATACGATTGCTTCATCATTAATTTAGTTTAACTATAGTGGTCAATATGCTGACTGTGTTTTGGCTATTTGATGTAATTCTCAAAAAATACTTAAAAGAGTTAATGATTGAATCTAATTTTAAAGACGACAGAGCAGGTCCCGGCCAAATGTTGTAAAATAGAAAAATAAACTGACCACTTTTTGGGAGGGGAACATCATTTTACATTGGTTTTAGGTTTAAAAATTCTGACCCGTCCACTTGATGTAAGCCACTATTATATCGACATTACCGACTTTAATCCCGTATCTGCGAACATGAGTATTCACAGGAGTCAATTTAAAAGATTCATAACGCAACTCACCATATAACGTTTTCGATAAAAACAATTTTTATTCTCTCCTGAACATTTTCAATTTTTAGAGTTACATCAATTTACCAAAACATTGTCGATATTATAAATGATAATAAGGAAAATTCTCAGTTTTTATTATTCTTTTATTAAACACAATATGCAAAGTTGACATTGAAATGGTTTAAAGATTCGTAGGTTGATAATATTGCTTGTAGAAAAACTTGCAATGTTTGCATTATGAATAGCGGGATCACAAATTATTTTATTGTGTAATATTTTAAATAAACAGGGTACAGCTTAATGGTTTACTAATTTTTAACGAACAACTTAATCTACCTTACTTCCTTTTATTGTAACACTTACATCAGATGCGTTTCTAAAATAATTCTAAATTACTTCAGAAATCAAAATAGTTCTTACTATAATACGTCATCCGCTATGTACTCTAACAAAACCTACATATTTAAAATCATACAAAATTTTTCCGCAATTCGATATATTAAATGCAAAGGAGATCTATATACAAATATTTACAACAGCTAGGACGATTTCAATGCTGCCTTGCGATTGTAATTACATAACTTTTCAATACGTGTGTAAGAATTAATTTTACTATATGATCGCTAGCTCTTATAAGTATCTCTAATGAATTTAGAGGTCCTATAGTTATCAGACCCAACGTACAGTAACATTTTCGATTAATTTACACTAGTACTGTAAGAAATAAGATGCCTTGCTTTTGTGATAAACAAGACAATTTTAAAATGTATAATCGGCTGCTTTCTGTTAATTTCCATTTTCGATGCCATAATAGCATCGTGCGATGATTTAATTGAAAACGCTAAATACGCTCATCTCAGACAAAATAATTAATTATAATTTAAGTTACTTTGTTATACAGAATTGAGGGTGACTCAATTAATTAATCCCTCACATTCCTTGTCATTAGAAAATTTCAATTTCGCGCAAGTATTGCTATGTTCGTTATTCGTTCTGCCTCACTTTCAAATTGGATTCGAGCACAAAAGCAAGGTTTCCAGTTTATGGGACAGAACTAAGGTTAATGCTGATAGTCGAGCCAAATTTAATGAAATGACAATCGAGAAAAAAATATTTTCTTAATATTTTTCTAGTGAAAAAAAGATGGAAAATTCTTCTTTTTAAGACACTAATAACTATAATACTTCTATACAAACATTGCAAAAAAAAACATTATTTTTAATAAATCAAATTATTTTAGGTACCTTAACAGTATATATATTTTACAAAATCTACATAACTTCCAAATCAATATCATAACTTCCGTAATGTGATTGCACTAAAGCGTCGGGTCCATGTTGTACTGGTCAACGTCGTTGGCTACGGTTAAGGATGTTCGGGCTTAAGTCAAAGTTTCACCAATCGTTTTTGATGGGTTTCTGTTCGTAGGCCATGAATTTTTGTGATGTCTAAAATTCCCTCCCACCCATATTCCATCCCGAAAACGGGGTGTAGTGAGAACGATTAGCTAACCACTAGTCCTGTTCTATCCCTATCCTTATATTCCTACTCTCTTCGAAAAAGAGACGTTGATCAACTGAGTAACAAGCAGTTCTTGTAGAAAATCTTCTGTTGAGATACTTCTATTACAAGTACATATGCCCCACGTTAGTAGCGGATATGGTAAAAAAACACTAAATCGTCATTTTTAGAATTAAATTACTTCACCAGGCATGCCGACATACCACATCTGAGATAAACTAAAAGAAATTCAAAAATATCACCGAGTCCTTTCGAGAGCGAGTAGAAATCAACTCATAAAAGTTTTTCAGTTATTCACATTCTCTTTTTGCTTTCACCACATTTTAGTACATGCAACCAAGGTATAAGGAATTTTCCTAATGCATTTCTGAATCCAATTTTAAATACAACTTTAAACACCTTAATAAAATCGTAAAAATTACATTTAACTAACAGACGATCTAGTCAAGATTCTAATAGCAAACTGTTTAGTTTTACAAGAATTATATAATATAATTGTCAGCTATTTCTTCATCACACAATTTTCAGAAATGATTCTGGCTGATTTTGAATTTAATCCATCGGCTAACTTAGATTTATGTATTGTTCTCTACTTGAATAAGTAATATAATAGAACTCCTGAAATTAGTATTTAGATAGATTGCATTTCAATGCTGGTTATAAATTTTATATTAAAAATTATGTTAATTAATTTATTCGTCAAGCTATTTTTCAGTGAATACAATTTAAAAAATAAACGTTGGACTTATTTTTCGGCATAAATTTTGTTTTAAATTGGGCTGAAAAATAAGTTATTATAATCATATTCATTTCTAAGAAAAGCTTGGAAGACGATTTTATCATACACATGTACCTTATATAAAAATATATATACAAATGAAGATTGATTGTAAAAGAATTAATTTTTTTCAAGCCCACTTACAATATGCCGTAATTGTTAATTACTTAAAATTTTTAACTCAATATCTGGAGGAAATTTATTTCCAACTCCTAATTGAAATGTGTCAAGGAATGAAAAAAACTTTTCATTCTTAGATGTTGCTTTTAATTGAATTTTAATTTAAAATATACTTTAGGTGTTTCAATGAGTTCATTAAATTACTGTCTTATATCTTTGTTTCTTTGTTTTACGTATTTTAAATTAACGAATATTCCTAAGGGAAAATACTGTCCGACCGTCCATTTTATATTTTTTTACCTTTTAATTTAAATTTCCAATGTGTTATGAATTTTATTCGTTGATAATGTATATGTATAGATTGTAATATTCTGAACTCCCAATAGAGTTCTAAAACATTCGTTTATTAACGAAACGTTTCATTTAGGACTTATTAATTTCTCTATGCCTATTTTCCAGGATAGAATAAAAGCATCTTATACTTACATTGACGCCCTTCAATACAAATTCATAACTCGAATGAATATCTAAATCTTAATGGTTAATGGTTAACTCTTATAATGGTTAATATATCCAAAAAAGGATTTTAATTTCTTATTAAGGAAATCATAAAACTTTTCTCTTTTTGCAGAATCTTAATAATGCAGGTAAAAACTAACACCTTTGAATATAATGCAGCTCAAGTATCTTTATTAACGAATGTTCTTAGTGCACTTGGGAACTATTAATATCAAAGTTTTTATTTTTAAAATAGTCCAAAGGGTGTTTGCAAAATGTATAACACTTTTGCACTAAAATAAGATGTTGAAACATTAAATGATCTTAATCTATGGGCTAAGAGTTAAATTGAATATTTGTCTAGTTAATACAACTCACGCAAAACTTCAAAAGCTCTAAGAAGCTTAATGCAAATAAACAAATCTTAGCTTTAACATAAATTTAATAATCTTTGTATTTTTATACCTCAATTATGATGAGATGTTTATTTTGCAATTGTAAAAAGATAAGTGGAATATTTGAGAATGTTTATTCTAGCCTGATGAAGTAACGTCTAACAAACTCAGACAGTATTTAAAGTTGTAAGTAATGCAAGTTAACTCGCTAACAGCTGCCAGGGAGAGGCAGAAGCGTTTGCTTAAAGTATTTACTTCGAAATTGTACATAATTTAAGTTGAAACACTTTAAATTGGGCAAATTATCTGAGATTTGTTCTCGTCTTGCGTGGTAATTTACCGTAAGGAAATGAATTTATTCGCAGCGCTCATTGAAAATTAATTTTCCTAAGTATCATAATGAAACACTTTATGAGTGATGAAATATTCACTTCATTTTGTTTACCTTTTTATAATTATGATATTTCGTTTTTAAATATCATGCACATTCCATTTCCGCTTATCAATGATCTTCTTATTTTCATGATCTTCAAATGATGTTTTTCATCTTCAACTATTAAAAATCGTGGAATTAGTACAAAAAAAAATGTGTTTGATTTTTTGATTGGGCTGGCATTACTTGGTAGAACTCCATTATAATAGATCAAAATATCAAAGTATTCTGTTCTATAAAACTTTATTAAGTAGTTGATAGCTATTTCGGCTTAACGCCGTCATCAGAATTACAGTTCATCGACTGAGGGTGCTTGATGGAGTTTCAATATCATAATTGAATTGTTGAATTTTAGAGACAAGGCACTTATTGTCTTTTTTGGAAAAGGTGCTTACATGGTGTTTTTAATTAAACATTCAAATAAACGCACTGAAATTTTTATAATTGAACTTCATGTAATGGTTTAAGTAAAGGTGATGAATTAATGTTTTTTGGTCATTAATGAAATTATTGTCTTGATTATATCTATTAATTTCTAAAAAAAATTTCCTGAGGCTCTTATCACACAAATGTAGACATACTGGGGTGAATAAGAAGTTATGCTGTGTGATAGAATTAAGAGGTGGTTCACAAATCGTGAATCTGTTATATTAATGTTAAATGTCCTTATATGTTACTGTTTTATTTTTAATATAAAACAAATATTACTTTTTTTTTATAATTTAAGACATCGACTGAGGGTGCTTGATGAAATTTCAATATCAAATTTGGATTATTGAGATTTTGTATACTTCCATGTATTTTGTCACTAACGACCCGGGTTTCGCCTTTCGGCATCTTCTGTCAGTTCGAGTCCATTCGTGTGCTCGAATGCCTGAAGATGCCGAAAGGTGAAACCCGGGTCGTTAGTGACAAAATACATGGAAGTTTATTACTTTGTTCTTCCTCTGGCTGTTTTCTAAACATGTATAACTTTATATAATATTTAAAATGAATTTCCACATTTACATTGAAGTCATCAAAAATATTAGTGATCAATATAATGTTATTCTACCAAGAATCAATATTTACACCTTTTGTGTTTTACACCAGTGTTTTTTTATTAGAATTTATAATATTTTTTTGCGAAACAAATTTTCACATATTTTGTGTTACCTTTTATGAATTTTACAGAAATTTTTAATGTTTAAAATAAATATAATTATGCAGGGATTCTTTATCGCGTATATAGTAGAGGTTTAAAAATGAATTGCCTAAAAAATGTTATATTCTAATAAGTGTTAAAAAATTACGGTAATTGAAAGTTTTTGCACGGTAAATAGCTAAATCCCTTACCTATCATTTCTAGTACAATAAGAGGAAAGTTTTAGCGATACATTAAGTCTAAAACTGATTTTCAGAGACGTGAATCCAGTGACTTACTAGTTATACAACAAGTGGAATAAAAAAAGAAAATCAATTTAATAATGAATATTGATCAAATGTATTTAACGTTACCAAACAAAGAACATTTATTTTGTTAAAAAAGACTTTTAAATCATTTGAATGAGAACTTTATGGTTAAATAAATAAATCTGTAAGTTGTATAATATACTATATATAAATATTTATTAAAGAGAAAACAGCGAGTAGATGTTAATGCGCGTGTTCAATTCTTTGAAATCTTTTTTTTTTATATTTTCTATTTCTTGACAAATTACATCGTTGAATGACAAAAAATATATGAGCAAACAACTGTCTGGAAAAAATACTTTCTTTATACATCGTGGAATAAAATAAAGCAAGCCATCAAAATAAATTATGTAGCGAGATTTGACGCAGACGTCTGCATGCGTAGAATTTTCAAATCGAGATATATACAAGTTTTTACTTTTACGTATATCATATTGGGCGAAATGACAGACGATGAAAAACATGGCCGAGGAGTGAAATACACTGTTTGGGCTGCATTGCTTAAATTTAATCAAGCTCTTTTTTGTTTGTACTACATGATTTCATATTTTAATACAGTGGTCGGCAACCTAATACCTACGGGTAATTGAACTACACACTACAACATTTTGGGTTACCCGCCAAGAAAATATGATAATATTTTTTATTATTATCTATATTTGAAAATGATATCAAAAGTTAAATGTTTAAATATGTTCCATCAATAGAACACACAAATTTATTGAAGATGTTGGTATGGATGTGTAGGAATACGATTCCAAAGCTGTTGCTTGACGTGATTAAGCGGTAGAGACAGATGCTGGTGATGATGACGATTAATGTTGTCCAGAGATCAGTTGACGGGATGACGACAGGTGTCACGACGGGATGGTTGTTGTGTCGCAGACGGCGGTCGATACAGAATCCTCTCAGTTGTCTTTTGTTTGTTTATTTATACTGTGTTCGTGATCCAGTTTCGACACTCCCTCTGCCCGCTCACACGGTGTCAGCAGAAAAACGAATGTCTGTCAAATATTATTGCAAGCGTTCAGAAATCTGCAACGTCGTACCTTGCCATAGATATATTATTTATCGGTAAGCAATTAATTATTAGGGAAGTAATTATTATTTGCCAATTAATAATGCTTACTAATAAGCGTAATGTTTCGATGCCGTCGAGTATTCATATTTCTAAATCTTCAGCGTCAGGTCTAGCCATAAATGTAATTGTGAAATATATCAGCGCTAAAAAACGGAATTTGACGCACGATTTTAGGATGTAGAGACATATAGTCCAATGTTTAGCTTTATTATAAAACCGGATGAGATGGATTTAAACGATTTTGAGCTTAAATATTTTAAATAACTTGGAAAAATAATCTGGAATTAAAATTCATTCAATTCAACTATTCCGTTGTATGGACAAATAAACTTAAAGATCTTAAAATATGTAGAGCAGACGTTGGCCTTCGAACACTGTTAAAACTTTTGTATTATATGATATTGCTGGTTTTATTTAATAACAATTAATTATACATTAATAAGTAATCGACGTTTTCTTCTCAAAAGATTTTTTAAATGTATAGGCTTAGGCGTAGGTGTAGGCTTAATAAGGAAAATCTACGTTTGATTAAAATAAATAACGATAGTCTATGAATTTAGATGTATTATAAATAATCTGATTTTAAATAAAATAAACCTGTGAGTACGAACGCAAACCTACAACTTAAGGAAAACTTTAAGCACATTAAAGTACATTTTATCAGACACTAGACAAGTCCTATGCAGAGATTTCTTTGTGCTTTCACTACCACTTTTAAATATAAATGCAAGTGAAACTAGTCCATTCTAGAAGTTAGCAAATATCGTTAGTGAGAAAATATCGTTGTGGCACTTTCTAATTTTTTCTCACTTTTTTGATGAATAAACCTTTATTGAACTATTATTTCCATTGTTTTTATACCGATATATAGCATAATATTTTTTGGAATGCTTATAGAATGTATCACCTATCCTATTTCTACATTTTTATAATGAACAGGACTGGTTTGGCACTGAGCATTCATTCATGAGCATTCATGAGCATTATCGACTGATAAAATAAGTTGTAACTAAGCCTTGTTAAAAAAATTTTAATGATGCTCGTGGTGAGCAAAACCGGTCGTGATCATGATAAAAATGTGAACGTAGTACAAAACAAATTGTGCTTTATTTAAAAAAAGGTTCAAGTTTATAAATAAATAAGGTGTTTATTCAATTTGACTGTGTGTTGCTATATAATATATATATATTGAAATATTTTCATTTAATCCATCATTTATATAATATTATTCTTACATTTAAAGGTATACATAAATCTTTTTTAAATACGAATTTCACTTATGCACAATTTTAGAAGATAAGGTTGATATTTTTTTATAAGAAAATTGTCAACTTCTCACACCAAAATTTTCGTACACGTTAACCTTCACGTGTTCATGCTAAAAAAATCTGTTCGGATCTCGTGCAGTCAAATTTCCTTACCGTGTGGGTTTTGTCATACAAATGCATTTTTAAATAAATATTTAATTACGTAATTATTTTATCAAATATTTATCGTCATATTTTGTGTGTAAACCCTGAAATACATATCAAAGTATACGAAGTTGTCGAATGACGCAAGAATCGAGATAATTCATAGCAGAACAAGCTCGAGAGGTGTCTCGGTGCCGTTTGAAACAAAACATTTGCATTCAGTGCGGTCATACATCTTGGATTGTTACTATACTATAGTAATTGTTACTTTACTATACTTCACCAAAATTTTTTTTTGTTATTATAAAATTGACGAGGTTTTCAGATTTTGATTAAACAATACCAAAGAAAATGTAAACAATAATGTATTTATAATTATATGGAGAACTATTTTATTTACAAATAGCAACATTTTTAATTTCTTGTATGACCTATTTCATATTTAATTTAAAGGTTTAAAGACCGAAGTAACTCATTGTTACACCATGGATACGGAAGGGTTAAGTCAGTAATGTCAGTATATATACCACAACCAGTGAAATAACAAATTTGCATTGGTGTGATCCATCACTATTTTTTTACGTAGTACGTACGTTTGATTAATCTTGTAACTTCTTATATAGTATCATCAAATCAACTTTATAAAATTGTGTTATTAAATATGTATTTTTTTTAATTTTCAGGTCATTAATGCTGTGATGGCAATCATTCTGGTGCAGGCGATCCGCAAAGAAGACGAAGAAAATACAGGCTACAAACGCTAATTTATTTAATATTAAATCTAAAGTATTGTAGTAGAATAATTTTTACATCTATTTTCTAGCATACTTTTTCAGTATTAATTTTAAATGTGTCAATACTTTTTTTTCTACGTTTTATACATCTCTTATAACATGCCTTTCTAGCATATTGATAAGCGCCCACGACCAAGCGACCAAGAATTGGTTATTTCAATAGAACAACATATAACACCAGTTAATAGCACCTGTAATGATAGTATCTTTTCTCCTCGATTTAATATTGGGTATTTCTATCCTGATTGATTTAATGTGAAGAGATTTTTAAAATTCAAAAATATCTGTCGCATTGGCAATTTACTTAAATACCACATATATCTGTATTGTATTAAATGTACAATATGTAAAAACAATTGCATTGCAAAGTATAAGCATATTTCACATACATATTTCAAACACTATTTAACTATATTTTTTATATTTGGAAGATGAAGTTATATAGCGGTGAAGTATTTAGCACAACTAGAATTATAAAATATCCATAGCAATTTAAGCATCAAGCTATTGTCAGGACTGTTTTAATTATACTGGAATAACGTTTTAAAATAATTTCTAGTTTATATTGAATATTTTTTCTTCTTAAAATCCCTTTCAATGTTTTAGTGCCGTCGCAGTTTAAAACTGTATTTTATAATGGTTGATGAGCTGAATACTTTTCTATTTTAATCCTATTATAAATTCCAATGAAATCTAAAAATACATTTGTGTGGACTTATGTGGCCTAAAATTTCTTGGATATAAGTAATTTAAATTGAAACAGAAAATTTCTTTCAGAAGTTTTAATTGTAAGAAGATATTATACAATCATCAATGGACATTTTACAATCGAAATAAAAGATGATATTTTTTGAGAAAAGCATTATTTGACAGAAAAACTTTTCCTGGTCTCCGATAATTTAGTTAAGGGTTAACAGAATACTTGTTTTGAGTTAACGCAATGAAGAACTATCAAACAAACAACTGATCTAAAACTATAACAATAAACAATACAAACCGAATTTATGACAATTTTATTTTAATTATGTTTCACTTGAGTATTTGAATATGTAAACTTTTTTAATTTTTAAATGTAATAACATGGCCAATAAAATTGTCTTAAATAAAAAATGATTTTTGATTTACAATCACCTTTCGTTAAATATAAGAAAGAATGTGGGTTTTTTAACCTAGACGACATGTCTGCTTCCAATATGAAAAGCATGGATACCTAATGGTGAATCTAAAACTAATAGTCACCTAGTCTCTCTTTACGAATAGAGTAACGATAGAAAGGTGGGATTTCAAAATCACTAAAAGTTAGCTAATCGCTCTCTTCTGGTCTCATTTTTGGATAAGTCATGTGTTAATGTAGTAATGAATGGTTATAGACAAAAAATTCGTAAATCGTGGTTTTGAATCGGTGACCATACAGATGCAGCTGTATAGAACAAACGCCCAAGTGAATTAACTAGTCAGCTTTACAATTGGGTGATTCCATTACTACTTATTACCAGTGAAAACCAAATTTATAAATTTCCTTCTTGAGAATATAAACACAAATTGGGTTTTAATAATTTTTTTATTTCTAAGAAATGCAAGAACTAAATTTAGTATAATATTACATTCATTGTAAGCAATAACTACCAAGTCAATAATTAATGGAGGATTGGAGCACACTAAATAAAAAAGCATTTATCAATATCATTGCATTGGGAGTTGCATTCAGTACTTCTGCTATTCTGGCGATGAGGGCATAAAGAATTTGGTTTAGATTGGCAACTCTGATTGTTGAACAAAACTAAGAACTCAAGCATTAATGCTTCCTCCTGACCCTAGCAATTAGCAATGCATTCAGATGAATCCAGGAATTAATATTCTGGTAGCTGGTCTTGAATATCTCCAGTAATAAGACTAAGGTTGTGAAAAAAACGTCTCTCATACCAAAAACAAGAGAAAGGAAATTCAATTTTAATATAATGGCTATGGTTTGTCTGTATATACAATAAACTTCAATTGAATGATATTAGCATATAAAGTTTTCCAAGTAAAAGTAGAAGACGCGCCCCACAAATGTTCGTTTGTCACACTCATATTAGAAAACTTTAATCATAAATTCTGGTGACGTTTTTATTTCACCCACATTTGTTACATCCACAATGAAAAAAAAGGAAAAACAATTCTTCTGAAACATTTTGCATGGCAGAGAGATAGAGAGAAAACACCGCTAAAAATAGGGCGACCGTTATATGCGGAATTTAAATGCGAATCATATTTACGGTTTTTTGATAAACTTCTTTTTTAATTCTGAATACATTTTTAATTCTGAAACTATTCTCATAGTTTTTGTAATTGATTGTAATTACGATAGTATATATATAAACTTGACTCGACTTATCTGTAACAAAGCACACATATACATACATTCCCTTTATGTCTGCGAATTGCTTGCACCAAGCGTATTGAACAAATTCTGATATATGGAACTGCCAATTGTTAAAATTTTTACGAAGAAATAATCCCACCCCACTCTTCATTTTTGTAATTTATGTGTTAAGAGCTAGAATCAATGTTTACGTTATAAATAAATAGTCTTACGATATAGTTGCCTGAAGATGATTTTTAAAGAGGCGAAACATGTGCCACAATAAGTAACATAACTAGTGGAAACAAAGATATATACTTTAATTCTATATTTGATGTTTTTTCTAAGTTACTTTTTCTGTTAACCAGTCAATGTATATATTTATTTAGTATTATTTTGGATTAAATTTTTTCTGTTATTAACAAGTAAATCTGTGACATTATGGCAAAAGTTCATATGCCCGTTTTTGTCTTATTGGGCTTATTATCACAATTAAATATTTTTCAGCATTTTTTGGTAAAATTCAGTATGCTAGTCATTACCCATGAAGAAGATCCATTGAATAAGTGTACTGCCCATTAGGAATCATCCATTTAATTTGAATATACTAAGGTTCATATTTCTTTACCTGTACGCTTCAATCTTCTGACTTTTTACCATTAAGTCACAGAAATAATAATACATTTGAGTATCTGGACAAAACGGCACATACATGTTATTTCAACAAAGATCTGTGGAAATGAGTGAAAATCATAGTAATTGTCGATTGACATAGGAAATACCACATTGTCTTTTTAGAGTATAACAGTTAACAGTTTATTTAATGAACGGTAACTACTTATACAATCGGGTAAAATTCAAGTCCCGGTACAAACAGTTTCATAAATTGATTTATCTATTTCTGTTCGTAATAATGAATGTTTATGATGTCTAAAACTCCCTCCCACTCATCCGATCCTAAAAACTGGGCGTAGCGAGAGTGAGAGCTAGCCACTAGTCCTGTCCTAGTCTTATCCTTCAATCAAAACTCTCTTAGAGAAAAGAGAGGTTGAGCAACTGAATAACAAGCAGCTCTCATAGAAAACTTTTGTTGAGATACCTTCATTAGGAAGACATATGCTCCACGATGGGAGTGGGCATGGTAAAAACAAAATATATATAATATTGATCCGGCAAAAACAATTCATTATTATAATTTAAGACATCGACTGAGGGTGCTTGATGGAATTTCAATATCAAATTTGGATTATTGAGATTTTGTACACTTCCATGTATTTTGTCACTAACGACCCGGGTTTCGCCTTTCGGCATCTTCAGGCATTCGAGCACACGGATGCCTGAAGATGCCGAAAGGCGAAACCCGGGTCGTTAGTGACAAAATACATGGAAGTGTACAAAATCTCAATAATCCAAAATTCATTATTAATTATATAAATATGTCATAATGACGGATTATACTTGTTGCTTGAACTGTTTTGCAAGATTAAGAATTTTTCCATGACTACTGGTTCACTTAAATATATTAATAATAATATAATATCTTTGGAAACAATTTAAAATCTTTTTGATTGGTAATTTTAAATACATTATCATCAGCCAACAACTCAAATTCTTCATTTTGACTGTCAAAAAGTGGTTCTGTACATTTATTTCACTATATTAAAAAAATAAATGGTTCAACGTATTTTTTTTTATTTTCTGGTCACAAGACTTGAATTGAAAGGATGTACAGGATGAGTGGTGCGTGCACAAGTACGTGGTCCATGTCGCAAATATATTTTTTCTTGAATTTTTCCAAAGCGAGCATGTCATATTTCATCTATTCACGTTTCGAATGTGCTTTGCTATAATCAGTCTTACCTCCCGGAAGCGCAGAAACATCGTTGGCTAGATTGTTGGCATGGGAATATGAAAATATAGCACGTGCAAGGATACGTCATTCAATACACGAAACAGTAGGAATATTGATTTTTTAATTATTACATTTCTACTCGGGGCACTTATGTATATTATTTTAAGTAAGTTTACTATAAATCACATTACATAAACTCCAAGAGAATTTATTACGTGACTCGAGATCAACTCGAGGAAAACAGAGACAAAGAACACCAATATTATCAAATACTGAATTTAAAAAATCTATATTTGATATTAACCTTCCTAGGAATTGAACCCAGAATCATCTGATCGCTAGTTTAAAGTTCTTATCTCAGATACCACAAGGGCTAATATCTGGAAACCTAATAGGGAATCTCAAAAGAGGTTGCCTTTTATCAGAATTATCATAACTTCTATGTTAGTCGCTCAACTTTTATATTAGGAGAGAGTGAGAAAATAAGCATGAATTAGGTTAATACAAGTGATAGTTGCTCTCTGCGCCCCGTTTTTCAGGATCAGAAATAGTGAGGGTGTTGAGAGTTACGAAAACAGCACCTAAACTATGTACTTGGATACCACAAAAATTTATTTAAAAAATGAAAATTTGGATTGTTTCAATTTTGAAATTTTTTACATTTCCGTGTATTTCGTCACTAACGGCCCGGGTTTCAACTTTCGGTATCTTCAGGCATTCGAGTATACGAATGAACTCGAACTGACAATTCAAATTTGATATTGGAATTCCATCAAGCACCCTCACTCGATATCTTAAACTATTTTTGGAGGATTTCAATCTGGAGTATAATACCCCATTACATTTTACTAATACTTTATAGCATTGACCGATCACTTACAGAACCAGGATTGACTGAGCAACTGGCCACAAGCAGGTCTCTTCGTTCAGAAAAAAGGTATTGCGTATAGCGTGGGGCGCAAATTAATCTCTTCTTTTAAGTTAAGAGGATGTTTTTGAAATATTATATCTGCCAAAAAATCCATGCAGGAACTCATGCGGTTTCAGGACTCACCTTTTGCAGCTTCTCCGTCTCTTCACTTACCTCTATCATGCACCATACAAGAAAGAAATCTGAAAGATGAGCGCCTCTTGAATATGTAAGTTTGCCGGTTCCATGATTGATTGCTGGCTAGAAGGTTCTGTTGTCATACAGATGATATTTTTTACTCTTACATCCTCAGGAAATATTTTTGTTTATACAGAAACGTTGACCTGAGAAACAACGTGTGTTAAAAAAACAGATAAAAACGTATTATTGTCAGTGCCATTTGTCAATGTTTTCAGATGAATGAAAATTATCAATTTCTATATTTTTTATTCAAATCTAGTATATTACTATAATCTGTCAGGTCAATAACGCTATGTGGTTACATATGTTCCCAGATATATGTCAAAAGAAATTATCCGACACTTTGTTACTTCGCAATGAAATATAATCACACATAAATCACGATATTCTGATAAATAAATTAAGTGCTATAGGAAGCTCAAATAAGTTAATTAAATTTTTTGTTTCTTATTTGTCAAAACGACGACAATATGTTGAATACGCTGGATGCGCATCAAATATTTTTCCAACATATTCTGGGGTACCACAGGGATCGAATCTCGGTCCAATTTTATTTCTTATTTTTATTAATGATATTGTGGAAAGCATGAGTGGAATAAAGTATCTGCTCTTTGCAGATGACCTAAAACTGTTTTTAACTATCAAGAAGGTGTCTGATTGTACTATTCTGCAACATAATATAGACTCGATTTTAAATTGGTCTATAAAAAACAAACTTGACTTCAACTTTTCGAAATGCTTTTGCATTTCTTTCTCTCGCTCAAGATTGCCTATTAAATATAACTATGTGATATCGAATAATACTTTACAGCGTTTATCTGAAATTGTTGATCTCGGTGTAACGTTTGACTCTTCTTTCACATTTCATTCACATATTAATTCCGTTGCTTTGCGTGCTAGCAAACTTCTCGGGTTTATAGTTAGGCAAAGTAAACCATTCGAAAACCCAACTGTGTTTCGCACTCTATACATTTCCTTGGTTCTCAGTACGCTTGAATATGGATCTATTATCTGGAGTCCATATGAAAATTCCTACAAGTTGAAATTGGAGCGAGTTCATAAGAAATTTCTACGATATTTCTATTTCAAAAAATTTAAATATTTTCCTTTTAATAGTTCCCTAAAAGAGTATTACCCAACTAAATTTCTTTTAGGAATGCTATCTTTTCACTCTCTTGAAGCACGAAGATCGTTTTCGATTCTAAAGCATTTCTCTCTTCTTCTTCAGGGACGAGTTTATAATCCTGAAATTCTCATGTCTATTAATTTACATGCTCCTAATTGTTATCTACGTGGCCGAAACCATATCCAGACAATTTTTATTCTTAAAACTTGTTCTTCGCGTCGGTCATTCGAGTCACCAGTTGCCAGAGCCGTTCGGATGATTAATGCACTGCCTAGAGAGCTGGATATTTTCAACACTAAACTATGGATATTGTTCACTAAATATTTTTTCCTTTTAAATTAATGTCTTTTTTTTTTTTTTTATTATTTAGTAATTTAAAAAAAAATGTTTTTATTTTCATTATTGTTTTTATTAGTAGTACTGTTTTAATAATTATTATTGTTGTTGTTACTGTTATTATGTTTGTGGAATGCATGGCGCATTGGCATCAGCTGTAATGCCATGCATTTCAATTTTTTTAAATTTACAATAAATAAATAAATAAATAAAACTGTAAAAAAAAAGAAAAATTTTATATAAGTTTAAATCTGCAAACATTTAAAACAGGAACTTATCGACACTCTTAATAGACACTTTTAACGTATTAACTGTCAATTCTTGGTGAAAAGTCATTCTATTTTTAAAATGAAGCACAACAAATTGTTGAAATTTGAATTATTAAGATTTTGTACATTTTCATGTATTTCGTCATTGTCGACCCGGGTTTCGTCTTTCAACAACTTTAGGTATTTGAGTACACGAATGGAGGCGAACTAACAATGCAAATTGTGTTTTATTTAAAAAAACTCTCAATAGACTTTTTTTAATAATTCTTCTCTCTGTTTATTCATCTCAATGCATTTAGTACTACATTCAAAGGTTATCTGTCAATTCTTGTTGGAAAAATATTATATTTTAAAAATAAAACACAATTGATATTTGAATTATTGAGATTTCGTACACTTCCATGTATTTTGTCACTAACGACCCGGGTTTCGCCTTTCAGCATCTTCAGGCATTCGAGCGCACGAATGGAGTCAAATTGACAAAATGTCAATAATTCAAATTTGATATTGAAATTCCATCAAGCACCCTCAGTTGATGTCTTAAATTATAAAACACAATTCGTTTTCAACTACTACCATATTTTTATTATGATCAGGACGGTGAGATTTTGCTTATCACGAACATTCAGTTGATTATGGTCGTGATCATAATTTAATATAAAACATATTACCTAAAACAAAATAGAATATAAACTATGCATATGCTCGTTGATTATGCGAAACAGGCTCTGACCATTATAGAAATGTGGAAGTAATGTAAAATAAAGCATTTTTAATTTTTAAAACGTTAACTACTTGAACAATAGTATGCCCTAATTTTTAGTTTTTTTTGTTTATTTAATTAAATGAAACGATATTTTTTATAATGCCAAGTAAATAATGTTTGTAAAATTTCATTCGATTCTTCATCTCATTAATCCAGATCCTGACTAGCGATCATCGTACCCAAGTAACGTTGAATTCCGATGCAAAAATAAATTTCATTTCAATTGTTACCAGCTGTTAATGCCCACGTTATATCGGAAAATGCTATTAAGAGAGTTCAAACAATCTTCTCATGTAGAGCTGTAAGAGGAAAACATAGTCAATGTAACATTAGAAGTGGTGTTATATAGAAGAAAAAATAAAGCTGTTCGGTAAATGGCAGGAGCTGTAATGTCCATGGAGCTTTAACAGCAAGCTTGATGCGCAGCGTGCATGCAGCCTTCACAACAACCGTAAGTAGATTTAGAAAAAATAACAAAATTTTCAGCAGATAAAATCGAAAAATAAAATATCAAGTATAAAATAATAACTCATACTTTGTACAGGTGAACTTGCTGTCTTTGGAAATACGAGTAGCTGATTAAATTTTTTTGTATAAGCGGCGCTTAATTCCATTTTGGTTATTAAATTAAGGTAACTAATTATTTGGTCAGTTACTAATTCGATAAATGTTCAGTATTAAATCATAAATGTTCAATAATAATTATGTTTGTCAAATAAATGTAATTACCAAATAAATGAAGGGTTTAATTAAAAAACCGACCGTTTTATATAAATATCTGAAAGCTTAATTTAATAACTGACCATTTTATATAAATTTCTGTTCGTTTATTTTATTAATTGACCACATGCATACTGGCCATTTATTATTTTTTACTGACCAAAAGTTAAGATAGTTACTGACCCAATAAATGCAGGTATTAAATTTAATTGTTATTGAGTTTGATTCCATAACTTTAGGCGTTCTTCCATTCATTGTTAAGTAAATGTTTTAAAAATACTTTTTCGTATTAGTTTAGTATTTTTCTACATAATGTATCCAAAGGGTAACAATAATTTTGAAATAAATATTATTTATGAATTTAATGTATTAAGTTCACCAATCTATTTACACTTACCTCCGGTTTTCTCTAAGAAATCCACTCTTCGATTTCCGCCATCTTCCCGCGCAATTGAGGCGCCCACCGCAGGCCAGGCGACACTGTTCTGCAATTAACTGCAACTGGCGGCAACTTGTATATCAACAAAACTATCCGATGTTCACTCTGCTAGCTGCAGTCTCGGGTGACATTCTACCCACCCTAAATGACCTGCATTTATGATAACCTTTCTGTAGCAGTAATTAAACGATAATATTATAATGGGGCATGTGTATTTAACTCTGAACATAACTCGTTTTACAGAAGCAAAACATTCGTTACTTCAATTTATACGTCCGAATGAATAATTGTTTTTTTAATGGAAACATATTTTTTAATTTATCTTAAGACTTAAAAATATTGGAACTACTTTTATCTTAATCTATTATAACCCTCTCTTAAAACAAAACGTAAGAGAAATGGTACACCCAGTGGCGGGTTAAGCACTTGGGAGACCCCAGGCGCAATATAATTTGGAGACCCTGTTTTTCGGATAACAAAAAAGCGTCGCAATACTTATTTCAGACTTCATATTACGTGTATAAATAAAATTCTTCTATATCTGTTATCTCTTATATGAAAAAATATTTCAACCGTTTAAATGAAACCATACAATGAAAAACCAATTATTGAATCAATTATTTATTCAATAAAAACCAATGTTACGAAATCATTGGAATTACATATAAAATAAAACCAATATAGAAAACTGAAAATAGACGATTTATGTACAATTTTTTGAGGCCCCTTAGATTCGAAGGCCTTCGAATGGGTAAACCGATGATTTGCTGGCGGTACTGAACTTTTAATGATAGTCGTTTGCTTGGGGTTTCGAGCTAGACGACGACTATTTTGGACAGATAGAGATGAAGAGAGTTTTTGACGGCAGCCAGGACCTACCCCAGGTATCGTACACTTATAGACGATGATTCCAACGTTCTATGTTTATTTTGTTACCTAAAAGATTTATATTTTTAACTATTTAAATAATATCCGTCAACCATGCGTACCATATGGACTTTTAACAGAGTATTTAATACATACAAGTGTTATCAATAACCAATCTCTAGATACTTACCTCTGTGTTAAAAATATGCATATCGTATGTAAAAACTGTTTCCCTTAATGCTAAAAAGTTTTAAACTCTTGTGACAAAATGAATTATTCTTTTTTCTATGTGCAAAATCACTTAAAATGTCTATGTTGATGACGACTCACTACCAATCTCTAACAAAAAAGTTTAACTTCTGCCGAAGCTACCAACGTCCAAGTCTTGTAAACTTTCAGTTGTTGCAGATATTGATAACCATCGGACACTTTAATGCTGAAAAAAATAATAACAACCTACTTTGAATTTGACGTAAATCTATCAGAATATTTAAAATTCAAACATGCTCCCAGTGTAATGCTCGATAATAGTTTATAGGTGCTATAATAGATATGTCAAATAATAAAGCAACTAATTATTTCATCAGTATCTAATTCAATTAACGGTCAGTTAATATTAAGGAAACGGTCAGTACCAAATGCATAAACCGGTCAGTAGAAAAATAAAAATGGTAAGTTAATATTAAAGATACGGTCAGTAAATATTAAAGGAAGGTTTGGTTAGGTTAGGTTAACTAAGTAAAAAAGATAAAATAATAAAACTGATTTGGGTTATATACGTGCGAATTTCATTAAACCATTTTGAGTGGTAAACAATTAAACTGTTTTAAAATTGTACATTAAGAAATGTTTATTTTATTTATGATTTCAATGAACTTGCACCAATTGCCAAGTAAATAATGTTTTGGTTAGGTTTAATTTAATAACTGACCAATTTATATATAAATTGCTGACCGTTTATTTTTTTAACTGACCACGTGTATACTGACCATTTATCGAATTAATTACTGACCTTTTTGGTTAATTTCTGACCCAATAAATACAGACCAATAATAAAACCTCTTACAATTATAAAGAAAAATTCTATAAATGCAGCGTAGGTGAATTATGCACGCGAAGAAGTAACAAATATATTATGTATATATATTCTACCACTTATTTTTTTTACACAACTTATAGATACTAACAAATTTACATATCCTTTAAACATGAATTTTTTTCAATACACGATTATTACACAAGTTCATTCTATTATTCAAACTCTTCAAGAATCGAAGATATGGTTGAGCATGCGAATTTCAATGAATGATTATCAACTACACTCCGCTTGATGTTCGCATGAAGGAGCAGAAACCCTTTGAAAACCTTCCATTCCGATTTTCATGGTGTAATATGTAAAAGTGAGCTGAATTAAAAATGACAGTCGCCATGTTTGCATTTGCTAACGTCATTCTGTACTAATTAAATAACAATTTACTATATTTACAACAGTGTTTTGATGACAATAAAAACTTGGTTCGTCTAAGTGACGTCACATATTTTAAAAAAACAACCTAGCTTACCCATACTTCTTACACCATGGCCTATATGTACAATTCGCTTAACTATTCATATAGTAACTTCAATGCTAACGTAGGTAAACATTACGAAAAAAGATTGGTTTTTTTTACAAAAAAAAAGCATTACAAGAAAGTAGATGAATTCCAATGTTTTGAACAACTGAAATGAGTGGTCCAAAAAGCTGAAAAGTCTGCAAAAAGTAATTCCGTTCAGTCGATTGGAAGAAAACATTATTTATTTCAAGCCATTATTCACGCTTTGAGAAATTAACAACGATTTATTTCGAATAAATAATTAGAAAACAATTATTTACGGTCGAGAAAGTTTGGCGCGGTTTGTTTAACTTGGCCGACAAACTCGGAGCTTTTGTAAGTTCAAAATCTTCGATTGGACTTCAATACTTATTCAACGAATGCTACATTTAAAATATTTTTTTAAAAGAAGAGTTTTACTGAATTAATATAGTGGTATATATTTTACTTTCTTTAATGCAATGGTACATTTCTCTTTGGGTTGACAGATTGACGACAAATATAAATGAGAAAGGTTGTTAACCAATACCTTTTGTGCTTCACAGTAAAAATTGAGTTGGTTACTAATAACAAATTTATCAAAGAATTCGTTAAAATTAGATATGGGCTAAATCTAACGTGTACTTTTTCAATTTTTATTAGCTCATCTTCTAAATAAAACTAACAAATCATTAACTGTACTTCTTTTTTTTACTCGAAAAAGCGCAATCTTGGACAGCAATGACCGCTAAAATATTTAAGCATCTGTTGTAACCATAACAAATACAAATCAATAAGTACAAACATGGCTTCTCGTCTTTATAAAATTATTTAAACAATTTATTTCCTACATGTTTACACTCCAGTGTTTTTACATAATAATATATTTGACAACTAAAACTACAACAAACAGAAAAAGCCACATTACTAGCAAAGAAAGAGTTTGTCATTTCAACCATATTATTTTTTAGTTACTTTAGTTTACAGTATTATTATAAAGCAACAATAAAAACTTTCGAATTATATATTTATTATTAATTTCAGAAATTATCGTTTGGCATTACCATTTTTCACTTATGACGTCAGTAAACTAGTATAACTGTAACTCATTGATACAAAATCTTATGATTTGTATGGAAAAAAGATCACTCTTGTGGGGACTAAGGGAAAAAAGATTACTAATCAATACGGTGGGAAACCCAGACGAAATGGCAATACTATTAACAAGAATGGATACGGGCAGAACGCGCCATACCCTCAGCAGAAACGGAAGACAATACTTTTTCAAAGCCACTTTATTCTTTAGTTAAATCTCTGTAATAATACAAGTTAGGAACACGATTCCTAAATTTTTATATTGTACAAAAAATCTTTTGAAAAAACAAACAATTATGCTTTGAAAATAAAATATGTTTTAAATGCGGTTATCTCAAAACTTTTTTTGACTTAATGCCTTCTGTAAGTGTAACCTCAATATGTCCGGTATTGCATTCCTAAATACGAGTGAATTTATGACTACTTGTACAGACATGCTACTTGCTTCAATTTAAGAAGTTTAAGGCAATAGTGCAATAAAGTCAATAGAATATTCTTGCTTATTTGAACTATTCACTTACGTAATCCTACAAGAATGTAAGTTTTGTATTCTTCGAGTTAAACAAAAATTTTCATTTGTTTTCATATAAGCTAAAAATATTCGGTGCTTTGTTGAGCGTTCCCTTGCCAAGCAGCGTGTTTTCATTTAATTTAGTTAGAAGCATTTTGTATTCGAAACCTTTTCTCGTTGACATATAAGGATGTGTACTTTCAGTAGTCAACAAGAAAAGCTAAACTTCAAACAACAACTTATTTCAGATCTCAATTACGGAGAAAGAAAATGAGAAAATTCTGTAAAGCTTAATCCAATAGAGTAAAAATGTTTTAGACTCTATTTTCGGAAGACAATTTGAAGCTCAAAATAATACTTGTAATAGAGATGATTCAATGACTATGTTTTCTAAGATAGTTTACATAATTATTTGAAAAAAAAATCCATGATATCAAAATAGCTATCAATGTTATTACATCGTAATTATTGTTGAATTGAATACTTTTTTAATCTTATAATAATGGAGTTCATCCAATTAAAAAATTATCGCCATTAATTATCATTTTTGGTAGTATATTGTATAATATTTCTTTTTTTGGTGGTTAAAAATCTTTTTAATGCATATGGTAAATCAATAATAATGTTGACTTAATTCAATGATCAATATTGTAGTTTTTGTAAAAAATGTATATTTTTAAATGTTGTCATTATCACCAATATCATTTTAAGCCAGGGACGATCCACTGCTGGATGAAAGCCTCCCTCAGCTCTCTCCACTCTTCTTGGTTCTTAGCTTTACGCTGCCAGTGCTGCCACGTACTTCCACCGTACCTGACAAGTTCGTCAATCCAGCGGGTTTTGGGACGCCCCTGAGGCCTCTTAGTGCCCCTCGGGTACCGCTGAATGACTGCATTTGTCCAGTGGTTGTCTGTTCGCCATGCGACATGTCCGGCCTACCGCCATTTCATCAATTTGCTGACCTCTATCACATCTCTCACTTTTGTTTGCTTCCTTAATCACAAATATAAGACTCGTAAAATATTATTTTCATATCAAAACATGATAATTATATACAGCGCTTATCAAACTTTCAATATATACTTTTAAGGTGTTAACTTTCAATTCTTGGTGGAAAGACATTATATTTTAAAAAATAAAACACAATTCATTTGTACTACTTCCACATGTTTTAAATGATCAGGACCGGTTTCGTTCATGACGAGCATTATCAACTGATGGATATGGAACTTAGTTGATAATGCTCGTGATGAGTGGAACCAGTCCTGATCGTTCAAAACATTTGGAAGTAGTACAATTAAATTGTGTAAAAAAAAATCATTTTAAAATTTTTTCAATATTTTCTTCTCGTCAAATGATGGTTAAAATGGATTTGTGAGTATTTTGTATTATTTAATAAAAAGGTTATGGTAAATCTAACAAACGATTACACAAGATAAAATAAAAAAATAATATCCATGTTTCTCTTACTTCAACCGAATGAATTTTTTTTAAATATTTTTTTTTATAATACCGTCCGATATTTTTCAAACGAAACGTGAAAAGATTTTATTTGAAAGAAAGTAGAATTCTATTTATTGGAGCAAAAACAACAGGCTATCACTTATAATAATTTCTAGACAAACTTACATTACCTTTAACAATCGAATAACGGCAGACTGGAACATCACTTACATCACGGTTCGTTTGATACTATTATATCTAAGATAAGATATAGCTTACTTCCTTCCTCAAGGGTTGCCGATAATATGACCTTCATTTTTATTTTTTTTACATTTAAATTGAAATTCAAAAAAAAATATTTTAAAGTTTAACTCAATGAGTATAATTAAAATCAAACAATTATCTATGTCATGCTTCATAATATGCACAATTAAATTGCATCTTATAGAAATATAAAATGCTTACTTGGGGGACTAATTAATACGGATAGCAACCCAGAAAAGATCACAATACATTAACAGTAGCATAGACACGGGCAGAACGCGCCATATCGTCAGCAGAAACTGACGACAATACTTTCTCACTGGCCAACAGCCACGATAGGTCGACGGTCACCTTATTCTTAAAAATCTGTAATTATACAAATTAGGAATATGATTCTTAAACTTATTGTTATTTTATGTGGAACATGTGAACTTGTAATGAAGCGTAGATACGATTGAGATCAACAGAAGTGTTTTCTACGAGAAATTCTTGTTACACATTTGCTCAACCTTTCTTTTCCGAAGAAAGTAAGGATCGGATGGGTGGGGTGGGTATCGAGCACAAATCAATGTATGAAACTGTCCATAGCGTATCGATTTGTAGCCGAGTATTATAAACAAGTGTTTAACAATTAAGTATTTACCGAGTATAGCCAGTAGAAGGATATTTTGAAATATCCTTTTAATCACTAATAAAATAACATTATTTTGTTTAATTCTTTATAAAACTTTTTACCATAGCATCTTTGGTGCTATTTTCGAGTTGTCTAAGTACCGAATCAAATAGAACGCAACAGTTTGCATATAACTGCAAATTTAACTCAAATTTAGTTTTCATTTATAAGGTATACACTCATCTTAATTCTAGTCTAAGTCTACATTGATTCTAAAAAACAGTAACAAATTAACAAGGTAATCAATTTTAACTTCACATTTAAAATGGATTTCCGCAAAGCTACCTAATTCATCGAAAATTTTAGATAAAATGTAAAATTCATTTGTTAGCTATATGACTACCAAGAAAATTTATTTATTATATTAGCCTTGAGCGTCCAATTCCTTGAATTATGCCACGCTCTGGCTTCAAAATAATTTTCTTGCTCAAAAAAGATAAAATGAATTCGAAAAGAGTTAAGTAAAGTTATATTGTAGACTTCGCTACATTCAGTTGAAAAAAAGCGAACATACCGTAGCATCTCTATTTATAACTAAAAATTGAGAAATACCTCTACATTTTACGAATTACCGAATAAAAATATTTACCTCTTAAGGAAGACATAGTAGGTAATGGAATTGTCGCAACCCTTGTCTGTCGAAATGTCAACTGAACGATTTTTGTCAACAGTAGTGGAGACGGTAAACACTACGTGTACAAACAATTGTCTCCACACAAACACCAAAGTGGAGAGCTTATGTCCGGGACTTAACGAAATATAGAATCTAGCGTTTTTTATTTGTGTTCAGGTATCATTTTTGGGTTTTCGACAAGAGTTCGACAGATACAATTGTACATATTTTTAAACGCCTCTTGAATATATACAAATTGGTTAAATTAGAATTTACTAAAAAGGCTTCCATTATAATAGGGTAAAAATAACAAAATATTGAACTCTACAAGAATTATATCAGTTTGTCGATAGATATTACAGCTTCACATCATCGTTATAACCGTGCTTTAGCTAAGATGTATAATATAATATGTTAAAGGAGATAGACAAAATTTTATCCTTACTTTTAAACGAATACAAGAAGCACACTAAAATACCCACAATCAATCAACGGATTTACTTTAACGTTTAATTAAAAATACTTTGCATGTTCCTTTTCATTTACTCAACAACACAGTTAGTAAATTAATAATAAGCTTAATTTTAAATAAAATATATGTACATATTTACATCAGAACACTGTTTCATACAACTGTGCTCATATTCTCGACAAATGGAAAGGGTCACATTTTAATTATGCAATATTATAAGAAACGCTTTATATATGCTGTAAAATGACATCTTTCCGAATATTTTTAAGATTACTATAAAATAAAATACAACTCATTTAGTTTTATTTTTAATGGGCGATTTCTGTGTTTTCTTTTAAATAAGAACTATATAATAATATTAGGTTTTATTTTATAAAGTTAATATTGTTAACTATGAATCCTCAGTTGAAATACGTATAATAATGAAACATTAGTATAAGTAGATCCTTCGCATTTTTTAATTCAAAAACAATAATGCTTAACACAAATACATTCTCATTTTCCTCACACTTCTATTAAGATACTTCCATTACGAATCTATATGCTCCACATTGGGATCGGACATGGTAACAAAAAGATGGCTTTGTGTATCACAGACAGTGACTTCAAAAAAGTACTAAAATATATAATTTCTGTTACCCCAACATATTAATTTTATTTTGATGTTCTTTAAAATGTCCTCTTACTTGCTCATTTTTACCTTGAAAAAAAAACACGATTTACTCTAATACTGAATAAAATAAATTTATTTTAGTCGATTTTCATTGCGTCTTAAAAATGTGTTATCTGAATCGATAAGATAGTAAGTATAAGCAAATAAACTCTAATAAAAATACCATATAAAAAAAGCTGCTGGCAAGTAAGCAGATGGTGTCATACTTTTGAAATATTTGACGGAGTTTCAATGGAAAATCTGCAAAGCATTGCATTGCATCATTTGAATTATATTCAAATGAAAGAGGTGTGCCATTCAACAGTACCCATGAACTACCCAATGAAGTGCCTTGCAGAACATCGAAAATATCATAGGTCTGATATACTTGAAGGCACATATAACGAGAGATAGTCTGCGTATACATTTTCTCCTATATAACTAAAAATCGCTAATAAAAAATTCAACACTAGAAAGTCTGTCAGCCGTTTTGGTAATCCTATAAAAATAAAATTGATTACTTTGTTTTTCCACTACTAGTGTTCGTAAATGCGACACAGACATTTTCAGACTAAATAATATCACAAGGTTATTTATTTCTAAGGTAAGCAATGATTTTTATTCTCCACATAAAAATGATAGGATCATGGTGTAAGAAGTACATGAAGAAGTCGTGGTGGGCTGGATCGTTGTTTTTTGTAAAATATGTGACGTCACTTTGACAAAGCAAATTTTTGCTGTCGCCAAAACACTATAGTAAATATAAAAGGTTGATATTCAATAAGCTCAGACTGATGTTAACAAATGCAAAAATGACGACTATCATTTTTTATCCAACTCCGTTATACTTTTTATGCCATGGGGTAGGATTGTTTCCTTCTACTGGACATGGGGATGAGGTAAGCCACAAACTATGTGGTATCAATAATTATAATTACACTCATTATTACAAAATCATTTACTATCAATTGGAGTAAATTTGCCTATCGGTCTAAGATTGGCCCACTTCATGGGGAAAACGTGCTGTTATAATACCATGAGTATACTAATTCCAAATGAATAATTTTTATAGAGGTGAGTCACCTCTGTTCTATTTAAAATGTTATTTAGTAATAATCGATTTTTTACAAAAACTCTAAGCTATTAATTTTGATTCCATTTTTATTTAAATGATAGAGTATATTTATATTATTTATACATTTATGTTTGTTAAAATTATGAACATTTGCAATTAAATGATTGGCAATCTCTGTAAAATTATTAGATTTGGTATTCGGTCAGAATAAAGTTACTCTTATCCAAATACTGTGAATGATACGATATTTTTCAATAGCACAATATGAATATACTGATAGAAGGCAGCTAATGCTAGAAATAGTACAGGTGTGTTGGTATGATTTCAGGAAGTGTTCGATTGATAAGAAGATCCTCTCATGGCGGCTGAATTAATAAACTGAGACGGACTTGGCATGACATTGTGCTGCGATACCCCAAGGGAGTCTTTATCTTACCCACCTATTCATCCAACCAGATGGATTCTGACATTCAAATATTCGCTAATGAACATATTACACATTTGATGTAGTCCCTTGAGCTACGAGATGCCAACTGAATGCTCCAATTATGCAGTGGACAATACCAAAGAAATGGGACGAGCACAAAAACATTACTAACTGTAAAGCATCCTCAAGCTAATCACTTTCAAGTTAAACGTATGGATGTACGATAAATTAATATTCTGTGATTTTTAGTCTTTATCCAGTAATTTTAATTTATATTTATGTATGTATATCGAGTTCAGAACGTATAAACTAGAAATAGAAACGTTCATAAGGTTAATTTAAATCATTCAAATTTTGACCATTTCCATCTGTGTACAATAATACCAAATGGTGAAACTCTTGACGATAGTGACAAAACGTATAGAAATTTGTAAAGTTGTATCGATTAAAATTCAATAAAACACCCTCAGTCGATAGCTTAAATTACTTTAAAAAAACACCAATGATAAGTAAAATAAAAAATAAGTCGGTTAATATAAACAACACTTTGATGTTTCATGATTTATTTTTCAAATACAAATGGTCAATTGTGAGCAATTCCCTGTCATTTTGAGGCCGTCAGCTTTTGGAATCTGGGGTGGAGCTGTAGATAAAAGGCACCTGCTTAACGGGTGGTGATGGGTACAATGTTGAGTACCATTGAGACTGTCGTAAAGAGTGAGGCTTCGTTTAGATTAAATTATTATTTGCTTACGAATTCATCGGATTTTATTTACATCGCGAACAACATTTTGTGTGACCGCTTTCTTCCGCACAATGAATAATAAATCGTTTTTCCAGAACAATACATTCGCGGTATTGTTTTTTCGATACAATAAATTGCAAATTTCAGACTCCCCCCCTCCGACCACCCGCAAAATATGTCCCGTTGGTAATCTACGATGGAAAAATCCGCTTGGTATTAAAAAAAATGGACCCTTCCAATATCTACAGTAATTCCAGTGATGTGTCAAATAAAAAAAAACAGGGGATTCCTCTATTTCCAAAACTAAGTCTCTAAATCATACTATAACGAAAATAAAATGTTTTCAATAGTGTAGCAGACCAACATTAATAGAACGTCAATATTTTCTTTCACGCAGAAAAAAATATATAATTGGCAGCAAGTAAATCAATATAATATTGAAATTGATTATTTTTTTGTCGGCGTCCGTGGCGCAGTTGGTTTCGTCGCTGGCTACGGTTACGGATGTCTCGGGTTCAATTCCCGGTGCGGACGGTTTTCATAGATTGATTTTTCAATCGATTTATGGATTTCTGTTCGTAGTCTGAGTCCTCCCTCCCACCAATCCCATCCCCACGGGGCGTAACGAGAGCGATTAGCTCCCTACTCTCTTCGAACAAGAAAAGAGAGGTTGAGCAACTGAGTGACAAGCACTTCTCGTAGAAAAAATCTGTCAAGATACCTCCATTAGGAGACCATATGCTCCACATTGGGAGCGGACATGGAAAAAAATTTTTTTATACTTTTTCTACCTTAATGTGACACGTGGTTAGCTTCTTTGTAAGTATCATCGGGCTAAATATAGTAAAAATTATTTAGAAGAAATGTTTTTTACTTAATATTTCCACATTTTCATAATGATGAGGACCGGTTTCGCGCATTTCGAGCATCTCAACTAAAACTCAGTAGGTAATACTTGCAATGAGCGAAACCAGTCCTGATCATAACATAAATTTTTTTAAGTATTAAAAAACAAATTGTTTTTTCTATAAATTTTAAACATAAAGCATTTCCACCATGAACTGGTAGTTGACACTGTAAAAGTGATTAATTTAATTTAAACAAAAAAGTTTTTTGGAAATATATGTAAAATTAGGTAAATAACCACACTGCAAATTGTTTTTGACTATTTTTAAGTGAAATATGTGTGACATTGTTGTGTAGATAAACAATTTTATTAATTTTAATATTACATTAAAAATATATACCCACAAAGTAAGCAACGAATTCAACTAAACTGAAAGCATGCATTTACATCAGCTGGTAATAAAACTGTATTGCAATATGGATATTTATAAGCGTTTTTTTTTATCTGAAAAGAAATGCACCCCGCTGTTTGAAAATATTTGACACGCCATTGAGTGAAATATGAACATTTTGAAGCCAGGGAAAAAAGCGGAATAATTCAAAACGATACCGTGGAAAAGGCAAACGGGTCATAATAAATAATTCAGATCGTCTGTTTCTTGTATCGCGATTCTATTGGGAGTCGGTAGATGGGAGCTTGGAAGAGGTAGTTGCCAGCTTGGAAGTGGTAGTCGGGAGCAGATTTATGGGTGTACTGACCGGGCAGAGTGCATTGTGGCGAATTGAGTTTTATTGATGACTCTGTGGACGCGAACAGAAAGAGAATGAGTTATCAGAAATAAAAACGAGAGAAATGGCGAACCCTCCGTTAATATTATATGATGTTTTTCGACTAATTCCAAATTTAATCGCCATTGTAATAATACTAATGATATTAGGCGAGTGGTGACGCTGTGGGGCTTTCATATTTCTTGAATACGCGGTCAATATTTGCAACCCCCAAATGAGACTTTCATTCATAGATTTTTCCAATAATGTTATGGCATCTATTTTTTCATTCCTTTCCCTTTACTCTACCTATTCCTGCAATAAGAAACAGGTAATTAAAAACAGCTTACCATTAACCATTTAGCCCGACTTTATATTATTATTATCTTCTTTATAATCTGTTGAATTGATTCATTTATTCAATAGGCTGTCAGGAGCAGAAACGATGGAAAATACTATTATTCATGAGAAAAGATATATTATTTATTAGTCTTCGGCACAAAGGTGTTTTAGCTCAAATGATAAAATTGAATATATAATCATTTTTTAAAGTAAAACGCATGTTTTTATAATGATGAAGACCGCTCATCGTGAGAATTATCAACTATACAAAAATAAATCCTAAAAAAGCTATTGATATGAAAATAAGTGTTAATAACTACAAGTTATATCAAACAATTGGCTCAAGAGCTTTGAAAAGATTCTACAGATAATCATACAAATTATATGTAAACTAAATTAAATATTCTACAAGTAAAGCATTAATGACGTCTTACAGATCAATAACCACTGATCTGCAATAAAGCTACATTATAATTCAATTACGTGAGTAAAATATAATGAGCTTAAAAACAATTCATAAATATTCATTATCAGAATTACTAAATGGGAAAATTTTACAATAAATGCTAATTAAAATTGACACTAAACGGTTCAAACAAACCAAATTGTTTTTATTTTAAAAATGTAATTCTTTACCACTGAGAATTGACAATAAAACATAAAAAGTAAAGAAATATTAGTTATTTTTTATTTTTATAATGTTAAATACATATAGTTTTGAGATGACAACGTGTTTTTATTAGTGGAATCACCGGACGTTTCAATACCGTCACAGGCTTCTTTTTCAGGGTTTCCAGGAAACTGGTTCATTTCAAAATGATATGTATACAATATTGTTGCTGGGATGATTTTGAATGAGTTTTGCGAGAAGTGTTTTTTTGAAGTTATGTACCCGATTGTCCTAACAACGTTAACTAGGCAGTAGAACCGACATTTATTGAAAAACAATTATTCATATGGTGTTGTTTTTACTTTGTGGCATTCCCTATCTTGCTCTAACCTGCTAAAAAGATATATTCATTTGACTAAAAATATTACTGCCGAAAAACCTGCGTTAAAAATCGATGAATGATTCCATTACAGTGTTATTAACATTTTTGAAAGCATTTCGTTTGTAATATTATGCTTTCACGTTTTGTAATTTATTATCCGTAGTAATATACTAAAATTTAGTTAAAAGCTTTTCGATGGACTTAATTGATATCATTATCGTATAATGAAACGTGCCCAGTGGATCTTTATCTAATTTTCAACGTATAAAAGCCAATAATAAAAAGATTCTTTATGTATGGTGATTCCATTATAATTATGTATATTACATAACATAATTTTACTGCTTTTATTTCAATTTGTAATACGTACACAATAGAAATATATCAAATCTTTAATACATACAATCTAAAACGAAGATCACTATCAAATGAGTAATAAAAAGTCTATATTCAGTTTACTAATAATTCTTGGTATAAATGAATAATTAAATATAACCAATACGAATTCCTAATCAAGTCAAACATCGGGCGTATTTTTATTGTATGGATTCAGGTCATAGATTTAAGCCTCTTAGTACCCTTTAATGTTTGAATTGATTGTTCAAAAATACTCAAGGAAATTGTGTTTTTTAGTTTTTTCTTAATTTAGGAAATGGTTTTAAAAAAGATACAATTTTGGTAATTTCTTTTTAATTTAATTATGAAATATTATTATATACTGAAAACAATAATTAAAAATAGGAATATAAGGTAGTTTTTAGACGTATATTGTGAAGTTTTAGGAATTCACCATGTACTTGCGTTTTAATTTTTATAATATTAAGTAAAAGTTTCTTTTTAAACATAACTGAATGTGGAAAACATTCATGGCATTCAATATGATCACTTTTATTGCAGTAAAAATGCTTTTTATTTATTACTCCAACAATATTATAAATTAACAAAAATATTAAAAAAGTCAACCTTTTATAATTAATATATGATAAATTCAAAAACCGAAATATCAACTCAGGGTATTTTCGACGCTTCCATGAAAACTGATATTTAGGCTCTACGGCACTATAAAGGTTATTGGTTAATGGAACGTCTCTTCTATGGAAGAAATAGGCGAAATTTTTCAAACTCAATTAAAAGTGTTATTATTAAATATTGTTTCATGCTTCGTTTTAATGAGTATTAATGTCTGTGAAAATAACGTTTATTTCTATTGGCATCATTTATTTTTATTGGTTGATAATGAATGTTTAAATTTAATGATTTTCAAGTGAATAAATACAAAGTATTTTTTACAATGTATGTTTAATATGAATAAAATATCAATTACAAATCAACTTAATCATTTTCAATCACAAATATAAAGCTTTATTAAATTTTGTTTTTGGAAAAAAGTTTAATAATATTTGTAGATTTCTTTCCTCAAACAAAATGTTTTTAATTGAAAAATAACGATGAATTTATGTGTAAAAATACACTCTTTGAGAATCGTTACATAATTCCAGTTCTGAAATAATATTATTTCTCGAACAGGTGAATGATTCTATTGGGAGAATTTCAATTCATTTCGTAGTGAAAGCCTCGTTTAACTAATATTAATACTTAACTCAGCTTTGGAAACAAACTTTCTCAACTCTCCAACTGTCTTGCTTCAGCCGGGACTAAGCTGGGACATTAACACTTTGCAATCGGGTTTAGCTTAAAAGGAAACTTCTCCAGACTCCTTACGAAATAATAACAAATCATACTATAGCCTCTTATTTTCACACAGCAAAAATATTCTTTTTACATAAACTTTCATATAAAAATAATATTGACATCTGATATTTTATACACATTTTTTGAATCATGTCCGCTTATAAGTACTAATAAATCATCTCTACAGAACTCTTTTTACGATAACCGATTGAAATTGAATACTATGGGATAAAAACAGCAAATGTCGCAAACCTTATTCTATTCAGGGGATGGTAAAATATAATATATCGATGGTGTTTTGGCAATTGATGTAACCTGAAAATAATAAAAAAATAAGTAAATGATCGGATGTCATTTTAAAGACGACAGAGCAGGTCTCGGCCAAATGATGTAAATCAGAAAAATAAATTGAGTATTTTTTAGAACGGAAACTTCATTTTACATTGGTTTCAGGTTTAAAAATTTTGTCCAGGCCATTTGATGTAAGCCACTATTATATTTACACTCCTTACGTATAATCCTGTATCTGCAAACATGATAATTTACAGGAGTGCATTTAAAAGATTAATAACGCAACTCACCCTATAATGTTTTCGATAAAAACAGTTTTTACTCTCTCCTGAACAATTTCAATTTTGAAGGTTACATCAGTTGGCCAAAACACCGTCGATATCATGTCTGTAAAAGACTTTGGCTTTTTTCATGCAAAACGGCCAGGACTATTGCGGTTTTTAGAAAAGCGACATATTTTTAAGAGCTGATTTGAGGGACTCATATTTTCTTTTGAAATATTTCTTTGCCCAGTTGTATAGATTCATAGACACCTTGGATACCAATCCTTTCCAATTTCAATGAATTGATAAATCAATGTATGATAATGTTTGAACCCGCAACCAAGTGGATTTAATATTCAATTACACAGACTACAGGAATGATGCTAAATTTAAATAAATTATTTAAGATTAATTTTGACATAATATAAGTGATTTAATTGGCATATATTTGGTAAAAATTACAGTAGGGTAAAAATAATAAAGTATTCAGTTCTACAAGAATTTTATCAATTTTTCGATAGCTATTTCGGTTTTACGCCGTCATCATAACTATAATTAAACTTAATTTAGCTTAGCTATATATGTACTGCTCTAGAAAAGATAAACAATATTATATAATCTCACTTATTCCAACATCATAACTTTTTGAATTTAAATTTCCTCCCATTTGAAACTCCGTCAGTTCGAGTTCATTCGTATACTCAAATGCCTGAAGATACCGAAAGGTGAAGCCCGGATCGTTAGTGACGAAATGCATGGAAATGTACAAAATCTTAACAATTGAAATTTGAAATTGAAATCCCATTAAGCACCCTTAGTAGATTTCTTAAAAAATCATAACTTTTATTTAAAATTAAAATATTCAACGTAGTAATTGTGTTCATGAGTTGTTCTATGAAAATGAACAAACGTGGTATTATTAATCAATCGTCTAACGATGGCGTGAAGCCGAAATAAAGATAAAGTACTTGTAAAACTGAATGTTTTGTTATTTTTACCCTATTATAATATTAGTTTACCAAAAGCATACCTACTGTCAAAAGCTATATGACCAAGCTTTTAGTACGTTTTTTAGGTAAAGGTGTAAATACTATATGAACAAACTAAGGGCGGCATGGTGTCAAATAATAAATATGGTAAATTATTATTGCGGGCAGGCGGCGGGAAGGTGCATTAAAACGTCCCGCCCATAAATTATGCATCCGCCTCATCACCGACTTTCCATACAGCTTTTTATATTTGACACACTGAGTTACGACCGACCACTTCCGGCACACCATACAGCCTGTAGAATTATAAGACTTGAAACAATACGTTACCTTTAATTTTCCATAGTACGAGAACGTCAAAGTAGATCCTTATGTAATAATTTCAAAGTACTTCGAAATTTAAAAAAATTAAATGTGGCCATTTTTATTATAATTTTACTTAATATTATACCGCCATGGAAGGCCGCTGATTACCATCCTTGGGATGTACTCAATATAACTACGGGACGTTGGGATGACCTGGGAGGAAGCGAGGAGACTAACGAGGGAGACTTAATCTTAGAGCACCGTATGCTGGCCATATGCTCCGACTGAAGAGCGGATAAGAACCAGATAGCTTTTCCATCTGTCAGTACTCACACATTGCGCTTACACACAGAAGAGAGGTAGTGTGTATGCTTGGTTGTATACAAATCAAGACAAAAATATTTCATAATCATACTTAACATGATAAAACATCAATGTGACATCATACGCTATATATTTATATTTCGATTGTCCAGTTCATTACTAAAAAGTCTCCAAATAACCCGTATTCAGATAATGGGAAAAACTGTATTCAAATACTATTGATATTGAGTTTTATACATTTTAAAAACACGTGCTTTACAATAAGGTACATTCCAAGTATAGTCAATAGTTAAAAATTTACGAATCCATAAATAATAACATTTTAAGACATCGACTGAGGGTGCTTCTAATGGAATTTCAATATCAAATTTGGATTATTGAGATTTTGTACACTTCCATGTATTTTGTCACTAACGACCCGGATTTCGCCTTTCGGCATCTTCAGGCATCTGAGCACACGAATGGACTCGAACTGACGGTCAGTTCGAGTCCATTCGTGTCGTTACCCGGGTCGTTAGTGACAAAATACATGGAAGTGTACAAAATCTCAATAATCCAAATTTAATAAGATTTTGTTTAATTCTTTAGAAGGTTATTTGCCTTAGCATTTTGTTGGTGGAATTTTTCGAGCTATCTGGTTACTGAATCAGATAGAGCGCATATCTAACTCAAATATTATTTGTTTTTAATTGAATAATGAACTATGCCATTGATATCTCGCATATATAAAGAGCATTCGATATTCTGATCAAACAAATCGATATATTGTGCTATCTTTATGGTTGTATTTATGTTGTGACGACTCATTATTATTCAGTGTGAATCGTGCCCATAACTTTCATCGGGTCATCTCTTGTAGCGCAAAGTCAAGAAAAAAATACGTTGTAATGTGTCAAGCGCATCGTGTTTTGGCTACGTTGTTGGATAAGTAGGCATTCTAGCCTTACATAACTAATTTAAACATCATTCTACTTGGTAGAAGACGTCCATCACACGCGTCAATAGTCATTCTAATTTGTTTGTTTAGTTTGGACAATTTATATCAATTTACTTTTATGTAAAATATTTACATGTAACGTCAGTTCAACATTTTTAAAAAGTCCTAAATTATCATGTTTAAGAACAGATAATTCGGGCTCTTCTAGTATTTTATTTGAACGAAATTTCGTTTGATAACTATTTTAAAAGATTATATAAACATTTAAGTGAAAAAGAAATTTTTATTCTATTTCTGTTTCAAATTTGAGTTATTGAGATTTTGTACACTTCCATGTATTTTTTCACTAACGACCCGGGTTTCGCCTTTCGGCATCTTCAGGCATTCGAGCGCACGAATGAACTGTCAGTTCATTCGAAAGGCGAAACGCGGGTCGTTAGTGACAAAATACATGGAAGTGTACAAAATCTCAATAACTCAAATTTGATATTGAAGTTCCATCAAGCACCCTCAGTCGATGTCTTAAACTATTTCTGTTTATCTGGTAAACAAAAAAATTTAATCCGTGCGATTAGTTAACTAATAGTCCTGACTTGGCCCTATCCTTCTATACATACGAAAAGAGAGGTTAAGCCATTGAGTAACAGGCAGTTGTTGTATAAAAAGTTGTGTTAAGATACCTCCAATACGTAGCCAAATGCTCCATATTGGGAGCGGACATGGTTAAAAAAAATGTATAATCTGAAAAAAAGCGAGAAAACAGTAGGTACACTAAGCTTTTTGAAGGTGAGTATTTTATACGCTATACATATAAACTCAAGACTTTAATGTTTGATATCGGCTGAGAGTGCTAAATACTTCAATATCAAATTTGAATCTTTAAAATTCTGTGCACTTCCATAAGTTCGTTCACTAATGACCCGAATTTAGCGTTTCAGCATCTTTGAGTGCAAAATGGCAAGACTTTCATACAAATAAAAACCTGAATAATTTTCATCAATAGAAAATATAATATCGGCTATAGAAACATCGCAGTTTCTGAAATAATAAAAATTTATGGTTTGTTTTGACTTTGATATAACTATCTTTTTACAATTTGTAATATTTGTTTATTTAGAATGCAAAATCATCGATGCTTTATGAATGTGATTCTGTAAAAGTAAACCTTAATCAGTTGTTTGAAAAAGCAAGAGTTGAAGATCATTAAAATTATCTATTGGATCTGCCTGCAACGTATCATATAATTCTTTGGGCACTCTGTTTGTAGAGGACCAAGCCTCAAAAGAGTCATGCAGTTTTCTCTTGTATACGTGATCTGAAGAGATGGAGCGACGACTAATGAAAATCATTGGAGTGCAGACGGGTCCATCTCTTGGCGGATGTAGTGGATAGAATGAATTAAAATTCTGCAATGTTTCAGAATGATCACAAATTTAAGCATCAGGAAATAATACAAAAATATACGAAGTTGCTTTTTCGACTGCAACTATAGAAAATGTGGACTCACCATGTTTTTCCTTTTTTCAATAGATTCGGTGATAACTTTGAAGAAAATCATTTTTTATATAAAATTAAAGTTGATAACAAGTGAAAGGTGAGGTGAGATTATTTTCTTCTGTAGGACGTGGGAAGCGGGTAAAACACAAACGATAATAGCATTTTTAAGTTATTTTAGAATCATTGTTTACCTAAGAAATAAATAACATTGTGATACAGTTAGTCTGAAGATAGTTCTTAAAGAAACGAAACATGTATCACATTTAGTAACACAAGCAATGGAACAACAAAGTTATTAACTTAATGTCTGTAATATATGGTTTTTAATCAACCACTGAATCTCAGTCTAATATTAATTAACCGAAAGATAGGTTTATGAGATTTCTGACAATATCCGAAATTTGTTGAATTCTTACTGAATGTGTTACCCAAATACATGAATAAAATACAAACAAAAGACTTCATTCAGGCATTCAAATCTAGGTTCAAAATATGGAAGTTAATATCGCTATCACTAATCCACAGCAATTTACAATAACTTAAACAGTGTTAGCAAAGGTATAATATAAATAATGTATGTATATATTGTTCAATACAGTGCATGTAAAGCTAAAACCAATAGCCAAAATTTTTCATAAATACCATTTCAGCATGTGCTGCAAAATAACTAATAAATTACACCACACCACGTCGTGTCCATAGATTGAACATCCCCTTCTTATCAGATATCCACACCCTTCTGCCATATTGTAAAAGAAACTAATTTAAAAATATATAAGACACATGCGCAAATCATTACCCTGGAATCCGGCTCTTAATATAGTATTAATGCGATAGTAAAATGTTAATATTTCTGTATCTCATTCTTAATGTCCACTTTGGGCAGTGGGGGGAATGAACAGGGGCGGCGGCAGTGCGTCATTAGCCTCACGGCACTACTTTATTGAATTAATTTCCATCGTAAAGAGGAAGGCGCGCCTTTCATTATCTCATCACACGAAATGCGTGGCCAACACGCCACGAATCAAATAACACTTTATCTTATTTTTATTGGCCAAAACGGCTTCTTCTTTTGTTTAACGGTCCGCTATACCTCTATATTTTCAACATTCAGAACAACGATAAGATCGGGGTGGTCAAGATTACAACAGAAATATATAACCATTACTATTGCTGAATTGTCACATTGAATTTAATTGAACAGGATTGGTCCTACAAACGCCTTTATTTCCAATCTCACACCAAAGTGATGGTAAATTGTTTTACATAGTTAATGTCTTAACGCTGTATGCCAAGGATGGCCAAAACGTCGACGGTGAACTGCCGATTGCCGTTTGAGTCATGTAAGGTAGATAATTACATTAAGTGTCAAAAATGTAAAGTATTAACAGAATAAAACGTACATATACCATGCAAATCAATAAACAAGCCAGTTTTTTACAATTTTTTAACCATGTCCACTCTCAGTGTAAAGCATATGGCCTCCTAATGGAAGTATCTCAAAAGAATGCTTCTACGAGAACTGATTGTTACTCAGTTGCTCAACTTTCATGTTTTCGAAGAGAGTAGGGATAGAAGGATAGGGCTAGAACAGGATTAGTTGTTAACTAATCGCTCTCGCTATGCCCCGTTTTTAGGATCGGGTTGGTAGTAGGGATTTTCAGACATCAGAAACATTAATGTCTACGAACAGAAATCCATAAATCAATTGAAAAATCAATTTATGAAACTGTCCGCACCGGACTTGAACCCGAGACATCCGTATTCGTAGCCGACGACGTTAACCATTGCACCACGGAGTCGACAGACTAGCCATCTAATCTATATTTGATGTAAGGTGAAAGAGAAAACGAAAGGATCTTATAAATATACGCTTTGGATTATATGCTCTCTTCTTGGTGGTTTGCTAAAAAAATTATATCGATTACAGAAAAAATAAGCCTGCGGTGCTGATTCCATTTTCATAAACAATATTTCAAAAATACAGCCGCCAGACAACATAAAATATTATAAAGTATAATATTTTAATAACATATTATATTAATTTAATATCTTTCATCTTTATTGAGATTAGTATTTCCTATTGAGTAGGTATTAATAGAGATATGATATCTATACAATAGTACTTTGAGTTGTAAATTTTAATTCTGTGTACTGTTTTCTTTGAAACAACTTTTTATGTAATGCATATTAATAAAAATTACTGAAAAAATAAGAATTATGAAGGATTCGCTACTAGTTTAACTCTTAACCTATCAAATAATATAAAAAATAGAATATAATATTTTAACCAAATTTTTCTGTTGAAGTTAATTGGAAGACCCCATTTTAATAAGGTAAAAAATAACAAAGTATTTAACCCCACAAGAATTGTAAAATATAGTTTATAATTATATCGACACCTCGCCATCGTTAGAACTATCGAAATAGCAAAGATGTTTGTAGGATTCATGTGGGAATGAAAACTTCTTTTTCATGTTTTGTTATTGATAATACTTCGTTTTAATGTAGTTTCAGTGAGCATAACCTTGTTTTTTATCTATGATTATTGTAACTTTTTAATTTATTAAAAATGTAGCCCATATGCGGAAAAACATCGTTAGTCTTTATTTATTTATTTTTTGTCAACACATTTATCCAGTAAAAGATTTTTTGATCAATAAACAGTGCTCTCAATAAAATGACTCAAACCATCTTCATTCATCAAAGATAAATATTTTCGATAAAGGGTACCTCCACAACATGCAACCGCTATTATTTCTCGTCAATGTTTTTTGGACATCGCTGTTTTTCCGCATATCGGCTCAATTATAATCACTGTTTTTAAATGTGAAAGTTTCAGAAAATACAGCACAAACGGGTTCTTCAATTACTGAGAAAAATAAACAAAGCCCGAAAAAATTACTATTACCAATAACACAAAAAATAAGCAATATGTAGCTTTATGTAGGTGTGCAAGATCCTGCACACGCAAACACCTTGTTCCATTTACATCACCCCTTTTAATAATAAATTACATCATACAAACGGCTGAAGGTTTAATATTTTCGCTAGTCGTACTTTCGTTTCCCCTGTATGTGTTGGAAAATATTTGAAGCGTAGAGATTCGGTCAGAAACGGCAAACTCGCACATAAAATTAGATGCTATCTATTCACTACTATTTCAATAAATGTCAAAGGGAAAAAATATATTCCTGAAACAGTTACGTCCGCGAATATTATTTTTTAATGATGTAGAACAAAAATGAACTTTTCTTCTTTTTTCTGAACTCATTTTCTTTTGAAACCTCCATATTTATTATTTGTTCAGTTACGCTGAAAAATTTTCTTCTTTGAATATTGCAATTTTCTCAAAAACTTTCTTTCTTTTACGAATAATGATACTAGTTGTTTTCTAGATACTGTCTTGGTCGCTTCATCACTTATTGTCAAACTTCCTTTCTTTTTTCTCTTTTTTTCAACCATAACCGCTCCTTGCTCGGAGCATATGACGATCACACGGTTCCTCTAAGATCCTATGTTCCCCGCCAGTTTTTTTGCTTCCTCCCAGGTCATCCTAGCGTCCCTTAGCTCCTCCAAATACATACTATGGATGGTCATCAGCGGCCTTCCAAGGTGACGTTGGTAAAAGAGACAGGCAGGATTCAGGCTCTTCTGGGGCATACGCAGCACATGTAAAAACCAGTTCCACCGTCGTTTTTTTATTTTAGACATAAAGGTATGCTCTGTCCGCTCTCTCACCTGCAAGTTACTGACAAAGTGTAACCACCTTACCCCTACTATTTCTGTACCTTCTAGTATTTTTCCATATGTTTACAAATCACAGTACACAGTTACCCTAAACTTTAGTGAGACGCCATGACTCGCACCGGTAAAGCAGCACGAGCCTTGATGTGTATCTCTAAGTACCAAGAGCAGCTGACTCTCTCGATTCCTTGGAAAACACTCGCCAGAGAGTAGTCTGGGTTTCGACAAAAACTGTTTTGAGACTTGAAACCAATGCGATAGGAGTTTCTTTGCAGTCTGGCCATTGATTCCTGAATACTCTTGACAGATTTATCAAATATAACACCGCCGTCAGCATACACGAAGATGCATAGCCTCAGATTGGGGGCAACGGCTACACCTCGGTCAGGTGGAATTGACTTTCCCAAGCTGAAATCGAAAATTGTGATGAAAAGTAACGGAGCTAGGACACAGCCCTCTCTATCCAGGTTGAGACCCCAAATCAATCAGTAGTTACGTCACCTTCTAATGCAGCATCCTTTATTCTTGGCACACTTTTTTCTATACCTATACTTTCCTACTAGGGACAGATTAAACCTTTATTTTCCTCTCTCTCACGTAAGCTAGCTAAAAATTTAAAAGATTCTGTCATCTGTCAACTTAAGGCTTTGGTTTGGGGAAAATATTTAAGAAAAACTCCATGCGAGAACAATTGTCTTTGAATCATTAACAAAAATTCAATTCTTACAACAATTGCCCGTTAGTTTGTCTTACATTTGTAAAGTTTACGATTTTTAAAGCACCCTCAAAGCAACGATAAATGCGAAAGGTCTTACCAAAGAACGATAAAGGTAATAAAACGATGAATGTGAGATCGGTGGATAGAGATTTGATTGTACAAATTATTAATTTGATTTTTTAACAGTACTTCATCCATTCGTCGAAAATAACTATGTACCTACTAGGAGCAAATAAGGCGGTTATTTTTATTTTATATACACAATCAAAAATCGTGTAATAACTATACAAAAAAATATACGAATTTACAACTTAATCGATCACCCTTAAAGACTTCTTCTGAAGATTTATTTACATTATTAAAACTATTTTACATTACATGAAGGACTTTTATATAACTGTTTCACACAATACTTATATAGCTT
Source organism: Himalopsyche phryganea (assembly GCA_022494535.1). NCBI lineage: Eukaryota > Metazoa > Arthropoda > Insecta > Trichoptera > Rhyacophilidae > Himalopsyche > Himalopsyche phryganea. The sequence continues at coordinate 1,970,808 of JAGVSL010000054.1, read as the reverse complement.
AACATATATACGTATACATTTTGTTCCAACCATATTAGGTTCTATGTATATTGTGAAAATTAATAATTACAGAATGTTTCCCCGTCCGCTCGTAAAGTAAAACTTGAAAATACGATCCTTGAATTGAAGCCACTGCAATAGAATTGTGTGGTGGAAATGACATATATTGCTAGAGCAAGTATTCCGAGAAAAAAACACACACACACAATATCAACCTTGTCATTTGAAAGCCTACCCATTTATTTCGTCTGCGATATTACAGCTTTAAGCTCTGCCGCAAGCTTTTCCAGTTACTTGTGTGAATAATATTTCGTTACATATTGAATTCTTGCTGAACGTATTTATAGAGTTGGCTGCATATATCTATTTCCGTGAAGTATCGGTTATTCGATATTAAAATGCATAATTCAGCTAACTTTTGTTTCGTCAAAAAATAAAAGTTATTAGGTAAAAACTGTTTTTAGGTATAGGTTAAATTTAAAACTTTTGAACACTGGAGAACTCCGGATCAGTCACTATTTCAGTCTATCCTCCGTCTTACTTGAGGAGACTCAAAGCATTATTAGCCATTTTTTAGCTGTAACCTTTACCTGGTCTTCTGCCCCATTTACCTATCTTGTACAATGGCTTTCAAGGTTTACTAGTGCATGGAAAACAGAATACTCCAATTCATGTGATTGTGTTCAGTGTGTTGTACGTGAGCTAGCATAAAATTATTTAAATTTTTCCAATTGAAATGTAGTTTCTTATTGCATCCCCGAAAGACATGAATTTTATATTTTGTGTTTCTGTCCTACTTTCATTTAGTTGTTAAATACCACTTTTCAAATAATTCTCAACTTAACCAGTGTTTAATGTCGTTCATAAAATTGTGATCTGTATAAATATGTTGTATTATTTTTGCAACAGCCAATCGAATTTTCTTTGTAGTTGGAGTTACGTTTTATCTATAAATCAATTAATTAAATATAATTTACTTAAATGTGATTTTTGTGAAATATTTTTTATTGATTATTAAATTTAATGGAAATTGAAATGGCACAGTGACATTTATAGGTGAAATAAAATGTCAGTTAACTACAGTGTAGTTAACTAAAATTTAAAAACAAACTCAGTTTATTAAAGCATTCTTTATTATACTATTCTACTTGACTATTAGCGAAGAATTAATACCAGAACATATTTTTTTCTTTTATTTAATCTTTCATTAGACATTAATAGCTAATTAAGTTTTAAAATAACAACTGTTAAATGAAGCTTCATTAAATTTAGAAAAGAAACTTGTTTAAATTTCTGTTTGTTAGTATTTAATATATTTTTCAAAATTAAGCATGACGTTTAGGTTGATTAAATTAACTGAAAAAAAATAATGCACGCCCCTGGTACACTATTCATCCTATACAGTAAATTAAGGTCATAGATGTCACTCTGAACCATTTTTCTCAACGTTAAATGTTTCAATTTGTTGTATAAGCAATTCAAAATTTTAGATTTTTTTATTAGTCTTTTATATATAATCTCAAAAATATTTATATTAAAGTATTTTTTGTAATTTTATTTTGAAGTCTAACAGAAGAATACATTTAATTTTTTATATCTGCTACAATGATACTAATATTTAATTCATGGTTTTATTAGTTTAAAAGGTTATTTTAAATAAAACACCTAGTATTAGGTATATAAATTGTAATATAAAAATTTATTTGAATCTAATACAAGGATTCAAATGCATAATTATTAAACCTTTTCATTTCAAATGACTCGTGTGTCTACAAACAATTTCAACCTTCCCGTTTTCATACTAAAAAATCTCATTTCATATTTCGTTACCGTGTGGGTTTTGTCATATAAACGCATTTATAAAGCGAAATACGATGTCATGCAGTATTAAGTAATTATTTAACGTCATAATTTGTGTGCAAAACCTAAAATACATGCAAACTACGTGAACTATAATAAATTATCGAAAGACGCAAGAATCAAAAATCTTTATAGCAGAACAAGCTCGAGACATTTCTTGGTGTCATTTAAAACAAAACGGTTGCCTAAGATACGTAATGCATCTCGGATTGTTTCTATACTTTACTATAATTTTGTATTTTTCGATGGTAAAATTGACAAGGTTTTCAAATTATGATTAATTATACAAAGAAGAGAATGTAAAAGTACTTTATAAATAGATCATTTTAAAGTTTTTTGGAATGTCCTATTTCACATATATTTTAAAGATTTAAAGGCCGAAGTAACTGATTGTTACACCATGGATATGGAAGGGTTAAAAATAAAATAGCGCTGCAAAGTCATGGAATCTAATTCAATTACTTTGTTTATGAGAAAAGCACTACCAGTAGTATTATATTTGTTCAATATTCTCTCCTCGTAATTCTAATGTTATCAGTGTTATTTACATTCAAGTTTTATTTCTGTCTCGTACTTTGTATTAAAGCTTATAATACTCGTAACTCAAATACCTACCCAGTAATGCACTCGTTAATCGCCAGCCTAGATAAGCTTTGTACTACTAACATGAAATAAATTATTTTTTTAGATGCATCTTAATAGCATTTTTTAAATATATCTGCAATAATATTTTATTCATTGTAAAAAAAAAACTTTGCACTCTAAGCCACTGCTTTTCAGGGGATGGTCCACATACTGTTGCCGGTCCACCGAAATTTTCTGCCAGTCTACTAATAATTGTCACCTATTTTAAATGCTTAAGTTGAAAATTTCCATCAAATCACCGTTCTTTTTAATCATTATATAATTAGATGCAATATGCATTCAGTTGAATTTTCATGTTATAATAATTGTATTATATTATTTTTACTTGCCTACCGACTGTTATATGAATCCTCGAGAAGCCAAGTGATAAAATGGTGAAACTTGTTTATTAAAGAGTTTAGTTAAATGATCTTCTTATATTAATTTAAACGGTATTTAATTTAACCTCTTACAGAATAAAATAGTTTTGTGTTTACTTTTATGATAGATACTTGATGACATGTAGAATACCAAAACTCGTTGCTTTCGAAAATATCAGTCGACTCACTTCACTTTTCATTAGCTCATATTATATTTCGTAGGTTATAATGTAAGATTTATAATTATAATTGTTATCTAGATCGACAATATTTACTTTAACGTTAGCGGTCCACAAAACATATATTATTTTTATCAGACTTTAAACCATTTTCAACAAACTACTATGTCATAAAATAACATTAGTCCGGATGTAAAAAACGGAAATTGCGTAACATTTTTGTTGATGTGCTTTGTTAGGAGTCCATATATAATGTATAATTTTTTGCACCAAAAGCCAAATACGGAAAACCCAAGGCTGTTCCTATAATGAAATCAAAGTAAAAATAATTATCAACATATAATTTTCAGAAATGCCAAAGAAATTTTTAAATGACATTCAAAAATAAACAGCGTAAACGGGTACTGGGGTAGTGCATGTTGTCACACAATAAAATGTAATACATACTTACGTGTCAGGCTGTTTTAAAATAAATTACACTTTTAATGTGACTCAATTTATGAGCAAAATTCATTTATTTCATAAAACATGAGTTTTAATTAAAAACTTCCCTCATAATAATTGTGCGTTTGACCCGAAGTTCTATTTTTATTATATCTAAACAACAATCTTCGTAAGAATGGCCTTATTTTTAAAACACGATACAGATTGTTGGCGATATTGAAAAATAACAATTAATGGTAATAAATCCGGGTTATCAATTATGTTATCAAATACCTTACTCTTATCACATCTTATTAAAAATATTAAAAATTAACCGCTACACGAATTTACGGAACCGAAAATACGTAACGTTGTATACTTTTAACCTTTTAATGCCAAGAGACATTTTAAAGTACGTTAACAAAAAAAATATAGTATACATTCAAAATACATTTCTAGTTGATATAAAATCAAAAATGATAACTTATTAATTCAATTTCTTTAAGTCGCATCTTCATACTAACCATATCGCTATTAGTAATTAATAGTGGTATGGTAATTGGTACTATCAATGTTTGTGTCTTATCCCCTCCCCTATGTCCAGTAGTAGGAAACCCATCTTACCCTCCATTTTTAATTTAACAATTAGAATCATTGTTTTTCTGAGAAACAAATAACGTAAATGCGTTACATGCGGTAACACATCTAGTGACAAAACTAATCTATCAATTTTACTTGTATATTAACAATGAAATTCCACAAAGTTACCACCGAATCCATCGAAAATATGACACTCTTTATTATTCAAGTGACAAGAGAACTTTGTAAAATTTACAATAATTTTTAAAAAGTTGAGTTTATCAAAATATCTACCCGATAACAACATTTTAATAACCTATCAGCTCCGGCCAAAATCAGCTAAAACCAACCCCTATTCCCGGCCCATTTTTGAAGAAATATCGTTTTTATTAAGCGTTTACTTAAAGTGTTATAACTATAGAAATACTGGATAAAATCAATTGAAACTTTTTGGAATTTCTTAAAATATTTTAATATTTAATTTCTGTATGGCAAAATTTCCAACATTCCTCTTTGTGAATAGCCACACGACAATGTTTACACATGTACCGAGGCTCACTCCTTTTCTTGTGCTTTGCAAACACCTTGCATGTTCTACAGGGTTTATTTTTTTTCTGTTGACTGTATCGGTATCTGTGCTTAGACATACCCCCCGACAACCTGTTTTGTAGATCTTGAAAAATTTTAGCTCGGGTGGACTCTTTTTAACCGTAATATCGTCTCCAGAAGGGGGAATATAAAAAAACTAACATTCGATTGAGATTTTAGGTCGATAAAATCAAAACCTATTTTGACAATAACACAAATTAGATGACTGTTTTGGAAAGTTTTAAGTCTTGACTATAATTAAAACCAGAATTCCGTTTTAATAAGTATCGCTTGATGACTCAAATACGACTTGATAAACTGGTGCCTCACGTGAAAACACGGTTCCGGGACTCAAGCGATGGTTGTTGTATCATGTGAAAACACGGCTCGAGGATTCAATGTGTTAATGTATTTATATAAATCACGATCTTTAAAATTATTATACAACAAAATCTATCATTGCCGCTTAAGCACAATCGTTCAAAATATTTATCAGGCAAACTGATAAATCTTTTTAGAATGGAGATTGCACCAAACAAGGTAATTTCTTCACAGCAAGCTGGAGAGATATACCAAATTTTAAGAGCTGCAATATAATTCAGTAGGATTATAAACCAGAATTCCAAACTGGCAGCATCGTTCACAGCGATACCACAATCAATTGGACGACAACGAACTTTAAACAAACATATATCTCATTAAAAATATTGACGCTTTTATTTTATATTCAATATGTTCAAAGTTTCGCTAAAAACGTTATTGTGGAATTCTATTGCTGTTTTACTCATAATCTAAGTGTACTTTTATAATGGACGAAATCAGATATGAAAGCATTTAAACTTACATTCTATTTGAGTATGTACAAAATCACTTTTAAGGTGTTAACTGTCAATTCTTGGTGGAAAGACATTATATTTTAAAAAATAAGACACAATTCATTTGTACTACTTCCACATATTTATAATGATCAGCATTATTAACTGAAGCTGAGCATTATCATCAGTTGATAATGCTCGTGATGAGCGAAACCGGTCCTGATCATTATAAATATGTGGAAGTAGTAAAAATGAATTGTGTTTTATTTTTCAAAATATGTACAAAATATTGCAGACAGTGAGGACCGGTTTCGCTCATCACGAGCATTATTAACTGAAGCTGAGCATTATCATCAGTTGATAATGCTCGTGATGAGCGAAACCGGTCCCGATCATTATAAATATGTGGAAGTAGTACAAATGAATTGTGTTTTATTTTTCAAAATATGTACAAAATATTGTAGACAGTGAGAAAAGTACATGAAATATATTTTCAAATGCGATTTATTGCCTAATAATGCAAATGATTTACCTATCTACTATTAATTTCAACATGTTTCAGTTTACAAGTCTAGGAGACGCTATAGCTACCTATTTCAAGATTGCTGAGACCAATGAATTTACGCAATCGTACACTAGCAGATCTTAGGGCATATTTATGTAAGGTCTGTTTATAAATCTTAGATAAAAAAGTGAGAACATGTCTCCATTTGAAAAACAGTCTAAATACGCAGATATCTATCTTTAAATATAATGTAAGTAAAAGAAGCTGGTGACGTATATTGTATAAAATATTCCAATCTCCATAATGGTTGAAATATAAAAATGTACTCCAAAACAAAGCGTTATTTCTCATACAATAATATGTCGACCTGCACCCAAGGGGTTAGCGTACTTCCGCTGGTTAAAATGATTCCACGGATAAAACAAGGCACTAACTCACGGCTGGGCGCACCTATGTTACATTCACATGCGAAATTACAATTAATCTTACGCTTAGAATTTTAATATAAAACTCGTTAGAGGCACCGTTTTCACTCATAAAACTTAACGGTTATGTACGTACGTCTCTTGCTACTGTTGTCTCCTATTAGTTTTATTGTTATCCATTACAATGTCAGTGCTAAAGCTGTAAATGGATAAAGCTATCTTGTGATATTACACTAGGTAAGAACCTGTCATATGATGAAATGTCCTGTGTAATATACATAATAAAAATATGTTATAACGATGATCAATTAACTATTAAATATCATAATCCTCCTTGTCAATGTAACCATAACTTATTTAAATTGTATCTCAACGAACGTCGCCCAAGTGCATTGACTTTGCAATCAAACTTGCTATAGACTTATGGGTATATAAATTAAATAATGTATTGTATCTTAGCCCAATCAATTACTTTATTTTTATAAAAAAGATACATACAACAGAGGGTTTGCCATTTAAAAAGCAGTAGCGATAATACATTAGAAAATATTTCATACACAGGACTTAATTTTAAGATTAGGTAAATTCCTAACATTAAAACAAATAAATAGCCAAGGCGCCAAATATTAGGAAATTTTTATTTGCGTGTGACAAACCCCTTGAGAATTTTTAATGTCACTCGATATCAATTCTAAGAGAAAAAATACCAACACTTAAGATCTCAAATTGAAAGAGTCTATATGTATTTAATTTTCAAAAATTAAATACAATTTGTCTTGTACTACTTCTACATTTTTATAACGATCAGAACCAGTTTCGCTCATCACGGTCATTAACAAGTGATGCTAGTTAATTTTACATAAACATGGTTTTATTAAAAAGTTTAATGATAACTGGTTGTAAATCGGCCGTTTTACCTCTCTTCTAGAGAAGTTAAAAATACATACCCATTAAAGAGAACTAGTAATTAGATAATCCCTCATGTACTAGGCCCAGTATTTGGTATTAGATAGACATGGGGTGGTTTGAAGTTGTTAATAAATTGTGCTTAAATTTTAAAATATAATGCCTTTACACCAAAGAATTGACAGTTAACACCTTAAGGCGGCCAGCTCACTAGGCAGCCAACGTGATCTTCCAATTTGTATTAAAATGTATTCAAACGAACGCACTAGGCAGCCAAATATCGTCGGTTGCAGAAGCCAGTCGAAACACGCCGATAAAGTAGGCATTCATGGCTGGGCGCAGCCAATACGACGCTGTAAAATGTATGTGGCTACCTCGGTATGCACTAGGGCATCCAATCCCGTACCCCTTTTCTGATCACAGGATTTCGGGATTGACTTTTTTCATTCACGGGGTTGAACAAAAGCCAGATTTTCACGTTGGAAATTGTCAAAAAAAAAATTTAAGGCTGCGTAAGGAACTCAATTTTCAAAAAAAAAATTGGGCTATGTTCAGGTCATAAGTCAACTTCTTGCGTATCACGATATCCCGGTATTGTTATTGATTCAAGCCTGGGATTACGGGATTGACTTATTACAGCCTAAAAGTATTGAACTTATCGGAACTTGAACCCAGAACCCAGACCGCTAGGTTGAAGCTTTTACCACTAGACCACAGAGCTCGGCGAATATTTGAAATAAACAACATAACGCAATGAAAAGATTTGAATATTTGACAACAAAATTATTTCCTAAGAATATTACATAACTGAGATGAGAAAATTTTTATTTCTCGACTTATAAAGCGAAACGAGCCCCCTTTTGCTTAGCAAGGCATTATAACAATGTCAGTAGTAAAGCTTTAAGTGAACGAAACTATTATATTTATGTAATATTATTTAAAACTGGCTTCACATTATAATTTGTTAATGAAATTCCTGTATTTTAAGGAATGCTATGTATGTAGACAATGAAACTCGAGGTCTGAGCAGATAAAGGAGTGGTTTTGTATCATAAATTAACTTGAACAATGACCCACTAGGTTTCTTATTATTTTCACTAAATTTTGACCGTAAGTAGCCTAATTTTTTTATTTTTAATCTCATCGAGCTCCATGTAACTACGCTATCATAGATAACGTGCTCAACCCAAAATAAATTTATTTAAATATCACTTGAGATAACGTATTGCCTTGTAATGTTGAAAAAAAGTATTTTTCAAATTTAGATGAATTACTTTTTTATCACAAAATTTTTGAGATATTACAAAATATTGGTTGAATAATTAACAAATTAAGTACACAGCTTTGAACATAAATTTAATGCTTTTAACGTTTTTGAACTTAGAATTTTTAAAATATAGCATGATAATAATTTATCCTGAACCACGCTGATTATAATCACTTAGTGTATAAAATCACTAAAATAAACTGCTTTCAGTACATTTATTTTATGCTTTTTCACCAATTTCGCAATGATTTGCATTTTATTTTAGTGTGTACCTACACCTATCCACAAGTATATACATGCACACACACAGCAACCGCATTTGCATTTGTGTTTGAAAAGGATTTTGGTTGAAAATTTTCAAAAAAAAGTAAAATAAGCAGCGGTATAGTAAATACAGTGGCGTGGTAGTTAAATTAATTATTTTTTATTATATTCCAACATCGTCAAATAAAAAAATATTTTTTTTACTTATTTTATTTTTTCACGTAAAATATGTATACCCTGGTACAATGAGCAAAAAAATAAATATTATGTGAGTTGTACCTTGTGCCATACATTATCTTTTGCTGATCGTCAAATTACCTACATTTTCAAAATTCGCAGTCATGGGTGTTTTTTAAGTCTTATTGAACTCATGTTTCACAACCGTAATCTGATGTGTTACCATTTGAAGTACGTAAGTTGTGAAGAGATCTATGGCGTTTCAGACTATTCACCACTGACAACACAAGGTGAACAGTTTTATGTTCCATGGATATTCTCACAAATGTATTAGATCGTTTAGCAAATTTGAGGGAAATAATTTTTCTGTTTTAAAACTAGATGTTTCAAATGAAAATATTTTGGATTTTTTTATGGACTAGCTTTCTTTATTCACTTTTAAAACGACGATACTTAGTAAATGGTAATGGCGGTGTTGGAATTTTGATTGTATTAATAAAAAAAGGCATTGGCAAACTTCAATCGAGTCAGTGGCGATCTTTTCCTCAAGTGAAAAATGGTTCGACACTACTATCTAGGCTATCATCATGCCTTTACAAGGAAAGAAATCTCTTATTACACAAGATAATAAATTACAACTTGAAATACTTAAGTTTTTGCAAATGAAATAAGGTAAAAATAAAAAAGTATTTAATCACTTTTAACTTGTTAACTGTCAATTCTCGGTGGAAATGCATTATATGTTAAAAATAAAACACAATTTGTTTTGTTCTTCTTCAGTCCTGATCATTATAAACATGTGGAGGTAGTACAAAACAAATAGTGTTTTCATGTATTTTGTCACTAACGACCCGGGTTTCGCCTTTCGGCATCTTCAGGCATTTGAGCGCACGAATGGACTCGAACTGACAGACAGTAAACAGTGTCTAACGTTTATATAGAAGATACAAATACGACAAATATTATTTACGAGGTAAGATATTATACGTCTGAGAGCCACACTGATACCTGAGTTAAAATTTCGAGAATTGCTTTAATCCTTATTTTGTAAACACCACATTTATAGAGTGGTGAATTGTCGCTTTCCAACTTCTTATGGAATTACCAGTGATTTTACAATTATAATAGTATTGTGGGTTTCGACGGGATGCAATTCGACGAAAGGGTAAATATATACAATCATTCCACGTTTAGTGACATCTGTTAGGTGTTTCAACGTATAGGATATAATAACGGAGAATTAGGAAGGTTCAGCTGCTCATTCAGAATTGGCAAGGAATTTAACTGGGCTTAACAGTTTAACCCCATCATCCGCAAATTTTAACTCAGGTATCAGTGTGGCTCTCAGACGTATAATATCTTACCTCGTAAATAATATTTGTCGTATTTGTATCTTCTATATAAACGTTAGACACTGTTTACTGTCTGTCAGTTCGAGTCCATTCGTGCGCTCGAATGCCTGAAGATGCCGAAAGGCGAAACCCGGGTCATTAGTGACAAAATACATGGAAGTGTACAAAATCTCAATAATCCAAATTTGATTTTGAAATTCCATCAAGCACCCTCAGTCGATGTCTTAAATTATAAATAGTGTTTTATTTTTGAAATAAAAAAAAAACAAGTATTTAGTTCTACAAGAATGTCTATTCATTAAAAATCGACAGTTATTTCAGCTTTAGTTAAGACAACGGCAGTTATCCTGTAATTGTTATTATTTTGGCATTTTTACTTTATTTTTTCATTTTACGTTTTATCTTGAATAAGTGAATTTATATATATATGTGTAATGATTTATTAAATCTTTTTTTACCACTGTGGTCATACAAATTATTAAATTTATTACAAAATACTTTCAATTTATAAATTATCTTGAAACGCCGCTGAGTAAATTATGTGCACATAAGTATGTAAAACCCTTTTTAGGAGATTTATGGAAATATAAGGCCAGCGACCCTTGTCAATCTGAAGGGCAAGCAAGCCAACGAAAAATAATCATCCAAAAACCACATCCTTTGGAAATTGAATATGATTATGTGAAATTTTATTTTTCCTTTCGAAAAAGAGAAAGTCGCCTAAGCCAATTTTTTGTCTCTTAAAAAGAGGTGACTCAAATCGTTGATTGAGGTTTCTTTTATTGAGTTTAAAAAATGAAAGGTTTTTAATGTCGCTTTTTATTTAATGATTTCCTGTCGTTCACTACGCTTTTTTTAATTATTTTTAAATTTTATTAATTACATATTAAGTACACCAATTACCACTAAAGAACAGTTTGTAACTTAAATTCTTAATTTTATTAAATTCAATTTAGTTCACCTAAGATGGTAACAACGCCTGCTTTACGGTAGCGAATCATGGAACCTGGCGTAGACTTACAACAACTGTATACTGAGCTGCGAGAATAGATACTTGCGTCGAATATTAGGGATGAGGTGGTTTAACTTCGTCAGGAACTCGGAGATTAAAGACCATACCATGCAGCGCAGATTTACGTCAGCGGTCATGGAGAGATGTTGGAACCAACTAAGTCACATGCTGTGGCTGCTTTCTGAGAGCCTCAATGTGGCCTGCTTCTACTTCTGGCTAGTGGGATTCCGGCGTCTTGGAAGACCGACAGGTACTATCTTCAGGATCTAATCTGTTGAGCTGAGGGATTCTGGCATATCATAGGAGGATGCAAATAAATCAGCGGGGAACATGGAATCATACAGGCCCCACGTGGTGAGCATAAGCTCTACATAGGGAGGGAATATGTTCAAAGAATAAAGAGAAAAGGTAAAAAAGCCAGCAAGGCCGATCAGTCTTACCATCGGTCTTATGCAAATTCAGTCTTCATATCTCCGGACCTCTCTTTGTGTCAACAGTATCTACCATAACTAACAATTTGCAATAAAAGGAATGTCGGTTCCGTGGTGCAATGCTGCGCGCCATTGGCTTCGGTTACAGATTTCTCGGGAATGAACAGTTTCATAAATCGATCTATGGATTTTTGTTCGTAGGCATGTATGTATGTGATATCTATAAGTCTCTCCCAACCATCCTTTTGTGAAACGGACGTAACGAGAGCGGTTAGCTAACCACTAGTCCTACCCTACCCCCACACTTATATCCCTACTCCCTACTCTCTTCGAAATGAGACGTTGAGTAACTGAGTAACTAACAGCTCTTTCAATTAGGAGTCCATATGCTCTAGATTAAGAGTGAACATGGTACAAAAGTAATAAGTTTAAAAATATGATAACGCTATAAAGATTCTAGTATGAGACCTCCTAATTTTAGTAAATAATAGTGTGAAAAATTTAATATATCTATTTATTTATAAGGTTGAAATAGATAACACTAATACTATGCTGGGGATAGATAAAATCCGATTTATTTACTGACTGCAAATTCTCATGACAAATAGCTTTATTAGTGTACAAAGCTTCTTAGTAACGTAAGTAGATTAATTATTATTGTGTGGGTGTACTGCAATTTGCTATCTTCCCTAAGTAATCGTATTTCCAGTTCAGCGAATAGAGAAATCTTAGGCATTATGTACTTACTTCCTTCGTAGATGGACGCATCCAAATCCAATTTAGCATTTACCACATAACTTCAAGTCATCATAGGCTACCGTGAATATTACGCGATGTAAAACTTTCCAATACAAACGCTACAACGCTTTTATTAGAGAAAATAATGTTACCAAACACTAAGGTGATTTCACTTAAAAAGTATTTTAAGGTGGATACAGAGTTAAATATATTTTATAATAAAGTTTCGACAACTATTTTCTGGTTATTAATTTTCAACTAACAATAAAAGTAATTTGAGGATAAATAATTCAAATTTGAATCTTCAAAATTGTACAAATTTCCATACAATTTTTCACTAACAACCGGGGTTTCGTCTTTTGAAATCTTATAGCATTCGAGCACACGGATGAACTCAAACTAGAATATCGAATAGTACTAATTTATAATGGCATACTTCTAAAAAAACACAATTGGTAAGTTAAATATTTTAATTTTAAATAAAAATTACGATGTTGGAAAATGTCTGTCAATTCGAGTCCATTCGTGCACTCGAATGCCTGAAAATGCCGAAAGGCGAATCCCGGGTCGTTAGTGACAAAATTCATGGAAGTGTACAAAATCTCAATAATTCAAATTTAAGTGAGATGACATAATATTGTATATCTCTTCTAAAATAAGTTTAAGCATAGTTCTGACGATGGCGAGTAGCCAAAATTTAGAAATGAATACTTTGTTATTTGTATCTTAGTATGCTATGAAAAGTGATAAAAAATAATCGGACCATTTTAATTTAAGTGTAAGCCATAAACTCTCAAACCTAACTTGAATATGAACGTCAGGGTGATTTTTCATGGATCTCTGAGAAATAGCATGGAGAATAGCATGTTTCTGTGATCAATAAGTGGTTGTGACCATGGTGTTAGAAGTATAAGTGAGCTGAATAGAAAATGACATTGGCCATTTTTGCATTCGTTGACGTCATTGTGTGCTTATTGAGTAACAATCCATTATGATTACCATAGTGTAAAAATCTACATCGTCAAAGTGACGTCATATATTTTACGACACAACGATCGAGCTCACCTATTATAACATATACTTGGTACACCATAGGCTGCGACTATTTTGCGAAGTTTTCGCGAATATTACAGTTAGTATCCAAAACGGATATCCCATATACAGAATAGATAACAATAGAACAAGTGAGACGTAGAAAACTAAATTTGACTAACAACTGTCGTAGACTTAAATGATATTTCTATATATAGCTGTCTTAGTACAAGGGTACATTATTTGGCAAAATGTCAGTTTTGATTTATGAATTACAAAAGACGGAAAATCAGTTAAAGTTTCTGAGCAAGTCCAAATGATTTTTTTAGGAATTTATTTCACTATAAAACTTATAAATTTTATTACGCTACCATGAAATATCAGAAGAATATAATTGTTTTAGTACAATTCTACACTGTATAACATAAATTTATTTAATTTAAATATTTGAGGAAATTTAAGGCAGTTCTATATAATGTAAGATTAAATGTTTTTTTTTTTGAAATATACTTTCATAATAATAATATATCTTCTCTTATTGGTATTCAAAAACTTCGGCAGCCATTTTCTCTAAAACCGGTTTTTGTCAAATAGTGCACCTTTCACTGAGGATATACTAACAATTCTTAACGGAAATATATCTTATGCTGATGGTTATTTCGTTGTTAATTGAATAAAGTGAGAAAAATCAATCTTCATTAAAATGGCGACCATATAAATATATTAACTGTGGTTAAGGAAAGAAAATCTTTGTCCGTTCTCTAGATCCATAGATTTAATATTATTATATTAATAAAGGCCGGTGAAAACAGCTGAACCTTCAGTTTACAGAACGTAGATGGCTTAAGAGAACCTGCCTCCGTCAAATGGGAAATGGCTTCTGTGCTTCTGGAAAAAGGTTAAGTTTATGTATTCTTAAATATGTAAAAAAGGATGTAAAAAAGCGAGCACATCTGTTCTTTATTGGTAGCCAGAATATTCTTCGTCATGAAAAAATAATAATAAAAATTGTCAAACCCTCTTCAAGCGTAACTTTAAAAACTATGACAATAAAAACAGAGCCGGCCCCTCCTTTCTACATTGAACGAAAATAACTTTTACTCACTTTGCTAGCTGCGAGAAGGTTTTTAATCAAATTCGCGTTTTTTCATACTAAAGTATTATATAAAAAAGGTATTATTTTTGTAATATTCGGGTTTCAAAAGAATATCTACTAAACATCTTTCTCATATGTACTTAGAAACGTGATTTTTTTTACCTAATTACTACAACTATTCACATTCATATACATATCGATACCTCAGTTCCAAAGTGTAACACTTCAAAAAGAATAGTTCTAAAATAATAAATAAATAAGGTTTTGGACAGACTTAATCTTCTACTGTTCGCCCAATTTATGTAGATTTAAGTAAAGTTTTAGGTTTATATAAAAATGGTAACTGGTAGATATCGGTATTCTTAGCATTTTCTGATACGTTTACGCAAAACTGCAAATTTTGGACATGTTAGACTTTGGAACTGTAGCACCGATATTATTATAAAGAAAAAAAAGTTTTTTTGATCGCTATAATAAATAACTTTAATTCTGTACGTCGGAAAAATCATTAGAAATGTATGTCTTTAAATATATCACTTAATCTTTTTGTTCGTTAAACAAAATACACAACACTATTATAAGCAATATCTTATACATGTATAGTCCAAACCGGACTATAGGCGTAGATGTGGAAGTTTTATTATTAACACATACACATGTAGTTATGAAATTTTCTCATGACCTAAGTGTCCGCGGTGTATATAAACAATACACACAGTTCGGACGTGACGCAAAGCTGAATTAAACAACATTCAGTCCGTCGGTATGAAAACTAAAGAACAGCTACTTTCGACATTCAGTATCATTTCAATATCGTCATATATGATGGGCGTTCTCTTTAGTATATAAATAAAGTATAATTCTGTATACATAATATTTATTTTTATCTATTACATGATTAGTATCCACATCAAAATTTAAAGTAAATTAAATAAGTAATAACTTGGTTTCCAATAGGATACTAAATTGATCGTTTTAGTTTTTAAATTAAAAACTCAAACAACACTTTTTATACCGAAGGTATTGATAGTGAAAAAGTTATTAAGCGTTTGATTACTATTTACTGACAGCTATATTGAATAGTTACTGACCATTTATTGAGTTAGTTACGTCACAGTCACAGTGGTATAAAGTCGTGTGATTGGTTTTATTTTTTGTTCTTCTTCCTTGTTCTTTTCTTTTAGAAATTTTATGATATCCAGTCTATCCTTTAATGACAATCGCTTTATACGTTTACGTTGTTCCGGTGTCGCAATTGCATACAGTTCGTCTTCGAAGCTATCTTGAAATGCTGTGCAACGTTTTTTTATAAATATTTCCAATAACTTCAGCACTGTTTTGTTTTTCAAAATTCTTCGCCTCGCATTAAAAAAAGTCCCAAAAATGCACAGGAAAAGAATTTTATTTTGCACATTAATTATTAAGCACTTTTTTACTTTCTATTTCACCAATCAATTTTGTCCAAAATGCACAGGAAAAGAATTTTATTTTGCACATTAATTATTAAGCAAATGTCTCCAATTTTTGTCCAATCATTTTGCAAATGTCTCCTTTCAAATTAAAAAATAAATACATTTGATTATGCCAAACGACAAAAAGAAGCAATCTAATGGATTTTGACCTGTGCTATCAGTACAGTTAATATATTATTTTAAAAAATATAACATAGAATATCTGTAGAAATATTATTATTTATTTATCACGTTTAAGGCGTTAATTGTCAATTCTTGGTGAAAATGCATTATATCTATTAAAATTAAAACTTAATTTGCTTTGCACTACTTCCACATTTTTATAATGACCAGTTTCGTTCATCGCGGGTATCATCAACTGATGATATTCAGTTTTATACAAACATGTTTTAATTAAAAATACATCACAAAAGTTCATGCCTACGAACAGAAATCCATAAATCGATTATAATATCAATTTATGAAATTATCCCACACATCAGGTCCTAAACACGGGGGGTAGCGAAAGCGATTAGCTAACCATTAGTCCTGTCCTAGCCCTATCCTTTTATTCACTCACTTCGAGAAATAGTGGTTTAGCAACTGAGTAACAAGCAGTTAATTTAGAAAAATTCTGATTTTTATGGCATGTCCGCTCCTCATCGGGAGTGAACATGGTAAAAAAGAGTTTAATGATATTTGATTTCATATCTGCTGTTCGGCCTCTCGTTCAGAAAGGTTAAGAATAGATGGACTGGCATTGATCCACTCCATATTAGTTTAAGGGCATGGGGTAGTTATAACATAATAAAAACATGACAGATGTCTTACCGTAGCATACAAATTGATTGATCGCTAGGAAACTGAATCCCTGCATCCCGGTCGATTAGTAAATCCTGGGATTTCGGGATCACTGTAAATGTTAAAAAATATTTCATATTTCAAATTAAATACTTCCTCATAAACTAAACCGTGTACCTCGGTTTTTTAATAGACAAACTTTTATTAATGTAATATGTTTTACCGATTTTTTTGCATTATTTTGAAAAAAATCAATTTCAACATTACCTATACATACCGCAGTTTGAAATAAGATTTTTTTATTTGGAAAAGTGTAGAATAAAAATAAAGAATCAAATCAGCAACGATGTATCTCATGTAGTTAATTAATACTCGTGTATTTTTATTCAAATATCATATGGGTAATTAAGTTCTAGGTATTTATGATAAGAATTGTTTGTAATTTTTATTTTTTCTGATGTCAATGTATCTTCTTTAATAATAAATTACTGTTATTAATTTTGAAGTGTTATTATAATAAGCGTTCTAATTATTGTTTGCTCACTGACTATTAATGAGGGGCTTTCGTATAAATATGAGAGTATGTTTTAATTGCTTTTTAGTCTTGTTGTATATCAGTATTTTAGAGTAAAAAATACATTTATTTTGGTAAAATCTTGCCTGTTTCTGCTCTGCTGTACATAGATTTGATTCTCAAAATAGATATTTTTAATATCTTGATTTTTAAAAAGATTGAAATAACTATAGATAAAGGTAAACCAATATCTATAGGTCTTCAAATTTAAATTATTCAAAACGTTGTGATTTCCTATACCAGGGATGGTGAACCCTTTTACGTGCGCGTGCCGAAAATCTCAAAATAATATGTATCGACTGTCTAACGTACCGAGCAGTTTTTTATAAATGTATTTATTTATTTAAATACTTATAATTAGCAATTATACCGTAATTAGTTTTTTAGTTAAAAACATGCGAAGACAGTGTCATCTTTTAACAGCATGTCCCAATAAGATATAATGGGTTCATTCACCCCTCCAAGTAATTTTTAATAGACATTTTTTTTAAAAAGAGTTTTGTGAGTTCCATGCACCCTCAGATGTCTTAGAAATTTTTTTAAAAAGAGTTTTGTGAATTTATCAACAAGATTTTCGAGATACACAAACTTGTCTACGTTGATAGTTTTTACAGCGAACGTCGTCAGCTAAGCTTGATAGCAAAAAATAAACAGAACCTCAAATTATTACAAATGTCAATAACAGTGTTGCCAGCATAATAATTTAATTGTGTACGAACAAATTAAGCATAAAAATAAAGTCCAGATATCTTACCCATAAGTTATATATTTCCCCGTCGGCGTCCGTGGCGCAGTTGGTAGCGTCGTTGGCTACGGTTACGGATGTCTTGAGTTCAAATCTCGGTGTGGACGGTTTTCATAAATTGAATTTGTAATCGATTTATGGATTTTTCTTCGATAAGAGGGAGGTTGAGCAACTGATTAACAAACAGTTCTCATAGAAAAATTCGGTTGAGATACCTCCATTAAGAGACCGTACTCTGCACATTGGGAGCGGACATGGAAAAAAAATCTGGCATGTGTGCCCTAGGTTTACCACCCCTGTTCTAATCAGTTTTTAAAAAAATATGATATACAAAAATAATTCAAAAACAGTACATGATATGTTTACATTCTGAATCAATTCTGTTTTAGTTGCTTAAATATAGTAATATTATGATGCCAAATAAAATGCTTAAACTGTCATGATGCGAAACAATTGCGCGTTATAATGTAGATAAACAAGTTTTATGTATTCTTGTTAATTGGCATACTCTATCTCAAAGGTCAAAATGTAATGAGATAATTTTATAGATAGTGGGTTCTTCCAACATTGTCAACAGCTGTATTACAAGAATCCCACATTCTTACCCAAGGGAGAACACGGGACGGTTGACAAATCGTTTTTAAAAGTTACGAATAGTTTTAAGTGGCAAATAAGTATGAAGATTCTGTGTTTTTTAGTGATAGGTGTTTTCTTTTTTATTGATGTTTCCGATGCAGATTCTAAGGAAAAAAATGGAACAATGAACACTGTTGATTACTTGATCAGCACTGGAATGGCGTTAAGGCGTAGAGAAATACGACACGAATTAATCAAACGAAATACAAACTCGGTAAATCTTAATAACATGTTTGACATTAATGACTCCGATACTAACCGTCTTAAGAGAGACACTAAAAGTGAAAGAAACCTGAGAAAGAAACAACGCAAGGAGAAGAAGAAAACTGCAAAGGCAGAACGAACAGCCCGTAGACAACAAAATGCGAAAAAAAGACAGCTTTGTAAAGGAAGCAATCCACCAGCGAACTGCCCTTCTACGACTACAGTGTCTCCTGAAAAAGCTGCTGCGCTGGATGATGATTATGAAGACATTAATGAAGAAGAATAATCAAAAAATCTCAAAGGAAGAAATCAGAAAAATAATGATGTGTTGTTGATTTTAGATATTCTTATACCACGAAAATACTGCAATGTAGAAGTTTATTGAGTTAACAGTAAAAACATTATAGATTTATTATAGGAGACGTGAAATATATTTTTTTAATTAATTTTTAAAAAATATTCTGCATACTAAATAATTCTACAGTAGTATTGTAAAATGAGATCGAGAAAAATATTCAACCCTATAATTTAACATTTATCTTGTTAACAAATCGTACATTTTAGATAATCAAAAAATTATTTTTGTAAATGAGAAAAAATGTCGGTTTGGTTAATTTTAACAAAGTATTAAATGCTAATGAACCTGTTTTGCTACAACAGTTGAAATAATACTGAATGCGAAATAAATTGAATTTGTACATCTAAAAAATTACATAAATTTATTACTATCATTGTCATGAAATAAAATAAATGAAATAAGTATCAATTTCAAACTAATTAAAAAAAACAGATATGTTATCCGTATTTCTATAATACTATAGTCCCACTTGGATAGCCCCAAAAAATTAAAAAATTATATTTTTATTACCATTGGTAAAAATGCACTCTATGTTCATGTATTACAAATTTAACGAAAATGAAACTCTGGACCCACCATCATTCCACGTTACGTTACAAATTTATCAAAGAATTCATACTAAATGACTAAATTAATTCATAATACAGTAATATATATAGATATTTGAGTATTTATCCATATCATTATCATCAAAATCAAAATAAAATTTCTTTCATAATTTAATATATAATAATTTTTTTGAAATAAAACGCAATTTTTTCACCACCACTTTCACATTTTTATAATGATCAGAACCGGTTTCGATCTCTACGAGAATTATCAACTGATCAGTCTACCGATGTGCGATACCGATCCTGATCATTATAAAAATGTGAAAGTAGTACAAAATAAATTGCGTTTTATTTTAAAAATATAATTCCAATACATAGGTAAATATAATTTTACCAATAACTAACATTTAACAATTTTATAAGTGTCTAATTTAATTAATGAATTATCCCGAAATACAAAAGTTTTCCTCTAAAACACCATCATAAGACCAGTTGCGTCCGAGTCCAGAACGGTCATCTCTAAGGACCAAAAGCTACAAGTAATTTATCGAAAGATTTTCTTTAGTGTCTGCGACAATCTCATTTGACATCGTTGGCACAAACATGATCTCAAAAATCTCTGCGGTGAACCAGACGTTGTCAATGATGTTTATACACAACGTTAACGCTGGGCCGGTCATATTATATCGCGCATGAACGAGTGGAAACCCACGAAACGCACATTTTATAATTCTAAGGGAAGTCGGAGGTGTTGGTAGACCACATCTTCGCTGGATACACGGGGTGTCACAGGAACTACGAGAACTGGGGCTCAGCGATTGGCGTAGGAAGGCGTAGGATCGGGCCGAGAAGAGGAGGGTAACTGAGGAGGCCAAGGTTCACCCTGGGTTGTAGCACCAGTTGTAATTGTAAATTAATGATTTAATTGAAATACTTTTCTCTGCATACTTAATTAGATGAAACCGTGAACTGTGGCAGTAGGTAATTATTCTATTCAATATGCGCAAACTACGATCCTTTGATCCTTTATATATTATCTCTATTGTACGTATAATTATGTTTATAAAAATAAATATTTCTAATAAACATCAATTTAAATATACATATGTAAAAATATACAACACTTTATCGTCTAAATTTTATTTTACGTTAGGGAATTATATAATGGTTTATCGACATTATAAAATAAAATATTCAAACTACTGTTCAAAGAATGTTAGACGAAATATTTCAAATTTGACAGATTTATGGGACGGTGAAACCAAAAACAATATTCAAGTTCATTTTAAATTTATATCACATTTATTTAAATTTATATTTGGGTAAAATACACTCATTCTAAATTTAAAATGTTTTTAGGTTGCAAGTCAAGATTTTTGCAAATTATATAGAGATATGTTTTTTACAATTTACTATTTGTAAGAAGTCTGTCAAAAATTGTTTTTTGTTTTATTAAAGCAATAGTATAGCAAACGAAAATGACAAAAAGAACTTATTTAGATGAAAAATAAATGATAAAACAACAATAGAAAAAATAATAATTCGAAAACTGAAAATTAATAAGAAATAAATATTAAAATAATTAATAAATATTCAATCATTTACTGTTGATAAAATGCAACATCAGGACCTCTTTTCGACTTTCAAATCAGGCCGATATTTTATTTTAATAGTTTTTCTTTTCTTGCGCTTATTTTTTGCAGTCTGGGATGAACCTTGAGCCACTTCAATCATTTCCCTCCACACCACTCAGTCTTGCTAAGCCTTAAATATTATTCCGGTCAGGTCCGCTCTGCAATGGTCAACGTCGTTGGCTACGGTTACGAAACACAGGCTCGAATCCAAATCCGGACAGTTACATAAATTGATTTTTCATTGTATTAATGGATTTCTGTTCGAAAGGTGTGGATGTTTGTGATGTATAAGATTCTCTCCCACCTATCCGATCCTAAAAACGGGCGTAGCGAGAACGATTAGCTATCTTTCTTCGAAAAATAGACTTGAAGAACAGAGTAACAAGCAATTTTTGTAACATCTCTTGACTTACTTCCATTAAAAGGACATATGATCCACGTTTGGAAAGGACATGGTTTATAAAAATAACAAAACGATACAATTTTTATTTACCAATAGAGTTAAATGAGTCCTATTTCACTTTTAAGTTCTTTATTTAATTGCGGTAAAAAAAATAATTACTTTTTCAAAACATCATTAAGTAAAATATAAACCAAAAAATAACCCTTACTTGTTGCACTACCACGCTTGCATTTTCAAAAAAATGCTTATTTTCCAATATAATAAACACTTTCTAACAATATAATAAAAATCTATATATTAATATCCCATTTAAAATAACGTTTGAAAATACAATATTTTTAATTTAGTCAAATTAAAATCCATAAATAATATCCCTTAATAGATCTAAATTATATAAAACCACCCATAAAAAAATATTTCATAACTATGTAGAAAATTGCCTAATATAATAATTGTATTCATTATTTATTTATATATCAATATACGTTTAATTTTAAGAAGCTTGGAATAGGTATAATAAAATAATTATTCCAAGATGTATTCCTCAATACTCCTACATAGAATTGGGTAAATGCTCAAGCGCTAAGTAAGTTTTGTAAAAGAAATTTCCTCTCCTGAATTCCTATTTCCAAATGTACCTATCTTTTTCCTTTTCCGGAAACTGGGAAAAGTTTTTCCAATACACTGATTTGTACATACTCCAAATAACAAGGTCCTTAGCTATAAAAAGGGATGAAGTACTTCTCAGGTTATTTTATTTTCCAACAGGTAATGATCAGATAAGGTGCGAAGCTTCGCAGGTCTTAGAAAACTTTTCTACCATACCCTCCCGTAAAGAGTTGAAGTTGGTTGGTAATATTATAGGTAGCAGTATTAGATATTGCAATCGTTACATTAAATATATTGCAATGCCAACTTCTTTTTTATAATTTTAATTTAGATAGTCTACCGAAGAAATATGTTTATAAAATTACACCTTTTAGAGAATGTACGTATTGGAGTATATTATAGATGTGTATTTATATCTTCCTCGTTCAGGTAAAATAAAACCGTCGAAAGTCGACTACATTATATCGATGGCATAGTGCAAAGGTATTGTATATGCAATTGTTGTCGCAATTAAGTTGACACACACAAAACGTTCATCTGCATCATATATTTATGCTTTAAAAATATTGTACGTTCATATAGGTATTTGAGGAGATATTGTATCAATCAAATGCATAATACCATTTCGCCTTCACTTTTTTTCCATCTCCATCTTCAAAATCGATTTTCTCAAAACAAACAAAACTGGACATACAATATATTTGCACTAAAATAGTTAAAAAAAATTATACAATAACTAACAACCTCAAAAAATAGATGGACGTGTATAGTAATTTTTAGGTAGAGGGCGAATACCAGTAACAAATTTTTGATACCAGAATATAGCTATTAAGTCTCGAATGAATTATTATACAAATTACTAATTCTATAATTTAGAACTTGGATTAATAGTCCGATTTAAACGACGTAAAAAATATCGCTTTATTTAATAATCCAGTAGATAATGAACTACCACACGTACACGTTCTGCTTTAATGTATTTATACAATAGTTTCCTTAGTAGAGAATTAAATTTAATCAGACTGTTAGAGTTTTATGTCTTGGCGGAAGAAAGTTTGTTGCAACTTTAAACAAGGTGGTACAGAAAATATACAACATTGAAATGTATTATGATATAAAGTAGTGGAATAGCAATTTATATGTCAGTTATGTGTGCTGAGAAGCTTGGGAACTCGTTTTATTTGGTTTCGGGACCACGATTTCGACTCACCGAACGAAAACTTTCAGATATTTTGATCGACTAACGGATTTGTATTCAAAGGCATGAGTAGGACATCCAATCCTGCACCCATTTTATGATCCCGGGATTTCAGGATTCATAATTGGTCATAAAACGTAATTTCATGATTTTAATTCCATTATTGCTTCAGTTAGCATGAACTTATATTTTTTTATGAATTAAAATGGTTTTTTTATTTATTGAGAATCCGAATAAACCTATAATAATCAAAAGAGATCTATACTTTATTTTATTTCTTGCAGCTATCTCGTCGTTTATATTCGTAGTTTTTGTCGTACTGTATGTAAAATATAATTTTAAATGTAAAGCTTCCTTCATATTTTAGGTAAGATTATATATAATAGTTGCAATTGATTTTTTTATAGAATTATGTAAAAAATTGTTGTCAAAACTGATGTTAAGACAATCCCGAGATTCCGCTATTAAAAATATGTTAATTAGTCTTAAACCATGTCCGCTCCCAATGTGGAGCATATGGACTCCTAATGGAGGTTTCTCAACAGACGTTTTTATACGAGAACTGCTTGTTACTCAGTTGCTCGATTTCCGAAAAGAGTAGGACAGGACAAATGGTTAATTAATCACTGTCGCTATGCCCCATTTTTTGGATCAGGTGGGTGGGAGGAGAAATCCATAAATCGATCGAAAAATCTACTTTTGAAGCTGTCTATAATGGGATTAGAATTCATGAGGACCGTAACCAAAGAAAATGACGTTAACCACTTGACCACGGACCCGCACAAAAATATGGTAATATGAAATAAACAAAATAAACAAAATCTTATGCATTTATAAATAAACAAGCAGACCAAAAATTGTTTCGTAAATTTAAAATTGTTATTTAAAAAAACTTTAATGAGTATTGCCACGGGAGCAATCATCAACTTGAACTTTCGATATTAACACTATTTTCAATAATTTCAATAAAAATTAAAATTAACACTATTTTCAATAAAAATTAAATTCATAATTATAATAATTTAGATTAGCTGAGTATGTGTCAGCCAAATTTAAAATTCAAGTGAATAAAATGTTGGTCACCTTGTATAGCAGCTTTATATTACAGTTTTTGTTCACCTGAATTTATTCAATGTCTGAATAGTATTATATAAGCAAACTGAATTTATAACTTGAGTCATTAAAATTCCACCCGTACCTTGGTTCTTATATTGTGTTACCCTGCAAAATTTCAAATACCTATCGAAAATTCAATGAAACCCTAATGAGTGAAACCTGAGATTTTCGAGATGCGCCAGCCAATATAATGTTTTATAGAAGCTAACAATTGCAATAGAAAACATTATTATTATATTTCAGCCATTATATATATCGTCGACACCCACAATGCTATTATAATTGTAAAATCACTGGTAATTCTAAAAGAAGTTGGAAAGCGGCAATTCACCACTCTGTTAATGTGTTGTTTACAAAATAAGGATTAAGGCGATTCTCGAAATGTTAACTCAGGTATCAGTGTGACTCTCAGACTTATAATATTTTACCTCGTAAATAATATTTTCGTATTTGTATCTTCTATATAAACGTTAGACACTGTTTACTGTCTGTCAGTTCGAGTCCATTTGTGTGCTCGAATGCCTGAAGATGCCGAAAGGCGAAACCCGGGTCGTTAGTGACAAAATACATGGAAGTGTACAAAATCTCAATAATCCAAATTTCATTACATATATATTTTTTAAATCACGAGCTCTCAAAATTTTCTGGTCTAGACCCCATTTTATATTGTAAATGCCATTAACGATTTAACAAGAAACCCTCCAGTATATTTGTAAAAACGGTATTTTCTTAGGGCGATAAAAGTAAAAAATGAATTTTCACTGATCAATTTCACCTTTCAAAAATGTAAAGGGTGATTCAATTGTGTGTATGTGTGTCGTAAGAACAAAATAATATAAGATAATTCTAAATCGAGATTTCTTATTTTTCAATCGTATGATCGCTCGCCTAGTTTTTCCACAAAAACTTTTTGAAAGTTCGGCTTTAACTAGTTTATTTAATTTTAAAAATTATTTTCCTGATATTCGTAATTGACTCAAACGTGACGTTACCTGACTTCTTAATTTTTTGGTATATATTGATGGGCGGTGGGAGTAATCACATAAGTCAATGTTGCAATATTTTTAGATGACAGTTTTATCTATCTGGTGACTGGTGACACTTTTGTTTTATTTTTGCACCATAATTTGACAATAAAATGGTCAAATAAGTCACAAAACGTTGCTAGAAACAAAAATATGTCGAGTATTCGATCATATCAGTCTGACTTATATAGTTGAACAATATTTCGCGTGTTTATGAACAATGTCATTTACTACAAATTGTAAGAATATTTTTATATTGTTTTTAGACACACATGTGAAAATAGGTAAATATTTACTTCAAAAAGAAAAAATAAATAAAAATATCAAAGATCTTGACTTATATGAATGTTTGTCCCAGCCTGTCATAAAACACTGTGATTTTATTTTACTGTAACTTTTCCTGGAGTAATAATCTAATTCACATTTTCACCGTGGAAATATATTTATGTTTTGTATAGGTATGCAATAAACGAGTACATTTTCTAAAACCTATCGTCATTTTATAGTGCCCTTAAAGTATGAAGTGTTGAAACCTTACTCTTTTGACCGTATTAGCGTAGCTGCCTTCGACGCAACCCTTTTAAAGCCAACCCCTGTGAGCTACTAAAAAGAGACCTTAACCTTTTAGTGGTTTGTTGTTGCCTACCCCTGAAAGTCGACACGTCATAACTACCAAAGATCACTTGTACCTTATGAACTGGTTTAAATCAATATAACTAATTAAAAATCCGCTCAGCAAATAATACACAATTAATTAATTTCAAATCACTCAAGGAAAATGAAATTAATTAATTCAAAATCAATCAACTCGGAAGGGAAAAATAAAAACGTCGCATGAATTCCCAATTAATGGAATCAAACGTGAAAGCTTTTATCACTAGTAGACTTAAATTTGGATTATTGAGATTTTGTACACTTCCATGTATTTTGTCACTAACGACCCGGGTTTCGCCTTTCGGCATCTTCAGGCATTCGAGCACACGAATGGACTCGAACTGAGAGACAGTAAACAGTGTCTAACGCTTATATAGAAGATAAAAATGCGACAAATATCATTTGTGTCAATCAATATCATGAAGTTGTTTGTCACCACTATTAGCAGAATTTTACATGAACCATTTAGAAAACCTTATTTTTAGCAATAAAACAGAAGTTAGAAACGTAGTTTATTGGTTCCGTTACGTAGATGACATCCTTTGTCTATTCAATGGAACGGAGAGACAAAACCTTCATAATTTTCTTAACTCACTAGATGATAAAATTCAATTCACTTTAGAAGTAGGGGCAAGAATATAAATTTCCTTGACCTTAATATTGATATTAAAAACTCCATTCATGAATTTAAAATTTACCGAAAACAGACGTTTTCAGAAGCCACGATCCATTTTAAGTCATCCTTTCTCATATAAGTGCTTTCCATTCTAAATAAATTTAATTTTGAAAACGAACTAAACATTATTAAACAAATTGCCATTAATAATGGCTATGAGCTCTTATAGATAGTCTTGTATCAAAAAACAACGTAAATTAGCAGAAAAGATGCTATATTTGTCTAAAGACATAGACCGCCCCCAGAATCTGGCATAGAATTAGTTGACAGGTTGTACAAGCTTCATTAAAAAACAACTCGCTGATAGTGTTAGACCGGCGTTCTATTTTAAAAACTCTCTGCCAAATTACTTAAAGTAACAATAAAGATAGAGTAAACTTTAAGAACAAATCTGGTATTTATAAATTACAATGCAATGATTGCCAGGCTATGTGGGTAAAACCACACGTACATTAGATATAAGGTATCAGAACATTTAGCTGCCTTTAGATTAAAAAAAAGCATTCGCAAATCCTTTGTGGAGAACCATACATTAATGCGGATGATGGGTTAAACTGTTGCATAAAAACATGGGGGATCATAAATTATTTTATCAGGAAATTTTAGAAATTAATAGAGCCCAGTTAAACTCATTACCAATCTTGAATGAGCAGCTGAACCTTCCTAATTCTCCGCTATTATATCCGATACGTTGAAACACCTAACAGATGTCACCAAATGTGGAATGATTGTATATATTTACCCATTCGTCGAATTACATCCCGTCAAAACCCACAATACTATTATAATTGTAAAATCACTGGTATTTCTAAAGAAGTTGAAAAGCGGTAATTTGCCTTCGGCAATTCGTCACTCTGTTAATATGGTGTTTACAAAATAAGGATTAGGGTGATTTCCGAAATTTTTAACTCAGGCATCGGTGTGGCTCTCAGACGTATAATTTATTGCCTCGTAAATGATATTTGTCGCATTTTTATCTTCTATATAAGCGTTAGACACTGTTTACTGTCTCTCAGTTCGAGTCCATTCGTGTGCTCGAATGCCTGAAGATGCCGAAAGGCGAAACCCGGGTCGTTAGTGACAAAATACATGGAAGTGTACAAAATCTCAATAATCCAAATTTAATATTGAAATTCCATCAAGCACCCTCAGTCGATGTCTTAAATTATATCACTAGTAGACGTTTTACAGCCAGAAATAAGACATTATTACTTGTAACTTGTAACGAATATATGTTAACTTCTGCTTAATATTAATACAGAATAATTTAAGCATACATATATTACAGTACATTGTCGGGAACGTGGTACAGTGGGGAACGTCATAGGCTACGGTTACGGATGTCTAGGGTTCAAGTCCCGACAGTTTTATAAATTTATTTTTCAATCGATTCTGAGAGGATTTTCAGTTGTTTTATCCCATAATCTGTTATCGAAAAACCGTCTTGGCAGTAATTACAACGATTATTAAGATGGTTCTTAAGGAGGCAAACCATTGACACACAGTTCATCATTTGGCCATCAGCAAACATTCAGTGAAATCAGTCCAGATTACAATCACCAACTTTCAAAAAACATATTCGGCTGCTTTGGTATGACTATATAAATAAAAACAATTCATATGAAAATATGTAATAAGTAATAACCCCAACCATTTTTGGATAAAATTTGTATCGTGGAATCACATTCTCGCGTACACTTTATTTTCCAAAGGACAATAATCGCATGTATGCAACACTCTAATATATGAAATTCTCTTGCATCTTTGTTCATAAAATATATGCTCAGCTAAAACGTTTAATGAAAATTCTCCGCGCTAGGAATTTGCGAAATGAAACTATCTCAAAAGTGTCAGAGTTTTAATGCCCGGATGGGCTTACAAAATGATTCATCAGTTTGTATATAACTTGCAAACTCACCTGGAATTCTCGTAGCGCATATTATCATTGCTAGATAAACATTTAATTTAATTTTTAATTGTTGATTTAGTATGTGAGTCGATGCAGATTCAACGTGAGCAACGCCAATTAAATTAAATGTTTTTTTTTTAATAAACATAGAAAGTTGCACTGCAAATAATAAAATCCTAAATCAAAAATGGCCGATCCATTGCTAAATGTGTGTATGTAGTCCTTTGAGGAGTATTGCCGTAAAAGTAGAGTACCCATATTGACCCATAACGAAAAGAAAATGTTTTTATATTTTTATGTGTAATAATAGTAAAAATAATCAAAATATTAAAAATTACCTAATTTCATAAAAAAATAACTCGCTAATATAGAGAGTTGTAAAAATCTTGTGTTTTAACACTGTGTATCAAACTTGCTTATTTTATTTCCATACATTTTTCTAAACAGCCATTAAGCGTCAGTTTGATATAATAATAATAATAATAATAAGTTCTCTTATCGATCTAAATTGACTTGACGAGTGACCATGAAACCAGAGTTAACTATCTAGCCATCCCTGATACAAATATGTAATTTATTGTATTGTGTTTACGTTCAATTAGAAAAAGTTTTCCTCAAATAATTCTGCTAGTTTAAAACGATCGAGAAATAATTGAAGCACGAAAACTTTATTTAAAATAAAGAATCAACAGTGTTACAACATTATTAATAGCTGTTATTTTTCAACGATATAACTTGAAGTTGTTGACGTCACTTAAAATTTCAAAGAGAAACTCGCAAAACATGTGAAACTTTTAGCAAGTTTCCATGCGTAATGAGAGAAAACTTCTCCTGTCGCTCAACGGGTCGTTCAAAACGAGTACTTAAAACACCAGCAAATATAATAAGAAATTGATATTAAAACACACATAGAATGTAGGATCAATCAATCTTGAATATGACAGTGTTAAAGCTATGACAAACGTGCATAATAAACGATGACGATCGACTTTCACGCGGTCACAAATACTTTTATTGATTGAATAAGAATCATCTTCCTGGTACTGCTCCATTATGTGTGCACATTAATTATTAAAATACAAGAAGAATTCTTTTAACAACATAATTGTGTTTTTTTACATAATTACAACGATTTTAAATTACATTTGAGCTAAAGGTCGTTAATAAATATTTCATTAAAATGATTTAAAATATATTCCGACTACGGTAACTGCAGAATATCTCATACACATTGTAGTTATTTTGTTAATTTAAAATGTCAGGCAAACACATAAAATCTGCTAAAGATCAACAACAAAAATGAACCATTTAATTTAATATTTTTATCACTGGAAGTATTTATTTTAATAGTTTTGTACACGATCAACATTTTTGTTACACGATTGAGGGTATAATTTATGTTAGATACAAGATTTCCTTTTTTAAGTTCCGTCTGCTTTGTACTGTTAAAATAAAATTTACTTAATGACGTTAGTTTAAAACATAAGATGTAACCACAAATCATCGTTGTCATCATTCTACTCTCACACTTCTTAACCATTATTATTATTTGCGTAATTAACTAATGGTTGATAGTGGACTTTTTCACACTACCAAACTTTTTTTTACTGTTTCTTTACTGAGGCTTACTGTTTCCTCTTTTATAATAATAGAAAATCAAATATATTGTTTTATTTAGTTGGCGCACATTGGGATTAATTAAAATTTTACAGCATAGTATTCGTTCTTAAAATATTAGTAGCCCTAAAACGCATCTACAGATCAGTGAGAGTTCTGTTGTAGCAGGAGACTAACGTTTTTACGTTTCACCAGTATAAAATTTACTCTGTGGCAAATAATATTTACTTTTGTATAGTTCGTGGCCTGAAGATGCCGATAAAACCCGGGTCGTTTTGACAAAATTGGAAGTGTACAAAATCTCAATAATCCAAATTTAATATTGAAATTCCATCAAGCACCCTCAGTCGATGTCTTAAATTATATAATATTTTTACGTTCTTCATCTGCAATTCGGGCACGTATCTATCATGTTATATCGTGTTAGGGAAAGAATGACGTAACAATAAAAGCGATGCGCTTTAAAGCTGTTTCTAAGGAATTTTGGTAAATTGATATTGAACCCACCTTAGTATTAAAGTGAAGTTTTATTTGTGCGCAGGTACCGCCCGGTCACAAAAGATCGTGTTTTCTTTTTACCTGGCGCCTGTTTGGCTCCTGTTATGAACAGTCCAACAGAAAAAGAACACCCAGGAAAAACTTAATGCAACGTACATTCGCTTTGAAAACTGAGTGTTTAAGCAAAAGTTTGGACTTTGTATCAACTTCATCGTCTTGGCGTATGGTTCATTTTTAACATAAAAATATACTTCAACAAAAATATCATCATTAGTTAACTATCAATACTAAACGACAAATTTTATTTATTTCTACCATATAGCACAAAATTCATGTAGACATCTGTATATCTGTATGTCTGTCGGTCACAACAACTCCTCCGAAACGGTGTACAGTATCGACTTGAAATTTTCAAACGTCATTTCGGCTGCCATTTCTAGATCAGCTGTGCTATTTTCAACTTTCAACTCGCAATATTTAACTTTTAACCTTAAACTGGAAACGCTATAATTTTGACGTTTCAATACTGAATGAAGAACATCAACAAAAGCTGAGGAAGATTTCTCAGTAACCGCTCTATACCAAATATTTCGTGATTTTCATCGTCACCATCACGTTGTCTAGCAACTGTAAATATGTTATAGTATAAATCTAACAAATAATAAGTTTTCATGCCTGAATCATAAAATTTGTAAAAACTCAGAAGATTGAACGAAAAATTATGAATTATTTAAAATTATACAACTGAAAACAGTGAAATCTTCATTTCGTGGGTTTTACAAAAAGCATTCCCAAAAGGAAGAGAAAAATGATTTACATGAGCGACCACCGTTTCGGGTGAAGCCGGGTAAAAAATAATAGTGATATATAAAACTTGTCACCATTATGGATATCTAATGGAGTGTCTCAATTGTTTAAAGCTGGTTGTTATTAAGTCCCTACACTTCTTTTTTTAGAGAGTATAGAGATATAATAAATGCATTTTGTCGAAAACTCGTTGTTGATGTAATCACTCGCTTTTCTCTCTATTTTCATATAGGAGTGTGTGTGTGAAGAAAATTAAATATGACGTAATTATATCCATTTTTTTTTATAAAAATCCATATTTTGTATATTTTCTGTGGTTGGACCCGTGACCCCGCAACCCAGTGAAAGAAAACATCGGTTTTGATGTATTTCCATACACTATTGGATGATGCAATGCTTATTTTATAAATAATCGGAAGCTTCCGTAAAAATTTGGATATTCATTTTTGAAGTAAACACAAAGACAAAGATTTTATAATACAATCATGTTGGCACTATCGAATTCTATTCATAGATTTTTGCAAGTGATTTTATTAGTTCAATAGATAGTTAAAAACTTCAGAAGAATCAGTAGAATTTGGATGTACTGATAAGCGAATTTTTAAAGATTCGTATGCTTTCAATCAAAGATTCATATCAGGTCGTGAGCGACACCTATGTCCTTTTTGAATCAATGTATCCAAAATAAAGTGTCACTCACTTTAGCTAAGTATTAACTACTTGGACATATACTCCCGGACCGGGCCGGAACTCTTTTATGATCCCCGGATTGTTCATTAAGTGTGTTTTAATTTTTTAACTTGTATATTTAAAATTCAATTTGTGTCCATCATTGTATCAATTGGAATGAATAAATTATGATATTATATTTCTTTGCGCGACACAAGGATTGCCTTTTTTTGTTAACGTCCACAGTAAAATTTAACTAAATTGGTTGGTAGATTAAAAGTATTACGTACCTTTATAATGCATCCTTTTTTTAACAATTCAGATATTTTTGGTGAGCTATTCTTCATTTCTTAAAAAAGATTTTCACCATTATTCGCTATTTTTGTTGGCACTTCATAATAAAAGAAAATCGTACAACAATACGTTCGACATGATTCAATAGAGGTTTGGTGTAGTGGGTGGTTGATTTATTCAATTAAAAAAATGGTTTTCCCTTAAATATAAATTTTATGTATCAGTTTAAAATACCTACTCTGTTTAAATAATAATCACTGTTTTTTTAAACCAAAAAAACAGAATCTGTATTATTAATTGTATGTTTTTCATTGTGATCAAGATCGATTTTGCTCTTGCGGAGCGTGAATCTATAAATAAAAGCTACTACAAATCATGTTTATTATTGTATAATTACGATTACTAAACATTAAAATATAATTGTTTACTACTTGTTTGAGAATGTTTTATTGTAGTAAAATTAATATTATATTACAAGTAACTGAAGTTTTTTTCACACAAGAAAAGCTCTAATTGAATTTCAATTTATTATTTCTAAAAATTTTCAAGTTGACACCAGCAAAGCGTTCTCCCATTTAATTTAAGCGTTATTCTATATAAAATAGTCCAGACCAGTCTGTAGGTGTTTTATTATTATCACATATCACATGTAGATTTACATTTTATTTATAATCAAAAAACAAAACTAGCTACTTTAGACAATCAGTATTTCGATTTCAATACCGTCATTTATGATGGGCTTCCTACTAGTATATAATAAAAGTGAATCGCATCTATAATGTATTATTCATATTTTATTTCAGGAGATAAAATGCTTCCTATCTAAGTAAATTAATGTGTTCATCCAGTTCAACAGTACATAATATGTATAATTTTTTTTTTTTATAGTTTACTGTTGTGAAAACAAAATAAAAATATTCCCTATACAAATGTATGTGTGTGAATCTGATCAATAAAATAAAATCAATAATAATAGCGAGAAAATAAATGCAATTTTTTATAAGTTTTTATATAAAACAAATAAGAGTTTGTACTGGTACGATTTATATTTAAGGCATGCTGTTTTAAAGTTCAGTAATATGATCCAAGCGTCGTACCTTACGCATCTTTGAAAAAACATTCAGCTTTGATGGCAAAAAATGACAATATGAGTGGTTACTTTACTGTTAAAGTTGATTGGTCTTTCTAAAACCTGTATCGAAATAAACAGTTTCAAATTAACTTGTGACCGTACTCAACATAGATTACGTTATTGAAATTGAAATACTAAATCGGAACTGTGTGTGCATTGCATAACATTTTATTTTATAATATACACCGCGAAAGCTAAAGTCATAAGAAAATTTCGTACCTACATGTGATATGTGACAATAATAAAACGTTTACACAGTGGTCTGGGCTATTATTTATTTGTGATATCACTACTTCGCGAGTTGATCTTTAGTGACATTATTTAATTCACCAAGTACAAGCCAAGTATAAGCGATTTTTTATTTAAAATACCTGGCGCATTGGCAGTTTACCACAATGATAAACAATCGTTATTTCTCACGAGTTTATAATATGAATCAATAATGAGTGCATAATTATAAATAAACGTTATTTTTGGTTCATCGAATTGTGTAAATAAAATATTCTTAATTTAAAAAATTTGATAACGATTTTTTTTTACCATGTCCGGTCCCAACTTGGAGCATATGGCCTCCTAATAGAGGTACCTCAACAGAAGCTTTTCTAAGAGAACTACTGGTTACTCAGTTGCTCAACCTCTCTTTTTTTTAAGAGAGTAGAGATAGAAGCATAGGGCTAGAACAGGACTAGTGGTTAGCTAATCGCTCTCGCTACGCCCCGTGAGGATTGGATGGGTGGGAGGGGTTTTTAGACATCACAAGCACTCATACTACGAACAGAAATCCTTAATTCGATTGAAAGATCAATTTATGAAACTGTCCGCACCGGGAATCGAGCCCGAGACATCCGTAACCGTAACGGACGCCTGTACAAATTAAACAAGAATGCTTTGTATGATACAAAAACCTTCCATAAAATATGTTTACTCTTATCTATTTCATGTTTTACTTAATGCTTTTGAAACACATAAAATAATAAATGAAAAGACATAAACCACGAGTCTAAGCGAAAGCTTTGTTTGCACTTACCTCTTTCCTTTGACGCCTATTGATTTATATGTGAGGCTTACGGTCATAGCCGCCACTGAGGTAGAACTCTTCCCGCCTTTTTGCAGTCAAGTCCTCCGCAGAGTTTCTCCCAGGCTTTTGTCTTTAATGAAACGGCCTCCAACTTGCTCTGCTTCCGTTTTACTGGAAATGATCGATCTCCTCGCTATATGCAGTTTGAGAACTTTCAATGCAGCGATTATTAAAAGCGATTTACTCCATTATCGATGAAAGTTTTAAGCTTATATTTTATTAAATGAGCCATTAAAAACTTGCTTGCATGCCCACACAAAATAACTGCACGGAAATAAATAATGAATACGGGATAAAACCATTTTAGTGTAAAAAGTTTAGTGCTAAAAGTTTAAATACTACTCTCTTGGACTCATTAAAACCTGTCACAGTTAGCTTTATACTCAAGAACTCTATGAGTAATCAATTATACTTCCTAATTGTCAAACATACGAAATTAAAATACATTTCAATCAATCAATAATTATGAATTAATTCGGGGCTGTAAAATAATTAAAATATTCCAACATCCACAGAAAATTGGTCTAAAATTGACTAAAAATTGCGGGATTTGGAAGTGACTTTGATGTCATTTGTTCAAATAATGTTATTTACAATTTTTCAATGATTGCCGCTCGTTATACTTTTGTATAAATATATTGAAACTGTATTTCAGGTACTGTTTTTAATTTTTGTACAATATTTGTCGTGCATTTTATATTTCAAACCTACATCATGCGTCAATGAGATAGCAATTAGATTCCTATTCAACGATGCTATTTTTTCCACACATATTTTGTAAAGTTCGTGATGAAATAACGCTTGAACTTCTTGTGGAATTAATAGTTTGAGATTATTTTTTATACACGTATTTACAAATATAACGTTAAATAATTGCATGAATACATCAATATCGATTGATGTAAATGAAGTACGAAAAGAGAAAACAACGTTAACAAAATTACATGGGCAATAAAAACACTGCATCAGGATCAAACACAAGGAAAAAACGATTAATTTAATCGGCAAACGGACATCGTTAAACCTGCAAATCCTACGTCCGTACTTCACACGCCCAACCTGCCTTCTAGTACGTGGTTTTCACAAATCGTTTGAGCAATTGACCGCGCAGCCTCGTGATAGATGACCAAAACAAACCCGACCAGTTAATAATGACGATTGTCATCCGGAAAATGCAATATCATCGTGCTGTGACATTTTTATTGGCAAAAGCAAAGTGAACTGTCATGTTTAAATGTCGTATATAAACTAGCTTGAATAACCGCAAATTATCACAGATATATAGTGAAGTTACATCCATTAAATAAATTACACTATAAATGGTGTAACTCTATTATTAAAAAATTCATAAAAATTTACTTGTCAGTTGAATGTGCACGTAGTATTTTTAATATATCAACAAACCACTGTAAGAGTCAATTGAGCCAGCAGGCATGAACTCAAACATTCCGGTTTTTAACACATTTTCCTTCAACTGAATATTTTCGTTTCCCAAATTTGCACGCTACTTCTTATGGTTCGTATGAATTTGTTTACAGAATAAATTAAAATTAGAGCGAAGGGGTTACCAGCAATTATTAGTAAAATAATTAACAAGAATATTTCAAACAACATTTATTTACACAGTGTCAGCCAAATTTCGGGTGACCGAATAATACATTTTTACTTTTTAATTAAATATTTTTTATTGCATTGTGAAATAACAGAACATATTTTTTCTGTATTCAAAATGCTTTAAATATCACGTGTATCCATAACAATCAACCGTTTTTATTAAATCGAAAGAATGATTTCACATATATTCAAATAAATCAGATTTCAAAAGAAAAGCTATCTTAAAATAATGATAGGCATAGTTTATAGCTTACGTCATTTAACTTATTATTTTGGATATTTCAACAGAATAAGCTCCGGCTTAATTAAGGTGAAAATATACCGCATGCCCAGCTTATTTATTAAGACCTATCTAAAAGTACTATAATTATGAAACTACCAAGTCAAACCAAATTAAACTTTTTATGATAGCTTGAAAGACATTAATAATTATATAAAGTATACTATTATTACCAGTATTCCACTTTATGGAGATCCATTTGACAATGTTTGCACATCTAGTCTTAAATGTTGTTTTGCTTGGCGACCACTTTGTAGGGTTTACAGGGCTCAATTATTTTCTGTTGCTACTATTGGTATCAACATATATTTTGTTATGTATCCTGACAATCTGTTTGGTGGATTATACAAAACTTCGATTCAAAGTGGACTTGATGACTGCGCCATCATGTGTTCTTCCAAAGAATAAGTGGACGCTTCAACTGCGTTATGATAAAATATATTTTTGGTTGATAAATCAGTCACTATTTTTGATGAAATTTACTCTTTTAGAATGATTTCAGTATCTGCTAGTATAGTTATCATGATTTTTTCTAATAAATGTTACTAAATACCTGAACTATGGCTGTATTTGTAAAGCTGAAACAACACGTGAAAACGCGTTACTGGTATTCAACGATTGTTTAGCTTTTCACCGCGAAAACACGGGTCCAGGTATGAACGTGTTAAGAATTCAATACAATTAATAAATAATCCAAGTATTGAAAAGAAGAAAATACTTCTTTTCAAACGCTAATTACTTACAACACATTAAAACATTAGTAGTTTACATTGTTAAATACGTGCATAATTACTTCGATGTTTTGAGTTCTTACATAAGTAATTTAAAAGCAATATGAGGGATTAATTTTGATACTTTTTCACGGAAATTATGCAGTTCACATGCGCCACCACAATTCCGCATTGCTCCACTAAATGTACTTTAGACAATGATACTTTAAATATAGTAAATACAAAAGCAACCTTTTGAAGTACATTTCTCTGGTATTTAAGATTAACTTTATAATATTTTTTAATCTTTGAACATTTAATTTTCCAGATAAGAAATACTCGTGATGTTTAACGTTTTGTTTTAATCATTTTATTATTTCATTCTTGAACGAGCTTGGCTTATTTATTTCATTTAATACATCAACAGTTTTCTTTGCTCTGCTTAGTTAACTTTGGTTTTAATTTACATTCATAAAGTCTTTATGTAAGCGTTGTTAAAGAATATGAAAAAAGCTCTGGCAGGTATTTCAGACTCCGAGGCGTAAAAGGAACGAAACTAAAAAGACGAGTAGAGCTTTTCTTGTTAACTAAAAAAATATACAACATAACAGCTTGTTGCTCCACCATGCATATAATAACTACCTTTTTTTTCGCATACTATGATGGTAAATTGGCAACAGGGATATTTCGCCATTTATCTTACTATAATTGTAAGCGTGGATATTTTACTATTTTAATGTACTTAAGAAAAATCCGTTCACCTGTTCAGCAATCCTGCTCTCTCCCGTTACCGTTGCTGTTTTTAAGGAAAAATATACAATATAAATGTCAGTATCTTCCTTACGTATAACAAAATGTATCGTATAATAAAAATACATACATTTCTCGATGTATCTGTCTGTCTTTCTGTAACGCACATCACATCACGGCGATTGCGCATGATGCACGTCGCAGATAGTGTGTATTGACACGTGACCTTTTTACGTGGTGGATAAAATAAAGAGTAATATATTAACTAGTCTTTAAATAATTGAATTGTTTTCAATTTTGGAACGACACGTATTTGATAAAAACGAAATCTTTTATTCTAAAGCAAAAAGTATCAAAAAAAAAAAAAAATGGCAATAACTAGTCGATTCGTTTGACATTGTTATAAAAAATTTAATATTTATAATTTACTTTATAAAAATAAAAAATTAAGCCACGAATCTATAAATAAACTATATTGTAACCCTGATCATTAATGTTACCGGTACAAATAATAGCATTCCTTGGTATAATGGTAATCCTGAATTTTATTTTTACATTATTTCAAACACGTTGTTAACACAAACTTTTATAGTTTGACAATGTAAGTTTTTTTTTAAATCATCGTAAAATGAAACATAAAACAAAGTGTGTGTCACTGGTAAATTTGTAGAGATTGGTGTACCAGATTTAAAATTATTTGACTTAATATGAATTATAAAAGTGAAGGAATAAAATATATTTTCATTAATTTAAAAAAAGGCTTGCATTTATTGGTTCAGTAACTATTTCAATTTTTGGTCAAAAATAAATAATAAGTGGTCAGTAATTAATCAACATGGTCAGTAGCTTATTAGATCAGTATACACGTACTCAATCAATAAAACAAACGGTTAGATATACATATATATATATATATAAATAGGCGACTTATTATTCGGTAAGCAAGTAATAATAATAAATTGTCAGTTTAATAAATTATGCTTGGTCAGTAAATAATTGCTGAATAAATAAAGGTTAGGTAATTTATGAACTGATCATTTATTATGTCTTACTGGCCATTTGTCGAATTACTTACTGAACATTTATGGAATTAGTTGCTGACCAAATAATAAGTTGCTTGAATGCCTTAAAAACCAGACATTTAAGGATCGCTTATTTTTTTTGTAAAATCTGTAAAATGATCTCATATAAAATAAAAATCAATTACTCGAAAACTATTCAAGTAAATAGTCTTCTTGCAACATAACTTTAGTCTTCTTATATTCAAATTTATCAAGTTTCATACAAATCTTCAACAAAGAGATTTGAGACATTGACAGCTGATTAAATAAAATTTAATTTTTCAAAAAATCTCCTAATGCTGTTTTCAATTCAATGATTTTGAACAGCGATAAGAATAAATGACAATGTCAGATGATCGTTGGTTTTTAATCAACGCTTGATAGCCACCAAACTTCAGGAATGGGTGAGGTAAACTGATATTAAGTGTATTGATTGAATTGGCATTTACTTGGTAGAATTCCATTATAATAAGATAAAATAACAAAGTATTCAGTTCTACAACATTGTTATTAGGTGGTTGATAGCTATTTTGGCTTCGCGCCATCGTCAGAACTATTTGAGTGTATCACTGAATTCAGATATTTTGAAGAAATTTTTTTAATTCTTTAATAAAGTGTTTAATTTTTTTTAAATATCTGACATTGCAGCTGACAGCCAATGCGCCAAAATTTTGAAAATTGGAAAATCACAAACAAAAACTGAAAAATACTTGCTATTAACTTACTAATACATCAACATTTCCATCCAATGCACCATTATAAATCAGCGACAAATTTTAACAACTATCTTATTATATATAAAACATTAAATATTTTTTTCTGATTTCAGCGTTGACTTTACGTTGCACTAGATGTTTTTTTTTTAATTTTCAGCGACAATCAAAGTGGAATAAAATATTAAATACTTCGCATACCTCAGTTGCAAACGCTTAATTTAAATTGATAATACACCTTCTTCTCAAATTCATTACAATTGATGATTGATACTTTCAAATCCGTACGATTGATACGTAGCAAATCAATTTAATTTTCTGTACATACCAATTTGATGGAATATTTATTTGTTAAAAGCCCTAAATTAAGAATTCTGAGACAAATTCCGAGGCAAACAAATTACAATAACAATCACTCCATCAGTATGGAAACTAAATAACAGCGGCGTTTGCAATTATGTTGTGAGCGACAGCAGAGACGCAGAACGAGGCAATTTCCGAAATTCCAAAATCCCAGGGTGATGGTGATGCCGAGGCACACAGACAACAACGATCACAAAGAACTCCGGAAGTTGCACAATCCCGACGTTCCGCTAACTTGGAAGCTCATCAAACAGCTGAAGAAGCTCAAACATTCAGTATTTCAATTTCAGTACCGTCATCTATGACGGGTGTCTCACTAATAAAGAAATATATGGCAAGAATACCTTCAAAGTGAAACTTATTTATAGTTAGTACCTACAAAAAGCTTGGTTTGAAATTAAATACTTCATTTGACTGGAGTCATGGTAAAATAATTATAACATAAATGCAACAGCTCACTATCTGCCCATGTACCGGAATGCAATCAGAAATTTTCTAGGGTAGGAGGGTTGGTGTACTATGGCACGCTTTACGACTTCGCAGAGCTGTAAAGTGACGTGAGAGGCCACTTCTTAAGGGGCGTGCCCAAGAAGATGACTTCTTATCTTCAGCTCCTCGTTATATTTTAGTAGATTAAAACTTAAAACACTATTTACTTTTATAAATAAATTTGAATTAGAAACATAATCGTATTGATTGGATTGGCTCCAAGAGAACTCCATTATAATATGATAAAATATCCAAGTATTCAGTTCTGCAAGTTCTACAAAATTTCTACAAAAGTTCTACAAAATTATTTTGCAACTAAATACTTTGATATTTTATCCTATTAGAAATACAATATTTATTTTTACATAAAAGTAATTCATACAAGAAAACAACTTTTGTTATAGAGTATATGATTGATAGAAGATATCATTTATTTGTATTGCTATCGTATACACCTTAAATACAGCTACTTACCATTACGTTGCTGGAGATAGTGATGATGCTAGGTTATATCTGCCGGTGTGTCCGGTAGTCATAGCTTAGCAACTGGTCTTGATCGTGGTGATACTGATCTCTGAGTCAATAACCTCGAACTAAGTACTTGTTTTGTGGATTATATATATTTATTCGATGTATCATTTTTTTACCAACTTCTATTTTATTGTTTACCCTCAAGAGGAGGTCAGACAATCAGTGTCCCAGACAGTCTTGATTTTCTCTCTTCTTCGACGTGGTGCCATCTTCTTCTTTCTTCTGCTGGTCCCAGTCTGACGCCGTCTATCAGACAGATGATTGTAAAGAACGGAAGACATCAAGTCAATGTACTTGGGAACTAGGAGTAAAAAAAACATGCATTAAAAAAACCTATCCGAATAAAAAAATATTTGGTTTCACACTTTATTGGACACAAAGTTAAGACTTGCTCTACCTGAGGTACACTATATATTAAGTTTGGGTTATTTATCGGCATTGTAGATTGCCATAGTCAATTAGTAACACTCTTAGTTAGTATTAAATCACAGAATTGACACTTTCATGAACTGATTGTTTTATTGGTTATTTATCCAAAAGCAGTGATTTTTATGATGTTTTAAGCTTAAAAACAGCAATTTGTAAACTTCTACAACTGCTTTCTTTTCCCCCATTATTTGATCATTCGTTTGTCTGAAAAGCAAAGTTGAGTGACGAAGCCAGTTCTCGTAAAACATCCTCAGATGAAAGTCACCATATCATTGTGGTCGCTTCTTGGGAAAATACATGTAATCGATCCAAAAACATTGATGTTAGCAAAAATTGGGATTGATGTAGCGAAAGCATATATTTTCAATTTAATTAACAACAGCGAAAAATCTAAAAAATAATGCCATGAATACAAATAATAAATCTATAAATGCATTTTATATATTTAACTCATTCTGAAATAGTTGTCACTCATACTGACGTAACAAGTGGTATATAATATATATATATTTTATTACTTTAGATTAAATTTATTTTAGTAATCAGACACTTTAAAAAAGATTTACCTAGCCCTCTACTCGAGTGATCAACGATATTAGGCGTTCACCTTATTCGGTTGCGGAGTTAACGGATTAAAATCCCCGTTTATTTTCCAATTAATTTATGGAAAGACATTGTTGGCTGTGATATTTGGATAACCCATTCACTCATTCAAACATAAAAACGGTGGCGTATCAAAGCTGACTAGCTTACTACTAGCCATTTCTTTTTTTTAATTAATTATTATCCTCTCCAAAAAAGATAGGTTGAGTGACTGAGTAATAACTAATTCACATAAAAAAACTTTAGTTAATATGCTCCGTTAGTAGTCCATAATTTTCAACATTGGGAGCACCAAAATATAAGTCTATTCTATTTTGATAAACAGTTGTCGTAAAAGTGGCTTTTATTGAAATGCTCTATTAGAAACCATATGCTCAGCATTGAAAGCAGACGTTGAAAAAAATTTGGAGACGAGTATAGTATGGCAAACATAAATAACAAAGCAAAAAATGTAATGTATTGTAAAATATACAACCTAGTCGTTTTTATATTATTTCAGCTGGATT
The DNA here is from genome assembly GCA_022494535.1 of Himalopsyche phryganea. Taxonomy (NCBI): domain Eukaryota; kingdom Metazoa; phylum Arthropoda; class Insecta; order Trichoptera; family Rhyacophilidae; genus Himalopsyche; species Himalopsyche phryganea. The sequence goes on along the minus strand of JAGVSL010000054.1, from coordinate 1,927,467 downwards.
AAATGGTGATCTGTAGCAATTGCATAACATAATCCAATTATTCTGTTAGGCAATCTGTTTTTGTTTGTCTTTTCTGACCTTGATACTTCTAGACAAATTCTTTCGACTCTGCAAGTAGCTCAACAATACTCTCGACCAGGGGTATTAAATAAATAGATTACAATTATCCGAGGGAAGAAAATTATTAAACTATTAGATACTTCTTTCACATTTTGATAATCATCAGGACCGGTTGCACACGACATCAATGTTTTCGGCATAGGTGTGCTTGCAGAAAATTAAATTTTCCCAAATCTGAATTATTTTCGGAGATTTTTTGTATTCAGGAAAATGTCAGCATAAGAAATATGCATGTTGGATTTAAAAATTTTTGAACTGTAAGTTAATCTAGTTCTGTATTCAGCTGGCATATTAATATGTTTTACTCAGCAACACGCCTAGTAATTTGTAAACAAATAAGTCCACAAAACACTCTATAAACGGAAAGTTTCTGCCAAACAGAGAAAGGAAAGAATGAATATAAAATACAGAGATGTAAATATAACGTTACATAACACAATATTCGGCATTTTTTGCGTAAACAACCCTTGGCCTCCGCTGTCATTCAGTACACAAGCAATTCGGCAAGGGTCTTCCTTTTCTCACAGTACCTATTCCGTACCTAACTATTTTGTTTGTCTTCCTCCGTAAACACTCGCTAAGAGACAAACTTTGCCCATTTAGCGGTGAACTCTATTAGAGGAAGATTCTTTGAACTGACGACAATTCAATTTAACTTTCGCAAAGCTATTTCAATTAATATATATTTTCCTCGTGATTTATTTCTCGTTAGCGACACTTATCGCCCTGACAGCCAACTCTACGTACCAACCTATATTAGTTCACAACCTTTCAACCCTTCCAAGACATTATTAATTAAGTACAAAGAATATTGAATCTCGCAAAATATCCATAAATTTAAGTCTACATATTTTCTATTAATCCAAGAAAAAATGGTCAAACAGTTCGCCAAATTGTTTTGTAGTTGTTCATTTGAATTTATTAGTTAATTGAATAAGTGAGTTGACATAACATTGTATCTCTTTTAAAACGGTATATATATCAAAAATAAATTTCAGTATAGTTCTGACGATAGCGCTAAGCCAAAATAGCTATCAACTAACTACATAATCGAATTTTGTAGAACTGAATAGTTTTCTTAAACAATATTAAAAAAGATTGAGCTTCGCTAATTAATTCAAGGGACCGTTTTTCATAATTGATTATTTATATTATTAAAAAAAACTCATTTAATATCTGCCTGGCGTCTAAATATCAAATTTCAATATTCACAAACAGATATCCAAAAATCAATTTCCTGGCAATATATTTTGGGTATTAGATTTTTTTTTTGTAAATGAAGTGGCATTAACGTGAGATTATTTTTTAATATCCTGTCTAGGTATCTTTGATGTTCCCGCTTCAACCATATTAACTTTCAACAAAATCATTCACCACCCACTCGTCTGCCAAAGTAAATGTTTTTAATGAGACAGGAAAATTAATCATACAGGAATATTTTCAAATTATTTCTGTCCGATAAATTTAATATTCTTACTAACAAATTTCTAAGCATAAAACACACTATTTTGTCTTAATTGACGGATAAGTAATTGAGTTATTTATCAAAAATAAATTTTTGACAAATATTTTGACTGTAAGTGATTAACACAGATTCATTCTTATTTGTTCCTTAACGAGTTAACATATTGTCAGGCTAAACATAAAGACAAATTTTAAAAATAAAACACAATTTGTTGGTACTACTTCCACATTTTTATAATGATTAGGACCGGATAATGCCTTTACACCAAGAATTGACAGTGAATACATTAAAAGTGATAAAGACAAATATACAAATGAATACGATTACTTCTGAATCCTTACAATAAATTTCACTGCTGTTGATGTTGGTCAATCAAAATCAACTATTCCATCAAAAATGAATGGTGGATTAGCTGATTAAAGTTATTATTTTGGATTACCATTGCAATGCAAAAACTTGTACCCTGCGATGTTGAACGAAAATCTATTGAAGCTCGCATATCATGCCCACTGTCGTAATGAGGTACTCCAGATTGGTTACTAGAGTTTATCCTCAAGCTGTAACATTTTTTTTGAAATACAAAATATTTTACCTGCTTTTGAACAGTGGTTATCACTGGTAGAGTGTTCCCGTTGTTGTTAGAGCCGTGTTATGTCGTCATCTTTTTCAATAAATTCATATTTGGCCAGCTCTCCTTGCTGAATAAACTATACTGAGCTTGTACAGTGAATGCGGATCTATCAATCAGCTATTTGGTAAAAACACTATTTAAAATTTGTGTGCCTGAAGATACCGAAAGGCGAAACCCTGATCGTTAGTAACGATATACATAGAATATTCAAATTAAATACTGAAATTCCATCAAGTACTCTCATTCGATATCTTAAATTAAAATAATTTAGTATTTTTTCTTAACTGTTGTAGTTTCATGACTCACAACAAGATCTCATCTGTGGTAACAAGGTGCTTAAACACAAAGTGGTTTTTTTACTTCTAAAAGCTTCATCATAACGGATCTGGTTCAAAGGGAAGTCGACGTGGAAAATTTTACTACTTAATATTTAAAAGATCATATCCTTGTAACGGCTCAACATATGATGAATTTTATATTTTCAAAAAAATCATATTCTTAGGTAAATTAGTTAGCTATTTTTGTACATGAAATAAATGAGAGAACCTTCTTACCTACTAAACCAAGCCAGGAATAATTTTGAATGAAATCTAAACATCCTAATATTGTCAAAAATATGAGATTATGAATTCAAAAATAGTATATTAAAAACTTAAGTCACACTCAAAAATGAATGCCTACAGTAATAATTATGCTGGGTCTGTTCTGCAAGGGCCAACGTCGATGGCTTCGGAAACGGATATCACGTGCTCAAATCCCAGTACGGACAATTTCGTAAATTGATTCTTCAATAGATTTATGGATTTATATTCAAAACCATGGATGCTTGTGATGTCTAAAATTACCTCTAACCGACGCAATCCTTAAATCGGGGGCTAACCACTAGTTTTGTCCTAGCCTTATCCTCCTAGCCCTATCCTTACTCTCTTTGAAAAAAAAGATTAAGCAACTGAGTAGCAAGCAGTTTTCTTAGAAAAACCTATGTTAAGATACTTTTATTAAGAGGCCATTTGTTCCAAATTCAAAGCGGACATGGTTGGCAAAAACTGTATTTTTATGTAACACTGTTGAGTAATAACGGTATAATTCACAAAAAATAATTAATTTGTATAACATTTATTTTTGTTTATTGGAATAATTTATTATAAATATAATATCTTATTATAAGCAGTAAAAATAATATTGCAAGATATTCTTGATGTGGATTTTTATTTATGGCAACAAATTACGATTGTTTGCAAGGAAAGCAGTTTAAGTTAAGCTTACGCTCAACTTTTTCTGCGAAATACTCATAAATGAGAGAGCTTTTGGACAGTTTCAAGATCTTTTGTTAAACGCCATGAATTATTACGAGCGAAAACTTTGATAAATTCGCGATCGTATCATCAAGAATGAAAAAGATCGCTTTGGTGGGCGTTGGATTTCGTGCCACATAAATAAATTCATTTTTCGTAGCCTCAATTTGTGAAATTCCATACGAACAATTTTTTGTTGGTAAAACATTACGAAATAAATAAGCCATGTCCGCTCATACTTTGAATCATAAATGACACCAAACAAAAGTGACTTGCCAGTCTTTTAGCTGAGTGGCTATCGATCATGGGCGGTAGTTCTTTTCAGTTGCAGTGTCCACGAGTGTATCGAGTCCCCTTACGGAAAGTTTCATTAGTCAATCGATTAATTTATTTGGACGGTTGGTTAGTCCACTATTACTACACGATGCTGATCACATCCTTCGGCAATGTCCAGACATGGAAAATGAGCGGGGAAAATTGCTCGACGATACGACTATCGGTCGGATCGTCGGATCTGTCGATCCAGTCAGTCATGCCGACTTGGTTGCATCTCTGACAAATTACAATACATTAAAAGAGTTCACGGCGTCTTATGTAAATCGATTAAACCACAATTCCTAAAAACATTAACCCCCTTTTTTAGCATTATTATTTAAAACTTAATTTTCTGCCCACTAGAGTGTATGCAATCAAGTATTGAGAAATTTCTCCTCGGACATTACTGGGAAACATTTGAAGTACGGTTTTCCGCTGTGGAATACACCTTGCAGGAGTGTGAAGCTGTAGCGAGTGGTAGTCAGTACAGCGTTGAGTACTCAAGGCCATTTTAAACAAATAATAATAATTTGAGAAGGCCCGAATCGAAGAGAGGCAAATGGCTGATTATCGAACGTCCTGGAAGGGCTGGGATCTCAAGCAAACACCATTTCAAATCCGGTTCAACACTTATTTATTTTTCATCGAAGATGTTTTACAATACACAAATATAATCTAAAATTGATTCTACATGTACATTTACTTAACACATGAATTTACTTTAAGTTATAATGCAAGTGACACGACAAAATTTTTTAAATTAAGTCCAATTCAAAACAAACACAAACAATTCACAATGTCACCGGTGCTAGCCCGGCTCGAAAGCTGGCAAACGAATACTTATACATAAAATTAAAAGAACTCCCTGCATCGTCGGAGCCACCCCTTTCCGTTAAAAATGGACTCGTCTTGCGAACGTGTCCGCAGGCGATTTCCATGCCCTTCGTGACAGAGATGGGTCAATTTCTCCGAACCATTGTCATTAAGGCTGTACGATTTCAGTTATGGACCCTAATAAAACTTAAACTGAACAAAAAAAACCAGGGTGTGTCAAATTGTATATTTCAAAAAATGAAACACAATTTGATTTCTACTAGTTTTGTTATAGTAAGTGTGGAAATAATAGAAATCAAGTAATGTTTTTTTTTAATACAATGCCTTTCTATCAAAAATTAACGTTCTCTGATTTTTAATCCCCTTCCCAACTATCCGATCCTCATAAAGGGGCGAAACGAAAGCTATCGGTTTCTTATTAGTAGCTCTATCGTATATCTAAACTCCTTTTCAATCCGAGAATAGAGGTATAGTTTTCACATACATCATAAATCAAATTGTGAAAATGATGTAAAAGGAGTTCATTGAGATGCATGTTTAAAAGCGTTATAATTATAAATCCATTGAATGAGGAAATTTTAGCTAAAACAATATTTTGGATTTCATTGTTTTATTTATTTGCATAACTAATATTTAACTACAGTATGAAACCGAACGCTGCTAATATTTGATTGTGAACAGCGTCATAATATTCTATCCAGTACAAGCAAACGTAATCCTACGAATCGTTATGTTCTGTTGTGTCTTAGCTTAATATTATAATCTTATTCAACTCAACTAATATTTTACAGTTATTCTATGTTTCCACAAAAAGAGTGAACATCCACACCAAAAGGTTTGGGTAGAAAATGATAATTTCCATAATGGTATTTGTTAACTTGGTAATATTATTAAGAATAGAGAAAGAACTCTTTACTAATTTTATAATATTTTTTTTCGACTTCGTAATTAAAAGCAAATTGTTAAAGGAATGGTCTAGACTTTAACTGTTTACGAAATTTAAACAACATTTTAAAATTGCTATAGTGTGGCGATTTTAATAACACCCTCGCGTATTTACTTGCAAAATAAAAACAATAAAGTTTCCCATTCGAAGAATAGCAAAGTTTAACGTTTGAAAATTTGTGTTGAGAAAACTGAAATAAATCAAAACTTGGTTGCTTAAACTTTTAAGCTGCACAATGAAGATACTCGATGACAAAGGAGTTAAGCTTCTACATTGCTTTTGTTGGAGCTTAATGCTAAATCTTCAAAATCTCAAATTGATTTGTTAAATTGAAAAGACTCAAATCAATTGACGCGCTTGTGAGGTATCGTTTATTTTATTGTTTTGTTTTTGACTTCGAAACAGCTTTTGACTTAAGAATACGCATGAAAATATTTAAAATACGCATGAAAAATGAACATCATTATTTATTTCTGAAAACAAGTGTACTCAATCCAAAAAGTAATCTCTTGTTTATTTTCTAGTGATAAAATAGTAGTGGTAACGACTGATAATATAAGGAAACTGGTGTGCTATTTAGTAGTTTTTCTGGAGTGTAAATACTATTTCGGTTACAAATCATTGCAGAAACTTTCAATCAATTTTTCATTACATATATATATATATATATAGGCCTGTTATGTTTGCAAGTCAACTTGCGTCATTCTCAGTTGCTACATCTTTAACCTGAAACTATCTAGTATGAACTAAAATATTGCATTCGTTATTATTGCATACAGCGACGATGGTGATTTAGAAATACGCATCGAGGTCTGCTTAAAAAACTGCAAAAATATGCGCAAAGCTACAAATGCACACACAAAAAAATAATTCATTGACAATTTTGCATATATATACATGCGGAAACAGGTAGTTGTGAAATACCAGGTTTTTAAAGATATAAATTATATTAAAATCTACCATAATTTGTATTTGCAATTCAATAATAATACATTAAAAAATAGTACTCGTCTGAACTCGCTCACGTAGCGTCATTGGCTACGGCTACGGATGTCTCGGGTTTAATTCCAGGTGCGGACAGTTTCATAAATTGATCTTTCAATCCATTTATGGATTCCTGTTCGTAATCATGAATGTTTGTGATGTCTAAAAACTCCCTCCCACCCATCCGATCCTAAAAACGGGGCATAACGAGAGCGATTAGCTAACCACTAGTCCTGTCCTAGCCCTATCCTTCTAGCCCTACTATTTTCAAAAAAAAAGAGAGGTTGAGCATCTGAGTACCAAGCAGTTCTCGTAGAAAATTTCTGTTGGCATTAAGAGGTGATATGCTCCACGTTGGGAGCGGATATGGTAAAAAATACTTATATTATTTTATTCGTATGTATTTGAATGCGCATTTTGTGCATCCTGTGTGCATTTGTCGTGTGTACGTTCTTCCGTTGCTCGTAAGTAATGGTACCATAATATCGAAAACTATTTTATTTTTAAAATATACCTTTCCACCAAAAATTGACAGTTACCCCTTAAAAGTGATTGTATTTTTATTTTAGAATTAATCGTAAAGGAACCATTTAAGACATAAATACATTCTTTTTAATCGTAGTAGTAACTAATTTAACATATTTAATAAAAAAATAGATCAAAATGATATTTAAAAAAAAAGAATTAACCCAATGTTCTAAACATAACATATTTACATTAAATTATCATTTTAGAGACTTTTAAAGACACGGAAACAGTAGAATAAAACATTTAGTGGCGTAATTTTACTTAACATTTCGGTTATTTTATTAGCTGTATTTTTGTAAGATACATTACAAAACTACTTATCATTAAGATGGTATTAGGGGCACGTAATGGACAGTCCTATTGTAAATAACCATATTACGCGCAATGGATATGGTTGTTAAGAGACACACATATTACACCGAACGAGCAATATAAGCCGACCGAGAATATGAACCATTATTTCTTTACATGTTACTTAATGGCATATTTAAGTTTCCGTAAAAGAAACTCTCGTAATTATATGTTCATATTTTCCCATACAGCTTTGTCATTTTCTGTTACTTTACCAAAAGGAATAAAATGCGCTATGCTACAAACATTCTCCATTACAATATCTTAACTGATACTATGAAAACGTTTATATTTACATAGTCCGTCGTTAAAAAAGTGTGTATTAAATTACATATTTTTTAAATTTGTTTTTTAATTTCAGATTTTAAATCGCTAATAATTATTAATTGCTTTATAAGTTATCGGTGGTTACTTTGTGGAAATTCATTTACAATTTCTTATGTAAACAATGATTCTAATTCTTAAATTTAAATTAAAGGTGAGTGGGATGATGTCTCTCTGCTGGACGTGGTGAAGGGGTTAAACACAAACGATATAAATACTAATTATCGTAAGACTCCTAATTATAAAATTAATTACTAGTGTTTGGAGGTGAAAATCTAATAATAAAGGAATTAAAAAGTCTGCCTGAAGATGGTTTTCAAAGAGGCGAAACATGCGTCACATTTAATAACACAACCAATGAAATAACAGAGATATCAAGTTCAATTTAATATTAACACTTACGTGATTGAACTGTAACTAACTTGGTATAACTCCATGGATATACGAGAAAAATAGCAATATTTTGAGTTCTACAATAATTGTAGACATTTTTTTTTGGATTATTGAGATTTTGTACACTCCCATGTATTTTGTCACTAACGACCCGGGTTTCGCCTTTCGGCATCTTCAGTCAGTTTGAGTCCATTCGTGTGCTCAAATGCCTGAAGATGCCGAAAGGCGAAACCCGGGTCGTTAGTGACAAAATACATGGAAATGTACAAAGTCTCAATAATCCAAATTTGATATTGAAATTCTATCAAGCACCCTCAGTCGATGTCTTAAATTGTAGACATATTGCTATAAGCCGAAATAACTATAAAACATACCATATAACAGATAACTCTTGTTAAAATAAACACTGCCATTTTAACCTTTCCGTTTTCGTGTCGAAAAAATCCCTCGGAATCTCATGCAGTCACATTTCGTTACCGTGTGGGTTCTGTCACATAAAGGCATTTATAACGCTAAATTTTAAAAAGTGAAATATGATTTAACGTATAGTATAAAGAAATTTTTTACGTCATATTATACGAAAAGGCGCAATAATCGAAATTTTTCATAGCAGAACAAGCTCGAGATGTTTTCGAAAATAAATCGGTTGCGTACGGTATTTCATACACCTCGGATTGTTACTATACTATTCTAATTGTTACTATACTATACTTAAATACTGTACTATAATTTTGTATTTTCGGTGGTAAAATTGACGAGGTTATCAATTTTTATGAATAGGTTATTTCGAGGTTTATGATTATTTATAAAAAGAAGACATTAACTATAATGTATTTTAAAAAATAAAACACAATTTGTTTGTACTACTTCCACATATTTATAATGATCAGGACCGGTTTCGCTCATCACGAGCATTATCGTGGAAGTAGTACAAACAAATTGTGTTTTATTTTTTAAAATATAATGTCTTTCCACCAAGAATTGACAGTTAACACCTTAAAAGTAACTATAATGTACTTTGAAATTTTAATTATATGTAGAACTATTTTATTAAGAAATAACAAAATTTTCTATTTTTTGTATGACTTGTTTCCCAGATAATTTAAAGGTTTAAAGGCCATTGTTACTCCATGAATATGGAAGTTTTAAACATAAAAATAATAATTGAAATATTTTATATTTGAGCAAAGCTATACAAGTTAAAAGACGTATTTTACAAAGTACCCCTACAGCGATATACTTTGTACGGATTACATCCCTTGAATTCTTTTCATAAAAATATCCATTGATCACCAATACGCAATTCGTATTCATGCAGCTAGTGTATGCAGCTTTGTGTGTGCAGCGCTTTTTATTTACCGAAACACTTTCACAAAGATGTGTTCAGATAAAATTCCAACCGCAAATTTGAAAAGATGTAACGGTCCAAGCGTGATTCTCAAAATAAAGTTTTATATAGAAGGAATAATATTTCTCTTCACGAATTCCGTTCACGTCTCTGCCTGTAAAATAGAAATAACAGTCGACCACTGGCAAAAAGGATTCATTTTCTTATTGATAATTTATTACGTCTTTAACGAAAACAACACTTGAATATTAATTCTAAGGGTAGTTTAGGAAAAACATGTTATATGGCAATGTTTGATATTTATTTGGATGGTTGCTATTTGTTACAAAGCTGTGGAGATAAATCAGAACGGAGAGCAAAAAATGTCTTACTTTAATTAATCAACGTAAATTGAATGTTTAATATAAATCATCGAAACTTGATTTTGTATTTATAAATTATGGACGTTTTGTAATACTCTGCCAGCAGAATTACGTTTTTTTTTTTTGAAGAAATAAAATATGAGAACTAATAAAATATATTCTAGCCATACTTAATATAACCTTGGATCAGGAAATTAAAATTTTTCAACGAATAATCAAAAGAAAGGGGTAAATAAAATAATCAAAAAAAGTACACAGGGTTTAATGTACTAGAATGACGGGGATTTAAAACAATAAATTATAATAAATACAAAACATAACATGTAGAAAGACCGATTAACTAACCACTAGTCATATCATAGTCCCATCTTTCGATCCCTACACGTTTCGAAAAATAAAATGGAAATTAATCAACTGAATAACAAGCAACTATCGTAAAAAGCTCCGATAAGATAAGCTTCAGTAGAAGGTAGGAGTTCATATATTTCACATTGAGCTTCCACTCCTAACATCTCCTGTATCATTTCAATATCTTTCTATGCTTTTTATACCCATATATTTCAACAGTTTCTTACTGTTACAGTCGTGTGGTATTATAGTACATAAACTAATTCTGTTCTATTTGATCTGTCATCAACTTAAAGATTAATTGGGGTTTAGAAATGAGCAACCAATTATGAGATAAGAATACCATAATTATTTTAAGTCATATTTGCTACCAAAGATAGCAAAACAATGTAGCTTATAATGTTGTTATTGAAGCAAATGTAAATGGCAAAATCTTTTACAAGAAGATAATAAATGCTCCTTTTTTTCAAGCAAGCATTCGATAAATATATTATTTTGAAATTTAAAAGGCAATTTTTTCTTTGAGCTTTATGTAAACAAAACGTGTTTTATTCATAAAGAGATGTAAGATTAAATTTAAAAGATTCATTTCTTTTACATTGTCATTTTGAGTGCTCCAATATAAGAGGCTAAAAATCGTACACATGTTTGCTACGAAAATATATTAAATTTCTATGGATAAGTCACTTAAATATTTTATTTCTTGCAGACATGATTTTTTCTCTCGGCTCCTAGAAATACAAAAGCTTAATGAAATAAAGGAGAGCACTCCTTACGGGCATTACGGTTGTAGGCTTGCGTCAGTGGCCTCCCGTATTGCCATCTTAGCATTGTTTTCCGTCTCGATTTTCCCCTTATAAATAATTGAATCCGGCTTCTATCCTCGGGGTGTATTGGCTTCCATAAATACGTTACATTTTGGAAGAGTACCGACCACAAGTGTGCCGTGTATGAAAAGTGTTTACCCATTTGCCATACGCTACTTTCTCTAAGCCCAACGGTAAACATGCGTACCAACTAATAATAAAAAATTAATTTCAAATGTTTTATCGATCAAGACATATAAGCCTAATAATTTTAGCTATTTTGAAAATTATTATATCATTTTTATTGTTTCATACCATTTAATATTATTAATCAAATAAGGCAGGGATTTCCAAACTATTATGAATTAAGAACTAACTTACCTATTTAAAAACCATTGACAAACCTTATACTTACTACATTCTCTTCAAAGAAGACATTGTTTTATTATATTTTTGCCAATTAAAAATGGTCATGGAATATATAATAATAGAATTGGAAAATAAAACATGAAAAGGTTATTTTACCTGCGACAATTTAAATGTTTTGAAATAGACGCAATGTCAACGTTTTGTCGACAACGGTTATGTTTCAAACTAACTTTGCACATGTTCTTTAGTTGCATATATTTTTTAAAAGTTGCTTCCTCGCGCCATCGAACAGTCTTGCTAGCTAGCAGGTGCTCGCGATCTACTTATTGAACATCACTGGATTAATGCATAAGTGGACAGCTCGTCCATAAATTATTTAAAAGGCTGTCGTTGTTGTCACACCGTTGGATTAAAGCATCTCTGTGTATTCGGTTTTATGGAGATTCAAACAACTAACTTTTTTTTAGTTGAGTCCAGGTTTTTATTATGAGTTTCGGTATTTTTTTGATAAACATTCAAATCTGATTGTATTAAACACTAGTGAGTACCTGGCATGCCATGCAATGCCACTCAAAGAAAAAAAGCGTTTGTGTTTTCTGTTTATTGAATTGCTTTTGGATTAGATGTCTGCACGGGCCGAAATTTCATAAAACTACCCGGTCCGAGCCCGTCACTTTCAGGCCCAGCCCGGCCCGAACCCGAGTCTCAATATCACACTTGTTACCTGAACCCAACCCTAAGCCCAGATTTATTTTCTCAGTTCGAAAAAAGCCAGATTTATTTTTTAATATAGTGATTCATTTATACTTTTCAAAGAATATATGTTATTGTTTCCATATTTCCATCGATATTCATAGCACAAGTGAAATAAATTATTTAAGTTATGAAAACTTTTGCCTTATGGCTGACCCATGACCCGATCATATTACGAAATATTTTTCTTAAATTTAAATTCCTTACCCTTACCCGGCCCAACCCCGAATCTGAATTGTTTTTACCCGCCCGAGCCCAGCTCACGGGCCGGGCCGGGTAAAAGTCCGTGTGCCAAGCCCGGGCCCGTGCACACCCCTATTTCGGATATACAATATGTTATGTTTTTCTGATTTATAGATGTCGCTAGTTGTATGTATTTGATTCTTTTTTTGTAGATTTTTGAGATTTTGTACGCACAACAACTCACCGAAGTTCGATCGAAATCAGATGAATGGTAAAGGAATGCATAGAGGACAAGTAAGCAAACAAATCTTCATTTATATATATATATATATATATAGATTATTATGTTAGAGGTGATTGTAATTTATGGGTTGTGATAGAGTGAGATTTTTTATTCACAGTTCATTATTCTCCAAGCCAGGATTTCCCAAACTATGTTCTCCAGAAATCTGGAATGGTTTAATATACTGCAACTACTGATATAAATTTAAACATATTTGACTTCGTATTGACTGAAGAATGAGTAATGATCTTTATAGAACAAGATTCACATATGAACAGGCCAAAACGGAGATGTGTGATTTATGTCATAAATCGTCAGTAGGAACTTCATTTACCTATATTTGTATTTACTATATTATGAAAACATTCTCATTTTTTACAAATATTATATATAACCCTCTCCAACAACCAACAACGTGAACAATGTATTCGCTGAAATTTCAAGATTTTCGAAGTGTTTCATTGCAAGAAAAGCTTGAGAACCCCTGCAATTTTTCAAATTTATTTTTAACCGTTTACGCTCTCAGTGTAGAACATATGGACTCCTATTGAAGATATCTCAACAGAGGTTCCTCAACCTCTCTTTTTCGATGAGAGTAGAGGTATAAGGATACGGCTATGACAGGACTAGCAGTTATCTAATCGCTTTCGTTACGTCCTGTTTATAGGATAGGATAGGCTGGATGGAATTTTAGTTATCACATGGATGTATATGTCTACGAACATAAAAAAAAAAATTTGAAACCGAGACATTCGTAGCCGAAGCGAACAACGTTGACCACTGCACCACAATAGAAAGAGAACATAAATAATTTTAAAAATCTCAATTTACTTTTATGTTTTAAAGATTTTTTCACAACAAGAAATTTGTTGTACAAACCACAAAAATATTCAGTAAAGCAAAAAGTTTTTAACCATACGAAAATAGACGTATAAAATATGAATATTGTGTATAGCAGTTTCGAAGGAAAGGTTAATGGGCTCATGTCCTTCGGTGACAGGTGAGAAGCGGCACTTTGCTTTGCCGAACATTGAAAACGTAATGCGAGCAGCAAAACACTCTTCTACGGTAACGCTACCTACTTTACTATGGACGCTAAGTAAGGTCACCTTCTTATACTATTATTAGATCGGAGGCTGAAATTCTTAATACACGATCCTAGACAAAAGAACGGCACAAACTCATTATATTATATTTTATACTTAGCCTGAACAGACAGCAAGGTATTACACATTGACAATCTCATCCAATAATACGCCAACTTTTCAGGCGAACCAAAAAATATTTTGTATCGGATATAGCAAGAAAGCCATATTTGAGGCGATGAAAATCAAAAACCGATAAGTCCACATCTTGTCAAAATCTAACAAAAAATACGTGTGACAAATAACTTTCGAAGCGTGACAAAATCATACGAAATTAAATGTTAAAACATTTAATGTCATGCAGAATCTGATAATTTTTATGGTTGCAATCAAACGACGGTATTTATTTTCCTCATATCTGTTAATTTTATACGGCAATATCCACTGGCATAACAATATTAAACGCATCTACATTTTTTTCCCCTTTAATTGGGAATGTCTTTGGAGCAGTTAACTGCCCAAGACTTGGTGACGTACACTTAGGTGTGGAGAAAATTAATTCCATCAGATACACGAAAAGCTTCTATGAGTTGAGGTATACTCGCTCTCCGTATGACGCCGCAAATATTTTATAGACCTGGTAATTTGCCTTATTTGCTACCAAATCCATTGGTCCGGTGGAAGTTTGTACCGACTGGCGTGGCACTGAGTTGGCTAGTTGATCATTAACTAGGTGAGTTGATTAACTAGTTAAATTATGATGATATCACAGATGTTTCAAAAAGTAACTTAAGGGCATGTTTACTGGGATTCGCCTACAGGTAATAAAAATGATGCACCTCATAGTCGTCCTTACTATTAATATAATAGCCCAGATCTGCCTGTAGGCGTTTTATTATTATCAAATATCGCATGTAGGTATGTTACGCATTGCACACACACAACAGTACAATTATTTATTACTAGCTACTTTAGACATTCAGTATTTCAATTTCAATACTGTCATCTATGACGGTCGTCTCACTAGTATTATATAATGTATCAATCAACCTCCAGTCATCTGACACTGATCTCTAAGCCTATCTTCAAATACAACAGTTCCAGTTTGACTGAGATTAGCAAACAATATATAAATAGCTGTACGAGGTGATGTCCGATAATCTCACAAGGATCAGTACAAGGCAACTAGTAATATATAATATGTAGAGAGACGCGGTATTTAAATGAATTAAAATATAACTCTGGTCGAACTATTTACAAAATTAAAACAATATGAAGCAAGGTAATTTACTTCTTATAGATATTTTTTATAATACATAATGCCATTCTACGGATTGATGATTGTTTACATCTTAGTTAAGCGAAAAAGTTATTTGATTTCTTTTTCTATATAGTACAATGATAACCTTTAGGTCGATCATTTGGTAATCTTGAAAAACCATCATTGTTGGAAATGTTCCAGGTAAAATTAAGAATTAAAAGGAGAGTGGTAGCGAGATTGTCCAGCGTGCCATGGGAATCTACGACAATATCAATAATAGAACCCTTTTCTTTCAAGAAAAGAAAGGTTGTGACATTCAGAGATGGTAAATAAATTGTTGGCCGAGAAAAGGTATTTAGTTAAGATTAGCAAAACGGAGAGTAGGCATTATTAAGAAAACGTCGACCAAAATAATTCGCCAAATGGCAAACCGCTTGTGCAATTTCACGTATTTCCAAAATTATTCCGAAATTAATTAATATAGAGTATTCAATAAATCAAGGCATCAATTATTATCTCTTAATTTAGTTGTGGTGACATTATTTTATGATATGATTTATACGTAATATCAATAGTGAATATTAATTGTTAAAAAATAAACTATAAAAAAATCCGCCATATTTGATTTTTCTAAGCAAAATATTTACAAGACAAAAAAGAGCCAGAAACAAAATGTCAACATTACAGGGCGAGCATTTAAATTCGTGATATGGGATATGATTTTTTAAATAATGTGAAATATCGTGTTTTTTACAATACCCGCTCCAAACGTGGAGCATATGGCTTCCTAAAAGAGGTTCTCAACACAGAAGTTTTCTATGAGAATCGCTTGTTACTCCGATTGCGGATGTCTCGGTTACGGATCACTACGGCTACAGATGTCTCGGGTTCAATTCCCGGTGTGAACAGTTTCATAAACTAACTTTTCAATTGAATTATGAATTTCTGTTTGTAAGCAAGGATGTTTGTGATGTCTAGAACTCCCTCTTACCCATCCCATCCTAAAAAAGGAGCGTAGTGAGAGCGATTAGCTAACCACTATTCCAGTCTTAGCCCTATCCTACTATTCCTACACTCTTTGAAAAATAAATGTTGATCATCTGAGTAACAAGCAGTTCTCGTAGAAAAACTTCTGTTGAGATATATCCATTAGGAGTCCACATGCTTTACATTGGTAGCAGACATGGTAACAAAAAATTTTAGACGTGTCTTTTGATTGATATGTCAATAAAAAATATGACATATCAATCAAATACCAAAAATCCAGATTTCGGACATGTTTGTGGCTCTTTGCCACAGATTTATGTACCAAATTATTTGGTATTTATTGGATAGGAAATTTGATTTTTCTGTATAAAATATGTAAAATTTCTTTCCACTAGACTGTAAAAAAGAAAGAGTGACTGACTAACTGAATATTTACTTTTGTTTTTAATCAAACTATATAGAAAAAATATTATGTACCATATTTAATTTGAAAATATAATCACGCTTCTCATTTCAAATATGAACGCTTTTTTAGATGCTATTAGAACAAACAAGTTCAACTTACTCGCCCAATGAAATAAAAATACTTAGTCGTATGAGAAATGGCTCTTTTTGTAAGAAATATAAAAAGAGCGTATCAAATTCTAGCTGACACTTAATAAATGAAAAGGTCAGTCAAGTAAGATCAGATTATCGCCTCTCTCTTTCTCTTCATATATTTTTATCAATACTTATATAAAGTGCCAAGTTTTACGATAGATTTACAGTAGCGTACAGTTTTATTTTTATTTGATAAACTGTGTTTTGCCTAGCTAGTGTAGAATTTTAACACCATGCAATATATTTAATTTGAATAACCCCTTAATGCTTGCAATGAACGACATCGACTCTGATCACATTATAAACGTATGGAAGTAGTACAAAATAAATAGTGCTTTATTTTTAAAATATAACGCCTTTCACCAAGAGTTGACAGTTGTGATTGAATTGAAGTGGTTAAATAACCTTAATTTTACTTTCTGATCTTTAAATATTTGTTTTAAAATTAAGAGCAAGGAATTCAGCAATATTTTCAGTTCTTTTAAAATCCTTATTCATTGATTGCACTAGTCTACATAATGTCTGAATTTTTTAATTCAAATATAGAAGGATTTTAGATTGAATTATTTTCTTATTTGCATTATTATATAAAAAAATAATAACATTAAATATCTCTAATATATAGCAGTAAATACATGATAAATATGTCTGTCTTTATGTATATTATAAGAACTCCTCCCAAACGGTGTACAGTAGCGATGTGAAATCTTCACATATCATTCTGGCTGTTATTTCTAGATGAACTGTGCTATTTTAAACATTGAAATTTTAATTGATGGATTTTTTTATTACCATTAAAAATGGACGATAAACTGATTTTTGTTTTCGCATGTCCGGCACACGTCCGTTCTTGGGAGTGGTTCTGATCCACGTGCTGTGCTCATCACAAGGACTTATAGGGTTAATGAAATGTGGAATATGTTCGTTGATTGTGCTTCCTTAGTATAACAAACATTTTTTCAATTTAACATACTCATATTTTCATTTTTTTTAAACCATGTCCACTCCCAATATGGAGCATATGGCTTCCTAATGGAGGTATTTAAACGCAAGTTTTTCTGCGAGAACTGATCGCTACTCAATTGCTAAACATTGATATCCTCACAAATCTGTGATGTCAAAAATTAGTTAACCACTAGGCCTATCTTAACTTATTCATTCTATCCCTATTCTTGTGATATATTTTATATATATAATATTTATTCTAATAATTTTAAAATATATGTTAAACACCCTATACAAATGGCTAAGATTTCTCAAAAGATTTTGAAATTCAGATTTTTGGTAGAAGAATTATTATAAAAGATATAATGAAGCACTTTTATATTAATAACGTTTAATGAAATATAAATTTAAGAAAATAATCACGGCTCGTAAATTGTATAACATTTTCTTAAATCACAACACATGATTTGGAGAGGTGGTTTAATTCAAATATAATATTCTCCTTTTGCATAATAAATTCACTTGTAAAACATAAACTCACAGTGTCCTTGTATGTCTTCTAAAATGTCTCTATCACCATAGAGCTTTTACCCGTTGACTGAAGTTGGCGTTTTCAACCATTTTTATGATAGGCATAGTAGGTCTTGCATTTTAATTTTTATTTTCTCCTCAAAAAATAATGAATATAAGCGATACGTTTTATTTTTTTTCATCTAACCTTACTTAATGTTGTGCATCATTTAGTAAAAGAGTATATAATAATTAGCAATTCTTTAAATATAAGTATTATGTTTATGATTTGTAATTAAAAAATAGTTTTTTTTTTATGAAACACTTGACTCTCTAAGCCAAGGGTGACTCTAAGCCAAGGGTGACGAACTTGTGGCTTATAGGGTGGTTCTCAAGTGCAACCGTTTAACTGAAATAAACAAATAAGTTAATAAATAAATTTCATTTTCATTTCTAAAATAATGTTCATACCTGTTTGTGTATGTTTCTTAAATGCAGCCTTATTTGATTTTAAGATAAACGAATGCGACCTTCCGACAGGAAAAGGTTCGTCACCTCTGGTCTAAGCCTTCGACAAAAGCAATTTGATCTGAAAATCTACGATAAGAAAAAATATTATGATTCTAGGTGGAGCTAATGAGCCATCGTAATGAGTTAAGTATGCTACCCAAAGAAACAAAACACGTTTCATTCATAGTCACACAACCAATAGAATATCAAAGTTATCAATTATGTAAGACCTGGTTATGTTGTAAGTTTTTTTATGTTTATTAGTATAATATATAGATACACGTTCTTTAGCTACTTACTCTTCCAATTTAGAAGATGCAACTTAACATTGAGAAAAGGTTGGTAATGACAGTGAAGTATATAATTTATATTTTAAGTGAGCTATCTACACTTGTTAGAGGAAAGGTAATAAAATAAATACATTAATAAAAGACCGTTCGGCTTCTTATTTAGATTTTAAGATGCGGACACACCAAGAAAAGTCTGAACTATCAATAATAATAATCATATAGAGTATAAATGGAATTCATGGGCAATTGATGCTGTTATCAATACCATAGAGATCATCAAGCCACGACCGCACGTAGAAGAATTGGCTGGTCTTCAACAATCTCAACACACTTAGATAATGATTTAAGATTTTGTAGATTTTAAGTAGTCAATATGTTTTGATCAAAAACAATGTACTCAAATTCTTTCACTTGACATAACTTATAGATAGATTTCTTGTGGCAACGAGATAAAGCCACATTAAGAAATATATCACTATCCACATTACTTGCCTAGCAAAGCCTATACAGTTCGATCAGATTTGGGAAAAATCCATCGTAGCACGTCTCGTTTTAAAATTTAAAAAAAATATATTCTTCAATAACCAATAGTAATTTAATCCAGTTAGTTGGTAATTCCTGAAACCTTTACGTTTCAGCTAGATTCATATTCGTGAAATTATTAAATAATCAAATTATACCCTCCGCCGCAAGAAAACTTCAGTAAATTTTGCTAATCCTCTTTTTCATTAACGTAATTGCTTTCTTAAGAAAATAGTAAGTAGTTCTTCCAGATATTATTTATCTGCAATAACGCAATTAAGATATAGTATTTTAAGCTTGAAAATCTCTTATAATATTATTTATAATACGTTGGTTCCTATCAAATTGATAGATTGTACTTATGAAAATAAGTATCCAGTAACTAACAGTTTGATTGACTTAATATTGACAGAAATATTCACAGAAAGCGTTAAGTTAAAAAACCTTGTTTAGAGATAATCGACCCCTAAGAAAATCATGAAATTTAAGTTTTTCTATTAACATACCTTAACCATTAATTAATAAACTAAAAACATTATGAGATTCGTTAATAATTTACGAATTCAATTTTATTCCCATGTCCATTTCCAATGTGTAGCATACGGTCTCCTAATGGAGGTTGCACAGCAGAATTTTTTCTATGAGAACTGTCTGTTACTCAGTCACTCAATTTCTCTTTATCGAAGAGAGTAGGGATAGAAGGATAGGGCTATGACAGGACTAGTGGTTACCTAATCGCTCTCGCTACGCCCCGCGAGGATGGGATGGGTGGGTAAGGAGGGAGTTTCAGACAACACAAACACTCAGACTACGAACAGAAATCCATAAATCGATTGTATGATCAATCTATGAAATCCGTCCGCACCGGGAATTGAACCCGAGACATCCGTAGCCGTAGCCCACGAAGCTACTAACTGCACCACGGACGCCGACATTAGTAAGTCTTTTTTATAGCAATATTAATCATAGATTTTTACCACTAATAGCTGTGAACGAAATAGACTTAATTGATATAGATTTCTTCAAATGACGTAAAAAAATACATGAAATATTCTGAGCATGCTTTTTCAGACAATCTAGTAGTACGATAAAATCTATCGTAATACATGTATAACTCAAAACAACCGATTTTCGACGTATCGCCTTCTGCCACAATGCCGACGATATGTCAATTGTTTTTTACTCCAGTCTATTAAAACGGATTCATAATAAGCTTACTATCATATTTTTTAAATTTTGGCTTCTTTATCATACTGATAATAACTTTGCTTAGCTTAATTCCTGACAAAGTATCGACTTTTTCACTTCTCGTTTAATTGAGTAATAAGACGTCTTTTCTCATCTAGAGGCCTTTGAGTTTGTTTAAAGTGATTTTGTATGCAAAATATGGGGCGCATTTTCAATTGGCTGCAACTTGCAACGCCGAAAAAAAGTAAAAATTACCTGTATAACTCTTCTATTTCACTAGTTGTGTTACTAAGTGTGACACGTTTTTCTCTCTCTTTGAGAAGCATCTTATGAATGATTTCATAGTAAGCTTTGTATTCATATGGCCAAAATAGATTCTTTATGTTCTTACGTCACATATTAAACATAACAGAAGTAATTTTCGCTTTGTTCTTTTGAACATTTTTAATTTTCATTTTATTCTGAATAGTTTTGTATCAAAGTAAAACCGCATTAGAAAGCTTTCAAACAAATTGGGTAAGCTTCTGCAAATATTGTTTCCATAATAACACGCTGCAACAACGGGCAAGATAATGAAAATGCATGGGCGGCTTTTATTGACCACACTGTATCCGCCTTGATGAGATGGGCGGGAAAATTGTTTCTCGCTGATCCACCCAGTTTCTTAATAACAACGTAATGAAATACCGACTACCTAAGGAGAACAGAGCTGCCTTACGCCGCTCATATAAGTAGGCATTATTCAGCTTACTCGAGACTAGAGCCATATAAGAATATATGGAATCTTTTGATGATATTAAAGACAACTGGATATATCATCGCAAGATGAGGAAGGATATGAAAAACAAAAATACGTTATGTTCATAATGTAGATATACTATAATTAAAATACCGGTCCTGTGATCAACGCCCTTGGGTGTTCGTCCTATTTGATTAAGGATTCAGTGTCCACAGGTTTTTGAATCATTGATTTTTCAGTCCATTTCAGTCGAGTTGTGCTAAAAGGTAAAGAATATTTTTCATACTTGCTCCCACCCAATTAATCTTAAAAACGGAATGCAGGGAGAGCGGTTAGGCCACTAGTTATATTCTAACGCAATTCTTATATATTTACTCTATTTTGAAGAGTGAGGTTAGGTGACTGATTAATTAGAAACGAGCTTGAAGATAAAGTCATGATTGGAAAATCTTTGTCATGGATTGGCATGATAAACAGCACGTAACATGAATCGGAAAGTACTTCAAGATTAACAATTTGATTTACTCTGATGTTTAATTTTGTGGCGCTGCAGGAGCCATTGTTAAATGCAAATGAACAAGCTATCTATCGAGAAGTTCTACTGGGAAAACCTTCCTCACCGATGTGTTGCTTGATAGAGGAGAAAATAATATTACACTCGCTGTAGCAACTTCAGGTATTGCTCCAAAGCTGATTACTGATGGACGAACAGATGTCCTTGGGAGGGAGTTGAAAAAAATAATGCTTTATGTACGATTATCTCAGAACTTGTATTTGTTACTTAATGCCGTTTGTCAGTATACCCTCGGTATAAACTATTTACTAAAAGACAGTTTGAGTTCATCTATGTACTTTAATAACGGAAGGCGAAACCTGGGTCGTTAGTGACAAAACGTATGGAAATGTACAACACATAGACAATTCAAATTATATATTTAAGTTTCAGCAAGCATCTTTAGTCGATAACTTATATTTTTAATGATTATGAGTGAACACCAAAGCAGGTGCATGTTGCATGCCTTATGAAAGCATTTCATATCGCAAATACCTGATAGTAAAAACACTCAAATCAAAACTTCTCCTTCGGTATCAACCATTATGATACAAAGTTTGCGCGCCTTATCTAAGGCAAGCGTTCCCAATGAAAGGATTTAGCGATGCTGCAGACTTTCCCAAACAACTTTAGTCGGAATGAGTTGCCAAGTTTTACATTGTCATGATGGAAGTCATTACCTTTATAGGTTGGTGCACCTTTGCACTGTTCGCATCTCGCGTAACTGCATCCAACTTCATGCGACACCATTTATTGAAACCAGTCACTGAATACCGCGGATATGAAATGAATGGAAGTGGCTGAATTTGCTCATAATTATTTTTGTTGTGGCACTGACGTGCGCATTGGCATATCCCTATGCCAATGCGTATTAAAACATATACAAGCATGTTAAACCAAAATATAAATCTAGTTTATTAAAAAGGAAAAACTGATTATTCAATTATTCAAATTGCGTGTGTGCTTATGTACAAATTAAAATGTCATAAGGTTAAATATCAAAGTATTTAGTTCGACAAGAATCATTGAAAATGGTTGATAGCTATTTCAACTTCACGCTATTGCAAAAATTCAATCAATAAATTGACATGTCGATCGCTTCACGACTGTTGAAACAATGAACTATAGCCATGAATCTGATTAAAAGAATTGTGGCGATTCATCAATATAGACAATGCAAATTTATGAAAAAGCAAGTTATCACTAATGCAGAAAACATACAGTGGTTGGCAGTATAAATTGACAACCAAAGAACCGATATTCTCTCATCACACCCCGAACTAAAAACATATCTCCGGATCGAAATAATCGTCACTTTATACCATCCAATACCTAAACCTTAACCTCTTTAATTAAACAACATTTGGAATTGAATTCCTAAACATTTCATTTTAGAGTGAGCTGTTTTTAAACATTTTTAATCAGTATTAGTCTTTTGCCCAATCGCTTACGCGTTCGCGTGTTCGAATGCCCGAACGGAAATTTTCATGTATTAATTTGTAGTATAGGGCATGAACTTTTGTGATTTTTTCGAAATTCTCTACCTACCCAACCCTTGCTGATAAGTTGGGAACCTTTCCTCTCTTCCTTAATTCACCTTTTTAAACTTACACTTTCCAAATGTAGTTTAAGCGACTGACTTATTATTTGTTGTAATTAAATAACCTGTGCTAATAAGCCACATTGTCCTATATAATATTATTTTTCATAATGTGATAAGAAAAAATACGTTTGATAGACTAAACTATTTGAAAACAAAAACGTATTTGAAAAAAGCTGTTCTATTTTTAATTCTCAAATTTAAAGTAAATTAGCGAAAAAAACTTTTAAATACTTACCCTCCTGGAATAAGACTTTAATGATGCCACTGCATATATCCTGATAGGAAGTATCACTTCCAAGTATCTAATTCACCTGCTGTCTAGAAAGTTCAAATGCGAGAAGGAATATATTCTTTCCAGTTGGAAAATAGATTCCATATTATAATCAATCCAAATATATTCTTTCACAAGAAAATAATAAATCTGCATTCGAGCACTTAAATTTGGTACTATTTTCCTATTAACGTTTCTAAGCGGAGACTTTTTTGTATTTGTAACATTCGACAGATGCTTCTATCAAGTGAACGAACATTGCATATTACGGTGGTTCAGTCATATCTGTCGAATCTTGCAAGACGATAGCATTCATTTCTTTGCGTCAGTGTATCCAAATTCCTCAGCATTAAAATAAAGTACGTAAAAAATGGTCTTTATTTTTAGATTCAGTTTTACTTTACTGTGGTTAAGGGGGGCGATGGATTCAATAAGGTATATTTGACCCGATGATGTTGTGTTCTATAAAAATTTAAAAAGAATTATTTTTATAGTAAAAATAGATGAAGACTTTAAAAACAATGATGAAACTTTTCAAGTACAACTTACACATACGTATTTATGTTGTATGTGATTAGGGCATCCAATCCCAGACCCTTGTTTATGATCCCGGGATTTCGGGATTCACAATTTCTCAATCCCAGATTTTCGGTATAGATCAGTAAGGAAAATTTAATGTCTTAAATTGTGTATTCAAAACTAAACCAGTTTCCTTTATTTCTTCAATTTGAATGAATATACATTATTTTATATTTTCGGGCATGGTTTGGATTTTTTCATTTATCAAAAATCAGACCTTATTTTTATATTATTATTTTTGTTTCCATGTCCGCTCCCAATGTGGAGCATATAGTCTCCTAATGGAGGTATCTCAACAGAATTTTTTTCTATGAGAACTGTTTGTTACTCAGTTGCTCAACCTCTATTTATCGAAAAGAGTAGGGATAGAAGGATAGGGTTAGGACAGGACTAGTGGTTAACTAATCGCTCTCGCTACACCCCGTGAGGATGGGATGGGTGGTTGAGGAGGAAGTTTTAGACGACACAAACACTCAGACTACGAACAGAAATCCATAAATCGATTGTATGATCAATTTATGAAATCCGTCCGTACCGGGAATTGAACCCGAGACTTCCCTAGCCGTAGTCAACGTCGCTACCAACTGTACCACGGACGCTGACAAAGGTTACTCAATATATTTAAGATTATTATTATTATTTAAGATATTCATTTAGAAGATTTTATTTATGGATAATAGTATTTTTTTTTAAGTAATACAAAAAATCTTCCTCTGTCTACGCCAGTTACGAAGTATGACAGAAGAAGGGAGAGCACAATATATATATAAATGTATTAATTATGTTAGTATAATTAAGATGTATGTACATAAAGAAAACGAGGTACTCGTATTTAATTTGAAATATGAATTGTTTTTTGACATCTCCAGTGAATCTTGAAATACCGAGATTGATATCTAGGCAATCCCGGGATGCACTCTATGTGATTAATAGATAGTGTAGCATAACAGAAATTTTCACTGGAATATTTCGGCTTTTTCAGCCATGGATTTTTCAAAATTAAATTCACATGAAATCCCAAACATGTTCCGTTACATTAGCAATTGTTAACCTCCTGAATAACTGACTTAATGTTAATTGCAAATATGCAACAAACGGAAGACAAATAAAACTTTTGAGAAAGAAAAAACAAAAGAATCTTTATAAATACCACAATGGGACAATGATTTTATATACCTTAAGCATTCATTGGAGGGTATTTAAGGCATCACAAGCATCCATACATCGATTGAAAAATCAATTTATAATACTGTATGTACTATGATTTGAGCCCGCGATATCCGTGACCGAAACCAATGACGTTGACCATTGCACCTTGGACATTTTTTTCTTCAATTTCATTACGCGTAGGCAATTTATTCATTAATAAAATATGAATTGAAACTTTATGTTTACTTGAAGTCCTTTCTCAAAAGCCTTTTAATAATAAATAACTTTGCGTTTTTCACGAATGACTTTTATTGGTTTCCTTAGAAAACTTTTGGCATTATTAAGAAATCTAAATTTTCACGTCAGAAAATTTTCCTTTCACGTAAACTTTTCCGAAGTTGTCATGACAAACAAATGATTTGTTCTCCGAAGTTTATATATTTTGTTTAGAAATAAAAACAAATTATGTCGAATGCACATTATAGTCGTTGGAATTCAAATAAATTATTTTGATTTTCTATGTATTCATCTTAAGCAAAACTTAAGACCTACTTTTTTTTTTTAGATTTTGTTTTATTTATCAACAACGGGCCATGGCCGAAGCAATTAGCGAACCATTTCTTGCTCCTAATTTTATATTTCTATTATCTTTGAAATTGGACGTAAAGTAACTTAAATTTTTCATTACAATTACGTTTAAGTCTTCCATCTGGAGTTCTCATGCTTCGCATTGGAACATGACATGGTGGAAAAATAATAACTATTTACTCAGTTTTATACCACCGTTGAAAATTCTTCTTTTTATAAACACCCTTTAACCTCTGGAGTCTAGGTGCCATGAGGGAATTAACTCGACAATGCTTGAATTTTGCGTCAGGCCATCGTCGAGTTAACTCGCGAGGTCTTATCATTGTCATACCAAGCCATCAAATATTAATTTTTCCTTTTGTAGTGTAAGATTGGATAGTGCCATCTATTGACAAGTAGTAAATATTTTTTCGGCACGTCAAATACTGATATTATCCACGTAATCTGCAATCTTGATCAAGTGTCGCAACTTGACAATTGCTACGGCATGGGCTACGGCTACGGATGTCTCGGGTTCAATTCCCGGTGCGGACAGTTTTCATAAATTGATATTTCAATCGATTTATGGATTTCTGTTCGTAGTCTGAGTATTTGTGTTGTCTAAAACTCCCTCCTCAACCACCCATCTCATCCTCACGGGGCGTAGCGAGCGCGATTAGCCAACCTCTTTCTGTCCTAGCTCTATTCCTTCTATCCTTATTCTCATGTGTTGAACCTTGCTTTGAAATGTACCATACGTTATAAAACTAACTCTGTAGAAAGTGACACTAGTTAGTTCGGTAAAGTGACTTAAATTTTTGGTTGTGACAACATTGTTTATGTAGATTTATCAAATAGTAATTACCATTTTAGTTTAGAAAATATTTATGAAGGTATTTATGAAAGAAAATCTCAATAAAAGTATTGATTTGGTAAACGTTCACAATTGTACATCATTTTATGGCTATTTCATAATTTTTAAACGATTTATTTTATTCCGAAAATAGGTAACCTAGAAGTGTAGCTATTAAAATAGCTAAACTAGACAAATTTTCCTTGCACTAAAAAGGTTAAAGTCGCTGGTGAACACCACACTTGCATACAGCGTTTGTAAACGACGTCATCAGAATGCTACCTGAAACTTCATTTCTTCATAAATAACATTCTCAACCAGGGACGGCTCTTGTAAAGGAGCAAAGGGTGCAATGCACTCCAATAAGTCCCATCAAAATATTCCATTAATAAACGATATTCAAATATAATAATTATACCAATTCACTCATTTTAAATTTTCCTCGTGTTTCCCATAGGAAAATATTGCAGGAAACGATGATCAATAAACACGACTAGCAAACGTATTCTGCGTCGATTCAGAATACGCATGAAAGTCAGTCGACGACGCGGTAGGAGCATAAATTCTTTTGCACTCCTTAGACGTCAGAAATGTTCTATGTATTTTGACATATTTGTGACGTTGCACTAGTATGAAGTACGCTTCAGTTGCATTTTGTATGGACTGTTTTTGAGCACTGATCCCCCTGGCGGAAATCCCCGAACGTACCCGAAAGCGATTTGACGTTTGAGTTTACAAATCTGTAACAGTCATTTGTAAGAATGTAAAAGAGCAGTAGAACAAGCTTAGTAAGCTCTAATTTCGATATGATTCTTTAACTACACGCTCTTCAATAAGAATAATATTTACCTACAATTATAACTTTTGGAGTGATGAATACAATTTATAAAATTATAACTATGATCGTGTATAATACCGAGTAGATATAATTGAATATTTAAAATAGGATAGTTTCGAGTTTTTTACCTGGCTGGCCTTACCTATTCCATAATATTCAACTGTGTATCTGGTTCAGTTTCGTAATACACCTTCCTCTAATATTTTTTATATTCTTCAATATTGAATTCTACAAATTACTTTCCCTTTGAATTCTACGAATTATTCCAATTACAGACATTAAAATGGTAACCTTAACATACGATTTCATGGAGGAATTTAAACTTAAATTGAACTAACTGGTTTATACAGCAGAGAAGATTTTTACGATGTTGTTGGAGCCCTGTCTATACTTCAACTCTTCACGAATAAAAAATACATATAGTATTTAGCTAAATCGTTAAGCCATTACAAATAATTTATACAATATCGATGACTTCCGTCGAAAGTGAGTGTTACTTCTAAAATTTAAAAATGATCAATTCATTTTGAGAAATACCACGGCTAAAGACAGACAAGGTTTCCCAAACTATCATCCGCGACAACCTGGAATGGTTGTATATGCTGCTAGGGCTGCAACAAATTTAGACGTACTCAAATTCATATTGATATTACCTACCAAAAAAAAAGAAGAAAGGTGGTCCGTCGAAATTAATCCGCAGAGAAGGTTTGGGAAACCCTGGTGAAGAGAAACAGTTGATATCGCCAATATCAGATTTATATTTTCGTATATGTCTAATAGTACTTTCAAAATCCAATATGTGGAGGATGGATTTCTCACATAAATATGTGAATCTTTTTTTGCACTCCCTAATATTCCTGTCACCGGCCGCCACTGTTCTCAACACTCGTAATTGCGTGCTTCATTTCATTACTGTTTAGCGTACTGCATTGAATTATTCTTTTGCATTTAAACTTTACTTTAATAGTTTGATGCCACATGTTTGCCATATCCAATTCACTATACTGAGCTATATTAAATAAATATGTAGAATAGTAAATTTATGTTGAAAACGTTTACTTTTTACTAATTTTTTTAAAAGTAACATACGGAACATTAAATATTTAATGCGAAATAGAATGTA
This sequence comes from Himalopsyche phryganea, assembly GCA_022494535.1. Classification (NCBI taxonomy): domain Eukaryota; kingdom Metazoa; phylum Arthropoda; class Insecta; order Trichoptera; family Rhyacophilidae; genus Himalopsyche; species Himalopsyche phryganea. Next base: position 1,898,656 of record JAGVSL010000054.1, on the reverse strand, counting down.
GAAAATTTTCCTTTACACAATATCTAATATTCCAGTTCATTTGTTTGTTTGCGAGTAAGTTAGAGTTGTCTCTATAAACTGACACATTAGGCCCAAAAACAGTGCGTAATTGCGTTTAATCTGCCACCAAATGTGTAGTAAAGGTGTCCAGTTTCACCATTTCCTGTGATGCAATTAACCGGATATAACTACTTCCCTGTCTCTGTCGTCGTTGTGTTGTAAAGTCTTGCATAGCAGGCCTTTACGCTTGTAATAAGATATCTTTAATTTAATTAATAGTAGTAAATGAAAGTGGGTAGATACTTTGCGGGAATTCGGAATAGATCAAGTTGATTAGGAAAGATTTAGTGAGATTACCGAATTAAGCTTTTAATATGGAACTGTTTTCGCTGAATAAAAACATGAGAATTTAAGTTTTATCATGATTAATCCATGTAACGCTTAGATGTACACACGATTCTTAACTTGCATTATGTGGACTGTTTTACTTGTAATATTAGCTTGATATTATTGTGACTATATCATTGAATGAAAAGAAAAAGTATTTAAATTCTTTGTTTTTAAGTACTTTTTCTTGAAGATTTTTTACTTTCTTAACGCATTACACACACATTAAAACTCATTATATTTGAAAAAATAAAACGCAATTTGATCTGTATTACTTATACATTTCTTCGATCAAAACCGGTTTCACTCATCGTGAGAATTATCAACTGATATAGTTGAGTGTAAATAATTTCCAGGTATATACAACAATTGGTTCAATAAGTATGACAAGAATTTACAGATAATCAGACAAAACTATAAAAATATAAATGAAATGAAATTGTCTACAATCAAAGTGTTACTGGTCTCTAACAAATAAATAACTACCATCTAGTACAAACAAAATTGTCTTTTATTTTTTAAAATACAACGCTCTTCGACCAAGAATTGACAGTTATCAAAAATTCAGATGCTTACTGTTAAAAAACCTAAATCTTAAAATTACCTTGTTAACCAGATATAAATTACAAATATATGGAATTTTAACAGAAATAAAGTGAGAAACGTAAATTATTTTTGGTTTGATTAGTCATTTCTCTAGAAATCTTTTCGAATCTTGGACGGAAGCGAAAAATTTTTTCAGCTAACACAGTCTGTCCATGACAGTTAATCGGATGTTTTTGTAAATTAAATTATTTTCATATGGCTCTAAGTCTGTAAGCTGCCCTTTTAAAAAAAAAACAGAATTTATTTGTACTACTTCCACATCAGGACCGGATTTGCTCATCACAAGCATTATCAACTAATATAAGCTGCCTGTTTAATTTCTTTGATAGCTAACATCAATTCAATAAAGCTTCTCAAGAATATTCCTGTGAGCATTTATATTATTAATTTATGCAGTTACATTCTCCATTTTTATTCAGCAAAATTTAAAATATACAGAACCTTTTATCACTGAATTTTATATTTCTTCTTAATACACTCTACATTATGAGTAGTCCCATTTCTTAAAATTAATTACCGTCCTTAATGGAAAATAAATCTAAAGGTAGAACAGTAGGGTGTCTCAGTAAAACATGCCCAGGTAAAATATTAAGCAGATACCTTTCCATATTCCTCCCTTCGTCCCGTTTTAAACTCAGTAGCGCCACAATTGAAAAATCATACCACGAAAATAAATCACAATATTGCATTACGACTTTGTTCTGTTGAAAAAATAAAAGTATTGAGTCATCGGTATAGAATTTGTTCGTAAAAAAAATAACTGGTGAGTAATAAATGCTTAAAAATCTTGTTAAATAATGTCTCGATTCAAAAAATATGTGTAACCTTAAATAATTTATAATATATTTATTTTTATATATTCTGTCAGACAATGAAGTATTAGAATTTTAGTAAAGATAATTTAAAAACCACGTTTCAGAATTTTGTTGCTATTTTAATTAAATTCGAACATCAGGTAGTATTTTCAATTGAAACATTTTTTAATCGTTTAAAATTTTTCATTTAAACTTACATTATTGTATATGTACTGGGTCCGTGGTGCAGTTGGTAGCGTCGTTGGCTATGGTTACGGATGTCTCGGGTTCAAGTCACGGTGCCGACAGTTTCATAAATTGATTTTTAAAATGATTAATAGATTTCTGTTCTTAAGCATGAATGTTTGTAATGTCTGAAACTTCTTACCACCCATCGGATCCTAAAAAACTGAACGAAACGAAATAGATTAGCTAACCACTAGTCCTGTCCTAGCCATGTCCTTCTATCCCTACTCTCTTCGAAGAAAAATAGGCTTAACAACTGAGTAACAAGCAGTTCTTGTAGGAAAATTCTGTTGAGATACCTCCACTAGAAGACCATATGATCCACATTGGGAGCAGACATGGAACAAAAAATATGTATGTAATAAATTAAAAACAATATCTCTAAACAATTCGAAATACATGTTCGTACAAAAAGTTTTCACGGTACATTTTTAAATTCACGGTTCGTGGTACAGAGATCAATATGGTTGGCTTTGGTCACGCGCTTGAATCCCAGTACAGACAGTTTCAGAAATTGATTTTTCAATCGATTTATGCATTTCTGTTCGTAGGCATGAGTGTATGCGTTGTCTGAAATTCCCTCCCACTCATCCGATCCTAAAAACAGGGCAGTGAATAATTAGCTTATCTCTAATCCTGTACTATCCCAATTCTTCTCTTTCAACTCTCTTCAAAAAATAGAGGTTGAGCAACTGAGTAAAAAGCAGATATCTCTTTTTCAGATTAAAAAAAAATTACATTACAACTTAAATTATTTTATAATATAAGTATACAAATGAATTAAATACACAGTTATCACCCAATGCGAAGCAAATTTTCAAGCTAAAGAATTTTATGGTATATTTTTAAATACATATCTTCGGCAATGGTATTAAAAACATTATGAATTTATTTTTTATAATTTAAAAAAAATCTTTGTACCTCACTGCTTCTAAGCAAGCAGTTTCGCGTTCTAAATATAAAACTCTCAAGTTTTTTAATATCCGGAGACAATTCTATCCTCTAATAATAAATCATTTCCGGTTATGATGTTGGATATTTGGAATGCATAAAAGTTTCCCTTGGAAGGCTAAACGTATAAATTCGCTGCTTTCTATAAGTGACTTTTTTTGCTACGCGAGCTTATCGAGACGTCGATTTAGTGTTGAAGTTTGGCCAATTCTATCCAAACTTGAAAAATTACTCTGTCTATGAGTCTATGAAATACTGTTGACCTGAAAAATTCATTATGAAAACAATTTTAGAGATAATATTTCATGAAATAAATGAAGAAAACTTTGGTTTTTCGTACTTACCATATACTTCTTCTTCGACCATATTTGCTTCCTATGTGAAGCATATGGCCATTACGCAGCGCTTACGTAATTCCCATTAACCCGCCAATTGCTTACCTTCTTCCTATGATATTTCAGAGTCTCTCATCTCCACCGAGTACATCCTGTGGATAGTACCTGATGGTCTTTCAGGACGCTGAAATTCCACTAGTTGGAAGAATCAGGCAGGATTTCGGCTCTCCGGAGGCATCCACAGAACGTGACCCAGCCTGTTCCACCGTTTTTCCATGACCGCTGATGTAACAGGGCGCTGCCCAGTTAATCTACGTTACTTAATCTCCGAGTTCCTCGCGAAATCAATCAACCCCACCCCCATTATCCGACATAAGTATCTATTCTCGAAACTTAGTACCGACAGGGTTTTTCTTGTAGGAGTATTTGTCATGTGTCATGAATCGTAGCACATGTAGAATGCAAGCGTTCAACAATTGGCATTTGGTTTTAATTATGTACAGTTGCGTGTCCCAGACTGTCTGCATTGAGTTAAATGTGGCTCCAGCTATTCCTAAGCGAATAGCGAGCTCTTTCTTTGTGTTACCATATTATGTAGTTAGTTTAAATTCTCGAAGCTCTAGCAGCTTACATTAACAAAATCTCTTATTTCATATAATCGATAAATTTACTGCCAAGCTTTAAGAAAAAACACATTACATCAAAACTCTAAGTGCATGAAGTTTTCTATAGTTAATAATGTTCAATTTTCAATTTTTTAATTTATTTTTTTAAGAAAACGTGAAAGATTTAGCTGCCTATCAAAAACTTCGCTAAATTATATTCCTAAAAGATCGAAAACTCTCATCATTTAAAAATTCTTTAAGATAGTACTACCAAACCAAATTTCTTTCAGAAATACCATTGTTTCATTCTTTTGAATCTCGAAGATCGTTTCAAAGCATTTTTTTTTCTTCTTCGGAGCCTTAATCCTGATCTTTTCAATCCATGTCCATGATTTATCTAAATAATTTCCACAAATTTCGTCGAGATTGAACAATAACAAACTAAAAATTAAAACCGTGTCGATAAGAGAGCGCATCGTTCAAGGTGCAAATTTATACTGACAGCCATACTGCTGATGAGTCCGAATTTATGGGAACATTTTGCTCCCATTGGTGTTTTTTCGATCGTAAACTATTTGAAAGACTAATCACACAAGGAAAATCTTAAAATAATATTTAAGAATACTTATTTATAATAGTAAGGTTATTTAAAAATCACAAAATACAATTTCCATAGACTTAAGTCGTAGGGGTAGTAAGTAATATGTGGATTGGCCTTTATTTAATTTTATTGGAGAAAATTATAAGAGTTGTTGATGATTTTACTTTAGGTCAATGTGTTATGGCAAATGAAGGGTTTATCTTTAATTTTAAATCAAATGTAAAATGGTTTTAATTCATAAACATGTGTTTATATATACCGGTTGTCTATTGTCTATTAAAATAAAATGCATAATGAAATACCTACCTACTTGTTGCTTTGTAAGTTGAGTACCTAGGTGTCTTTGAGTTTATCTAATTTCTTTCTGTAATATTTCAAAAAAATTTGTTAAACTCGATTTTTTCTTGTAGAACTGTGATTACAAAACAAAATCGTTTTATAAATAACTTTTACCACAACATTACAACCCTACTTAATTATTTTATAAACTTAACATTTTCTTAAAATACATAAAATGAATTTTATTTATTTTAATATTATTCCACCAATTTGTATGTACGTGGCCAAAACCATAACCAAACATTAGTTTTTTGTTAAAAGTTGTTATTGGCGTCGGTCATTTAAGTCTCCTGTTGCAAGGACCGTTTGGTTGATCAATGCATTACCTAGAGATGTGTACATTTTTAGTAATGAACTCAGTGTATTTTTTTTTGATATGTAAAATTTGTAATCACTTTTAAGGTGTTAACTGTCAATTCTTGGTGGAAAGACATTATATTTTAAAAAATAACACACAATTCAATTGTACTACTTCCACACATTTAAATATGTGTGGAACATTTAAATATGTGGAAGTGGTACAAATGAATTGTGTTTTATTTTTTAAAATAAAATTTGTAAGTAAATTTTATTCTTTGTTCTCTGTTCTCGGTTTACTCAATTCTTATTTTTTTATATAATTTAAGACATCGACTGAGGGTGCTTGATGGAATTTCAATATCAAATTTGAGTTATTGAGATTTTGTATACTTCCATGTATTTTATCACTAACGACCCGGGTTTCGCCTTTCGGCATCTTCAGGTATTCGTGCGCTCGTTCAAAATCTTAATAACTCAAATTCTCTTATTTTTTTAACTAAAATTATGTGTCATACATGTAATATTCAAATGCATTATGCATTGGCGCTTGCTGTAATGCCATGTATCGATGTATTGTAATTTTCATTTACAAATGAATGAATGGATATTCAATGGTTTTGAATATAACATTAATATTTAGACATTATAAATAGGGATCAATATATTTAAACATTAACTACTTATTGAAATTGAATGAAAGCTACTAAATATACTTTCATTGGGTATTCAAACTTTTTATTACTTGAAAGATTTTGTTAAGGGGTCCAGCGTCATTTCCGCGTTGTTAACACCTAGCAAATGGTTGATTGTATTTACAGGTAAAAGTTGATGTTTATAAAAGCAGTTTTAGTACAGTTTCCGTTATTTTCGTGAGATAAATGCGATACTGTATAACACACCTATGGTCGAGCACCATATCAACGTATTGAGCATTCAATAAGATTCACTTTTGAGATGTTCTGTTCAGATTTGTTAGGGTGACGAAATTCTAACGATACATGCGTAAACACGTTCCTTGAGTTTTAAATCATATAGTTCATTGCTTCCCAAACATTTTCATACCACAGTCTCTAAATTCTAAAAATAAATAATCTCCGGTACCCTCTCCCCCAAGAATAGACTACTTTTCTTATCTTAAAGTTTTGTTTGGCATCAATTATTAGTATACATGCATATATTTATATAGAATACTAAATAAATAGTTTTCTTACAACTTGCTTATGGTTAATTTAAAAAAATAAAATTGTTAAACTTTTCTAGAAATTAAGCCTTCAAAAACAATTCAATTAGAAGGATGTAATCACATGTTTTAACATGTCGGTGCCATGGTGCAGTTGGAAAGGTCGTTGGCTACGGTTACAGATGTCTCGGGTTCTACTCCCAGTACGGACAGTTTCATAAATTGATCTTTCAATCGATTTATAAATTTCTGTTCTCATGAATGTTTTTTAGGGCTAAAACTCTTTCCCACACATCAGATCCTCAAAAACGGGGCGTAGCGAGAGCGATTCGCTAACCACTAATCCTGTCCTAGTCATATCTCTATATCTCTACTCTCTTCGAAAAAAGAGTGGTTGAGAAACCGAGTAACAAGCAGTTCTCATACAAAACTTCTATTTAGATATCTTTATTAGGAGGCCATAGCTCCACGTTGGGAGTGGAAATGTCCAAAAAAACATAGAAACACAATATCGGTTTCAATGTCATAACAATTAATCTAATACATAAAAATCAATGTGTGTTTGTTCGTATCTTATGCACTGCCAGACCGTTTATCCGATTCCGATAAAACTTTGTAAAGTTATTGCTTGAACTTGCGGAAAGGTTAAAGGCATAGTACAATAAACTTACAGTAGGTGTTATCTAATATATAAAAATCAATGTTTGTTTGTTCGTATCGTATGCACTGTCATAACGTTCATCCGATTCCAATTAAACCTTGTCAAGTTATTGTTTGCGATTGCGCAAAGGTTATAGGCATAGGTAGGTCTTACTATATGTATATAAAAATGAAAGTTTGTTTGTTTGTGCCGTATGCGTTCTTATGCTATTCAATCCATTGCGATGAAACTTTGATGAGTTGTTGTACCCATGCCCGCGAAGGTTCTTGAGAAAAAAAATTAAAAATAATCAAATAGATATAAACAGCGACATTTCAGTTCGTGTGTGACTTAACAAGTGGTGTTAATTGTTGAATTCTAATTGAAAATTTAAATGGTAAGTGTGCTGCTTCCGATTCCGACTTTGATTTCGACTAGATTCCGACAGATATGCCAATCGAATTGAAACGTCTGCAGTTTCCGGTGCGACTTGCATTTACAATGACCATCAACAAAGCACAGAGACAATCACTACAAATGTGTGAACTAAATTTGGAAAATCCATGCTTCCCTTATGGGCAGCTGTATGTGGATTTCTCACATGTCGGAAATCTTTCTGGTTTATTCGTTTACGCACCAGACGGAAAACAAAAATATTGTGTATCCAAAATCACTTCAATAAACAGAATTATATCGCAAACACTTTCTTTTTTTGAGTGGCATTGCAACGCATACCAGGTATTTGCTTGTAATAAAATAAAAATTACATTTTAAAATGGAAATCCGCACGACATATTCCAATAATCAAATAGAATTCATTAAATGTTGGTACAGTGTGTTCTTAACTGACGAATTTAAATTTAAAGATATTATGTAATTAGGAAAAATGTTTATAGTTCTATCCGAACGTTTCATGAAACTTTGTTTTCGAATATTAGGGCCAATTTAGCTTAGCGAGTGAATAATCATTTGAATATAATAGCATTACTTAATAGGCTAAGCTCATTATGAGCTCGGTGATTTTTTTCAGTTCAAGTGCTTCACTAATTGAGGCGATTGGATATCATATGAAACTTATGACAACTAATGCTACGCAGAAACTCCATAGGCTGAGCATGCCAAACTAACAAATGCGTAGCACATTTTTCAAATATAAATAGGTCATAATTGAATATTTTTTACACAAACAAGTGTTTTTTGTGTTTCTTTGCATAGTTCGAAATACTATTATTTATTTATGGCTAGACCTAACGCTACAGGCTTCAAAATATGAATATTCGCCGGCACCAAAACATTACGCTTATTAGTAAGCATTATTAATTGGCAAATAATAATGCTTACTAATAAATAATATACCTACGACAAGACACGACATTAAGTTTATTTTTTTATAATTTAATAATTTTATCATATAATAATAAGTAATACTGTTTATTATTCAAATAGATATTTATATAAACGTATATTTTAACGCATTTCTGCTCTCAATGTGAATTATATGAACTCTGAATGGATTTTATATCAATAGAAGTTTTTCTACGAGATCTGCTTGTTACTCAGTTGCTCAACCTCGAAAGGAATAGAGATAGAAGCCTGGGGATGGTAAGGAAGGCCTATCAATTAGCTAATCATTCTCGCTACATTTTTAGTATCGAATATGTGTGAGGGAATTTTAGACACTGCAAATATCCATGTCTTCTAACTGAAATTCATAAATCGATTGAAAAATCAATTAATGAAACTGTCCGTACAGGGAGTCAAACACATGAGCACTGCAATCGCGTCCACAATCAAGTGGTCATAGACTATAATATTTTTTAAACTATATATAATTTATTGAAAACTTTGTAGAATACTCTATAATATAATCAGGTTAGATTAATGAAAACATTTTCATACATTAAGAAGAAATTTTGAGTTGATATGTTTGATTTTATTGTAAAAAAAAAAATATGGGTTAAATTTTTATTTTTAAAATACATGAAAGTTGTACACGTATCACTAGCCATTGTTTAAAATGACGATAAAAAGTTTAACAACTTCTGGTCTTTTGTCTAGACAATCTGGGGGAGATTGAAGACGGATATCTCAATAATCCATATTAAATATTTTCCCTCGCCATGATTCGCTGCATATTTAACAATGTTGGCTTAGCGAGTATGCATAAAACATTTTCGCACTTTGTACATTTAAAAAGGGGAGACACGCTATTTTTAATCTATACCAGGACCGGTAAGGTAAAATAGAACAAAAAACATCACTACCACATAAAATAAAATAAATTTAGTAATTGAATTGGCATTTACTTGGTAGAAGTCCATTAAAATAGAGTAAAAATAATAAAGAATCTAGTTCTACGAGAATTTTATTAGTTGGTTTATAGCTATTTCGGCTGAGCGCCATCGTCAGAACTATGTTTAAGATTGGCCCGACAGTGCTGTAAAATACATATAAATCAAAATGGTTTAAATCATTGAACGTATACATTGCCGACCTCTTCTAAGTATGTTTATATAAACGGACAAAATTTGATTAGAAGTGATTACTTTAAAGGCGTAATGATTAAATACAGAACTATTATAAGCTAACTATAATATTTCTAGCAAATAAATGCCAATTCAATCAATAATTTTAGATGAAGTTTTCCACTCCGTTCTTAATTATTAAGCATTTGGTAGTGAACAAGAAAAGATTTTCGTCCAATACAAAAACTTGGTGCTGTTAGGCATAACCTGATAACTGTTTTTTCGAGTCACTAGAAGGTTATCTTTCATTGGTAATAACCTGACATCTCTAAATATTTAATTTGAAAATGCTCAAAACGCAATATTTATATATGATGACATATAAACAAACATGGGGCAATTTAAAGTTTAAAATCACTCTCCTGTAAATTCAACAGTTTACAGTTAACATGTTATGCCCAGACAACACTGAACTGTTCCAAGAGAGCAATATGTATATAGATTTTTAATGACTCATCCTTCACAAATCGCTCTATATTTGTTATGTTTTTGAAACAGTTAGAGGGGTGAAAAATTAAATTACATACACACTCTTTCTTATAAATTAATCAACTTAATTAATTAAGTAGAAATGTGTAGGTAACCAAATATTAGTAAATAACAGGTGAAACCACAGAAACAAAAATCGTTACACTAAACAGCAAAGCGAAAAAAAGCTGTGTCCTGTTAAATGTGACGCGAATGATTTACGAGCTTTTTATGTTTGTTGCTACAGAAAGTTTATCTTGCAGTTATAGTAGTGACTAAATATTACCTCTAATCCGTTTCTTTACTCATCCACATCAGCGCCAGTTTTTACCCCCTCGTCTTTGAATAAACCAGGAACATAATTATCGCCCCAAGTTTGCACCAGACCAATTTTCCTTGTCGCTATTAAAGAAGTTTTAAGTCATTATCTATGCAAGCGAAGTACTGTTCACTGTGCAGTATAAACTGTACGCTAGATTCTAACTGTACGCTTCACAAAGACAGGGGCGTTTATTTGAAGTATAACATAACCTTAATATTACTTAACATGTGCACAGTATAATTGAGCCCACATGCGGAAAAACGGTATTACTCTTTATTTGGTTTTTTTTGGCAACACATTTATCCAGTTAAGATTTTTTGATCAATAAACCGTCCTCCTTTCAATCTTGTATCATGTAGCAGACTAAGTCTGCTTGGTATTATTATAATAGTTCCCTATAAGAGAACTACCCAACCAAATTTCTTTTAGGAATGCTATCTTTTCACTCTCTCGAAGCACGAAGATCGTTTTCGATTCTAAAGCATTTCTCTCTTCTTCTTCAGGGACGAGTTTATAATCCTGAAATTCTCATTTCTATTAATTTGCATGCTCCTAATTGTTATCTACGTGGTCGAAACCATATCCAGACAATTTTTATTCTTAAAACTTGTTCTTCGCGTCGTTCATTCGAGTCACCAGTTGCAAGAGCCGTTCGGATGATTAATGCACTGCCTATAGAGCTGGATACTTTCAACACTAAACTATGGGTATTGTTCACTAAATATTTTTTCCTTTTAAATTAATAATGTCTTTTTTTTTTATTTAATAATTTAAAAAAATGTTTTTATTTTCATTATTGTTTTATTAGAAGTACTGTTTTCAATAATTATTATTAAATAAACAATAATATAATTTAATACATCGACTGAGGGTGCTTGATGGAATTTCAATATCAAATTTGGATTATTGAGATTTTGTACACTTCCATGTATTTTGTCACTAACGACCCGGGTTTCGCCTTTCGGCATCTTCAGGCATTCGAGCACACGAATGGACTCGAACTGACAGACAGTAAACAGTGTCTAACGTTTATATAGAAGATACAAATACGACAAATACGAGGTAAAATATTATACGTCTGAGAGCCACACTGATACCTGAGTTAACCCGGGTCGTTAGTGACAAAATACATGGAAGAGTACAAAATCTCAATAATCCAAATGTAAACAATAATAATTAGCTAGTGAAAATATTTGTCAATATTTTATGGGTATTGAAATAATTATATGAAACTAGATAAACTTTACTCTAGTCCAATATTGACAATACCTTACAGAGAGTTTAAAAATATTTCATCGTCTCGGAACACTTTCTATATCTTATCAAGATGTGTTGCATAAGTTGTAGTTCTCTGCATATGGATTTTGACACCATTTACTAAAAATAGACGTTTTCTAAAAGATTGTTAATCTTAATCCTAATGCAAAAATGTAAAGACAGAAGCGGAATTTACAAAACTAACTGCGGCATGTGTGATTCGATCTATATTTGACAGGAAGGAGTATTTAAAATAGATTTAAAGAACATATAAGATCATTTTATAATAAAACAGATTCTCAATTCGTGAACCATAAAATAATCGCACAACATAACCTCTAATTCATCCCAAGGTATGTAAATAAACGTTATGATGTTAGAATAAGTGAGATGACTATTTTATATATCTTTTAAACACTATATAATACAGCTAAGCTAAAATAAGTTTAAGCATAGTTTTAACGATGGCGTTAAGCTAAAATAGCTATCAACTAACAAACAAAATTTTGTAGAACTAAATACTTTGATATGTTAATCTACTAAAATGTAAACTTAAAGTAAAGTCAAATTATGAATATATTGATATATGTAATAAAAGTGTTCCGCAAAGAATAATTTATTCCGCGAAATATCATAGTCTCACGTATAATTTACTCCCTTACGTTTTGTTCACATATTATATTTCGAATTGTTATAGATTAATATTAATATTATTAAACAGGGAAAAGGTAATATCAATTAACAAATACAGGCACCTCACACTGTCCATCAATTAACTGTTGGCCGAATTAAATATCACAGTTATAAACTGCAACGCACATAACACATGTATTTTTCTTAGATTCGTTTACTGTTAAAAAAAACCCACTAATTTATATCGAGAAATTTATGCTCGAGAAACTTTTACATGAATATGTTTAAAATAGGAAATACAACCATTTTCTTCACCATTTATTTAGCTGATGTTTTATAGAATTAACACAAATGAATCACGATAAAAGAAATCAACTATTATGCACTTCAATGTCTTAATTTGAAATAAATATCTACACTTTAATATTAATGTGTTCTTAATTAAGTTTTTGGTTGTCAGTATTTTAATTGAACTAAGTTCAATGAATGATTGAGAAACGAAAAATATTGGAGGCATTTTAATCTAGAACATAATATGATAAAATTTCTGTAATCGTTCAAATACGATCAATTGGAGGTGGAAACGCGAAAAGGTGGTGCAACCCCTTTCCATGCATAGTAAACCCCCTGGGGAGTCGCCGCAGATATTCCGATTAGATTCCAATTTACCCGGGGGCTTGAGTCGGTTCGCACCTTTCTATAGATGATAAAGAGATTGAATATACAATGGGAAGCTGGAGCTTTCGAGTCGCGGGTAAAGTGCGAAGTTTAGCGTGCTTTATTGGTACAGTATTATGAAGGCGCCGCCGTGAAACCGGCTGGTGTAGCGGAGAGACTACGACGTATCTTTCTTAGGATTTCCCGATGCCCCGGGCATATTTCCCAGGCGTCGGCAAAAACAAGTGCTCGGCACACGTGGCAAATTTTACAGACGCGAGTACTATGCCTCTGGAGTTATGTGTATACCTTAGAAAATTCCCCGTAAGAGCGGATGCATATTTATATACTTTCATGTTGTATAACTTCATATTTTACAACAATTTTCAGCAACAAAATCTTATTTTAAATTTCAATGAATTATGTTTCGGTTCAATTCCAAAATTAAAATATTTTATAAGTTTTCCATTGCATGTTTTCAAAATGTTTGATTTGGAAATTTATGATCATTCAACGGTATTTTTACCACTACAGAGACCAGATAATAAAGTGACATTATAATTTTATTATTAGCCGTTCTTAAAAGTGTATTGAAAGTTGTAATATTGACCTTTTTAAAAAAAATCCCTCCCACCAATCCGATTTTAAAAATGTCACTAGTCCTGTCTTATCGCTATCCTTCTTCGAAAAGGAGAGGTTGAGCGACTTTGTAATAAGCAGTTTTTGTAGAAACCTTCTTTTGAGAGGCCATATCACATGGTAGAAAAAAAATATATAAAATAAAACCAAATTTTTTTACTAAGCCTTTAATTTTCATAGTTTATTTTGTTTTGGGCATATTTTCATTTCATACAAATGTGAATTAGTTGTTGTGTGTCTCTTCTTTTATATTTCATACCATCGTCTTTCATGGATGACGGGATTTAGTTTAAAAAAAGCGAAAATTGCGATAAGGACGTTTTAAAAGTCTGTATTATATTAATCAATCATGTAGAATCAATAATATATAGTTTACATCATACCATCTCCCATCTAAGTAGAAACAATATTTCATTCTTCTGTGAATGTCTATATTGATTCGTTTAACTTTTTATGATCTCCTTATACGAAAATAAATGCGATATATCTATCGAGATGTTTTCACCAAATAGAACACAATATATGCGGTTTCATTCCCCAAAACCAAAGTTCATTTACCTTTTGTATTGAGGGCAATAAAATTGCTTTTCTTCAAAAGAAATATTCCCTTCCTATACCATACATCTTCAGGAAGATTTATTTGCATCTCTTAAAAGCCAGCCTGCCCACAAAGGCGAAATAAATTGCCTGCTGATTCGACATAAGAAGTTTATTGTTGTAGGTTATAAAATTGTATCTCACGAAATATTGTATTATGTATTGACAGTATTATTATGTTTCTGATAATGCTACTTTTGCAATACAGCACTAATTAAATAACATCGTATATTTGTATACTCGTAATAAGTTTATAAATCTTTTTTATTCAGATAAATAACTCATTTAAAATGTTATTCTTGTTATCAAATATCTAATAAAATAGGCTGCAAAAAAATAAGCTGCAAGAATGCTATATCTAGAGATTGTGGTAAATGATACATAGGTTTACTCATTAATGTCGATTTTTTTTTAAATTATCTAATATGGGGGGAGAACTACCTTATTTTACATGGAATTGGTTGAACATGTCGCTTTATAAAGAAGGATAAATTATTTTCCTTGTAAGATTTAGAACAAAGATCAACATCTACAAAAATGCTACAAAGATCTCGAGTAAAACCCTGAAAAAGTATGTGGATGACACCACTAAGGAACCCAAACGAAACAAGAGAATATATTCCTGCAGTAATCTAATAATTCGCGAAGGAAGATTATTGTGTATAAATTAATTAAAAACATGTCTGCTTTGTTTTGGAAAAACATATTGAGTAGTCGTCTGAGTATAAAATAGTTATTCGTACCAAAATATTACACTTTAGTGATAAATAGTTCTGGCTCCATGATCTCACGAGTTCAAATTTCAGTACGGATAGTTTTATAAATTGATTTTTCAATCGATTTATGGATTTTTGTTCTTAGGCATGGATGCATATGTCTAAAATTCGCTCCCACAAATCTGATCCCAAAAAAAGCGGGTATGTAGCGAAAGCGATTGACTAATTACTGGTCTTTTCCTAGCCCTGTCCTTCTGTTCCCACACATTTCCAAAAAGAAGGTTGAGCATTTGAGAAACAAGCAGTCCTCTTGGAAAAAAACCTCTGTTAAGATTCTACATGCTTTTCATTGGAAGCGGACATCGTAAAAAAATGACAAGAAATACTCGTAGTTCAGATCTTTGCCGCAAAGCTTATATAGCTATCAACAAATTAAGAAAAATCTTTTGATATGAAGGGGAGTAATTACTAATGCAAATTACGATATCTAAAGTGAAAAACATGTTACTTGTAGAAATACATATATTTCATGTCCAAAAATTTGGTAATTTAATCATAGCATTAGTAAGTTTTGAAAAGTACGAAATCGGAAATATATTACAAGGCAAAAATACTTACGGTCTAAAGAATTGTAAAATACAGTTGATTGCTATTTCAAACACTATCATCCGAAATCATAACTATCTATCGACAAATAATTTTACTTATTGCTGAAAAACAGTTGTTAAGTCAGGTAACATCGTTGAATTTCTACTTATGTTTTCAATTATAACTTTCACTGTTGATAGAATTGTATTTAATTTTGTTCTCAAAGTAGTGATAACCTTATTCAATTCAGAATATCTTCGTAGAATGTAGCACGGAGCTGCTTACTCAAGAATGTTAATACGAATTGTCTTCTTAATTGGGTGTTTTATTACGATTTGACATTTTGATTATCAAATGAAACTCGAAATGGGCAATCCTAACCCGAGATCCGAAACTTTGCAATCAGTTTTACCGACACACTTTTTGGTTTGCATAATTTTCTTTAACCTCGCCGCGACGAAAATAAAAATTCCGTTTTCGCAATACAATGTCGTTGTACTAAAAAGGCGGGCTCACTGCAGGTGAATTCCGCGAGGGTCTTAGTATTTATAATGATACACCATTAACACTGTAAAAGGGATTATCCATCAAATAATAAGTAAACAAAGATAGGTAAGTATATTTTATTGTAATCCATCCACTTCAGTTAATAAACTGATAACATTGCAAACAACAAAAGTTTTTGTGGCTCACTCTAATGGACATGGAAAATATTTATGTCGATAGACAGAAAAAATATCTAATTAGATGGCATCGCCATTGGCAGATTGTAGAATTAAGGAGAGATAATAACTCATGTAATCGTCTTTTTAAATTATACACTAGATTGTGTTTTGTAGATCTAATTTGATCAAAAGTAATGTCTGTAGCCGAGTGGTCAACGTTTTGTAACGATGTTCTCGGCCTCGAATCTCCGAACTGTACCATACGATTCAATTGACCTATCAGTCGCAGTCGATTTGTTTTCGAAGACAGGGATGTATATGATAACGAAATTTTCTTCCACCCATTTGGCCCTAAAAACAAAACGTAGTGAAAGTGATAAGCTTACTTCTTGTCTTTTCCTAAACCATTTTTTCTATCCATAACCTCTCCAAGCAAGAACGGTTGAGCGTCTGAGTAATGTGCAGCTCTCGTTAACTATCTTCTATTGGAATATTTTATATTTTAAGTCTATATGCTCCACATGTAGAGCGGACGTGGTTACATAATAAACATGCACAAAGATCAAACGATCCTTTTTTAACTTTCCATAAATCAGACTATAATTTGTCTCATCATTTCTCTGAAAGGCTTGTATTTAAGTCAACTGTATGTTTAGTTACTAGTAAGGTCGTAATTGTCAATTCATGGTGGAAAGGCTTTTTATTTTAGAAATAAAACACACGTTTCGTACTACTTCCACAATTTCATAATGATCGAAGTTTTGTTAATCGTGGGCATTGTCAACTGATACAATATAAATCTTAATGACTATTTATATGAAATTACGTACTAATAATTACAAGGTATGTCAAATGATTGGCTCAAGAGCTATGACAAGAATTTGCAGGTAATCACACAAATTATACATCAAAAATCTAAGAGAGTCTACAATTAACATGTTCAACTTATGTTTTGCCACGTCCACATCTTAATAATAATCACTGCCCTTTTCGTAAATCGCGTAGTATGAGTATCAAAAAAGTATGTTTAGTTCCTCAATACTTATAACATGCTCTACTATCTATTAAATATCGTATTCATTGTATTTTATACGAATGTGTTTCCAGCCAAAGATAGAAACAATATCAACACTTTGTTCTTTGATACCTATTAAATATTTTTTGGATTTATTTTATGTATTTCTCATTCACAATGCGCTCTCCTTTCAAAATGAGAAGCCTGGTAGACACTTCAGGACAAGAAGCGCCGAGACAGAAAGACGTTGCGAGAAAATCACTTTTGTAGAGGAGCCGCGAAAGTCTATTACCGCCACTGATAACGACGTAATTTTCAATTGTGGACGCAAAAACGTGCAACTTTTCTCGCGTCTTCACAATTTACCCCAAAATACTAAAACCGACCCCCCTTTCCTACAAGAGTTACCCTATACGAGACACCAAAATACAAAGAATTTTGTTTTATATGGAAATCAGCAATACGTTGTTATTTTGTTTGTTTTCAAAACCATCAAACACTACAAAACAAAAATATTGATTTGAGTAATTTATTGTGTTCATCGATATAATATTATTCTGCACTGTTTGTTTTTCCAGCCCAATTACTCAAATAAGCATCTTAAAAGATTGTTTTTAACAAGAACTGTTTGCTATTGAGCCACTCAATCACTCTTTTTTGGAGAGAGTAATGGTAATAAGAAAGAAAAAGTAGTTAAATAATTGTACATTAGTGTTGGTAGTGGGAGAGAACATTATCTTGACAGACGTCCATTACATTTAACGTTAACTCATAAATCGATTTAATTTATCTGAATTACATGTACTGGGTTTCTAGCACGGGAATATCACAAGTGAATAGGAGGAACGCCCAAGAACACTGAACCCTCGACTACATGACCGTTTTGTTACTATTTTTTAAGTTGTTCTAAGAAAACTGCTTTCTCAGTTTCTCAAGCATATATTGCCGAAAAGAGAAGGGATATGAGGATAAAGATAAGAAAGGACTAGTGACTTTTAAGGTGGTAGCTGTTGGTGGAAAGACATTATATTTTAAAAAATAAAAATAATTCATTTGTACAAATTCCACATGTTTATCATCATGATCATTATCAGGACCGGTTTTGCTCATCAGGAGCATTATGAACTGATAGAAATGCAAACAAGACAGGCATATTTATATAAAATTGAGTGTAAAAATTAAGGTATATAAAACAGTTGTTTCGTCTACTAAGACAATAAATTACTGATTATCAAACAAATTATACAGAAACCAAATAAATTAGTGTGCAATTAAAATGATAAGGACTTAAACTTGTTTGATAATCAGTATTTTTCGTCTTAGTTCATGAACCAACTGTTTTATATACCGTAACTTTTAACAATCAATTTTATATAAATAGGCCTGTAATGTTTGATTTTTATCAGTTGATAATGCACGTGATGAGCGAAACCGGTCCTAATTATTATAAACATGTGGAAGTAATACAATTGAATTTTGTTTTATTTTTTAAAATACAAGACTAGTGCTTAGTTAATCGGTTTCGCTAATCTTATAATGTTAGGATAGGATGGGTAGAAGGGAATTTTAGACAACGCATACATCCATGCCTACGGAAAAAAATCCGGAAATCGATTTTAAAATCAATTCATGAATCTGTTCTTACTGGAATTTAAGCCAGTGTTATCCGCAATTAAAGCCAATGACGTTGACAGCAGCACAGTGGATCCAAAATCATTTTTGTAAAAAACGCACTTAATAACTTTCGGAATATTGATACTTACATTAGTTCATTTCTCCCGACCAATTATAAAATGATCACGTACAACCCAATACCATAATATACATTAAAACCATCACGAGGGTAACAACTCTGGGAAATCTTCTAGCGAAAACTCATTATCCGTCAACGTTAAAAGAAGGAAGTGACTATAAACGAGTTCCTCAATGTCTACGCATCCTATAACTTATGCTTCAACAAGTGGATACACAAAACAAATGATGGATTATATTTTTTTCTGAATAATAAAAACAGAAATTTCATTATCGATAAAAAATAATATTGAAAGCTTGAACAACGCTTACACTTTTTATCAAATTTACTGTTTTCTTTTTCAAAGCAGCTTACAAGTTCGTATGCTTTTTGGCGCCAGCTTAAAACAAAACTTTGCTCTTTGCCCATGCTCCGTCATCAGACGCTTTTTTTTATCGAGTGAAGGTTTTACATGTATAAATAATAAATGTGGATAATGGAAAGATGACATGTGTTGGGACCTATATCAATGTGAGACGTCGTCAAATATGCAAAGTTCGTAGGACGTTGTACGCACGCGTCGAGAGCGACTTAAAAACAAAGATACTTTCGGTGTTCAACCCTGACATCACTTGTACGGGGTCAAAAATACTTTTACGATTTCCATATAATTTTTTTTATACCACCTTCATTCTAATACGGAGAATATCTTTGTTCACTTTGCAATATCTGGCATGCTTCAAATAGCGAACCATTTTTTCCGTTTTATGATAGATAAACTGTCGGGTCCGTGCCGCAATGGACAACGTCGTTGACTTCTGTTGCGGATGTCTCGGGCTCAAATCCCGGTACAGAAAGTTTCATCAATTGATTTTTCAATCGATTCATAGATCTCTGTTTGTAATCATGAATGTTTCTGATCACTTTTAAGGTGTTAACTGTCGATTCTTGGTGGAAGGGGATTACATTTTAAAAATAAAACACAATTTTTTTGTACTACTTTCATCATCATAATGATCAGGACTGGTTTCGCTCATCACTAGCATTATCCACTGATGTTTTTGATGTCTAAAAATTTTCTCCAACTTATCAGATCCAAAAAACGGGGAGTAGCGAGAGCGACTAGCTATCCACTAATCATACCCTAACCCTATCCTTCTATACCTAGAAAACCTTCTGTTGAGACACTTTTATTAAGAGTCCACATACTCAACATTGGGAGCGAACATAATAAAAAAAATGCCTGACAGTCAACTTATTCTTCTACGCCATAGCCCTGAGAGTGTTTATTTCATAATTTTGTATAATTCTAAATCAAGTATTGTATGCCAGCATAGAGACGAATTTCTTCCACTTTCCAATGCTTTCTTTCATCTCAGCACCAATTCAAAGAGTTAGAGAGAGATGAACTAGTTTTTATCTTCAATATATCGCTTTCAGACACAATGTTTGGTTTTACAGTGAGTCATTTTATTAAATAAAAAACTAAAACACCGTATCTACTGAAACCATACAAATCAATATTCTAAGAATACAATTAAATATTCGATATATTAGTTTTATAATTTTCGTTCCATACATATATCGAAAAAAAAATCTAAATAATTATTTGATATTCAATTTAAAGAACGCGGAAAAGGTTTATTATAGTTAATAAATATTAAATTTCTTATCAGTTACCGAATCCACTGCTTTTTTGAGGCTTTTTCAAATTATTATTTGATGTATATTTGCTTCCAAGTAATCATTTCGTAAACCATTAACCGTTTGCATTGACATTTGGGAGTTTCATGATTATCAAACATCATTCGAAAATATAATATTTATTTTAGTATGGCATTTTTTAAAAAAGTCAATAAATGTGTTTGATTAATTTCAAATTTCCGTTATAATTTGTATTTAAAATAATGTCTGTTTGCTTGACGTCCACGTTTTAAAAGGGGCTCGCGTTATAAGGGTTAAACCTTATACCTGAACATTATACATACTTACTTGCATATACTTGGAAGTAACACCTTTGGTGCTTTGTCACTTAAAAGCGTGGCCAGAGATATATCATAAATAATTTATTCCTCATATCACTTAGCAGGCCAGAAGTGCGAATTTTCTCAACACCTGTTTTGTATTAAAACTTTTGTAACTTGCAAAACGCTACAGGGAAAACATACGCACACAATATATTACTTAGTAAAATATGATTTATATTGTTTTTCAACTTTGACGGGTCTTTATATAAGATACTAAGCACTATACACACTTAATTTAAAATTTAATATAAATTTATTTAAATAATACTCTATTCTTAGAGTCTTACACAACTCTAGCGCCAATGATTGTTTCTCATATTTATAACACCTTGATATAAACAACATGCTATAGGCTCATTGGCAAGGCATGAATTCAAGAACTATTTGCTTTGCTCGGTGGATTTACGAAATACATTTATTCTTGACAGAATTATTTACTTGTATTCTACAATTTCGTCGTTTAAATTGCATTTTTTTAAAATTGGAATTTTTCAGGAGAGCATAAAAACAATAAAAAAAATAAGTTTATCAAATCAAAACAATATGTATAAATATATATAAGTTTACTAATTACGTGTTTTTATTTATTTTTACTAATTATATGTTTATAAGTTATTTTTATGTTCTCCTGAAAAATGTATGGTTTGCAGAAAAACAATTTTGAAATAGAAAAGACAATATGCTATTTTGAATTTGCAGATATGGTAAAAAATATCAATTATCAGTCGGATCTTTCGGCCTACGCTTTGTTGAATCTAACTCAAAATTGATGGGTAGTAAAAAAATCATACTATCTTATGAAGAGTAAATAGACCATACCCCATAGAATCTCTTACACTTTTCACTTTCTCTCTGATATCCAGTTTTTTTAAATTTTTCTCGGATAATCTTTGTCCACAGGTTTTTACCATTTTTAGCATTTGAAAAGATTTTGAACGGTAAGTTGTCCACTACTGTTTTTATGAAAAAGTCTAACGAACCGCATACATGTTTTACTTATGCAACCACACCCTCGTATTCATTGTACAAATTTTTACATTTATTAAAAATATAATAGCACTTTAAAAACCACTAAGTGTGAGTTTGATTTCGATCAAATTAATGTCAAACTCATCTATCATATTCATAGCATCAAGTTATAGTTTTATAATCACCTTTGTATAATAATTGTATGGTAAATGGAAAGATTTTTCATTGAATTTATAAAAAAACAGCCCAATTAAAAAAGTACTGGTGTGTAATAAAGGAAAATTTAACACAAGCATAACTTTGTATAAATTATACATGAAACCTATTAAAAGGATTCCATCAAAAACAAATTACAACGAAATTGACAAGCAATTTTTTTATAAACCCCTTAACGATGTTTACGCGAAGCTGGCTTGTTGAATTTTAAAACTAACTAATTCAATTTCGACATTACATAAAGCGACCTTTTAAAATTTATATTCCAATTACTTATAGCGAGCCATTATAATAAATATGACTATTGGAGTATATATAGGGCGATGAGTTTTTAAAACAAAAGCACTTTGCTCGGAATAAGCGTAAACTGTTTTTTACTCCCGAAACCAGAAACTTTCATATTAGAGGAAAACTTTGAAAGCTCGCGAATAAAAAAGCTCCAGCATTCTCCGCGCCTAATATACTCAGAACGGTCTTGTTTTTATAGACTTCTTATTTTTTTATGCAAATGTTATTCTTTGTGCTCCGAATCTCTTTACGCTGCTATACAAAAATCGCTGTGGGTAGTGTTTCTTTTATGTTAAATTAAGGACTTAATCTGCGAAATTGTATAGTTTTTTCTCATATATTGTATAAGATAAGAATTTTATTGTATCACATATAAAATTTTATCCGACATGCCATAATATTAAATATAACAATATGCGAAATAAGCTTATTCTAATACACTAATTTTTTCATTGCATAATATAATATGTAGGTCATTTTTTTATTATGACTCTAGTTAAATAATATGGCTCGATCGTAATATATATGCTTTATGTACGATAATTTAAATAATCTTTTATCAAAAAAAAGTAGTAATCAAGCAAAGATTTTTTCTTATTTTCTTAAATAGTATAATACGGTTATTTTTTTTTTAAAATAAAACACAATTTGTTTGTACTGCTTCCACATATTTATAATGATCAGGACTGGTTTCGCTCATCACGAGCATTATCAACTGATAAAAATACAAACATAACAGGCGTATTTATATAAAATTGAGTGAAAAAATGAAGGTATATAAAACTGATGGTTCATGAACTGAGACAAGAAAATATTGATTAACAAACAAATTATACATAAATCAAATGAAAGAGTCTACAATTAAAATGTTATGGACCTCTTGCAAATCATTAAATACTAATCTACAATCACAAATATAGCCACATTAAAAGTCCATTTAGCTGAACAAATTTACTAATGACGATAATAATATAAGTTGATGACTCAGGAAAATTATAAGTAAAAATTAATGAACCATTTAAAAATAATCAAATATTAAGTATGTAATAATAAACAGCCATCTTAAGTGGGGAAAGCAGAGCAGCTATGAGTATCCAATAAATTTTAATATCTGAAAAGATCAGATCTTTTCAGGTATTAAAATTTATTGGATACTCATAGCTGCTCTGCTTTCCCCACTTAAGATGGCTGTTTATTATTACATACTTAATATTTGATTATTTTTAAATGGTTCATTAATTTTTACTTATAATTTCCCTGAGTCATCATTTTATATTATTATCGTCATTAGTAATTTTGTTCAGCTAAATGGACTTTTAATGTAGCTATATTTGTGATTTTAGATTAGTATTTAATGATTTGCAAGAGGTCCATAACATTTTAATTGTAGACTCTTTCATTCGATTTATGTATAATTTGTTTGTTAATCAATATTTTCTTGTCTCAGTTCATGAACCATCAGTTTTATATACCTTCATTTTTCACCCAATTTTTATATAAATACGCCTGTTATGTTTGTATTTTTATCAGTTGATAATGCTCGTGATGAGCGAAACCGGTCCTGATCATTATAAATATGTGGAAGTAGTAAAAACAAATTGTGTTTTATTTTTTAAAATATAATGTCTTTCCACCAAGAATTGACAGTTAACACCATAAAAGTAATACGGTTATTTATTAATTCATTCTTAAGAATGAATGTTATTTTTGCTGTATCACACAAACTATTCAATAAATAAATTTATTTTTCTAATAAGTCTCAATATTAAAACTGAGTTGTTTATTCATTTTAATTTCAAATAATAAACAATACTGTCAGTTTTCTAACGCGCAGTGCACAAAAATCGGTAAGTATGAGTAGATACAATATCGCTTTTCATGAAGACATCTTTTACTAAACATAATCTTTACTCGTAAAAACCCATAGTTCTGTAAAGGCAAAGTAGTTATGTACAGATTTTCTACAGCGGATGGGAGTATGGAAAATTTTAACTATTTCAATTTTAAATTGAAATTTCATCAAGCAGCTTTAGTAAATATCTCAAATTATTTTAAGTATTGCGTTTGATCCGGAAATAGGAGGGTGAAAATTCATTTTCAATATAAAATCAAATTTTATATCTTTTCTGACAGACTGAATAGTATTTTTCCTGATGAGGAAAAACACCTTACAATATAACCATTATAATAACAATTTATAGGATTTTGAGCAACTTTATTTCCTAGAAGACTAAACAATCATTAATAATATACGCAACTTTAAGATAGCACTATTCATTTCAATAATAATTGTTGAAGTAATCCTCATAATTATAAAGTTAAAATTTTCCGTACTAAATCGGGTTAAATTTACTATGTATAAATAAACTTGGAGCTTCTTGTAGATATTATAAATAGTAGGTTGAACAAAACCAGAGAACGAAGATCTCCGGTGGAGAAATCCAATTAAACTTATCCAAAACGGCGTATAACCCTTCAATAAATTTCATTCAAAGCTTAATAACAATTCTTCAAGACAATGATTCAAGACTCTCAGCCGGGAGAAGTTTTCATTAAGAGTAAAATGTTATTTCCCAGACCTCCCGCATTTCTCATCCATCCGAATTTTGGAGCCGCTAGGTAATGTAAACGGGAGCGCAGTCGTAATGCGGAACCCGAGCCCAAATTTGATTGCGGCAATAATATATAATTTGGATCCGCGAATAATTAGCGCATCGTTAGCGACGCTGGTAGAGAGCTTTTTATTGGACGCCGACGCCTGAAACGCGGCACGACGCCCTGAATGATAAATGACCACGACGTCACAATAAATTTTACAATTATTATAGTTTATTGCTTACAAATTACAGCGTTTAAGCTGATACAAACATTTCTATTATACAAATACGTTTATCAACTGAACGTGACTAATAACAACAATTTGTAAAAGCAGAAATATTATTCAGATTAAAACCAGTTGATTTCAACTTTTTGTATCTGTCAATATGTGCATGAAGATTAGTGAACACAAAAAAAAATGTGTAACATATATTCCATATAAATATTTTTTATTCTAAAAGCACAAGTTAATACTTACTTAAAATCGGTTTATTTTATAGAGAGTCGTAAAAATCATAAAACATTATAAGATTATGTGTTAAAGAATAAAATCATGATTATTTTTCAAGATTACTTAATAAAATTTAAATCTACATCAAGCAAGACTTGATTTATCTTTAATAAGAATAATATTTATTTTATTTCAATAAACGGTCTAATTAAAACATATATGTCTAGACGGCTTATCGGCCTAATAATAGTCTTTTGTATAAAAAATACTGATTGTTTCAAGATATTTTTTAAATAAAATAAAATGTATGGTTCCTATTTTTACTATATTTGAAAAGAGTATGTGTATGTATGGCTGTTGTATTATGATTATTCAAACAGATTAAGCTTAAAAACAAAAGATTCAAGATATACTTTATGTCACTTAAAAACACACGACGTGTTAAAACATTGAAGATTTGGATTGACTGATGTGAAATTATAGATTCCTGTTTCCGATTAAAACAAGTCAGATGACATGATTCTAATGGCGTTATTGATTAAAAGAACTTTCCATTGAACATACAGATTCGACTCCACGTGCTTAGAGGTTAATTTTTGTCAGTTATATTTGTAATTTAAAACTATTTTTAATTGATTTTTTTGCTTTTTTCTTCTTGTCAAAAGATAGTCCAAAAGGAAAAGTAGTTGTCAAAATAACTGTTGAGAATGTGTTTTAGTCATCGTTTGGCCTAATTGATAAATTGATAGCTCATTCACAAATCAAAAGTTATAATGATAACCCAACAAACAAACATTTTTTTTGTTTTGTAGTTTTTCGCCTTTCTAGAAAAATTAGATTGAGGGAAGCTGCAATAACTCCATATAATAATAGTAAACGGTGGTGAATTCCGCAACATTTTGAATTCTTATTTCCCATTTAAGAACGGGCACTGAAAAAAACGTAACAAATCATAAATAAGGTTTTGCTTAACGCTCTTGAAGCGGCAGTAATAAATAACACAGAGGTGGTATATTCGTGTGACTCAACTAAAATTTCTGTTACTAGGAACTGCGATAAACGTAACCCAAGTTGTGTACAGCGTATCGGCATCTCCAAAGCAAGATAATATCATCCCCTTTTGCCGTGGCATGTTGCAATGTAAGACGTAGATTCTGGAATGCTTAATTGCCTGGTGCTTTAATTAAAGCTTTCTTCTATTTGTCGGCGGGATTCCGTGCGATAACGTCGAAATTAACGAATTTTAACGACTAGATCTAACGCCATGTCTGCTAACGACGAATGCGAGTGGATTAAACTGAAGGACTTTCTGAAAAGCCTTACAAACTACTTCATAAATCTTCACGACTTGACATTTTTCTTACATGACTCCGGCGCCATAAAAATGTTTAATTTGTTTTTTTTGTAATTAATTTTCCGTATTATCTAGAGAAGACCAAACGCTGTAAATAGGGATATCTAGTTGAGCTGGGGAAATTGAGTATTTGAAGATAAACAGAACACAAAAAATTAGTTCAGTAATCAAAAAAACATTTTTTGTTTTACGATTCGTTAATTTGTTTGTGACATCAAATTTGAAAAATACTTTTTACTATCATCGATTAAATACATAACAGTCACCCGTACTCTCTCAAGCTCTAAAATCAAATAATTTTTATAAACAGTATAGTTTTATAGAAAAAACTTTATCGCGCCACAGATACCAGCTTTTTGATTAAATTATTTGTTGTAAATAAAATAATTCTGCGACTGTTACTAACCAAAAACATATTTATCCGATAAAATAAAATACAGCCGATTATTTTAGACTATCAAATACTGTTTTTAATTTGTTATAAAGCTTTAGTATCATTATTTTCCTTTTCATCAAGCGTGATATCATCATTTTAAATTCGGCATCTATGTACTTGCATCAAAAAACATTAATGAAGTCTTCTAGTGCATATAAAATCAAAGGAATTCAAACATTTTTTCTAAATACTACTCTCGTAGTCAATGGATAAGCGCCTTATCATTTAAGACACTTTAGGACATAGTTTTTCAATTAATTTTTTCCAAATATACGAAAACGAGTAACTAGCTGATTATCATTCTGTCCCCACTCTTTCTAAAAAAATATTCGTATTCACTACCTTACAACTTACAATTAATGGAAGTGTTTGAAAATAAACGTTGAAAAAATAGGTTATAGCTAAAATTACAAAAAAGATATTTATAAGAGCTCCAGGTATGATTATCAATGAAAATTTAGACGCTTCTATGTTTCCAATACAATGAAACTATCTAGATACTTTCACTGAATTTTAAATTAAATATTGACAAAAGACGTTTGTGTATTAAAAATAATATCCTGAAAAAACAAATTCGCAACTACATCATAAAACTATTCTCAGAACAATGAGACTTATACGGAGCTCCGAGCACGACAAAATAATATTGTTGTTCACTGTATCCCTTCTAGGAAATGTACCCCAACAAATAACCAAATGGTCAACTCAAGGTAATGCGAAGTATACTTCACTCTCTCATCAAATTGCACACAGAAATGCACATTTCATGCAGGTATCTGGCAGCTCTGCATGATAATAATAATTCGTCGTTAGTTTTCGTCGTAGGGCAGCGCATCCTGTCGGCGCTTGACGGAAACAATTAAATGTATGCACGAATTAATTTTAATTAAGCCCCCAGGTGATAAATAACGGCGCCAAGTATTCTCCCCAGCAAAACCTTGCTGTGGAATGTCTTAATAAAGGTGGTTGTGTGCCGCTTCAGAGTAAACTCCATACACAAAATATCCCAAAGGTGATCTTGTCAACTAGTGGCATGCGACTATTCAAGTATTATTTAAGACCCCCAAGGCAAGAAAACGTTAACTATTTTATCGGTTATAATATTTTGCACTAAGCCCAGTACTAGGTTCAAATAGTTCTTTGAAATGTTCTTTGTTAGCTGACATTTTAGACTTTAGACCAACATGGTCAAAGCACCCCGTATGATTTATACGTTTTTTTTTATAGCGAAAAATATTTTAAACAAAGTTAGTGTTGTGAAGTTCACTACATAGTTTTTATAAACACTTTAGTTAACGTTTTTCATCGTGGTGTCATAATATAATGTAAAAGTTTGTAAGGGGTATATCGAGTTGAATGTTTTAATATAAAATTTTATGTTACATCACTTTTTTTGTGCTATCAATTAAGAGTTTAATTAAGAATTTAAAAATAGTTGACAGATATGAACAGCTGAGTAATATTTAATTTTGCTTATTTATTATTATTTCAATAAATTATAAAATAGTGTTTCCTACCAAATTACATTTGATCATATACTGAGTAAAACCAAAAACTAATTCCATTTAGTATTTTTCAAAGAATGTTTTTATTTTTATCTTAAGGGAACAAATAGTTGATAGAATAGTAGACTTTAATTAAAGGAACTATAATGGTGTTGTAGAGATTTAAGTAATTTGAATATAATTAAACAAGCAAGAAAATAATAAATATTACAATAACAACCTAATGAAGTTTTCAAGAAATCGGTCTCGTTAAATTAAAATATCTCAAAAAATATCAGTTTCAATTGTAATTCGCTGTAATGCTTCTAAACTTTCAAACTTATCATATTTTAAAAATTAATACAATAAATTGGTTCCCCAACTCCACCCGTTATGTGTATGCAATCGCTGTGTCATGGCCGCCTTCCATAACGTAATAGGGATCTAGAAAAGAAACAAATTAATCTTCGTGTCCTTGCCTACTCGGAACCGATCTTTTAAGCATATTCAAGTATGATTAAGAAAAGGAAAAAGAAAATATGTCTTGCTTAGTCACTTCGTTTAAGTAATATTAAGCATCATATGTACCCCTATAATGAGAATCCACCGTCGCTGTAAAGTTTAATATACTCCGCGTTGAATCTAAAGAGGAATCAAGAATATCCCGACCCCCACATGATGCTACAAGTTTTGGAACGCCTCAAAGTTTGTTTGGTCGAGATCAAGTCATCGTAGTCTACGAAGCCCGGAAGGATGGACCACAGCAAATAGCTCTCGTCGTTCGGCATTTATGAGCCAGTCTCAAAAAATGTGATCAGCGTCATGATGATTGTGTCCACAAGTGCAATTCAGCCTTTCAATCAATATATGTAGTAAGTATTTACTATTATTTCAAAAATTATATAATATTATGACTCACCCTGGTTTTTGTTAAGTATAAGTTTCATTAGTGTCCAGAACTGAAATCACCCAGCGGCAGCGGCAATAATTCGCAGAATCGGCCCAAAACTTGTTACCATGCTGTTCAATAGCCGCCGGGTACGGCCGCTGGACGAGTCCATTTTGACGGAAAGGGGTAGCTCCGACAATGCAGGGAGTTTTTTAATTGTACTTGTACACAGTCGATTAAGATCTGCCGAGCGGGACGAGCTGTGCTCTCGTGGCGGAGGTGACGTGACGATGTGAATTGTTTGTTTTTTTTTTGATTTGCATTGGACTTAATTTAAATTCGTTGTGTCATTTGTATTATAACTTAAAGTAAATTCAGTTGCTAAGTAAATGTAAATGTAGAATCAATTTTATGTGTTAGGATTTATATATTTGTGTAATGTAAACCACTGCATCTTGGATGGAAAAAATAAATAAGTTTTGAACCGGATTTGAAATGGTGTTTGTCTGAGATCACAGCCCTTCTAGGACCAGCCGCTCGCCTCTCTTCGATCCGAGGTCTTCTCAATTAATACAGCCGACGATTAGAAGACGTATCTAACCAATATTAATAGCACTGACAATAGATTGCAATATTACGTTATACTAGTAATTAATACTTAATAACATTTATATACTTTGGCAAATGTTTAACAGTAACTACGTTAATGATGTGGTATCAACCAAAGTTTCATTTCATAATGTAATTTTATGGACATTATTGAACGATCCTTACTGAAATAAAATGAAAACCAAATCTAACAGGCCCATTAGAAACATAAATTAAAATGTATCTAATGATAATGAAATGTTTACAGTCACTTCTTTTATCCGTACAGATTGTACTTTACTGCCTGGAGATGTATTTGCACGGCGGGACAGAACTGGAAGTGTGCGCAGAATGTGATAAACCCTTTAGATACGGGCTAAATAATTAGATCTTACATCGTTCGCCCCTTTTTATTTTGAGCTTTTCACTTTGTATTACCTGGGAAAACGGTTTTTCGTGACATTGTTTCGTCAACCGTACATCTTTTAATAAAATCACTAGAGAACGTCAGTTTATAACAATCAAATTTTGCAGAAACAAATATTATTAACATCTTCTCTCACACGTTAACGCGATGAAGGCTGTTATATCTTTGAAGTAATTCATTTTTCGGGTCAGAGGGCACTGGCCAGCGTTGTTGGCTTAGATTACGGATCTATCCCACCCATCCTATCGTAAAACGGGGCATAGCGAGAGCATTAACTAACCACATATCTTGTCCAAGTCCTAATTTATATCCATACTCTTATCAAAAAAGAGAGGTTGAGTAACTGAGTAACAGTTGTCATAGAAAATCTTCTTTTGTGATATCTGCATTTGGAGTCCATATTCTCTATATATTATTGGAAGTGGACATAGTTAAAAAAATTACATATAAGATGTAGTCAATGTAATTGAAAACGTTGCCTTGATTTACTGTAGAATTAAACGCATTTCATTTTTTTCTATTTATTTGACATTATTTATCATGTCAATACCTCAGTTCTAAATGTAACAAGTCAAAAATTTGCAGTTTTTTGTTAAGTATGAGAAAATGTTTAGAATACCGTTATATATCCGTTCCGAAAATGAAACAAGTCATAATCTTTGACTATTTTAGAATGACAATGGTTATTATTACTTTAGATCCAAACTGAAACAACTTTGAAAGTCCTGTAGAAACAACTGAAACCTCTTATAAAAATATGCGTTATAAAAAATCCTAGAATGTCATTTATATCTACAAAAATAGATGTTCGGTAAAAGATTAAACCTGCCCAAAATCAAGTTTTATAATTATCTCAGAACTATGTCTTTTGAGTTGTTACACTTTGTAACTGAAGTATCAATATAACTTTTACAAATATTCCATAAAATGACACTTATATCAAGTCATCACCTCACATAACTGAGTTATAACATGTGATATTCTTAAATGTGCGATTGTAAAAAAAATAGTATGCGAACGAGGCAATTATTAAATGCGATATTTGGAAAATACAATATGACGACTGGTGGAATTGGAAAAGAGGACACGAATAAAGAATAAAGAAAATCGAAAATCATTCTGTTGCCACTTGCCGAGCGTGAAACATCTACTCTGAACTGCATTATCATCTTCATCATCATCATTCGTCCTAAACATTCAACAATATTGGAAATCATATTCCTAAAGATGTATTGTTTATGATTGTAAGTGAATTAATCAAAATAAGTAATATTTATGTGTAAAACTCTTCCAAAAAAACCTTTTTTCGATTATTAAAGATTATGTAAGATTTCCTTTGTCGTTAATAGCGTATATATATGCATTCGGTAACTATGTCTTCATTTCTATATTATATAACAAGATAAAACGTTGATGTCTCAGTTAAAAGCTCGTCAAGTTGATATATCCTCAGGAGATATATCCTCGTTACCGAAAGATGTATTTAACATATATGTTCAACTAAGACACAAGTACGTATATATCGTAAATCCACAATCCACGTAGCGCTGAAGTTTCATACGAACTACCTTGGAAAGCAAACCAGTTTTAATGAGCATTTCCTACCTTACTATTAAAACGCTCAACACCTTCACTTCCGATAAACTAAAACTAAACTAATATATTTATTTGAACTTGCTAACCACTATAGAGCAGCTGTACCAAACGTCTGTTTCATTGAGACAATACTAGAATCGAAACGAACTTTGCTTCTCATACAATCAAAGGACGCCTTAAGACTTCTCGAGTTGTGAGAATTATCACTTCATTAAAATCTGACGTTTTGAAATTATTAATATTTTTAATCAAATTATTCTTTTACTTTAAATTTAAAAAAAATATCTGATATAAAATAGGCTGACAGCCAATACGCCAAATATTTTTAAAATTTGAAAATCATACGAGATAAACTCAATGACAATTTTCGTAAGTCATTCAAATTGAAATTGACTGATGGTACTTAAACTAGGGCCCACCTGATCGCTAAGACAAAGCTCTTACCACTACACCACAGAGGCCGACCAATAGTAGGTTTTCTCTCGTTCTTTGTCAGGTGCCATTATTCGCTACGATAAAGCAACACGGGCTCCATTAAAGCGTTGAATAAATGGAATTTAGATTTAACTAAGTAAACTAACGTGTACCAGCTAAACGACGTTTTCTTCGGTTGTGGTTCACGGTCTTGAGTCCTGGTATGGAGAATTTCATAAATTGATTTTCCAATCGATTGGTGGATCTGTACTCAAAAGCAGAGATGTCTTTACTTCCTCTCTGAGTGATTAGTTGACCACTAATCTTGTCGTGGCTATATTTGTATATTCTTACTCCGTCCGGAAACGAAAGGTTGAGTAGTAACAAACAGTTATTTTAGGATAATTTCGGTTAAGATAAGCTCCACTAGGAGTCCATATGCTCCAAATTGACAGCAGACCTGGTTAAGAAGCTGCGTGTCCCAGAAAGTCGACATTGAGATATTATTAATTGTATACAGTCGACTACCTATAGCGCAAAGATTGGGACTAAGCTATATTAACACGACGTAGCCTCGGGCTAGGCACCTATACAAAATTTTAGGCTTGGTTCTTTTTGTATTAAAATACGCTACGTTATAGGGGGCTTACCCAAAAATCACCATTTCAATTGTGAGGTGTTATATGAGTCGCTGATTCGCTAAACACGCTCCTGGAAATATTTCAATAAAATAACCTTTTAATAATATTTGCTCCATTGATAGATCTATCAAGTTTTCCAGTTGCACGTCTGAAATTTCTTCCTATTTCGTCCCTCCAAAAAAATATTCTGTATTTTATTATAAAAATACTGGAATACACAGAATAGCTTAAAATATACTTGAAGCTATCAAAATGTGATTTACTCAAAACTTTAAAAACCTTCGGAAGCGTGTTTAGCGACTTTAGTGATTCATATATTATATCAAAAGCTACTATTTTTTTAGGTTATGTAACTGTTTGCGGGTACACTAGCAATACTGTTGGAAATACAAACAAACATTTGCAAAAATGTAAAGAGTTTAGCAGTTGCATTATTCTTTATATAAGAAAATTTGCATTTCTTATTCGAACCGCTGCTCGTTCTTGTCGCTGGCTTCTGATGTTAGCTAAAACTCTCCGCGTTTTGGTCGGTCTCCAAAAGTAGCGAGGAGAATGAAATACCCACCTCGCCTGCAATCGTCCCGAAGTGGACGATAAAAATAAATCAAATTGTTGAAAATTTATAGTTTCACAGATAAACATCATGCACGTAGTTCATTTTCCGCGGGAGCAGTAAACAACAAAATTCGAGGCACTCTTTTCTGCCCCACTCTGTTCTCTCTTGTGCGCTGGACGATATCTCTCTTTCATTTTATTGCTCAATTGTTTTATTTGTCGAAACTATTGCGTAAGCAAGTATTCGCATTTCAAAGTAGGCTGTGACACGGCTAAAAAATAAATAAGCAAAAAAATATTTTTAAAAAATATCAAAGTTCTAATTTTAAAGTTTTGGGGCGTTTAAAAGCCAAAACCGATAAGTTCAGTTCACGTTTTTGTGTTTCACGCAAAATTTTTAGTTTTAGCAATAGTTTATTTTTTTTCATCATATTGTGTTTCCAAAATTAAGAAAAGTATCTGTAATATTTAGTTAACCACTAATTGCAATAAATGTAAACGAAATAAGATTGAACATATCGGCATTTAATTGTTATTATTAAACTTACGGTATTCTGCATGTCATTAAAAGCTTTTGTCAGGTTTTGCAAGTTATTTTTCAGTAAATATTATATGTAATGAATATTATACATGTTTTTATTTTATTTTGATTTTGACATAATATCGACTTATCGTTCTTTGCTTTTCCCAGCTGTCAATTATTGGTGGAAAGGCATTATATTCATAAAATATGACACTATTTACTTTGTACTACTTCCGCATTTTATAACGATCAGATCCGGTTTTGCTCATCACGAACTTTATCAACTGATGATGTTCGGGAAGAGCGGAACCTTTCCTGGTAGCTTTTTTCTTATAAAAACTCAAAGAACAATAATTATTACATTATTTAATACTTTATTTTGAAGAAAAGTTAGTATGCTATGATAATTTAGGATGAAATTATATTGTCTATATCTTCTAAGCCAGTGTAAAACTAAATTGAGAGGAATGTGTTCGTACTCAGGTATGGGTTTCTTTTCAACCATGTCCTCTTCCTAAAATCTCAACAGACGTTATTTTAGGAAAACTTTTTGTTATTCAGTAATACAATCTCTTTCTAGGAAAATATCAGGGTAGAAGGTTGATGACTCATGTTCATGTTCATGACTTCATACAACTGTGTAAAGATATAACTAAAATCAGATCAGAACTAAAAAATATGCCACATTTCTAAAAACATACAATAGTCCAAGGCATTTTACACAGTAAAGGTCTTTTACAACTAAAAGATTGTGTTTTTACCATATCCTAAAGAAAGTGAGTTTTAATATAAAATTAAAGTGAATTTTATGACATTTGCTGTTTTTAGACCAATGTCTTCAATTCTTTTTGGGACTCGATCCCGTAGCCACCGCATTCGAACAGGATGTTCATCCTGAGGAGAGTCGATTTCTAGTCTACAGAATCAGCTATGGATATCGTCCGGATTTGGATCAAGGTGAAAATAAGCCATTAGACTAAGCATTTTTATCACCACTTATAAAAGGAATATAATTACAGATTCAGATAATTAAAACATTTTGAGAAAAATCTTTATTGGGCACTCTTTACAAACAACCCTTTTATTACCCTAACTCAAGTAAGTATGAAAAGTTTTCGGTATTATTTTGATTCGTTAACATAAAAATATTTTGCTGAAAACTTGAAATACTATGTACTTTAGCGGGCTTTAAGATTTTCTCGAAAGCATTAAATATTTATGAAGGTTTTATTATTTCAGCGTTTTCTCTAAGTTTTCAACTTTAAAACATCATTTAAATGTTAGTAATAAAAGATTTATGGCAATGGTCAAATGAGAAAATCGTAAACACATCGCTGCCTCAGTACAAGGGTAAACTATTTGAAAAAAATTCAGCTTTTACTTATGAATTACAAAAGATGTAGAATCAGATGAAGTTTCTGAGCCTAAGGCTACACGAGTTTTTTTGGGTATTTATTTTACTATAATATTTCAGATACATTTTATTACACAACCACAAATATCAAAGGAGTTTTTTTTTTGTGTAATACTACACTGTATTACATAAATTCATTTAGTTTGAATATGAGAGGAAATTTAAGGCGGTTCTTTCTAATTTTAGATAAAATATATATTTTTTAGGATTCATATATAATATAATAATTAAATACTTTTAAAAAATATCTTATTACTTGGTGCATGTATATAGTGCACCCTTGTACTGAGACAGCGATGCATCTATATATGTATATATATATATATATATATATATATATTAACTATACAAATATAAAACAAACAATCGCAAAATCTTTGTTTTATTATTCTTAATATTCAACTTTGAATACTAAACTAAACATGAGTATTCTTCTTCATCGCTTGCGCTTCAGACCGTGGGGCCGCCTTAATCAATTCTTTCACTACACTTGGTCTTCCGCCTTCGTATGCCAATCGCTGACGCCAGCACAAGTAGGTCTTGCAAGGTCTTAGTTGTGGTTACGGTCTTCCAACGCTCCGTTAAAAATTTGAAGTGTTTTGGAGACTTACATTCACCCATGCGTGTAATATAATATGTTCTGTCCAAGGTAGGCGTTAAGACAAATCTGATAATTTTTCACCATAGAGAGACAGATGCTAGCCTAGCATTTAACTTGAATACGAAAAGTACAAAAAATATTACACAGTAACATATATCGATCGACCATTTCATTATTCAGACATCACACCAAAAAAACGAAATTTGAGTTAAATATATGTAAAATTTTGCGCTCTATCTGATTCAGTACTCGGATAACTCAAAAATACCACCAAAAATGCTAAGGCAGATAACCTTCTAAAGAATTCAACAAAATGTTGATATTTCTGGGATTCTGGGTCAGTAAAAGGATATTTCTTAATACCCTTCCACTGACTATACTCGGAAAGAGCCTATTTGTTAAATATCTGTTAATAACATGTATAAAACTAGGATAAAAATCAATAATAATTGATTTATAGTGACCATTTGAATATAAATTTTTTCATTATCTCAATATGAGTTATCTGTAGATGTCTGAGTAATGAACTAGAGATCGATATAAGGCATTTTTTAAATGCAAAGGTGTGCCAAAAAAATCTTGACTCTACTTACAACACTTCCCTCGAAACCCTCGAAAAAGAAAACAACAGAGAAGGTTTTCAATATCATCCCAACTATTAATATTTGTCATCTTTATTCTTAATTCATCTATGTATTCCATATCACCTAAACATCCAACATCGAGAATATTTTAAACTATCAATCGTAGGTGGAAGTCTGGAAAGGCATTATATTTTTAAAAATAAAATAAATTGTTTTGTACTAATTATATAATTTAATGTCAGGACTGGTCTCGCACGCCACGATCATTATCAAAATTGTAGAATTACTACAACAAAATGGATTTTATTTTTATTAATATTTGTGTTTTTTACTCAAGTTTTTTAAAATTAAATTAGAATATTATCTTCGTAATTGTAATTTTGATATTTAAAAGAACAAATAGTCTTGTTAATTTGAAAATGATTTAAATACTTCATTCCATTTTATAATTATATCTGTTTTTATTTGTATTTCTTACTTGTTATTTCAATAAATTTTACAAATTTTCTCGCAAGCAATTTGCAAATTTACAAAAATTATTGCTTCTTTGGCACAATGTTCGTTTATTTCACTTCACGCAGTTTACGATTTGAATTTCTCAGTTCCCAAAAACAATTATTTTCTTTGAATCAATTACAGAAATTACTTAGCGAATGTTGAATTTAGTTAGTTTCTTCAAACCGAACAAATCAACTTGTCGGTCACACGCTTTCAGATATTTCAGTTTACGCTTTAATTAACAGTTACAAATTTAATACTCGTAATTATTATTAAATTTATAACTAAGACTCGAATAAATTCTCTTTCAGCAAAATCTGACTTACATATTATATTATAAAGTGCACTATAACGAAAATTTCAAAACTTTGGTAATATTTATGAAAAACCATTTTTATTTCAATTCCATTGATCTGTTCAATATTTCAAAGATAAAATCATCATTATCAGCAACAATTTTCTTCACGAATGCTTTACCATCCAGCATCTACGATTGTCGTAAATACTCTATCGGTCTATCTGCTTTCGAGCTGACTTGTTCGCTGACTCATAAAGCTAGAGTATCACAGAATTACTTACTGAACCTTTCTAGCATTTGTTTCTTCATTTCGCTATGTCTTCAGATCAAAATCATTGCGTATTGTTGAAAGTGAACAGTAAACGCTCCATTGCAGTAATTAATGTCAGCAGCGGTGGATTAACAGCTGTACACAGTTAGGTTAAAAACGTAACTAGATGAGACTGATTTAATTGTATTAGTTTTATTGATTTATCAATTTAAAAACTGGAAATAAAGTGTCCAAAGAAAACCAAACGCGAGTAATGTTTTGAATTTCATTGAGAATGACAGTCTTACAACCAAAGTCTTATATTTATTAAATTTCATTCACTACCAAGTTCAACTAGGAATCAACTTATGCACGATATGAGAATATATATTATACATCAATAAATAATATGTAACGCCTTTTTTGAAGCGATCTAGAGAATTATCTGTCTCCGATTACATCGCGCGACGTCATTCGGAGAGAGTTGGGCATGAGATAAGATTAGACTTGAAAACATAAATGTTTTAACTTCATCTTGGTGAATTGATTCTTTGCACCTGGGTTGCTCATGAGTCATGAGACACTCAGGTACAATTTTTTATGTCAATGGATGCTGCCGTATAATATCAGCGCAGTTGATATATAATTGCTGTACAGCTCTTTTCATATTACCAATAATCAGTGAAAGTAGCGTAGAAGAGGGGTCTATACTTTTGACCTTATGTGCTAATCCGTTTTGCACTCAAAGATTTCATCCTGTTTCTATTTCTCGATCAATTGAAAATGTCGGTTTTGCCCATCCTACCTCTCATACGAACGGAAAAGTAAATAGCTTACACCTAGTCTTATTTTAACACTCTTTCTTTCATATCTCTATCTGATGGTTGAGCTACTGACAAGGAATCCATTATACTGTACATTGGAATTGAACAGATTGGTATTTGTCTTTTGACAACACATAAATATTTTTCATTATATTATGACTACAATGCATCAATATCAATATTGATATTATATACATAATATGTTTAATCAATCGTTGTTACCTCTTTAAAAAAAATTACTTTCAACAAGTAGTACATACAATCACAAACATGATCCCGTGATCTCGTAAATCAGAATACCTATATCAATTCCGGGATTTGTCATTAAGCGTAGTATCATGTTGTAAATTTAAATTTAATTTGTATCACATTATTGCTTTAATTGAAATAAATATATGATTTTATATCTTTTTGGTTATTGGAATGTTTTTTATAAAATTATAATATACATTGTTATCAGAACTGTCTGTTAATGTCTTCGGCAGTTACTAATTATAAGAAAGAAGGACAACACTATAAATATATTAATTACATGCGTATTTAAAAAAAATATGTGTATAAACCAACCGAGGGACGCGTTCTAGTTAACCAGGAAGTATTTATTTTGAAATTTGAATTATTTTTTTACATTTACATCTACAATGAATAACAAAATCCCGGGATTTGGGAACCCTAGTTACAAATTACAAGAAATTGAATACAATGAAAGTCTCTATTTATAAGAGCATTAGCATGAGTAGCTTCTGCAACAAAATAAATTCTGCTTTGTGTACGTAAATGCGAAAGTAGGTATTATTCAAGATAATTTATTTCCAAGCAAGATTTCCAATTTTCTATTTGCCATACATAAAATGCGACAGCTGCGTGATTTATATGCAAGCCCTTGCCCCATCTCACTTACAGAGCTTGACAACCTTAGCCCGCATGCAATTGTAGTGCATAACTAACGACGACCTGCATTCAAATGAGCCTTGGCGAGTGGCTTAAACTTTAGTTTAAAAGAATTTAATATTATTAATGTGAATAAACTCACTCAAGAAAAATAATGTATTTAGATTTGTCAACAGTTCTCTTCACGCCCTGTTTTCAAAATTGGATAAATTGGACGAGAAAAAATAAAAATATCGCATGTAGCCAATTCGGTAAAAGTCTAAACATTTATTTTAAAAATAATTTATGTAGGTGTCCATTCAGGTATTTGAAACCTGAACAAGACCGGGAAACTGAATAAAGCCTAAAGAAAGAGAAAATTTAATATGTCCGTTTTTGTCATACTAGGTAATATGCCCACAACAAAATGTTTGTCAGCGTGTGGTGGTAAAATTCGGTATGCTAGTCATTATTCATGAAGTAGATCCATTAAATAAGTGTATTATCCATTTAATCTGAATTGCTGATAACTTACCAAGGTTCATATTTCTTCTCCTGTAAGCCAAGTGAAACTTCTGCCTTTATTATAATATATTGCCTCAGAATTATTCTATGAAAATTTGTATGTCTTTATATTACTGATAAACCTCGACATAATGGAATTTGGATTCACTGACGAAATAACCGCTTAAATCTGAAAATTGAAACAATGACTTGTGAATGCTTTACATGTTTAAATTCTGCAGCTGTTTGATTGCGTGAGGACTGATGATATGATCCCTCATAATATTATAATTCATTTTTAGAAACATCATTGGTCTTGCGTATATAAGTATGTTATCAATAAACTTATTCGGAAACTCAATTTTATTATGTAACGGTCTTTCGGTTTTAAATCATAATCTCTGGCCCGCATTGGTCCAAGGATTTACTTTACTTCCAGTCTTAATTCAAATTTATTTTGATTGACTGTTTGACTCAATCATCCGTAGATTAAAAACATATTATTTATAATGTTTCGCAAACCAACAGTTGAATGTACACGGAAGGGCATGTGTATTACGTCCACCTCCGCCCTCTCCGTCTTTCTCGCTCGTTTGGCTCGCATGAATACACAATTATTTACATCTCCGGTGATCCGCAAACGTGTGCAAAATAATTGCACGTGCCTGCGAATTAATTGTGACGTCATTAAATCCGCTCAAGAAGACGTTTTTGAGCACCATTTCGAACTGTGCACGGTGTGGGCAGTATATAATTATAATGGTTGTTGATAATTCAAGCGTATTTTCCCACCAAAATAATAATTTTTCCAACATCACGTAAGATCTTTCCAATATATAGTCTTAACTTTATTTTATAGCATTTATACATTATTCAGACAAACACAGTTCCCACTCACCGTAGTCGAGTATAGAATCGACTATATCACAACTTTAGATTCAGAAAGTTGAGAAAATACTTACATCAATTAATTTTTCAATTGATCAATCTTTTTTCATATACACATCATTTTTATTAACACATATAGAATCAACCTGACCCACTAGTTAGTATATAATAATCACTACCGGCTCTGCACAGCA
The DNA here is from genome assembly GCA_022494535.1 of Himalopsyche phryganea. Classification (NCBI taxonomy): domain Eukaryota; kingdom Metazoa; phylum Arthropoda; class Insecta; order Trichoptera; family Rhyacophilidae; genus Himalopsyche; species Himalopsyche phryganea. The sequence goes on along the minus strand of JAGVSL010000054.1, from coordinate 1,857,477 downwards.
CGAGCATTATCAACTGATAAAATAAATCTTAACAAAGCTATTAGGTAGCTTAAAGCAAATTGTGTTTTATTTTTAAAAATTCAGCCTTTCCATCTAGAATTGACAATTAAAACCTCAAAAGTGAAATCTCAATCATCTGCTAAAATAATCGTAATATCAGCATTACTCCTAGATTGCATTGTGACGCTATTGGAACAAATCAATTTGAATGGAATATTTTTTCTTGATGTATGGATCAAAAACTTGAAATTTTCACGATTCTCCAGTGCGTTAATGAAAATGATATTTTTAACGACATATCTAAATATAATACATATGAGAAATGAGCATTAAATATGTTACCTTTATCAAAACGTTTTTTTACACAACGGAAAAATCTAGTTTTTTGCGGAGGTGCGATAGAATATATGTACTGAAAGCAAGAATATTCCAAGCTAATCATATTTGTTAACGTGGTCAGTCGTACTTGCTGTATGAGGTAATGGTATTACGCATAGTAAAATAATCAGTAAAACTTCTATAAAACATTTCAACCAAGTGTAAGGTAGAGTCGGAGTACACATGCATAGAATTTTAAATGATAATGCCCGAAAATATTTTAAAAATAATATATCGTTTTCCTTCAAAGAAATATTAAAAAATGTAATGGTGAATTGACGTCATAAAAATTTCCTTCAAAAACCTGTCAATAAAATCATGAATATAATTTATTTTCAAAAGTTTTTTTCATTTATTTGAGTAAAACTCGTTTAAGCTTGAGTTCGAAAGGTTTTGTTTTAAAAATAAAATTGAAGCCCATTAACTTTTTCGCAGTATTCATGTTTAAAGTAATCAAACTTATATTAATTTACTATCAAAATATTTTATATATAACTTACGCGTATCCGACATGCGTTGCAATGCCACTCAAAGAAAGAAAGTGTTTGTGTTTTAATTCTGTTTATTGAAGTTCTTGTGGATACACAATATTTTTGTTCTTTCCGCCAGAGCACACGAATAAATCAGAAGGTTTTCCAAGATGTCACTGTTTGTACGTATTTGATTCTTTTTAAAAACAAAATTAGATTTTAGATTATTTTTTTCAGAAACCTTCACGGATGTGCGCACAACAACACACCAAAGTTTCATCAAAATCGGATGAACGTTATGACAGTGCATAAGATACAAACAAAAAAACATTGATTTTTATACAGAAGATTTGCGGACATTTTTGGATTGTGTTTTTTTATCTGTCACTAACAAAGTTTTAATTATTAAATCGAATATTTTTTATATCCATAAACAGATATAGCGTAATTATTATTAGATCATCTTCTAAAAATAGATATATATAAAAGAAAAATAAAATTTTAGTGAACAGGACCGGTTTCGCTTATCACGAACGTTATCAACTGAATCATTTCGGCGCTGTACTGGCAGAAGTAGGTAAGTAACGTGTAGACAGTTCTGAGCAAACAGTAAATGAAAATTTTAGCTCGTATTATAAAATCTTCAGGCTAGGTGTTTTATGTTACTAGGTAATCATTATATCAAAATATAGATGGATTTATGCCGATCTAACACTTGTGAAGCTAGGGATCAATATACGGGAATAGTTGCTTGCCTAATAATCTGCGTTAATATATTTACTGAATTGCTGTTCCCCTCTCTTAGTTATTCGACAAAAATAATTGATATACAAGAATCTCACTGTGCACTTACCTAGTTTCCGACAATTTTGTTACTTACCATCTCCTGCCAGTACGGTGACGATTTGATAATACTCGTAATGTACTAAACCTGTCCTGATCATTATTAAAAGGTAGGGGTAGAATAAAATGGTCTAAAGGCATTGTTTTTTATTTTAAAAATATAATGCCTTTCCTTTAAAAGTGATGTATGTGTTCTTACTTCGATATTAAATATAAAGTTACGTTAATATTTTATATGTTTGGATAACAACAAAAGCGAACACTCGTCAATTTTTTCTTTCTCGTAGGAGAAATACAACATTGTGGAAATAATTTATGTTGTATGAGTTGACCTTTCTTGTTTCTGTGTGTTAATCGATTGAGCCACAGAATGCTATAGCGTTTATAACAAACGTCAAAGGCTGTGTTGCGGTTCCAGTGGCGTAGTTTACGAAGTAGGTGTCATAATAATATTACTTAATAATAATACAATTGTACGCATAAAAATAAAGTCATATGACACAGACAAATAGTATTTTATATCGGCGAATTGATCCAAAAGAAAATCTTTTTTATGGCTACCATATAATACTTTAAATGATGTTAATTGTCAATTTTTGTTGGAAAGGCATTATATTTTTTAAATAAAATACAATTCGTTTTGTACCACTTTTTCATTTTTATAATAATCAGGACTCATAACGAGCATTATCAGCTGATAAATATGTCTTAACAAGGTTATTTATATCAAATTTCGTGTTAATAATTACAAGCTATATTAAACAATTGGTTCAAGAGCTATGCCAAAAATTTACAGAAATGCAAATTATACCTAAACGAAATTAAATAGTCTAAACTAAAAATGTCGAAGACCTCATACAAATCAATAACCGAAATCAAAAATTAAGCCAGATTAAAAGTTGATTATTTTTAAACTCGTTATAGTTTTCTCAGTAATTGACATTCAAGCTGGCTTAATTTTTGATTTCAGATTAAAAGTTAGTTATTGATTTGTATGAGGTCTTTAACATTTTAATTGTACTACAATCAATTTTGTTTATGTATGATTTGTATGATCGTGCCTTGTGTGAAATATATTTAAACGTATGATATTTTCAACTTCGCTTTTCTTACTCACTTTTAAGGTGTCAACTTTCAATTCTTGGTGAAAAAACATTATGTTTTAAAAAAAAAACACAATTTGCTTTGAACTATTTCTACATTTTAATATGGATTCGGATCGGTTTTGCTCATCACGAGTGATAATGCCCGTGATGAGTGAAACCGGTCCTGATAATTTTAAAAATATGGAAGTAGTCCAAAACAATTTGTGTTTTGATTTAAGACATCGACTAAAGGTGATTGATGGAATTTCAATATCAAATTTTAATTGTTGTAATTTTGTACATTTCCATGTATTTCGTCACTAACGACCAGGGTTTCGCCTTTCAGCAGCTTCGGGCATTCGAGTACACGAATGAACTCGAACTGGCAGTTTCGTTAGTGTCGTTAGTGACGAAATACATGGAAATGTATAAAATATCAAAAATTCAAATTTGTAATTCAGTCGTATAATATCAAAGAACTATCCACTATTTGAAGTTTCGAGATAAACACGAAAAATTTTTTGTTGGCGTTTTTGAACTTTTTGAGTTTTTGGGTTTTTTGATGTTTTAAATTTGTATGAGCGGCCATATTGTGACGTCACTTAGGGTAACTCTGTGATTGGTCGAAAGTATGATTTACCAAACCGTTCACTTCTGTTTCCAAAGATGTCAATCGTTCTGATTTTTGTAGCAAGCATCATTTTCTTTTATGTTTTTATACCACATATACATGGTTTTGATATCAAAATTTTATTTCTAGCCATACACTATGAACGGTAGAATAGTGTAGCAGTATTAGTTTAATTTCTCTTATCTCATTGATTAGCATCCAGTTAACAGAGAGTAGCCGATGTTTTCAAGCGATTACGAATCTTTTTTTAATAAAAAAATACATTTTTAAACGAAATAAAGGACATTTCTGTCATCTAGTGGTAAAAAGTTTATATTTGGAATTTATTAAGTCGAAAATAACAATACTAATTTCATTGTTTTAAATCTCTTTTTACACATTTGATTCGTTAATTCAACTGATTCTAATAACCAGCGATCACATTAAGTGACACCTAATGTATATCTTAATCGAGTAAGGATTTTCTTTTAAACAAACATTAATATGAAATCACAAATATATTTTTTCTAAATTTAAAATTCAATAAATTAACAGTCCTTCTCCACTATTAAGTACCCAAGTATAGAACGGTAGGGAAATCGTCATGTACAACATATGTTGGCAAAGGTAACAACATAAAAATAAATAAAGATAACGTTACAAAAGTGTTCCAAATCGCATCTTGGTTTCTTTCCACCAAACCAGTTGTCATCCAAAGGCACCGCAATAATAATAACCTTATATTATTGGAGCGTTTAAATCCCTTCTAAATCACATGGCGCCGCTTCTTTGAAAAGTACTAAAGAAGGAGTTTAACCCCTCTTCGCTTTACTTCAATCCTTTTTCCTAACACCAGCCCCCACCCACATTCTTTTATCTGAAATCTTCTCCGCATCTGAACATCTCAATCTACGCGTTTCTCGTACACATGATGCCTCCTGGTTACAAGGGATGTCTTTTTCGTCTGCGCCAATTTTGTGCCTTTGACAAGTTCGATAAAGAGGCAGCCAGCATTTAGTTATTCAGATATTTCTGGTAACTAGTAATGAAGTTACGCGAATAGCAGACAGTATTGATTAAACGAACTTTATTTAAATGTGTTTCAAAGTAAGCATACTTTATCAAAAAATTCAACTTGAATCAATCATCATATAATCTATATATATAAAAATGAATGTTTGTTTGTTAGTTTCACCTCTATGCGTTCCTTTACCATTCCGATGAAACTTTGGTGAGTTGTTGTGCGCACACCCGTGAAGGTTTCTGAATAAATCGAAAATATAAACAATGAATCAAATACGTACAAACAGTAACATCTCAGAAAAAATTCCTGATTTATTCGTGTATGGACTGGACGGAACAAAAAATATTGTGTATCTAAAAGCGTTTCAATAAACAGAAATAAAACACAAACCCATTCACTCTTTGAGTGGCATTGCAACGCATGCCGGATACTCACTAGTATTGTATAAATGATAAGAGGTATTTCACGTTACATATAAAGCTTATAATGTAATTGATTATATGTTATCACGCTTCTTTTTTGTTTTTCTAATAAGGTTGAACTATATTTAAATTTTTTTAAATCCTTATTCTGTATTATCATAAAATAAACATTTTAATCTGTTGAGCCACTACAGATAGTTAATCAATGATATAATGACAATCAATGTTGTCAGGTTTTATTTTAAAATGAAGCACTCTTTGACATTATAAACATACTGAACAAAGTCATATCAACTTGATAGTATTCAGTTCTACAAAATTTCATTAGTTTGTTAGCAATTTCGGCTTCACGCCGTCATCGGAATATTATGTTCTGACGTTCTACAGTTCTATAAATGGAGTTAAGCTGAAATAGCTATCAACTAACTAATTATATTTTTGAGAACTGCTAACATTTTGTTATTTATATCCTATTATAATATAGTTCTACCAAGTAAATGCCATTTCATTCAATATCATATTATCAACATAATAATCCAGTAGGGCATTAAATGGGATTAGAGCTATGTGCTTAATTATGTAAAGTTATATATGAATAGCATTATTACATTTGCTCAACTTCATTTTTCGTTTCTTCGAGAAAAATATTTTGATTCCATATCGGATTTCCAAAAATTTTCACAGGCTGGATATAGTTGTCGACGACCATCGTATGCTCGGGGCACTAAATTGGAAAACCACTAGACTGGATGGAAATAGATGGGAAGAGTTGTCAACGGAAGCCAAGACTTACACCAGGTATTATAATAAAATATATTTCTATTGTTTTTGCAGTTTTTCATTTTTATATGTACATTTTAAAGATGTATAATCTGATTTCAATACAAATAAAAATAAGACTGTTTTAAAAATAATGGTAAATTTGCAATATCTTCAGATCCATAATCCGTTAAAAAAAATCTGCCTTGTTCTGGCAAATGAAAATATGTTTTCAATTGGTAAGCGTTTTCGGTTATTACACCAAATATAATTATCAAAGGTGTTTTGGTCTATTAATGTAACCTTCAAAATTGAAATTGTTCAAAAGAGAGTAAAAACTGTTTTTTATCGAAAACATTATATGGTGAGTTGCGTTATGAATCTTTTAAATTCACTCTTGTAAATTCTCATACTTACAGATACAGGGGGTGTTAATATAATAGTGGCTTACATTAACTGGCCGAAACAGAATTTTTAAAGCTAAAACCAATGTAAAATGATGTTTCCCTTTAAAAAACTGGTCAATTTATTTTTCTAATTTACATTATTTGGCAGAGACCTGCTCTGTCGTCTTTGAAATGAGATTCAATAATTAACTCATTTTCGTATCTCTACTTTCGTACTCATCAATTGGCCAAAACACCGCCGATATACGATTTGTTCTGATCAATTAAATAATAATATAATATCAACAATAGCTATCAACCAATCGGTAAAATTCGTAGAACTGAACACTTTGTTATTTTTACCGAATCATTTAGTGTATAAAAGTTTTCATTCCAAGAACCATTGACCACACAAAGAACCGACCAAAGTCTATTGATTGATTTATGATACATTTTCGTGCGTGGCTTTGTGTCTGTGTGTAAGCACATAAGAGTAAGCTTTGAACAATTTGAATGCTTCATAAAATGGGTGTAGAGTACTATAAATTATATTATCTTACTTATATAAAAGATATTCCATAAGTGGGTGCTTGAGATACGTGAAGTGTGGCGCATGCGCATGACTGTCGGTTGATTTAAGCTTATTAAAAGAGCAGAGTTGGTAAAAGGAAAACGTAGTTTGTTGGTTGCCATTTGAAACGCTGAGTTTATGAGTAGAAGCTCGCGGAAAGCTTTCTCTATTTGCCAAGTTGCAAAATAGTAAGTTTTCGCCAAATAGTTAGCACACAGCACACAGTAAGCACGCCACTTCTGCGAGCTTTACACCACTACAAATATATTTTGCCCACTTTTCATGCCATCTTGAGATGTGCACCAGTTATTTCTTAAAGCTATATGCACATTGTGCATTCCTATAAAATTTAAAATAAATTAAATCGGCTAAAACTTTTCATAATAAATTTGGGAATTGCGTTTATCTTGAAAATGATTGGGGCTGCAATTTAAAAAGGTAAACAGTGGAATGCATCTCTTTGTCTATATCCATCTCGTACACACCTGAACACATTATAGAGAGCTCTAGCTCCCTCGCAAACCTAGCACGTTTGTAACTACACGACCTGCCAATCTGGGTCTTCTTATATTAACAAGTATGCATTTTTCGTAGCACTTGCATTTTTTTTATATTTAATATACTTAGTGTTAATACATTTTAAGGCCCTAACAGCGTTAAATTGACGAGAAGTATTAATGTCTTGTTGTTTCTTGACAAACAATTTATATTATACATTACAAGTAATGAAAATGCATAATTTGGATAACTTAATAAATATAATTTTATTTCAAAGTATATAGCCACCACAAAGTGTATTTATGATGTAACGAAGGGATGGTAAGTCAATTCGCTATTTGTTTAATACATAAATATTAGTTTTTCTCAGTTAAAAAAAGTTTTTGAAAAAAAGTTCAGGACACAAAAAACATTGTAGCGGTATTGTTCAATCTTGTTTCTTCATTCAATATTAAATTTACAAAAACCAATCAACAAAATCACACAATAACTCTGAAGCGAATGAAAGATATCAGCGATTACACTTTCCACGAAGTCGATTAACTTAATGATGATTCCTCCATTCCTTGTTTACTTGAAACGGTAATAAATTGACTAAACGTCTAGACTGGAGTATGGGGGCGCCTAACAGTGGGGTCACCTTTGAGTATTTTTTCTTAACAAATCTACTAGAAGATTCTAGTGCGCTTCAACGAATTTATTCAGTATGCCAGTGAAACAGCTGAACATGTATATTAACAACGTTAAAGTTATCCTACTGCAAAACATCTGGGTATTACAGAAACTCATGTTTTTCACAAATAATTTGTAAAGAATTTAATTAAATGTAGAATATGTTTTCCGAAGTATTTATAAAAAAATTCCTTATGTAAAGGAAAAGTCTGAATAAGACCTTGTAGACACCACAATTTTAGATGCCATAAAGACCAAAAATTATACTACCAAAATTGTTTCGCTTCTCTTTAATATACTGAAGTTGCAGTTTTTTTGTTCAGTCATCATAACATTTGTCACTTGAAGTTTATTCTGTGCACATTGTAATCAATATAAAGATATTCTGTGATAAAATTGTCATCACTACTATTTTATCCAATACTTTGTAAAAATTAATAACTTGAATATTTCAACGCGAGGTATTTTTAATTCCCTTAATATCTACTCAAAGAGAAAAGACATAAAAATATACATCTCGTAGATCATAAATCAATGTATGAAGTTGCATGAATTGAACCTGATTCTGATAGATAATCGTAGTTCTTACCTCTTGGCTAAAAACGCTAACACGACTTCTAAGATACAACTAACTATTTTCATTTAGAAGTTCCCAAATTTCTGTATATTTTATGTTTCCGGGCCATATAATACAATTTACAAGAAGCACTTCAAATGACTTTTATTAACAATAAAGAAAGGAAACGCTCAGTGGTACCATAACGACAATAATTGAGGTATCCAGTATTAAGCACGTTTAAGTCATGTTTTCTCCGATGCTCACTTTTGAAATATTTCAAGTAGGGAATTTCAATACCAACAATTCAATATATATTTTATTTTCAAACACCGACTAAAGTTATATAAAAATGGACTTCAAATTATAGTGTCTGTATCAAACGTGGCCAAGTCACTGAGAGTCCATCAAATTGCAGCATTTAAGTCAACTTACTGATTGTAAATTTAAATTTATTGCCATCGTCTTTCATGCTTTATTAAGCTAGTTAGCATTAAAATGTGACGAGATAAAAATTGTGAAATTTTTAATTCAAATATTATTTCATTGTTATCTAATATTTTATTGTTAGGATAACATAATTAAAAATGATCATCACAACTAATTTTACGTTCAAAAGTGGCTAAATTGTCACTTTAGTATCAAATACGCCTAAACCATACGTTTAAAATCATATTCGGAAGAAACTGGGCTTCTTATAATGATTTTTTTCAAATATTAATATATAGAGTATAATGAAACTTCAAAGATAGAAAAAAATATTAAATGTCGTGAAAAAGTGGTCAAACAAACTTTCGGCTCTCCTGAACAAAAAAGTGAAACTTACTTGGCCGTATTTGATGTTAGACACATCAAGTATTTCTAACATTAAAAGCCTGACAACCCGTTCAATACTTCGTAATCCTTTGTCTGATCTTTTTGGCATCATGAAAATGACTTAATACTTCCAAAGCTTTAGTATTTGAATAATTCTCACTGCAATTAATTAAAGTCCATTGAAAGTATGTCCAAATTTACACATCTCTACTTAGCAATACGCTATAGCATTTTTAAACATTTTCCATCTACAACTAAACGAGTTTTAGTGGCTAGTAGGAGGGTTCAACCCTCACAACGCCCCTACATTCCCCGGAGGACACAATTATCTTTAAATGGTCGTATAAAAAGCAAGTGGTCATTAAGGGGTTATAATTTTCCACTCGTATAATCTGCACACAAAGTGCGTCCGACATTTATTTTTTTGTGTTTATTTTAGACATCCTTATAAGTTATCAGAGTTTATCTCGCTGGACAAGCATATAAATATGTACACCCTTGTTGTAGGAATTCCGTACCCTTCTTTAAGCGAATACTGAGAAAGAAATTTTGGCGTATAAAAAAGATAGATATATAAATCGTCGCCATAATGTGTAAGAAGAATGTTTCAATGGTTAAATTAAATATATCAACATTTAAACTATCTTGGTAGAAGATCAAATAATTTAATGTATTTACTTTGCACTTGTATCGTATGAAAATCAATGAAATGCATTCAGCAGTATAAATTTCATCCTTCCTCATTTCCTCATCAACACATGACATCATGACATAAACATACTTCAATCTACATTATATATTATCATCCAGTTCTGTAACCAATTGGTCAGTGCTCTTGGACGTTGTTCTATTCGCTTGCTGTATGCACCAGGTCGAATAACAGTACGGGCAATTTCGTAAACTGTTTTTCTAATAGATTTATGGATTTGTGTTCAAAGGGTATGGATTACTATGATTTTGACATTCCCCGACCACATTTTGGATCATTAAAAAACGTTAGAGTGATTTGTTAACTGCCAGTCCTTGCAGAGATATATACTGATAATAAACCAATTAAAATGAATAGTGTAGATTTTTTATAAATTAAAAGAAATCAATTATCGGTAAATAACATTTTAAAAGGGACAAGTAGCTCATCACTATTAAATTTATTGTTTGGGGATTTTTGCATTCCAAACACTAGTAATTAATTTCGTATCGTTTGCATCTAGCCCTCTCGCCACTTCCAGAAGAAAGAAATATTCCCACTCCACCTTTCATTTTTTAATTTACAATTAGAATCATCGTTAACCTTAGAAATAAACAACCTTGTGATATAGTTTGACTGAAGATGCTTCTCAAAGAGACGAACCGTAACATGACCAATTTAATAACATGTATATCAATTTTAATTGTATAAATGAAATTAAGTCATTTTTGGTAACAGTTTCTAACAAAATTAATGCGCATTTCTGTCAACGTACACGAAATAGAATTGAGAACTATTGTTTTCTGCCACATACGATGTAACATGTATCTTTTTGGTAGATGTTTCATTTCAAAAAATTTATCACTGACCTGCCATTGGCATCATACCGTAATAGATTATGTATATGATATAAGATATGCCTTGAAACTGTATAAGGCAACAAAACGATCTCATAAAGTTATCAATTATGTTCGGAAACTTTACTAAAAAATTTATATCTCTCACAAAATTACTGCGAATACTTGTAGAACTCCAATATACAATGATTACAACGACAAAAAGTCAACATAAAGTAACATTTGGCAGTAAAAATAATATGACAATTTATGACAGTGGTTTTTGCATGGACTATTTTTGAAATAACGGCAAAAGAGTTTTTGGCCTCCAGCCACAATATTCAGTGCTGTAAGTATTAATAAAAATGTCGTATCATTTTTATCAAATACTTTAGAACCTTATTTCCGCTTTGGAAACCATACTAATTCCACAATAAATTAGTTTTACTACGCTAATTTTCTAAATATGAAAACAAAAACAATAATAATCACGACATGTCAGCATTTATAGTCTAACAGTCGAAACTATAATTTGAAATCAGAAGGTTTCTGGTTCATATTCTGGCTAATTTAAATGACTAAATATTTAAGGAGGTGGATATGTTGCGAGATAGTACTAATGTTGAGTTTATCACGAATCACTTTTATTGCTAAAATATTTTTCGCGACTTCCGCCTATTGCAACAATTTCACTTCCCTTGATGATCCTTCGCCACTCGCTCCTGCACTCCGCTGCTCTGAGGGTCATCGGTAAGGAACGTTTCTGCCTTCGATCTTTCCTGTCACGACGAGCCTCTCAATATTTTGGGTGGGCTTGCAAGCTATGTGTCAAAAAAAGCCGTGGATTTGTAGCTTGTTCAGGATAAATACGTTTACGCGTTTGGCCTTCCATGATATTCAGAGCATCCTTCTCCAGCACCACATTTCAAATGCGTTTTTCTGTTTTTTGTCTTTCGCTTTAAGAGTCTATGTCTCCACGCCATAACAGCACGTGGAATAGATCAACGACCGTAATAGGCGAATATACTACAGTATAGTCTTAGCAATGCGAATTGTTGATTTTGTGGATTAAAATCCATTAAAAAGTTACTGACATGCTTTATTTACAAATTTGATTCTTCCATTTAATTGTAAAATTTGTTAATTGCAAATAATAGGTTCGAAATGGTGGATTGCCATAGACTGTACTACATCTCGTGTTTTCGAGCTTCGTTACGCTTAATCAATGCTACCAGTTTAACATATTCTAAGCGGTATATTCTCTATGTTTTGGTGTACAGTCATTAACTTATTACACTTATTGACAGTACTAAATGACGACCCCATCATTTTATAATAAAAAATCATTTTAATCACCAGAATTGATTTCGTATGTACATACACATAAATAGAAAACAAAAAAATAAATATTTCAAATAACTATCAATCACGCCAGGATGGAAATATATTACAAAAATGATCTGCAGCGTATTGTGTCGTGCTATTTTTATATATAAATAAATTTTCATAATTTATATGAGGGTAGGCTATTTTTTATTATCAATATAATATTCTATTGATGTTTCTTCGAACGACCAAATAAAAACACATTTAGTGAGAATAACATTGTCTAATGTATAAAAATCAATGTGGGTTTGTTCGTATCTTATGCACTGCCATACCGCTCATCCGATTCCGATAAAACTTTGTCAAGTTATTGCTTACACTTGCGTGAAGAATATAGGCATAGTACAATCATGCCCGGCCTAGCCCGAGCTCGACTCTCAACGCTTTAATTTTTAACTTATACTAGGTCTTTATGTTATATATAAAAATCAATCTCACAATCCAGATGTATCTAAAATCTAAAATAAATAACCAAATTCGTACAAATAGCGACATCTCGGAAAACTTTCTGATTTATTTTGTACGCACCAGACAGAAACAAAAAATATTGTGTGTTCAAAAGCACTTAAATAAACAGAATTTTGTTTTTATTTTTATTTTCAGCCCGAAATGTTTATTTCCGAAATGAACTTTAAGTGAACCCAAGTATTTGAAAAACTTATAAAGGGTCCGTGGCATAGTAGTCAACGTTGTTGGCTTCGGTTACGGAATTCACGGGCTCAAATCCTGGTACAGACAGTTTCGTAAATTGATTTTTCAATCAGTTTATGGATTTTGATTCAAAGGAATGGATTTTTTAATGTTGAAGAATTCCCTCCCGCCTAACGACCAGTCCTGCCTTAGTCTTATCTCTTATCCTTATCTACCCTACTCGAATAACTTTACACTTTTACAACCCCGATACGCTCTCTGTATAATACATAGAGCGTGTCAGTGTTTAGTATGTATGGATCAGTATGGATCCTAAATTCTAGAGCCGGACTTTAAATCTGGAGTTATAATTATACGATGTGTACTCTTACTAAGTAATAAGCGGTTGTCGTAGAAAAACTTTTGTTAAGATATCTCCACTAGGAAGTCATATGGGATCGGACATTGGATAACTTTTAGAAAGCAAAAATGACCTAACCATTAATAACACGTGATAATTATGATGTCCTGATAACTTGTTTATTAAGATTTAATTACGCGTAAAATACAGCAATTTGATGGTGCGAAGTATGTTTACATCATCATTTTAAAACAATTTTAACCGACCCAAATTTCGCAAGTTGATTAACTTTTCGCTTGCCTGACTGAAAATTTCAGATTCGTAATTAATTCAAATATTTACAAGGCTACATCGCCCTTAGGTGTTTTAAAATAAAATGTTTATATGAAGGCAGACGAGAAGAAAGTTTTCCGACTGGCATTCTGTGATGGAATTAATTATGATAGGAAAAAATAAACATGGGAGTAGATTTATATTCCATAGCAATTAAAAATTATCATCGTAGTCGAAAAATTTAAATCTCAAGAATAAACTAGTACTTTACAGTGTCATGAATAATGTTTGTGTAAGTATCTTTAACAGTTATTATCCGATTGAGAGTATCTTAGGTTGGATTAATAATAATTAAATATTTTAGTTAATAGATAAAAAAAACACTTTTTTATATTATTCCATCTACAAAATTCAGCATTGTAAGATCATTAGATGACCTATCTCGCCAAGTTGCCGTTGACAGTTCAAACATAAAAAAAAACGTATAAAGTTTAATTTTGTTGACTGTTCCTTTAAAATAATGACATTTCAACTTTCAACTCATTGGTCAATTAATTAAATTAATTATTGACAAGTTTTACCCAAAAAAAGGACATTGTTATGTGATTTAATGATCGTTTAACAAAGAGTATGCATCAGCCTCATTATTCTACGTAGAAAATAAAAACCATGGTTTAAATTTAAATAAAAAATGATATTGTCATTGTTAAATTGATTGCATCACTAATTGTTTCACATACTTCGCCTCTTTGAAAATCACTCTAACGTAATATTTGTATGTGTTTCGTAGACACCGACTGTATTTCCATATTTATAGTGTACATAATAATACCTAGATTTAATGGTAAAAAAATGGAAGAATATGTTTAAAAAATCGCTGCTGTTTCAGCATCATGCCATCGTCTTACTATCAATAATATAACATAATTCCTGTGGAAAGAAGTACATTAATATTGATTGCAAAATTAGAATGGATTTCTACCAAAATAGTTCTAGTTATATCTTTGATTAATATCTTTAAGAGAAATCTGATCGTATTCAATCAAATTTTAAATAAATATATATTTTTTTTCAATTTCAATTTCAGATCTTGGGCATACGTTATTGTGGTGTCTTTTCTCCTCGATTTGATCTTAAGTAATTCAAAAAAAATTGTAGAGATGATTTGATACTGTCTGGCTGTTATGACTTTTTTTTGTATTTTTTTAATTATTAATAAAAAAAAAGACATTGGAGAACAAATAATTTTCTTTCGTGAATAATGTTTGCTTTTCTAAATAGTACTGTATTCTGTATTTTTTCGTCTTTTTTTTAAGAATAATACTGTACAACTAGTTATGTGCAGACAATGTTATTCAGCGGTACCATAAACAGAAGAGATATGTCAGAACAAACGTAAATATTGGCAGCATTCCCCATGATAGGATATCCCGAACAAAAAATCTTTTGTGCTACGAATAGTTTTTTTCTCATTCCGGTTCAATTTCGCTCTACGCCGTAGACCAAAAAACAGGTCAGCATATCGGTGAATGTAGTATTTTATTTTTGCTTTATTATATTCACTATTACTGTTTACTAGACAGTATGAAATATTTTATTTTTCTTTTAATCTATTATACTGAATAATAATATTACACGACTACTAATTCAATTGTCAGCACAGCTGTCTCATAAACATTATATTAATGTGTTAACTGACAGTTCTAGGTAGAAAGGTGTCATTTTTAAAAACAAAAATAAACACGATGTTTTTGTTAATTTTTGATGGTAAATTAGTGGTTATTTATTTGTATAGGGTCTTTAACATTTTAAGTGTTGACAATTTAATTTAATTTATTTATAATTTGTATGCTGTATAATATTAAAATCTTGTCAAATTTCTTGTGCAAATTTATTCTTTTATATACCTTGTAATTTGTGATATTCAATTTTAAATTAATAACATTACTGAGGTGTATTCATCAGTTGATAGAAACCGGTACTGATGTGTATAAAAATGTGTAAGTAGTACAAAATAAATTATGTTTTATTTTTTTATAATCACACAATTCTTTTAACCCTTTCTCGCTGAACCAATAAACGAAGTTTCGAACAAAAGATGACAGGTATTGATTCAGCAGTCAGTGTCAAATATTACTATATATAAAGCCGTTGTAGAACAAATAAGATAATATATTTGTACGAAATTCAATGTCGTTAAAAAAGTTTTTCATACTTTAAGACAGTTCAGAATCAACATACCGTCATCAGCCATGACAACAGTTGATATGCTAGTGGGCAACAAGTTAAGCAAATGCCATAAATGGGCAAAAAACTGCCTGAATTCATATCCTTGGTAAAATGTTTTATTATGAATTCGATGATACCCCGTTTCCAGCGCACAAAATCACCTTGATAAAACTATTCTTGAGTTTTGTTACTATTAGGGCATCCAAACTCGGACCCGTTTTATGATCCCGTTAATCACATTGGTCATCGTGCATAATTTCATGTTTTAAATTGTATATTTAAAAATCAAATTGCGTCCATTACTGCTTGTGATTTATTTTTTTTAGGCATTGGAAGATTTTATTTATACATTAATAATTACAATTGATTTTTTGGAAGATTGGAAGCCCTAGCTGTAATCACTAGAGCTTCAATCCTATAAAAAAACACCTAAAACTATTAGAAATCACCACTTTTCTGAAGTGGAGGAAACTCCCAGAAATATTTGGATTTACTAGTATACAGCTACTGAATATCCTATAATTGTGAGATTGTTTTTACATTTCTCGTCATCGTTGGACACATTGGACAAAGCGCATTTTTGAGCCTTCACAGCCTTACAGTTGATGGTGAGACCAGGTTGACTGCAATTTTCAATAGACTTAGTGGGAATTGAGTTTTCGACGAAAAGTCATTCGAAATAACCAAGATCAAAAAACAAGAAATAACACTAATCTTTTAGATCTCAAATACATAATTTTCACTATTTGACATTTATAGTGAGATTGTGACTACTTAATAGCCTAAAATAATTGGAAAGAGACAGTTCGGTTGGACCTGGTCCACATCAGCTGATAACTGTTATGAAATTTTAAGAAATGAGAAAGCATTCTGAAAAACAAAGAAGTGAATTTTAAATTCAACGCATTGGTGCATTATCAAATTAAATCTTCGTAAGTTCTCAAAGCTCGCACGATAACCGCCTATAGAGCCCCAAATTTGACGTTAAGGGAACTTACGACATCGCCGTTGCGTTGTTTTTCGTTCGAGTGTGCGACGACTGAGCGGCGCCTTCCGGTGCCCGCCTAATTAATCCCGCAGCCTCACGTCGCACGAACGGAAATCGAGCCTATTCTATTCCACTTCCGCTGGCAAAGAAATATATGTATTGGAATGAAAGTGACGCCCGGGTGAAAATGAGTAATTTGTCGGTCGAAGGGAAATAGACAAATGTCGACGTAATGTTTTTACTTCGCTGTGTTTGTGAGTTGTTGTTGTAGACTATTTCAAGATGACTAATGCATTAGTTAATGGGGATTAAGTGGATTTAGGATACAGTTTAAAAAATATATCAAAAAACGTTACTTAGTAAATTCAGTCTATTACTTAAAGCAATGAGATACGTATAACCAAAGCCCCATATAATTACAAGCCATGCTGTAAAGCCCGTCAGCAGGTATTTTTGCAGACGAGTGGTCCATTACATTTACTGCGAAGTCATGAAATCGATATTTTGGACTAATTACGATGGATTCTAGCATATTTTAATAATGTGAAATAATCGGTAATTAAATTTAATATCATTAATGTTAATAGGAATAAAAATATTTTCGATGGATTTGGCGGTAACTTTGGTGTTTTAATATTAAATTAAGATTGATAACTTAGTTATTCCACTGGTTGTGTTACTAAACGGAACGCATTTTGCTTCTTTAGAAAGCATCTTAATTAAAAATGAAGAGTAGAGTGGGTTTGTTTCCTTCTACTGGACGTGGGGAGAGTGTAAGACCCAAACGATGATTAGACTAATTATAAAATTAATTACTAGTGTTTGAAGGTGATGCAGTTAGTTATGGTTTGATATAAATAGCCTAAAGATGTTTATTAAAGAAGCTGCACGAGCTGCATCTAGTTACACAGTCAGTGGAATAACTAAGTTATCAATTTTAGTTTCATATGAGGAATAAAGTTGTTTATTTACTTTGAAAGAGTATAATTATAAAGCTTAGTGAAAATGTGATTTGATGCTTGGTTGAAAAAGAAGGGCGAAAATTTGCAGTAACTGTGATGTGAAACAAAGCTTTTATCGTTTTTCCCGATATTATTAAGACTCAGCGATCGGCAGAGGAAGGCAAAGGTTCACCATAGATAGTAGCGCCAAAAAAAAAGATACGTATCGAACTCATTTGTTTAAATTTGAATCGTGCAAATTTTTCACTTGTTCCGTCACTAACGACTCACGTTTCGCCTTTCGGCATTTACAGGTATTTGAATATACGAATGAACTCGAACTAAGCGAAACCCTGGGTTGTTAGTAACGAAACATATGGAAATGTAGAAAATTTTAACTATTCAAATTTGATTTTGAAATTCCATCAAGCACTTTCAGGCGATATCTTAAATTATATCATTTGTTTAAAACTGTCAATTTAAATTTCCTATTAAAATTTTAATAATATGTATGAAGTATTCAAATTAACACTGTTGATTTCATCTCACCGCCATTCACGTCCTAGCAATCACTAGTTTCATTCCACTAACATTCTTTTCAACTTCTCACCATTACATAAGCCAGGCGCTTAAGGTAATCAATCGGCGTTGGGCACATGTGAGACGCGTCACTAGCTTTACACAGACCACATACATCAAAATTAACGGCCACCCCTTAGAGGCAGTGCTTTTCTCCCCGGCCACGCAGCGATGTGTACGCAAAGCTTTCACTTCTAATCAACGTTTCCTAATATTACCTCTTCGGTGGGGTAAGTAATATCTATGATTAGATTTTTTGCGGTACGGTCCTAACATATAAAGCCGGCCACCGCTCAGTAACGTATAGTACATATTGGGTTTCAAATTAGTTTAGTATTTCATGTTACCGTATTGTTGAAAAGTATACATTTATAGCTAATGTATCCACACACACAATCATCGCGAACTACTCATATACTACAGCTCACATCATAGATTCTAACGATATCAAATTCTGCATTGCTTATGACCAGTGCTGTAATGGCATCTTATGGCATATTTAGAGACATTACAAACATATGGCAGCAATTTTTAAGCTGGAGAAAATATAGAAAAGAAAATTAATAAACAGACACACCAAAATACGTCTAGTACGATCGCTGGTCCACTTCATATGCCTTTGCGGCGTGGAGACATGAATACTAAAAGCAGAAGACAAAGAACGTATTTGAAATGTGGTGCTGGAGAAGGATGCTTTATAAACCATGAACGGCCAAGCGCAGAAACACCTCTATCCTGAGAGAGCTCCAAATACATGATAGACTCTTGGCCGTCTATACAAGTAGCCTACTTGGCTTTTTTGGTCAAATTACTCGCAAGCCTACTGAAAATCTCGGGAGGCTCGTCATCACATCGGGATGCGGAAGGCCCCAAATCGCAATCAAACGATGCTAAAGGCGTCTCCTTACCGATAGCCCTCAGAGCAGCGGAGTGAAAGAGTAAGAAGTTGTTGTGGTAGGTGGACATCACGACGCTTACACTTGAGGAATACAACTAAGAAGAAGACGAACATATGAAATACCTTTCAAAATTTCCCGAACAAAACATTTTAGAACAAGTCAGTTATCATTTTAAAAAATGAGAATATCTTAGTAGCATAGAAGGCGTTAATAATCAGTTTTAAAAATGTATCGCAATCACGGGTTATTATATCAAAACATTTAAATCGTATTTAAAAATTGTCGTTTTATTTCTCAATTGTTTCATTAAGCAATTATTCGCATTTGAAAGTAGACACGATGGCTGAAAAATAAAAATTATTTAACAAAATATCAAAGTTCTACGTGGTGTTAACTGAGGGGTTGAAAAGAAAAAACCGATATGTCCACTTTGCAATATTTATAATAGTAAACGACGTTTATGTGTTTTACGCTAAATTTTTAGTTTTAGCGACAGTTTATTTTTTTCAACGTATTGTGTTTCCAATTAAGAAACGTATGTATATTTTAAGAAGCATCATCAGTTAATAATGCTGGTGGTGAGCGAAACTGGTGCTGATCTTTATAAAAATGTGGAAGTAGTAAAAAACAAATTTTTTTTCATTTTTAAAATATGATGGCTTAAAACACATTAAAAAAGACATTTAATTTTTTTGATTCTAGCAACTCTTTAACACCATGCCTATATACGGGTGGTCAGTGTTATTGTCTTCAGCCGTGGTGTTCACGAGTTCAAAATCTTTCAAAACAGTTTCAAAAATTAATAAAACAATTTTTTTGAATTTTCGTTCTACGGCATCGATATAATATGCTTCAATTCCCTTCCACCCATCCGCTCCAATACGGGACGTTGGAAGAGTCGTATTTCTGGCTTAGCCCTATCTGTATGTTTTACTGTATTCACTAAAATAGTCGTTACAAAAAAGTGACTTATATTATATTTAAATGAACTAAATCAATCGATGAAATTAATTTTCGCTAAAGTCACGGCATTACAAAATAAAAAAATGTAAAAATATTTGTATTTAAACGAAGCCCAAATGAAAATTGAATATTTGAATAAAGCAGAGAGCTAAAAAAAAAGGGAATGATTAGTGGTCTATTATGGTTTGACAATACAATTTCAATGGCGATTTATAAAGAAATTATTATTAAAAGAAAAAAATATAAGAAACTGGCAATTCGCTCGTTTTCATCGAATGAATGTCACCTTCATTTATTAATTACTCTTAAAGAGATTAAAACTCCAATTAATGTAGTAATTCATAAAATGTGATTTAATAGTCCTTACTCAAGTCAAAACTAGGGTTGACAACATTGCCAAAATTTATTTTTTTATCCATATTGTTCACTTGTTTTCATGTTTATATGAGTACAATGAATCTTTATAATTTCATACCAAAACGGTTTTAAGAATTGATAATAATGAACTAAATGATGGAAACATCAATCCGAAACGGTTAATAATGATAGGAAAAAATAACTTTTTTTTATAATCAATACATTTTACTTCTCTGATACAAATATCTTAAATATAACAGCCCAGACCGGTCTGAAGGCGTTTTATTATTATAATTTAAGACATCGACTGACGGTACTTGATGGAATTTCAATATCGAATTTGGATTATTGAGATTTTGTACATCTCAATGTATTTTGTCACTACCGACCCGGGTTTGGCCTTTCGCCATCTTCAGGCATATGGAAAATACATGGAAATGTACAACATCTCAATATTTAGTTTTATTATTATCACATATCACATGTAGATATACATTTTGATTACAATAAAAAAATAAAACTAGCTGCTTTAGACATTCAGTATTTCAATTTCAATACAATCATCTATGACGGGCGTCTCACTATAATATTTTAAAACTTTTCGCACGCCTCGTCCGTAACGATGGAAATAAAATTATTATTATAGGATAAAATAACAAAGTATTGAGTTCTGCAAAATTTTATTAGGTAATTGATATTCTATCTAACTATAATGAAGTTCTTCCAAGAAAATGCCAATTCAATCAATCAAAAATTTGTTATTGTTTTTATTCTTTTTTACTAAATTTTCAAAAAAAAAATTGTTATAAATGTTGTGTATTTTTCTTTTGACAAAAAATAATCAATTTTTTCAAAATTTTCTATTCATCATAAATTTGTTTTTGTTTGTTTGGTTAAAATGCTTGAAATAATAACTTTAATTATACAAATGCCGTACACATGTCAGTTAAAGGTAAACAACTAATGATTTATATCTATGGTTCTGAAATAAGAGGAGAGTCTTCCACTTATTGTACAGTTTTACTCAGTATAACAGAATGAAAATATGTGCAACTGGATACAAACCCTCGCACTGTTACGCCCTTCTTTTATCATTACAACCAATGTCTGAATTTGAAAAATAAGTTTTATTTCTACACCTCAAATATCTTCAATATAATAATTGTGATGCAACTCCAGCCACAAACATTGGTAAGGTAAGTGTACCAGTAGTTGACATTTTTTCAATAAAAGTGCCAAAATAAGAAACGTAGACGAGGGATTGCTCTAAATAGTAGAGTTCAGACAAACTGAAACCGTCGGATTGAGGAACTAACACATCACCATACATGTCATTGGGTGTCATAGCGGTCATTTAAAGCACACCTTATGCAGTGAATATTTTATTTTGAATTTCTTAATGGAATTGTTAAGGATATGATCCATTATTAATACACTTGCTTTGTCATCATTCGGTCTAATGCTACACGATAATCGTTATTTTTGTTGAATTTTTCTCTTAAACGGTCAACTACTGGTACGTTTACCTTATATTTTTTTTTTAAGATGTGACAGTTAGTCATTTCATTTCTGTCGAAGTTAATGAGATCTATATAAACAAATAAATTCATACTCAAACTAAACAGAGTGCAAAGAATCAAAAAAAGCCGAACAATAATTGTTCATCAAGTTATTACAAATTAAAAAATCATTAGACTTTTTTGAATAAAGGTATTATTTTTAAAAGAAGCAATACTTAAAAATCGACAACCCTAATCGTAATGAAATAGGTTAAAATAAGTAATAATTAAAGTTGTCTCTGAACCGATCCACCTTTTTATTTTTCAAAGTCACCTTCAATTTGAAACGAAAAGCGAGGCTTCGCTAATCATTGTAAACCTTATACCACAATTCAATTTCTTTCCCCCATTATTTCCACTTGGGCCACTCTATCGGATTTTTCCAACTGTAGGGCACAAGAAAATTTTCTTCTGGGTCATTTATTTTGCTGGATTGATTTCGTATTATTGTTTGTTTGTTCAAATATACAGTCCAACGATTCAAAGGCTTATTTTGCTATCGTTTTTTTGAAGTATCATTAAATTTAATCGAAAATATTTTTATGTTTGTAAATGGTCAGACAGTTTAATGAGACTAATCAAAATTGTACAGGCTACGCATTTTCATTTGGTTGTACGTTTCATATAACACAGTTACGTAAGGCGCTTTTACCAAGTGAGTTTCAGGAAAAAATACCAAATACTTGATCACAGCATACATCGATGAGATTGAATAAGTACAGCTCAAATTGACTTATTAAAAAAAAATGTCATCTTCGGACATGGTCAAAATTAGCATCATATCCTGCAACAAAACAGTGATCATTGGTTTAAATGACAGCCAGAAGCAGTTACTCACTACTTGGTTAGTTTATGCTGACGTGTATGTGAAGAATTGCATTGTAAAATGAAAAGTTTTCACGAGTCACAACTCAGTTTATACAAGACAGAGAAATTGTATTTTTTAAATTCAAAGTGATTTACCTCAGTAACTATCAAATCAACGAAATACAGTCCAGACTGATTTGGGAATCTAAAAAAATATACATGTGATAATTATTTATTGATTTATACTTATTCAATGAAATAGTTTAATTATTATTCCATTATTACAATAATATTAGAAATTAAGCTATCGTGTAGTCCATAATTATCCACTATGACAATATCAGTTTTTGTTCTATATAATGTTATTAATTGAGCTACACTATATTGATTGGTGAATACAGAACACCTTTAGTAATAATTATGCGGGAAATGATTCGAGATTCAAATCATTTTCCGGTTGAAATTGTATAAAACAAATCACGAAAGTTGATATATGACTACCATTAATATTATAATCATACATATAAGATTAGTGTTTAAAAAATAAATAATATTTATTCAATGTCTGGACTTCTTCAACGTAGAATAAAAACAAAAGAAGTACAAAAATGTGTTTTATTTTTAGAATATAATGCCTTTCCACCAAGAGTTGACAGTTAACGCCTTAAAAGTGATATATAAATATCGATAAGCTAATGTTATAAACCCCTATCTGATATTTTGACGAAAATAACTTTATAATCCGTATGTCGTTTATTTAAAATAATACAAAGTATTTAATCTTTTTAATAATTCGTAAGTACCCTAACATACTATCCATTTAATACTTAGAAGAAAAAAAGTCTAATATATATTTTATTACAAATATTCAGTTTTTTTTAGCCTCCTGTAAGATTTGTAAAAAGTCACTTACGGGATTATAGCATTAGGCCATCGATATTTGAATTCTCTTCTTTCCTTTTACAAATAACCAAATATATTATAATTATAATACAGTTTTATTTAATTTAAGACATCGACTGAGGGTGCTTGATGGAATTTCAATATTAAATCTCAATAATCCAAATTTAACAGTTTTATTTTATTAGCGCCAGTGGAAATGGAACGGTAAATTGCAACCCATATTGCCGATCACCGAGTTTTCTTTCTTTACTTGAGTACTTCGACATCAGTTCTTCCAGATATTTTAAAGTAGCTTAAATTTGTAGCATTGGAAACATTTTGTTGTATTCTATACACATAGTTTAAAACGGATCCAAAATTCGATTGAACATATTCATAACTCATAATCTCCAGCATATGCAAAAAATGAATTACGAATACAGTATCGTTTTTCATGCTCACACATATCATTTAAATTATAAAGTATCTTTATAAACTAAATAACTCTCGTCTAATGAATTTGAAATTGTTCTTTATTTTCAAAATTTATATTTTCCAATGCCTTATCATTTTCTTATCTAACAATCTCCATTCCAGGCAATGAGATTGCGGGATTGAACTGTCATGGTCACCAGTGTTTATTCTATTCGTATGAGATGTTGTCAACATTTTAATGAGCTGGATTTAATTACACATAATCTTTCATATGACATCCCAAATAGGGTTCTGAAAATAACCCTATCTAGTTTCATAAATAGAAACCGCAAAAGGTATAATAAGCAGGTTGTGTTTAGCTAAATCCACCCCGTATATTTATTGAAGTCTACCTGATAAATAAAATAAAAACACATCACGAAACTTGCTCGTAATTGTTCAACTTAACAAAAAAGAACAACTGACTTCTAAAGCTGATACAAGCAATAAATAATTTATGCATCGTAATAGTTTGTATTCCGATCTGGGCTTAAATAATTCAAGCATATTTTCAAAACAGTTTATTTATCTCACACCTCTCAGACGTTTGGTCTTAAATTATAATTATAACAGAAAGAGAATTCGCATTAAAACATACCTTCCTACGGGTAATTAAATTATACTAACGATAAAGTATGCTTAATCAAATCAGACAATGATATAATGTACTGAATGCAAAATGGCTGGTTTTGATATTGACCCATATATTCAATGTGTAGATCAAATAATTAATCAAATGTGCTGCCATCTGTAATGCAAAGCAAAGCAGCTCTAAATGATATCATAAAATTTACCAAGACAAAATCGTTTTACTAAATACCTACCTTCATAATAATATCTAAATTATTACATTTTGAATAGTGTGTATTTCGCAAAAATAATAATTAACCTAAAAATATTTTATTAAATAAAAACACTATTGCTATGGGAATTTCCTCGTTCTTATAGAGTTAATTAATATACACATCTATGGAGACGAATTTACAAAGAACTACAGATTTATTATTTGACACATTACACGTAATTTTTCGTACCTTACGTTGAGAAGGTTCTAACTGTTATTTTGGCCTAAAATGACCTTCTGATCGGAAAATGTTGTATTAGCCACATTCTACCATATACGTTGATTTCAGAGTCATATGTTGTTCAATGAGGGAGTTAGTAGTATTCCGGAGTTCTATCCACACATTTTTTTTTTATAAATTTGTTTTATACGGTTCTATGAATCGATATAACTGCTTATTATAATCTCACAGAAAACACATACACATCACAGTTTTTTTGAAAAGATTTTAACGTCATGTTGAACATTCTTCGCTCGAAGGTTGATGTGTGTTTTACCCTTTACTTCTATTGTTCTATCTGTTGTGAGCATTGACGAAAATTAGCTGAGTTCGTTCAAACATTCAAAGTATATGTGTATTATTATTCTGTTGTATTATAATATTATTGTTAGCTTAAATGGTTCAGCAAGTCATGATAATATATAGTATTAATAAATATCTCAAAAAATCATAACATTTTGTTTGATAAAATCGAAATATCCGATAAAACCGTATCAAACAAACTATTGTTGTCAATTCTAAATAAAGCTTTAGATACTGATTATTTTCTAGTATAAAGGCTTTAGTTAAAATAAATTATATAAAAAAACAAGTAATATATTTATATATATAAATGTATGCAAACTCACTAGTTAAATGTACATTTTTTCCTTCAAAATACAAAATATGATCAGTCAAAACTTCAAACGCTCGTATCTCAAAACATAGTCAAGTGCAATTAGAACCTTTTCAAAGTAACGTAATGCTTTGTCAGCTTCGTGATGCAGTGACTAACGTCGTTGGCTACAGTTACGAATGTCTCGGGTTCAATTCCCGATGCGGACAGTTTTATAAATTTATTTTTCAATCGATTTATGGATTTCTGTTTAACGAGAGCGATTAGCTAATAACTAGTCCTGTCATAGCCCTATCTTTCTATCTCTACTCTCTTCGATAAAGAGAGGTTGAACAACTGAGTAACAAGCAGTTCTCATAGAAAACTTTGTTGAGATACCTACATTAGGAGGCCATATGCTCCACACTGAGAGTGGACATGGTAAAATAAAAAAATAATGAAGTCTAATCGTATGTACGTACATGTGGTATAATACCGTGTTGTATGACACCGTGCTCGTGTTCTTTGAAAACCCTTCATATATTGGGTCTTGCTATTAGTGGGATAATTGTATTATCATTTATAATTATAACTATTTTTAGTGGCTGAATTTATATGTTACTGTATTTATCTTTTTTTTTTATTCTGCAAAAAAGCAATGCAGTGAAAATGAAAATATTTTTTTATTAATGTTAAAAGGTTATTTTCATATCTAAAATAAGCTAAATTAAAATTTATAAAATAAAAGAGGTCTCCTTATATTAAAAATTTTTGCTGTTTTGTAAGCTCTTGGCAAATAAATAGTTGCCTGCACAAAAACGCATTGCTTAAAAATGCCCCATGCGGCCATATTGATAGAGACAAAGAAAAAGAGAAACGAACATTAAACATTTGCCAACTCTTTTGTCGAGGTAAAGCCAGAATGACCCACTAACCCAAAAAGTATCTATCTGTAGTATTAACTTGGCGTTTTTGAAAAGGGAGAATCTCAGTGACGTACTGTTCTACTATATAAATAATGGGATACAAAAAGTGAGGAAATAGTTTACAAAGTTATCAACTTTCTCCCCTAGGGCAATTCAAAAAAGAGCTATAAATTAATGATAATATTCATGCAAAACGACACGTGGTTTTGTATGCCAGAGGTATACGGCTTTCTTACGATTCTACTACGGTGTCCTGAGGTTTGAATCTTGGTATTCATGAATTGATTTTTTCCGCCGACCTGTGATCAATGACATGGATTTCTATAGTGATTAAATTTTCTCTCACATATGTGATTAAAACGCGGCAAAGTGAAAGCAATTGACAGCAACCGAATAGACGTTGAGCAATTTAATAAACAACGTTCTCGTAAAGGCAACCAAAATATATAATTGATTGAATTGGCATTTACCTGTTTGAACTCCATTATAATAGGATAAAATATCAAAGTATTAAGTTCTACAAAATTGTATTTGTTATTTGATAGCTATTTCGACTTCATCTATCGTCAGAACTATGCTTAAATTTATTTTAGCTTAGCTATATATTCTATTTTAGAAATGATAAACAACACATGACATTTATTAAAAATTTTAATATTTATAGTGCTGGGCATGTGCTCAGTTCTGACGATGGCGTGAAGCCAAAATAGCTATCAACTAACAAATATAATTGTTATATTCTAGTAGTGAGTATTGTCTTCATCTATTAGTTTTTATGACCATGTTACGATGCTGTATTAACAATAAATATTTTAAAAAATCTCTTATGCAACTACAAATATTTATATTTTTACACCAATACAATAGAATTATTTCTGCTGCATCACAGAATATTTTGGATCACAATAAAAGCCATCCGCTTTATTGTGGACGCCAATGGTGGGGAAACAGGCCCCCACGTCAAATAGGGTGAGGTATTAATAATACAATAAAACTTATATGGGGTGAATAATAAAATATGAAGGCGAGCGGAATTTCGAAACGTAAATACGCACAAGTTTCGGTGAAGATTTCATTATTAAATTGTTTGTTCATGCATGTTTGTTGATTTGAATCAGTGTAAGCTTTATCGGTTTACTTGGCTGAAGAATTTATGCACTAAGTGGAAATGAAGGTTATCATAATAACCAGGGATCTGAAGTCAGAGATTTGAATTTATGTTATTTTACACGAATTTTCAATTGGAGTTAGAGTCGTCAATAATCGGCTATACCTGACAGTTTTCATAAATAATATGTTCCGTCTTAATCAATTAAGTATGTATTTTGTACAGCATTACCATGTATTTACGCTTTAAATGTGAAGCATATGGACTCCTAATGGAGATATCTCAACAGATTTTTTTCTGCAGAGAACTGCTTGTTTACTCGGTTGCTTAATATTTATCTTTCGAAGAGAGTAAGGATAGAAGGATGTGGCTAGTACAGTACTAGTGGTTAGCAAATCGCTCTCGCTATACCCAGTTTTAAGATCGAATGATTGGTAGAGAGAATTCTAGACATCACAAACATCCATGTCTTCGAACAGAAATCCATAAATTGATTGAAAAATCAATTTATAAAACTGTGCGTACCGGGATTTAAACCTAAGACATCCATAACTGAAGTCAACGATGTTAACAACTGTACCATGGACCCGACATATACATAGCTATTATTATTAAACTCTTAAACATAATTTATACATTAAAAAAATAAATAAAGCAGTGTTTTATTTTTTTTAAATGTGTCTTTCCACCAAGAATTGACAGTTAACACCTTAAAAGTGATAATTTATACGTATAAGTTTGAATCGCTACTGTTAGGGTTGTTTGAATCTTTGCTCCGATTACTCCCCGGAGGTAGTACAATTCCACACGCATTTACGTGCATCAAACTATGTTTTATAAAATGAAGAACTATTCGGTAGTTGTTGAAACGATTCCAAAACCCTGGATATTGCAGCATTTTCATATAATATTAAATATTTTAAAAAATATAATGCCTTTCCACCAAGAATTGACAGTTAACACCTTAAAAGTAAAATTAAATACACGAATAATCGAACTTTTATGTGGTAACACATAAACTGACGGAAAATTATTTTTTAATGGCTATGTCGGGCCGGTGGTGCAGTAGTCAGCATCGTTGGCTGCGGTTACGGATGTCTCAGGTTCAAGCCTCTGTACGGACAGTTTCATAAATTGATTTTTCAATCGATTTATGGGTTTCTGTTCGTAGGAATAGATGTTTGTGATGCTTAGCATTCTCCCTCCTCCCATCAATTCCTTAAAACTAGTCCTGTCCTAGCCATACCATTTTATCCCTACTGTCTTCGATAAAGAGTGGTTGAGCAACTGAGTAAAGAGCAGTTCTCGTAGAAAATTTTCTATTAAGATAACTCCATTTGCAGGAAATATTGGAAGCGGACATGGTAAAAAAAAGTTATTTTTCAATTTTAATCTTATATATACAATAAGAAAAATATTTTTAATCACGTCCTCTTTCAACTGGAAGTATTTGTAGACTAAAGACAACTCTCTTGAGATATGGTGAAACCAATAAGAATGCAATTGGAGATGACTCGTTACTGGGAAATACATCTCCATATTCATTTTAAATTTTCGAATAGGACCGCATAACTGCAAATGTAATTGCTTGAAATAAATATAAATTACGGCCATATTATTTACTAACAGCAATACATTGTACGGTTTTTGATGATTCTGCATGCCATTTATATATTATGACGCAATAAATCAAAGAATAAAGATTTATGATTAAATAAACACGGTAAAACTGTTAACCATACTTCTTTCATGTATTAAAGCTTTAAATAATATATTACAACTTACAAACTGTTAATATCTTATGCAATACATAATAAAAATTTAATATAACATGGACTTTCCTAATCGAGAATAGTTGCTAAGGACTTTATTTTGATCAAGTAAAAATGACTTACTGTATTGATTGAATTGGCATAGACTAGGCAGAACTCTGTTATATTTGTATATATTTTTACCATGTCTGCTTTTAATTGAGGTATCTCAACAGAAGTTTTCTACGAGAAGTGCTTGTTACTCAGTTACTCAACCTGACTTTTTCAAAGAGAGTAGGGATAGAAGCATATGGCTAGCACAGGACTAGTGATCCTGTTTTTAGAATCGGATTGGTGGGTAGGGGGGAATTTTAGACACAAATATCCATGCCTGTGAACAGAAATCCATAAATCGATTGAAAAATGAATCTGTAAAACTGTCCGTACTGGGAACTCGAGACATCCATAACTGTAGCCAATGACGTTTACTTCTGCATCACAGGACCGACATAATAGGGTAAGAATAACAAAGTATTTGGTTCTATAAGAATTTTATTGTTACTATCGTCAGAATTATATTTAAACATAATTCACTCTAGTAAATATATAGTAATTTTGACCAGAAAATGACTCAAGCAGTAATGGAATTGTTTCTCAGGCTGTGTGGCATGTGGCACGGTATCGTTGAGACCTCACGTCGTCTACATCCATGTCTTAAGCACAAATAACTGGACTACCATGTCACGATAGCGAGCACCATTAACTGCAATTGCCTGACCAGTCGCATTTTCGATGAAGAATGATCCGATGATGCCTCCAGCCCAAAGTCTTTTTTTTTTTGTTGGCAACACTTTACCGCACAAATGGCGCAAAATTCAAATCTTGCGTGAATTTCGGGACACCTTTATATACACACACTGTTTTAGGAAAGATAGATTACATCATATTAATAATATTACAATTACTCCGTGAGCCACCAATTGCAATCATTTAGAAGCATATATTATGTATGTCATAGGATATTTCCACTAAGACAGGTGTCAATCTGTTATGTTTTGTGGTATGTGCAACGGTTTGTAACCTTTGAAGATTTAAATTCAACACTCGATTTCATATACACAGTTAAAACATACTATTTTATATGAAAAAAGCATTACCAACGCCCTTAGCAAACGAAACCAAATGCGAGGGAAATGAGATAACAGATGAAAGTAAAAATTCCCTTGAAATAGGATAAAAATGTATCTTGTTTAATCTAAAGGGGGTTAAAGAATCCAATCATCTTGACAGCTTTGAAGCACTTTATAAACTGCAAGTGTTTTATTAAATTTCAAAAAACATATATTTAAGTTTTTGTCATAAGGTAGAGCTAGTGGTAAGTTAATAGAATCGCATAGGTGGGAGAGATTTTTAAACGTCATAGACATCAATCCAGAACGTAAATCCGTAAATTAATTTATGAAACTGTTCGTACTGAATCCCGTGAATAACGTAACCAACACCAAAGACGTTTATCACGAGCGAATAGAACAGCTTTAAAATAAATATAACGTTATAACAAGTCAGTTCGAGTCCATTCGTGTGCTCGAATGCCTGAAGATGCTGAAAGGCGAAACCCGTGGGTCGTTAGTGACAAAATACGTTATAACAAATGTTAATAACATTTTAAACAGAACAGGTGGCTCGCCATTATTAAATTTATTCCCTTTGGGTTTTTCACATCCAGGTGCCAGTAATTGATTTATTTATAGTGTAACAATGTTTATAGCTTACCCTCTTCCACACGTCCAGTAGAATGCAACAAAACCCACCCCCACCCTTTTGAGAATAAAATCATCGTTTACTTTAGAAGTAAATAACCTTATGATACGGTTAGTCTGAACATGCTTCTTAAAAAAGCGAAACGTGTCACGTTAGTGAAAAACCAAGTTATCAAATTTGGATTATTGAGATTTTGTACACTTCCATGTATTTTGTCACTAACGACCCGGGTTTCGCCTTTCAGCATCTTCAGGCATTCGAGCTCACGAATGGACTCGAATGCCTGAAGATGCCGAAAGGCGAAACCCGTGTCGTTTAGTGACAAAATACATGGAAGTGTACAAAATCTCAATAATCCAAATTTGATATTGAAATTCCATCAAGCACCCTCAATAGATATCTTAAATTACACCAAGTTATCAATTTTTAATTTAATTTTATATTAAAAATGAACTTTCACAAAGTTACCGCCGAATCCATAGAAAAAAAAATGTATACCTTTTAATTGTGACATTAAGTACACCCCACACTTAAAATGGTACATGGTACTTTTTTTTGTGCTTGTGCTAAGTTGCTCAACCTCTTTTTATCAAATGGAGTAGGGATAGAACGATAGCGCTAGGACAGGGCTAGTGGTTAACTAATCGCTTTCATTACGCCCCGTTTTTAGGATGGGATGGAACTGATGGGAGGGGAAGAATCTTATAAATAACAAACATCCATGCCTTCGAACACAAATCGATAAATCGACTGAAAAATCTATTTATGAAACATGCCGTACCTGGATTTAAACTCAAAACATCCGTAACCGAAGCCAACGACGTTGACCACTGCACAACGGACCTGACATGATCTTTTTAGGCAGTTTTATTTAGACAAAATTGCAGTGAGTTTAAAAAATAAGCTTATAATTAGACGCTGTTTTAAAATAATCGTAATTCTATAGCATAAATTATACATACCATAATTGTCGACAGATTTCGTCAAAATTCTTCAAATTTCGACATTAAAACTACATTTTACAGTAAGTAACTAGTAAAAGATAATTTTCATACAAATCCTTCGACGAATAATACTTAAAACAGAACATTCCATGCTACTGACACTATACGAAGTATGTAGAATTATAAAAATGGACAACGGCTACAATTTTAAGCTATTTTGATATCATGGTTTATGACTACTGCAGTATACCTTTGTACATCCCATTTCTCTCTATTGCCCCCCCTTAGAGAGATTCGGAAAGGCCCCCATTCTTGCACGCCCCGTGAGGTAGCCTCCCGCCCACCTACGCCCTGTGACGTGATTATGAGGCGTGACGGATGACATTTATTGAAGGAGCAGCCATCTCCGTATTTTCCCTTCGCTTAGCGCTCTAAGCCTGCGATAAAGGACCCAACGAGTATTTGCTCAGTGGTAGGGTCGCCAGGTGGTCTCCAATTTCGCAATATATGAGAATAGTGCCAATATTCTATTGCGTATAAATATAGCAACTACATATCATGTTACTTACTCTTGTGAATTAAAGTAAATACATCAAATAGTATTTACTTATATTATGTAGCATCAAATTTTTGTTACTATGTAAACATTACAGAATATAAACGATAAGTGATCATAATCAGCATGATTTCATTTTCTTTTGCGTTTAAAATTATCAAAAGTGTATTTATGAATATTTTTGGTAAATGTTTCATTAAGCTAACAACTTTCAACTTTACTATTCTTCAATAAATTATAAAATAGTTTCATTTTTAGTTGCTTATAACAACTGCTATAATTTATATCGAAATAATGGAGCTTAAACTTTCCGTATTCATGGTGTAACAATGAGTTACTTCGGCATTTAAACCATTAAATAATCTGTGAAATAAGTCATACAACAAATTGAAAATTTTGCTATTTGTAAATAAAATAGTTCTACATACAATTAAAAATACATTATAGTTTACGTCTTTTTTGTATAATTAATCATAATTTGTAAACCTCGTCAATTTTACCGTCGAAAAACACAAAATTATAGTAACTTATAGTTTAATAACAATATAGTATAGTAGCAATCCGAGATGCATGGCATACTTACCGTATGCAACCGTTTTGTTTCAAACGGCACCGAGACACGTCTCGAGCTTGTTCTGCTATGAAGAATTTCGATTGTTGCGATTTTCAATAATTTCGCATAGTTTGATGTGTATTTCAGGTTTACAGACACAATATGACGTAAAATAATTA
This sequence comes from Himalopsyche phryganea, assembly GCA_022494535.1. Lineage (NCBI taxonomy): Eukaryota > Metazoa > Arthropoda > Insecta > Trichoptera > Rhyacophilidae > Himalopsyche > Himalopsyche phryganea. Next base: position 1,824,098 of record JAGVSL010000054.1, on the reverse strand, counting down.
CGTAATACTACATAAAACCATATTTCACTTTTTTGAATTGTCATTTCGCTTTATTAATGCGTTTATATAACAAAACGCACACTGCAACGAAATGCGACTGCATGAGATCCGAAGGGATTTTTTTAGCATGAAAACGGTAAGGTTAACATCGTACAAAGAAATAGTGATAACTCGAATTCTCATTGGATCATAAATAACCTTTACAAGGATTAGTGATACTTTAGGTCAAGGTTACGCAATCTTTTTGAGGTTGGCAGCTGCTTTTAATCCTGATTTTTATGGCGATCGACTTCTAACAAAAATCGTATGAGAAATTTGGTTGATACTTTTTTTAGTTCTTTAACTTCACCAGTGAAATTTCTTAACAACCTTTGTCAAACAATACCAAGTGAAAGGGTCCTACTTAAATTTGACCAGTAGTCCGCTTCATTAACATATTATCACGAATCAATTAGTCCAAATACACGATATTATTTTGTTCAAGCATGGTTGTTAATTAAAAATATATCATAATTATTTCCAAAATTCCTAATCGTAATTGAGATCAAGCAAATTTTTTTCTTGATCAACTATTTGCTCACCCTTGCTTTAGGTAGATATAGATTTTGCATAAAATTTTTGTAAAAGCTTAACAAAAATATATATTCAAAAGACGTATTATAACATGTATTTTGCGTTTCAATGTTTACCGTTTTGAAGATTTTTATTAACTTTATTATTTAACACCGCCAACTTATTTTTTCATTGGTCGGTCAAAGATTTGATTTCGAGGTTTTCTTGTACATTAGAACACATAAAGTATAGCTTTACATTAATATAATCTGTTAAAACTCACCCATACCCTGGATATTAAAAACAAACATTCAATTATTAAAACTTAAAGAAACATTCTTTACCAACAACAGAATCCTGGCATATTTTATTGCATGTTAGATCTAACATGCAATAAAATATGCCCATCATCAGAAGGATATTGATTATATGTTTTTAATCCACGTGTTCATGTTTTGTTTCTTTAGCTATTTTCTTTTGACAAATAAAAAATACATTCAGTTTCAATTCAATAATAAATATTATGAAAATCGGTAAGCAACCCTACCTGGGGTTACACGAGGGGACCAAGAAGTAAAGTCGCCGCATATTTGGTGAAAGGTTTATTTCAGTCCGCTTTATTGTGCCGTGAGAATCATAAGACGCTTCCCAAAATCGATATTTAATATCGCGAGTGCTCATTTCGATTAGATTTATATTGCACTCGACTCTAGCATTTCGCAGTGTCGTTTATTTCAATTTTTTTTCTTAAATATAATCACAATTTAAATAATAAACTCTATCAGCACTTAAATATGTCACAACATACATAATATTATATTATAATCGATGAATATTTGATGATTTGTAATTGTTGATTTATATTTTATATTAAAACCTTGATTTGAATTAAAAATAGTTGAAGGTTGGATATTAAATAGGTGCCAAGTATTAAAATCTTAAAAAATGAGTTTTTGTTTTCAATCGCTATAAAACATAAAGTTGCCAAGTGCATTGAATTTAAATTGTAGTTCTAACTTCGTCCTAAAGTTGTTAACCGGACTAGTTGACATTAATGTTTTCCTTACAATGGCGGTGAAGTTTTTGAACATAATACATACATAAAAAAGATTCAGCCTTTGTAGTTTACAGCATTCAATTGGTTGAGTGTGAGGAAAAATTGTCAGTTTCGTGGTGCAGTGGTCAAAGTTCAGACAGATTCATAACGGCTCCATGGTGCAGTGGTCAAGGTTATTGGCTTCGGTCATGGATCTCATGTGCTCAAATCCCAGGGAGGACAGTTACTACGTACTTTAATAGTTACAAGTCGAAACATTTAATGTTCACTCTTGTATTAAAAAATGAGTGGTTAATAACATTTTTCTAACTATAAGGTTTATGAAAAAAATATATGTATACTGAAATTTAACAAAACGTAGCAAGAATTTTACAGTGACGATTTTAATTTCGATCGCCCAAGCGAACAGTTAAATATTCACATTTAATTTCGTGACGGGCAAATTATTTATAAATGACCACAATAATAGGTTGAATGTGCCATTTTTTAGATAACTGGACAAATCAGAACATGAAAAATCAGTATATGCCAAAACATAACAGTGATAGATCAACACAGTGACAAGACAACAAACGCAAAATCGCAACAGTGGCAAAACAGCACGTGAAAAATTAAACAAAAAATATTTTTGTCGTATCTGTTTATGAATTAAATACATAAACGTAGAAGAGAATTTTAAATGAATATTTAATATAATAATAACTTCTAATTATTCTGTTATATTTTGATTTGTCATGTTCTATTCTATCATGTTCTGATTTGTCACTAAACCTTTTCTTATATTGTAAAATGTGTTGTTCCTAATGTTTCTGGAATAATACTGATATCGTGTTAAGTAAAATATAACACTGGAGGCGACGGGGATAATTAAATTGTCTCCTATTTACACGTTCTTGTATTTTTACTAACTGCTCACGAGGCAACAGTTAATGACCACGTATAGAATTAGCCTGCGCGGTAGTTGAGCAGTGTTAATACACATTTAGTGTAGTTTGGTGTACTTCTTTCATACGACGTACTACATACTTTGCCAGCAACGAAGTCCTCTATACTCTGAAACTAAAGTTTCACACTCCACGACAGGGAGGGTAAAACCCATTTTCTACAATAACACACCGCAAATGTATTGGTATTGATTTACCGTAATGTTTTAAACAATTTGACTGTATTTCAAATGAGATTACGTTGTGATATTTCTTACACTACAGTAATTTGATAATAAAAATCCACAAGAAGAGATGAAATTTCACTGATAAAATTTCTTCATTATAAAATGTAATAGAAAAAATAACACAGTATTTAATTCCACAGACGGTGTGATGTCAAAATAGCTGTCAAAACACATAATTATCGTGTCACTAATCACATTGCTTTTTATCCTTTTTTTCCATGTCCGCTCTCAAGGTGGCGCATATGGCCTTCTAATGGATGTATCTTAACAGGATTTTTTCTACAAGAACTGCTTGTCACTCAGTTGCTCAACCTCTCTTGAGAGTAGGGATAAAAGGATAGGGCTAGGACAGGACTAGTGGTTAGTTAATCGCTCTCGCTACGCCTCGTGAGGATCGGATGAGCGGGAGGGAATTTTAGACATCACACACACTCAGACTTCGACCAGAAATCCATTAATCGATTGAAAGATCAATTAACGAAAACCGTCCGCACCGGGAATTGAACCCGAGACATCCAACGACGCTACCAACTGTACCACGGACGCCGAATGGATTCGAATTGAATTCAATTCGAGTCTATTTGAGTCCATTCGTGTGCTTGAATGCCTGAAGATGCCGAAAGGCGAAACCCGGGTCGTTAGTGACAAAATACATGGAAATGTACAAAATCTCAATAATTCAAAGTTTATATTGAAATTTCATCAAGCACCCTCAGTCGTTGTCTTAGCTTGTATCAATCTTTATCCATTTAATATTTTAAATGGATTCAGAGGTGGGGAAATTCATTTAAATTTTTTATTAAGTTGATTTCTTCCACAGTTTAATTACATACCGAGAGATCATTGTTTATAATATCGTCACTGTACTGGCAAAAGTTGGTGAGTAACAAAAATGACGGAAACTAAGTAATCGACATTTTGATATTACGATTATCTATGAAACATGAAATACCGAGACTAAAATTTTCATTTGCCGAGTACTGTCAATATGTTGCTTACCACCTGCTAGTCATAAAACATTTTCTTAAAAAATGTTTTTTTGAAACAATTTTTAATAAAAGGCAACTACTGATTCAAAGTAAATTGAATAGATTTACTGACTATCTTAGGTGTGGTTGAATTATATGCACATATTCAAATCTAGCGTGTTAATTACTTAATGTATATCTACGTGTGAGAAAAAGATGTTTTGAGGTAATGTAAGTCGATGGATTGTTCTAGTAACTAAAACAGTAGATGTGAATTTACAGGCATATTAAAATTTAAGTGAAAAGACCATACATTTATATGAAAAGTTGAACATAACTACAATGTTGAATTTAATAGTCATGTAATGTTTTCGAAATAGTAAATTGTCATCTTTGAAAACTACTCAAAATGAAAAGCTTATGTAACTAAAATAATAAGTTTTTTTAAGTAGACACCAAAATGGTATAATCCTTGACTATCCCAGATTTAAAATGCCACGCACCCGACCCGGAGTCGGTTTTTATGGTCATTCGGGAGACAGAGAGTAAGGCCAGAAAAACTATTCGCATTACAAACTTCATAATGCTGTGCTTGGAGATTACCAGCGGAGGGAATTTTAAAAACATTTCCGTACATTTGTTTTTTAAAACTTTTGTGCTCCGCGCGATATCTCAGGCTTTAGAAAATTGTATCATTTTTGAAACAATAACAGAGTTTGAATGTGTTTCGTTTTATCAACTAACTAATCTTACAGAACTCTGTCATAAGAACTTGCTAACTTAGCTGCGTATCTTACGAAAAAACAGCGCAACGAAAGATTACTTAATCTATTTCTTTTCAGTTGTTTCCGAGATCTAAATTTACCATATTATGACGTATTTTAATATCTTCGATAAATTCAGCGGGAAACTTGTGAAAATTAATTTTTAATTTTAAATTAATGTTGATAACTTTGTTATTCCACTGGTAGTGTTAATAAATGTGGCTATTTATTTCTAAATTTAACTATGATTCTAATTCGTAACTTAAAAACTCAACGCCTACGCTGGGCCGGACATATATCACGTATTGATGACTGGAACCCTACAAAATGCCTCACATTTCCTACTCTTGAGCGAAGACGGAGCGTTGATAGACCTTGACTTCGCTGGATAGATAGTTTGTCACACTTACTAGTGCTGAAAATCAGTGAATGTCGTGGGAAGACGGACGACTGAGCGGAGTGGAGGAGAATAATTAAGGCTTCCAAGATTCATCCCGGACTATAGCACCAGAAAGGAAGAAGAAGGAAATGACGAAATCAAATGAATGAATGCATTTTTTCCCATGTCATTTAATAAATTATAACCGAAAGAAGAGTAACAAACATAATGACAATTAAATCCTTTGATACAAAAATATAATATGTTTAACGTTTAATACGTAACGTTAAAATAACAGTGGTTGCGATTTAATTGCTGGTAGTCTTCAAAAAATGGGTATCGATATTTATTATACAATTGAATCATAAAAACACATTTAATAGGTGAAGTGTAAACTCAATTAAATTGTTATATTTCAACAATTGGTGGAAAAAATAGTAGTCATTATACAAAATATTGGAAGTAGCTATTTTTAGTTTTATTATTTTTGAAATATAAAAATGAAATTCAGTTTAATTTATTTTGGCATATATTCGTTTTTTTTTTGTCACATGCCGTCAAAGAGATTATTCATTTCAACGAATTTGTGTGCTGGCAGTCGATAAAGCTTTGAAAAATGCAACATTTTTGTACAAACGTGGCTTTCGACATCATTTTTTTTCCCGAGCTGGGACGGTGTTATGTTTATTGTTCTTTTTATAAAAAAAAAGAAATACTAAATAAGCTATTCTTGTCAATCTTCAACGTTTCAAATCGTTGTCTTTTATAATAGAATAACATCTCTCAATGTCATTGTATTTGTTAATTAAATACAAAAATAAGTTCTATTTTTAAAATTTCATATTCAAATCGGCGTTTGAGATAAATTCCGCCTACATTTTAAACGGCTAACATAGATAAACTATGTAACCGAGCGTGTGAATGTCGACGAATTTTCACACCAAGATTGAAATATTTTAAAATTAATAAACCGAAATCACTTGTTGTCACATGCAGCAGAATCAACAGAGTGCCACAATTTCCAAATAATACCCGTCGTCGGAAATCCTCTCCGTATGGGCTGCGACACGTTTTCCTCGGGAAAATAAATACCCGGCTACCCGCTCCCCAATCTGAGCGCCTAATACATTTATGTTCGGACGAGATGGCCGACTCTTTTACGATCTACTGACTCTTCTGCCCTCTTTAACACAATTGTTTTCAAGCTGTATGCATACGTGCATTCAACTACACATTTTTCAATTTTATTTTATACCTATTCATTGACAAACAACTCGAACCTTTACTTGTTTATTGTCGGAAAAAAATCTGATAAATACGTGGACGTATAATATGGCAACATTTTCAATCACTCGCAAGCGCCAGTCGATCTGTAGAACGGATAGATGTCATTGCCTTTAAAAATAATTTCATATAATTATTCAATTCTTTTACACGAGTACGCGTGAAAGAATATATTGTTTATTACATACGTTATTTCATTTTCCACATCACAATATAATAATATATCACTCTTAGGGTGTTAATTGAAGGGTCTAGTATAGGGATTCCAACTATTCGTCATTATCAACTATTCGAATAGTTTCTAAAGTATTAAGCTAATATTAAAAATTCGATTTGAATAATTAATAACATAACATTATATACACATTCCAATACCGTTCCATTGAATTACAATATGTAAATTTTACCGGCGCCCGTGGCGCAGTTGGTAACGTAGCTGGCTACGGTTACGGATGTCTCGGGCTCAATTCCCGGTGTGAACAAAATTTATGGATTTCTGTTCGTAGTCAGAGTCCTCCCTCCCACCCATCACATCCTCACGGAGCGTAGCGAGAGCGATTAACTAACCACTAGTCCTGTCATAGCCCTATCCTTCTATCCCTACTCTCTTCGAAAAAAAAGAGAGGTTGAGCAACTGAGTAACAAGCAGTTCTAGTAGAAAAATTCTGTTAAGATATATCCATTAGGAGACCATATGCTCCACATTGGGTGCGGACATGAAAAAAAATTTGCAGATGCGACGAATTACTCCAACGGTATTTTTATGCACGGCATGCATTGCATTTATTATTATTTTTAACAACGGCATGATTAAAGGGCTTTTTTTGATCAGAGTAATAAACTCAAGTATTATGATTTATGAAAAGATACTGAAAGCGATCGAGTTGGATGAAGACAACAAAAAACCATTACCTTGAGTATTTATTATTGTTCTTCAAATCTGGATAAATTATGATTTGATCTTTCGACGATTTTGTAAATTAATTCATTAAAGTTATTATGAATAGTTAAAAAAGTAGCGAATATTCGAATTGAAATCTCTAGTCTAGTATCATAACTCACAATCTCCTGCATATGCAAAAAATCAGTTACAAAAGCAGCATTGTTCTTCGTGTTGAAACCTACCATTTAAATTATAAAAAAAATTCTAAACTTAAAAACTCCTACCTAAAATGAATGTGAAAATTTTGTTCATATCAAAACCTATATTCCCTAATGTCATTTAATGGTCTTTAATACTAATAATCTCCATTCCAGCCAATGAGAGTGTAACATTGTACTGTCATGGCTCACGGCCACCATAAGCGTCTATTCCACAGTTTTATGTGTATCAATCTATGCATTTGTAACTAAAGCATGAAAAAATATTTCTTGGTTTGCCAAAAACAAGCATTGATGAAGATTCTAAGTTATCATACTAAAGCCCTCAATTGTCAATTCTTGGTGGAAAGGCATTATATGTTAAAAATAAAGCACAATTTGTATTATACTACTTCAGTTGATAATGCTCGCGATGAGTGAACTGGGTTCTGATCATTATAAAAATGTAGAAGTAGTATAAAACAAATTGTTTATTATGTTAAAATAATACTATCACTTGGTGCATTATTCAGTTTTTTTCTATTTCTTTGTCGTTCTGATATATTATATACAACTCCAAATAATAGCATATTTTTACTTTCTCCGAACTCGAGTTTGACCCAACTAATAAGCAGTAGTAGAAAAATAAATAGTTTATTGCCAGCCCTTAGGCTCAGCTTAATTCTTGCACTTGGGCTTCTTAACATTTTCTATTCCATTACCTCTTTTAACAATGTTTCCAACCGTATTCTAAGATAATCTAACTCTAACTCAAAAAGTTTTTTCATGTAAGCATATTTTTATGTAATATTGAAAATTTTTAATAAAGGGCAACACTTCCACCCTCCCCACGTGGAACTCTAAAATTAACCCATTAGAGGGAATTCTCCACCGGTTGGGACCCCTGGCCTTGAGACAGCTTAAAGGAACATCCCACTAAACACTTACATTAAATAAATCAATCGAAAGCGGCAGTAAAATAGAAAGAAAAATGTCATCAAAACTGTTTTAGACATGCCTCTAATCTTAACTTCTGAACACCTGGTTAACGATACTAATCGAGGATAGTTGTACAAAATATTGTCCTTCCAAAGGAACATAAACTTGACTCGTTTCCTCTGTCTACATTACTATATTTTCCTTTTCGGCATGAAACTAATATTCAACGTCCATTTTAGAGACACTTTTCGTATATCAGTTTCTAATCATTTCTAATCGGTTCAATATATTATGTTTTGTTTGACCTGAAATGTCTCATAACAACACTGATGGATAACATGACAATAGTGATGATCAAATACCGTGTATTGAATTTTTAAATACGAGCGTTTTAGTAAACGGAATAAATAGTTTACTGTCGGTAAATGATTTTTTTAAATACTGTTATAATTTGCCGTTTTTTGTAGCTTTTTGACTTTCATTATTTATGCGTCCCCTGTGGTTGATAGTTGACATATGATTTTATTATATTTTACAAAGTTTATTATTATTTTCATACAACTTCCTTTCAAAGCCTATCATATATTATGCAATTTAAAATATTCTGCCGACGCTATAAAATCTTGTCGAGCGTTTCTTTCTCCCTAGAAGCTGATTGCATATACCAAAATTTGATAAGTAAATTAAAACCTTAATGTTATCAATGTCTGCTTCGTTAGCAATGTGGAAAGGCAGTGTTGAGGAGGGAGCTACAGCGCAATCAACAGAGTCTCAGTATCCAATTTCTGAATCTGATAGCCTAATACATTTTGTGACGGTCGAAGGAACTTTATCTAAAAATAATCTTTTTGGAATGTAATAAACAGACTTTAGAGTTATCAAATTGGCCATGACTGAATACGCATCTTATTTACAATGGAAATGAGTCACTTAGACACGAATCAAACACTTCATGTCGATTGCCCTTTCCGATTGGTTTGTACTTACTTATTCGTTTGTTCGATGCATTTAACTGCTAGAGCTTCCAGTCCCGGAATCCCAGTCAATCAGTCATTCCCAAAATCCCTATATTGTCTAAATATCAAACACAAGATTTTATGCCTCACCCTAAATGTTAAAAATCAATTCGTTTACAACTGACTATTTCTCTTAAGTGGTAAAGTAAAATCGGTTTCTCATGCTGCTACACGGATAATGACAGCAAGCTTATTCTCATTGTTCGAAACTTGTCTTTCTGCTATTGGTCAAAACGATGACAAGAAGCAAAAACATTTATATATATTATAAAGAAATCATTATAATTTTTTTCTCAAATTTTATCAATTCGTCAGCTTACAACTAAGTGGATTTTCTTTGAGTTCCTGTATTATGTTTTTATTCTTAATTAAATATTATGGCTACCCAAATACATTTTTTTTACCAGACATAATTAAATGATTGAAAATTGTCAAAAGCCTATTGAAATAAAACATCACAATTTACGAATTTTCAAAATATGTTTTTCTCCGAATACTGTTTTATACATTTTGTGGATTTTAGTTATTAGCCGACGAATTTATTCACAATTTTAGTAAAATCTGTAACGTTCTCCATTTGAAGCTTTATTTAGTCAAATATAAAATGTCACAATATTATAAACATAGTGCTACACAGTGCTTTAATTCCTACGGATAGCTAAGAAAACACCATAAAATTAATGTAAGCTTAGAATGAAACCAATCTAGCCGGTGCAATTTCTGAAAGAGTCAAAGAAAACTTGAGTTGAATGCAAAGTCGTTATTAACGCAGGAAAAGTCTACAATCAGCTATTTGTATTTTACTCTCTGTTCTCTATCTAAACATTGTTGCAAATATGTTTCTTCTCGAAAAGCACGCCGTCGTAAGTCATCAACGATGTTTTACAACACAAAATAATTACGATTGGCGTAGGAAGGCAGAGGACCAAGCGGAGTGGAGGAGAATAATTGAGGGGGCCAAGGTTCACTTCGTACTGCAGCGTCATAAAAGAAGAAGAAGAATTATTTTGAAATCACGCCAAACTTGAAGTATATACTATATAACTTAAATAATCTTTACTGCTATTTTTCATAATAACTTCAACTGAAGTTCTCAGATATACTCAAACTAATGTAATATATGGAAACCGAACTAAACAGAATATGATTAAACAGAACAGGAAAAAACAAAACAATTTGAATAATATTTTTGTCGTATCTATTATTTATTAAACATAAAAGAAATATATTTAATCACTGCATAAGACTATAAAATACCATAAAATTTCAATAAATTCATATTCAATTCATCAGTTATTAAATTATTAAAATTATGCACCAAATCAAAAAATTTATGATCTTGGCATCAGTCACTTTATTGAAAAGGTTATTACTTACCATACATTAGTATTAGCCAATGCCCATCATACAGGTCATCCGAGGTTAGAAAAAGAAAATATTAGAGCATTTGTAATCGGGTAGTAGTAATTGTACAAGGTTATCAAAATCGAGTAGATAAATTGTGTTTTTACGCCAAATGACCAATATACAGTGAATACGTTTATTATTTATATTTCTTTTATGTTTAATTAATCAATACATAAATACGACAAAAACATTATTTTCCAATTGTTCTGTTTTGTTCTGTTCTGTTAAATCATATTCTGTTTAGTGTTTTGCATGTTTTGTTTGGCCATGGAATCGTAATATATAAATACGTCAAAATAAGTTAATTGATAATATATATAGATGGCTGGAGTGAAGAGTCTTTTTCTTAGTAATAATCTAAGATTTACAAATAAAATGTTTTTGAAAAAATGCCGTCTTGCCTTTTGCGTAGTGACAGTTCTTCGCGCAGTTCAATTTAGGCATAAATGGGTTTAGGCTTTACTTACCCTACTACGAAAGGAAAACAATCGAAAAAACTTGACAAATACACGCAGTACAGCCAACATACAAATTCCTCTTCGCTTATCCCAAGTCCGAGAATTCCGTTTCTTGTTTTATTTCACTGGATGTATACGCAATGCGAACCTGAAATCCCCTAAGCAAACAAGACGAATCTCTTGGAATTCATTACGCATATTTTTTCAGTATTTAAAAAATATTATAGAAGACCGAAGAAAGATGAAAATTAAAGTTGTTGGGAAAATTTAATATCGTGAACGATGATGTCTAAAAATTCATTTATACGGCATAAATAAGTTATAAATGGATGATAAAACAACCAGTGAACTGTTTTTATTAAATATTTACTTTACTTTAATTGAATTGAATAAAAATTACTATATATGAAATCAGTGAAAGTATATTTTTCCAAGTATAAATGTATATTTTTTTCGTCAATTAATAATGCACGCGATAAACGAAACCGGTGCTGATCATTATGAAAATGTATAAGTAGTACAAAACAAATTGTTTGAGTTTTTTTTTAAATACAATGCATTTCTACCAAGACTTGACTGTAAAGTTAACATCTTAAAAGTGATGAATCGTGTACGACGAAACTTACTGTCTTAAATTAAAAAAGTATTATGATTATATTATAATTATTTCCAATTTTTTAAATTCAATTCATTAATGTTTGGGCATATATTACAATCAATCAGTCATTGGCATTTCAGATATATTTCTATGAACACTTTTAACCACGCTATTGATAATATTGGAAAGCGGTAAAACATTACCTGGTCGGTCAAGAATGACAAGGATATTCTATTCTAGTAGGTTGGATTCTTGCAGTAGACTAGGGGTTTAAAAACAGTGATAATGATAGTGTTGACGATGGCTTGATCCCAAAATAGCTATAAACTCTACAATATAATTCAATAATTTCACAAATCGATAATGACCATATCACATTTTCATTTTTTGATACAAATAATATTATATCTCATCAAAAAAACATTTTAATAGAATTAAACAAATAAAACAAAATACATCTGAGTTATTCCATGATATTTAAAACTATAAAGAGCATTGTTCCTCAATAAATGAGAAGTAATAAAAAAGTAAAATTGCTCAAGACCATGTTTATTAAAAATTGTAAAATAAACACTACACTTTTAATTTTTATTAATACAATTTTTCTCCACTAACAATGGATATTAACAGCAAAGTAAAATAAATTCTGCATATAAATTATTTCGACTTATTCTTAAAATCGGAAATTTGTCTTAAAAATGCTGAATAAATTATATTTCTTGCTCTGTTCAATTTTCAATTCGATGAATCTTTCAAAAGAAAAATATTTCTTGACAAGTCTTACAAATTATTTCCAATACTAATACAATATATCCCTAACAATTGATCAAGTTGTAAGCTCTTGATATGTATAAATAAATACCAACATAATACTGCATATTGATTCGTTTTAATGAGGTAATGTAAGTAAGTATGACCTGGTATCTACATTCGATAATGCAATAAACAATAAGATTTGGCACTTTCCCGATGCCATTACCACATCCGTACCCGTCGATAGTATGATTGAGAATGAAGTAATATGAACCTACTCTTATCTTTGAGGAAATACATTTGATCACGTTGTTACATTTTGCCGTTTACTAACGTCATCATGTTTCTTAGGATTTTATAAACCTAAACCCATAAAAAGATTTAAATCTTGATACTTATTAGAAAATTAAGGCTATGAGCATGTTTTTTTCTTGAAACTATTCTGAATAATAACGAGTTTTAACTTTATCAGTCACATTTTTTATGAAAAAATAGGTCTCTATTTCATGATTTATAAAATGTAATAAGTGTATGCAAGAAGGTATAATATACATTACGTACCAAAACAAAGTTTGAGTGAAAAATTTAAAATATCTGGATTTGTTATAAAAAGATTTTGCCAATAATTTATTGTAGTACATATTAGAATTAATTTGCTAAGTACAACAATAATTTCCTTATTTCGTAAAAAACCAATGGTAATATATAATAAAACATAACGATTGCTATTTCTGTGAAGGTAATAATAATCATAAAACCATAGCAATTTTGTTTATTTTATGTCACAGAAAAACACACAATACAATACAAAAAATTGACATCTCACATATCACATTGATGTGATTGTAGCAGTCCCTTAACTTCCAGGGAGGAAGTAGAAATACATCTGCGTATGATGCCTTGTGCGCATGCTCGGGTCGAAAGCTTTTGCGTCACGATTGAAATTATAATGGTATGCCTTTGGGAAGGTAGCTCTTAAAGATGTACAAAATAAATAACGTCGTCATAGTAACCGATTATTATATGAAATGAAAAACAATATTGTTAAATGCAATACTAATATGTTACCCTAGCTTAAATAAATATATGACTTGTAATGGTCTAGGTTCCAAAATGTTAAACAAAACTTTTGATGCGTTTATATTACTTTTCATTTTATACTTTTTAACGTGTAAATACGGTTCTTATATATTATTATAGTAATCAGTAATTATTATTTCAAAAATTTTATTGAGTTTTCTAATAGACACAGTGTCAATACTTACTAATAGATGGAAAATTAGTTTCAAGTATATTTAACTTCAATAAAATATTGAAGTACTTAATAAATTATCAAATAGTCAAAATTATTAAGATCCACTAAAAATGTAATGTTGAGGGATATTTTACCATTATCAGTATCAACTAATAGTAATTCATTTGATATGCGTCCAAGCATATGTTGAAAATCATCTCATGAATAATTATATCCTGTGAAGTTCACATTGCGGGTTACTTATTTTTTAGTCATAAATAATGATTATCTTTTTGCCCAATTTCATCTTGCAATTCATTGCAAGTCATTGTAATAAAAAAAAAATTAAAAAGTATTACTTAAGCTCGATTGAATTTTTATCAAAAACCAATTTCAATTACGAAAGCTGTTTTTCCGCAAAAAAATGTAAAAATCTTACACCAGCTAAGAAGATTGTTATAATATTGTAAATGTTCATTAAAAAAACTGCCGCAACTTATATAAATCCAAGCGAAGCTTTATAGAAAGTTATCATGGTGATATGACGTACAATAATATGTACAATAGATACATACCGAGATATTATTATAGGATAATATTATACAGCCTCCGAACATACCGCTGTTTTGAGATGGGCGATCGCAGTGCGCAAGCGTGGTTAAACCGGGCAGTGAGCAAAACGGCGGGTCACGTGACGTTCCTCATCAGTCGCTCGCGAACCATAATGGCGGCAGGGCTCTCAGTCGGCTTATACCTCCGCAAATGTGACATTTTGCAAAGAAAACACCGAAACATGAAGATAATCTATGTCAAGTGATCTATCAACTCGATCTCGTCGATGAAACGCTTCGTTTCGACCGACTGACAACTGTTTTCTTGGTTATTTAACGAAACATGACGTTTTTTGTGACAGCGAAGAGTATTTCGCCCCGCGTACTAACCTGCAAGATAGAGCATTGCCCCGACATGTACTGGGCGAATGTTGCAGTGTTATCAAAAGTGACTTAATTCATCTGTCAATACCTGTGACATCGCATCTGTACTCTTATAATTGACTTACGTTGCTTAACACTTCGGTTTTCATTTAACGTTTGTTTCGAATAATCAAAATATACTAACATAAACACCTGACACTGTTACTTACATTTTTTAAATTTTAATAGTTTGACAAAATAAATATAATTTCTAGAGTAATCTTGTCTATAAACAAATGTGTAATAATTGTTGAATGTTGTCGTGTTAAAAAAATAAATAAAATAAAATAAAATACATGTTAATTCTAAATGTGTACTTATTAGATTTTGTAACAAAAGTAGATGTGATAATAGCGAGTAATTTTAAAATGTTAAAAGTATAGATGTTAAAATAATTAAACGTTAATTCAAAATAAAATTGCATTTATTTTACAATTTTAAAATAAAATAAACCTATAAATCCAAACTTAAATAACTAAAGCTTGCAAAGTTTTTTTTAATCTGACAGCTGATATAACCTAACTATTATATTGTTTCCAAATACATATAGTAATTGTTGTTTTTATCGGTGGCTAAGTAATTAATTAATTATCGTAATTAAAGAAATATTTGCCTTGATGTGAAACCTTTAGTGTGCGTTAATAATATTATTATAAGTGTAGTGTTGCCTTGGTTTACTTAGTTGTGTTTTGAAAATAAATATAACCAAACATTCAACCGCGCATTTTCAACTGACAGCCACACGTACCAACCGCATTGTAAAAGAAACGCAGCATAACCGCCGCATAATTAAATCATAGTGAAACCGGTTTCGATTGTTCTTTTTTTAAATATTGTGCAAGATGGCGATCTCCTACGGGCTTTCCGCTATCGTAGTGCTGACATGCTTTTTGGTCTACCACAACTGCATCTATTGCGGTTTTGTTTTTGATGACATTAGTGCTATCAAAGACAACAGGGATCTGAGACCTCACACGCCAATTAAAAACATATTTTTGAACGACTTCTGGGGCACGCCGATGCACAAGGTAAGAATGTTGACCCGCGCCTCATGCTCTCTTCAGGATGTATTGTGACCTTCGCCGTATCCTTGAAATACCAAATAATAGTCGAACAGAGTTTCGTTCACCTCTCTATAACGCAAAACACGAACGGCGTTGAATATTACACAATTAATTTTAGCAACCTACCTACTCAAACAAGGCTTCGCGAGACAATTAAATTATTCTTCCCACTTAATTTTTTAAAACATACATAAAAATCTTTTATTATACTTGCAGGATGAAAAGAAATATCTAGGAAAACATACGAAATCATCATAAACAATATCGACTATCGAAGAGATTAGCAAATATAAAATTCACTTGAATAAAAGTATTTATAGATGAAATGTTTTTTTATAAATACCTGTAGATAATTCAAAGACATTCAGGTAGCTAAACAGTAAAAACAAGATTAAAACTCCTTAAAAAATAGCGGGAAAATACACAATATCATTTTGTTTTATTTTATTAAATTCATTAGTTAAAATCAATTCTGTCTTGTTTTATTTCATTGTTTAATACATAAAAGGCAATAATTAAAACAAATGTACTTTTATAATTTTACATCGTGATTGTACACGGTTCAAATTTCGTATTGCATAATTAATAATATGTTTTATAAGTTACACGTGTAACTTTTAAAACAGTTAAAATACGGCTTTCTATATTTATATTAATACCTATGTCAAATTTGGATTATTGAGATTTTGTACACTTCCTTGTATTTTGTAATCCAAATTTGATATTGAAATTCCATCAAGCACCCTCGGTCGATGTCTTCAATAATACCTATGTGTTGTGATGAACAAAGATGGACAAACTTCGAACTCTATGATAGATAATATACCTACTTAATAAAAAATCGTTGCCGTAGCTTAAATATTCATATTGTAATAGTTAGACCACCTACGAACTAAGAAAGGTAAAATCATTTATTTCCAAAGTTCACACTATAATATCTCTAACATCGCATGTGAAGTACTTATTATTACAAAAATTCATTCAATATGCTCGCAATTTTCAATTCAATCGTAACACAAAATAAAATAACATTTTTTAACAAAGAATGCGTAACTTATTTTCGAAGAGTACTAAATAACAGTTATAGACCCACATTTTTTTTTTAAAAGTAATACAGGTATATTTATAAACCTTTTACCATTTTAAGAATGGAGTACGTAAATATATTAGCAATACAACGTTCTTATTTAAATGCTTTGCAATATTTGACTATCGTTTTTAGCTTTACAAACCTAATCGGTTTACAACTTACGATAACGAAATAAACATACCTGCACAACAATTTATTAACGAAGGCAGGTAAAACTCGTTATTAAGACTTAGGTCGTGTAGCAGCGAGTATCGTTTTTACAGGTATTATTTTTATTCCATTATTTAATACTCAGATTAAACTATATCCAGATGGCCAATATAATGAAATTGACGAAGACTAAATAACTGCATTATTCTATTTCAATATATTGTGAAATAGTATTATAATATCTGTGGATTAATATTCGCAACTTATAAGTAAACATATTTCGTTTACTTGTTATTTATTTAGTAAGTAATTTATTAGTAGTAAGGTCATATTATTTATATGGATGTAACGGAACTTTTATATTACTTATGCTGCATTAAACTTCATTAACCAATGCTAATGCGGATATTGACAACAATAATAATTATTGTCTTTCACGACAGTATTAATTAAAATACCACAATCACTTTTAAGGTGTTAACTGTCAATTCTTGGTGGAAAGACATTATATTTTAAAAAATAAAACACAATTCATTTGTACTACTTCCACATATTTATAATGACCGGTTTCGCTCATCATGAGTATTATCAACTTATTAAAAGACAAACAGAACAGGCTTATTTATATAAAATTGAGTATAAAAATGAGGGTATATATTCATCTTTACACTCAATTTTATATAGATAAGCCTGTTCTGTTTGTTTTTTATCAGTTGCTCGTGATGAGCGAAACCGGTCCTGATCATTATAAATATGTGGAAGTAGTAAAAATGAATTGTTTTATTTAAAAAAAAAAATACCACAAGATTAAATTTAAGTTATGTTTTTTTACCAATTAAAAAAAATTGATTGTCGAGTTTAAATATGTTCAATCATTATTTTAATATCGTAATTATAATCTAAAAGGTTTTTATCAATATCTATCTAGCTATTACCTTTGAATTTTGGAATCATACCTATATGGCGTATGCAGTGAATCTTTGACATTATTTAGTAGCATAATCAAGACGTTTATTATAAATAAAATGATATAAAATATTCATGTAATGTTGGAAAATCTGTTTATCCAAAATATATTGTAAATCGTCCAAGTTTCCGGTAAAACTTTTTCTTTAACAGAATTAATGAAAAATGTATGTCGGGAAAAAAGTTTCGAATTCTATCGCTCGGTAAAACATAATTTTTTTCGATTTAAACATCTTACAGAAATAAGAGATTCTAATTGAAATATGTATATTTATAATATGAATCTTTTGACTAGATTCACATGCTGAATAGTTATTATTTCTATTGTTTAATTGAGTCTGATCAAGAACAGAAATATCTAACATTGATTTACTCAAAACTACTTTTTCGAACACACGTTTTTTTGCCAGAACGATTACGAAATTGTGTCCATATAACATTAAATATTCAAGAATATGACTCATGTACTAATAAATTTCAAAAATCACGAATTTTAAATATATAATTATGGTATAAAAATAAATCGGTCGATCGAAAGTGAATTAATGTATTAATTAAATTCAGTACTTTTAATTTACACATGAGGAAGTTTTAATTTAAAAAAAATGTCGCTGGTGAAATATTTAGCAAATAAATATTTAAATTTATCGCATGACGGCAACCTGTTATCATATATCGTCGTTGTTCTGGAAGAAGACACTAACTGGAATATTTTATAGGATTTAATTACTTCGGTTTTGAGTAATAGGTCGTTGAAAATTGACAAATGCTTGAAATTCCATACCTTTTTCATTCTGTTTATCTGTAAAAAACTGATTTTAAGTAAAATTATAATTTATAAAAATATGTGTGTTCTGTCATGCGGTAGAGTTTGAAATAAGGAACATTTTGATAAAATTAACTCAATATGTTATTTTTTTCGAATTAGTGTCTTCTTCCAGAACAGCGACGATATGACTTATGAGTATAACTCGATTTCTGGTAATTTTATTATAAGTACAAACAATATTACAAATGTAAGAACGCAGGACTACTTATTATTATTTTCTGATCCTAACAGCTAATAAGTTTGCTCATTAAATAATTTTTTTAAGGTCCTAGAAATATGCACAGGTCCATTCATTCTTGTTTTAATGTTTTTTTAAATATATTTATCTAAAGAAAAGTAAAAATAATTAGCTTATGGAGAGTATAATTTAATTTTGTTTTTGCTGTCCCAAAAAATTGTTTTTTTGGACTTATACTCAACAGTCCGCCCATCACGGATATTATAATACAAAAATACAGGGCGTACTTGACTTAAATGCAGTTTAATAAAACTCGTCATTCTTCATACGAATTCTTTCCTTCCGTTCTGGCTGACAAATTTGTGATTTGTGCTATTTTTATCAAAATTTTCATTGTTCAAGCTCAAACACATACATTAGCTTAGTTTGAAATAATCTAAAAGTCCCTAGAAACTCAGAAATAATACATACTTAAGAGTACATATTTTTTTTAAATTATTCTTTGAATATTTGAGATAATATTGTGTACAATTACTATAATTGAGCAAAACACTTTATTTTTTGAAGACACAAGTAACATTAAACATCGATTTACTGAAGACTGTTATTCCCCACATGAAATATAAATTTTTATCATTGTTGAATACAGTTTTTGTTTCATGTACATATTGTATTTCTTATCTTGGTAGATTATGCTAACCTTTATTACAACGACAAAGCATTGACAGTATTGAAAACGTAGATATACAGAAGATTTTTTTTTTTAATTACCGGAAAGTAGTTTATTTAGAGATTAATTAATTAACATTTCAGTACAATAATATTATTATATACCTTTAAATGCAGTGACAGATTTATCCGTAAATAAATTAAAAAATATCCGTCTGAGTATTGATTGAATCAATTTTCCTTCAAATATTATGGAAAGATCAGTATCGCGCTCTATGTTCTTATCTATAAATCACCAGTGACATGACCTCTTCATGCTAAATTTCTTTCACTTCTTAAAGTCTATTATTGAGGTAAAAGTAGATAATTAGAAATTGATACCGTCCAAGTATTCTATTAGTTTGTGTCCAAATGAATGTTTAGATTGGATACTATATAATAATATATAGTCACTCGTTCATTTGTTTAGTTGTCGGCCATGGAAACAATAAATCGTTCATGTGTCTTATACATTATTCTAGTCACCGGTACAAACATAAATCTGTCAACTAGAGGAGATTCTTGCATTGTTTTATGTTAAATTTTCTTGAAATTATTTCTTCACTATCAGTTGTAAAACTCGCGTGCTCACAGTTGAATCTATATATTTTCTAGGACATTCAATGGAGATATATTTATTTATTGCAAATAGATCATGGGAATACCCGTCATTATAGTTGACGCCAAAGCGCCATGTATTTGACAAATGTGAAAATGTGAATAATTGATTACGACGAATCTAATATCATCGTCCATAATATGATCGTATGCAATTTCACTTTGGTAAAAACGATTAAATAATACATCACTGGTTGGCGAAAATGGTAGTTTTTGTCTTATGCGGCACTTATTCAAAAATCATTAAATTAAACATTCTACAAATAAGGTTGAATTATTTCTTTCTTATTTCCAACTAGTGAATACTCGGCATGCGTTGCAATGCGACTCAAAGAAAGAGAAGAGAGGGTTTGTTTTTAATTCTGTATATTGAATTACTTTTGGATTAGAGGTTTGCACTGGCCGGAATTTCATAAAATTACCCGGTCCGAGCCCATCATATTTAACCTCGGCCCGGCCCGAACCCGACCTGAACCCTTTCACAGCCCAAAAAATCCCGATTTTTTTAAAATATAGAAATTCATTTATACTTTTCACACAAAATATGTTATGTTTTCCATATTTTCACCGAAATTCAAACACATGTAAAATAAATTATTTATATTATGAATAGTATTATTGCCTTATGGACAACTTATGACCCAAACGTAGTAGAAAATATTATTATTAAATTTGAATTCCTTACCCGGCCCAGCCCGAGCCCGAATTTGAATTGCCTTTACCCGCCCGAGCCCGGGCCCGTGCAGACCTCTATTTCGGATATAAAATTATTTTTTTTCGTCTGGCTCAGAGTTGTACGTATTTTGATTCTTTTTTTTAGATTTTAATTTTTTTTTCTTCAGAAATCTTCACGGGTGTACGCACAACAACAGTTTGATCGAAATCAAATGAATGGTAAAGGAATTCATAGAGGACAAACAAACAAACAAATCTTCATTTATATATATATATATAGATATATATAGATTCCAGTAATTAACTGTTACTGGTCTAAAATAATTTCTAGATACGTTGCCCACCGAAAACCTACACCTACAGTCGCCGAGAAACTTTAATCAAATACACAAACATACTTAAAAATTAATGAAAACAATGAAATGAAAAATTTTAATTCAGATAAGAAGCTGTACTTGAGGACCTAAAAGGCCGTAGGTTCCCCACATGTGAGCTACACTTTTTCCTATGACATTCATCTTCCGAGTCATACATAAAGTTAAATCCATCATCACTGTGAGAGTCAAAGCATACAACCGTATTATGTGCTTAGTTAACGAGTGACACTAAACTTCTGACAGAGCCCATACAAATTCTACCCTAGGGCAATGGAATCCTTAGAATCTTTTTAAATCGCCTGAACTATTTCCTGCACTAACTAGCACTTGAAGTGATTCACTGGCGCTCTTTCAAAGAGTTTAAATGCCACGATATTTTCCCCGACGTATTTTAAAATATACAGCTATTATAAAATATATCTTAAATAATCCTTCTGCAACCTACCACACGCAGTGGTTAAACTTAAAATAATTTTACCATGCATAATTATTATTTTAATAAATTAAATACATTGCCGTCACTCTTAGAAGGTAAAAACTGTCTTATATCCTGAATTTAAAAATCATCTTCGTTGCAACTAAAAAAAAATGATAAAAAATGAAAAAAAAAGCAATTTGCTTCGTAATGCTTGCATATTATTATAATGACAAGGACCGGTTTAGCTCCACGAAAGCATTATCAACTGATAAAATATAAATCTTAAGCTATTTACACGAAATAGAGTGCTAATTACAGGGTATATCAAACAATTGGTTCAAGAACTATTACAGATAGAAAGACACATTAATTTAATTATAAACCAACGAAATTAAATTGTACACAATTTAAAAATTAAGGGCGCAAAATTAAGGGAGGAAGCATCTTCAGACTGAAGATGCTTCTTAAAGAGACGAAACGCGTCACGTTATTGATAAACCAAGTGGAATAACTAAGTTATCAATTTTTAATTTAATTTTATATTAAAAATGAAAAACTTCCTCAAAGTTACCGCCGAATCCATAGAAAATAGAAAACTCTTCTGAAATTAAACATTAAAAAACAATGTTTAGTCTATGGTGCAGTGGTCAACGTTGTTGGCTTCAGTTACGGATGTCTCGGGTTCAAATCCCGGTACGGACCGTTTCATGAATTGGTTTTTCCTCCTAATCACGGGGCGAAGCGAAAGCGATTAGCTTACCACTATTCCTGCCTTAGCCCTATCCCTTTACCTCTACTGTCTTCGAAAAAGAGAGGTTGAACAACTGAGTAACAAGCAGTTCTCGTAGAAAAACGTCTGTTGAGTACCTCCATTAGGAGTCCATATGCACCACATTGGGAGCGGATATGGTAAAAAAAAACAATTAAGCGAGTAAAATATAATTCATAATTATTAATAACAGAAATAGCAAATGGGAAATTTTTACAATGAAATTGCCAACCACATAAAAAGTTCAATAAAAATTAATGGAATATTAAATAGGTAATTAACATTGACACATAGGGAATTGGGAATGAAAAAAAATTTCCATGTGGCGAAAAACGTAAATATTAGTTTTGAGTCCCTAGGGATTGGTTTTGAATAAGGATCCCGGTATTTCATTTTTTTTTCAATACTAAAATACCGGATTCTTTTTTTTTATTCCCGTGTTAAGGAAAAACAATCATTTAACGACATAACCTGTCTGTTTTTTTGACCGTGTTAAAAAACCGCGCTAAAAGGGAAACGGGTATATTAAATTTAATGACCTGCCATGCACGATGAATATTCATTTATACCAACGTCGGCCCTGTCTTTTACACTTTAAACTTTAGTCTCCACTCGTACTTTGTCTTATTTCTCATTTATTATTTTTTCTTTCGTTTCCCAGCGACAAGATCTCGTTAAATTTAAATTAGATGTTGTAAGTATTCATTGTTCTATGGCACTCGTTTTAGATCTTTATATTTATGTCAACATCTTGACTCGATATAATACATTTTTGTCACAGCGTTACTGTGTTGAAACATGTTATATTTTTATTTGACACAATACATATGATATGTATATTCTTTGAAATCAGCACGTTTCATCCAACATACTTACGCGTTTTTTAATGTTATTTTTAGAAAACAGTTTACAAATTCATGATTCATTTTAATAACCTATTGAAATTAGCGTGAATTGTTGAATAACAAAGATAATAATAAAATACATCGTCATTGTTCTGGAAGAAGACACTAACTGAAAACTACTAGTTTTGAGTAATTGGACATTGAGTTTGAAAAGCTGTACGTTTTTCATTTAGTTTGAACAACACTGTTTTTAAGTAAAAGTATAATTTAAAAAAATAAGTTTAATACGGTAGAGTTCGAAGAATCAAACAACATTTTGGCATAACTAACTCAATAAGTCATTTTTTTGATTTATTGTTTTCTTCCAGAACAGTAACGATATCTATGATTGGCGGGCTTATGACTAT
The DNA here is from genome assembly GCA_022494535.1 of Himalopsyche phryganea. Taxonomy (NCBI): domain Eukaryota; kingdom Metazoa; phylum Arthropoda; class Insecta; order Trichoptera; family Rhyacophilidae; genus Himalopsyche; species Himalopsyche phryganea. The sequence goes on along the minus strand of JAGVSL010000054.1, from coordinate 1,800,370 downwards.
AAGTCCAAAAATACTATTTTTCAAGAGAGCATAAACGTAGTCATTTTTTCAGCAATAATGATTATGCTCTATTAGGTTATTGTTTGTACTATTCTTGTCAGCAGTATTGAAATAAATATAGAAAAAAATGTCATTAAAACAAGAATTAATGAACTTGTACTTCTGGTTCCACAAACATATTTTTTTAATGAACAGACGTATACTATTGGGACCAAAAAATAATAACCTCGTGTGATGGCGATATGCTCCGAGTAGGGAGCGTATATGGTTAAAATAATAATTATAATTACATCACATTTTTCAGGTATAATATAGTCGAATAGTCGCATAAATTTATTATAATTTTTGGAAAGCATCTGCGTCGTATACTGTTAGTCCCAATACTCCCAATAGATCGTTCTTGTATTTAAAATGTTTTCTCGTACTTCGTTAAAATGGAGTTATACTCATCGCCCATCATAGATATGTTAGTATGTTCTTAATGAAAAGAGCAGTAGTTAACCTGTCTGGAAGTATCGGCTGACTTGTTCAGTCGACAGTGAGTGATAGTGTACTGACATATTTTTGTCAGTGCGGTAGTGAGCGTTTTTTGTGTATTGATGATCCTGCCAGTATAGCCATACCATCTGTGTTGCCATCCGTATTGGTTAGTTCCCACATGTGTGTCCAAAAACAGTTCCATGTCTAGGAGTACCTTAAAGTTTCATTGATTGCTTTTGCTCAAATCTAGTTGACAATACATACATGTTTAGCGAAACGGTCTATAACAAATAAATAATTGAAATAAAGGCCGAATTTATTCTAGAAAAAATTCCCCTCTCTATACTTTTCAATCAACGTAAACCCACGCCTTTAATCTGCGTATTTTTTCCATTAAAATAAAAGAAAATTTGTGTATGGAATAAATCACGTATTTTTATATAAGTACCAAATCTGTCCTTGTCTTTAACCAATTAAGTTTGAATGTAAAACTTAATTCTTCATAATCTTTTAATCTCATTATAACAATGATTTATATCGAACTCTGATACGTTTATTTATTAGTCATGTTGCACGAAACGTGAAATATAATTCAAAGCCAAACTTCACTTCTAAAGCTTCAATCGAAGTGTATTTGCAATGGCAAGATTACGGTCGTGTACACCGTAGTGTTTCGTCCTGACATGGCATGGTCAATAGTGGCTTCTTCGTTTAGCCTTGTCGTCGCTTCAAGATGGTGAGCCACAAACCAATAACGTTTCAGCCCGCAAACCCGCCTCGAAATTCATTAATAAGTCCCCACATGATTCGATGACGTATAATCATTCACTAAAAGCGATACTCGACCAGTTAATTCTTTAATAACTGTCCATACTGCACAAGATTACTGATATCATATAATATAGATATACATATGAAATAAAGTTAATGCAAAACCAAATTTGTCGACTTAACAAATTGTTTCTCGTCTGAACAATATTGTAATTTAGATTATTGCTGCCGATATCAATTAAATGAAATTGAGCTCAAAGTGCTTAATATATTTACATAAAAAGCAATCGTTAAATTAAAATAATACAAAATAGCGTACATTGCAAATTACAATCTACATTTTTGCATTTTCTGTATTATTTTTCTATAGTAAGCAAGTTATTTAAAGTATTATTTTTTGTTTTCATTCGACAATTATGCGCTCATAATTCATAGAAATATTTAAATATCTTTGCTGGCAAGTTCGGTTATTGTTATATCTATAGTTAAGGCAAGCTTATCATTTTGTATGAGTACATGGTATATTTTTTCTAAAATTTTTTCACGGTATTCGACTGATGTTTGATCGGCATTGACAGATTGGTCATCGAGCTGTGATAAATGTAAATTTAATACTTCAACTGGGAAAAAAAATCAGCACAAGACTTCGATCGCAAATTTTAACCGAGCTGAAGTACATTTTCTGACTGCCTGACACTTCTTCTTCACTAAGATTAATAGTCTGTACTGAAGAAAATGGTAGAATAATACAAGAAAAATCGGAAGTTATTATATTGTGTAAAATAATCATAGGAATGAGATTTTCAATGTTAATAACAAATAACAATAAATTTCTTAAACGAGTTAATGCCTTTAGTCTACATATATTGAGAATATTTAAGCTCGGATTTTCTTTTTATAATTAACGTATTTGTAGCAGTATATTATTCAAAAAGAAAAACTTGTTTTTTGATATGTGCCTTAGTTCGGAAAAAAATATATCATGGTAAGCTTTTTTATAATGCACAAAGCAGTACTGAGCTGACGGTAATATCTAATAGGAACTTGTTTTTTAAAGTAAAAAACAAATAACATTACCAAATTTGAGTTATTGAAATTTTTTACACTTCCATATATTTTGTCACTAACGACCCGGGTTTCGCCTTTCTGCTGACGAGTTCGAGTTCGAGTTCATTCGTGCGCTCGAATACCTGAAGATGCCGAAAGGCGAAACCCGGGTCGTTAGTGACAAAATACATGTAAGTATACAAAATCTCAATAACTCAAATTTGATATTGAAATTCCATCAAGCACCCTCAGTCGATGTCTTAAATTATAAATAACATTACGTATAAAGTATTGATTATTCTACTTAGTACAAAACAGAAACCAAAGGTTTTATGCTACATAGTGTGGATTCTGGTCGCATAAATCATACCCGTTGACCTTTCATAATATCCAAAATAGCGTATTAATATTCAAGACAGCTGGTTTCTTTTCCCGGACGCCCCGTGGTGACTTCATTTCGTGAACGATGAGGTGGGTCATAGGCTTAAATAAGTTGATTTACCCTGATTTAGATAAGACCACCAGAGTTGCTCTTTGCAACTCCCAACGGGTGGGATTAAAGCGTGACGTAAGATGTCGCCTCGATCTTTAGCCAAAACTAAACTAAGCCAATCTACAACAAATAGCTAGGTGGGTGCTTAGTGAAAATCTCTGTCCTAGAGATATTTTACTTAATGCAAACTTTGAAGGCCAGTGGATCTAAATAGAAAGGACCCAAACTGCGTCGGAATTAAAGCATTTGTATTATTATTTAAATTTTGGAACTTTATAAAAGCAATTCAAATTTAGCTGCAAAGCTTGGTATTCATTTTTTGAATACAGAATATTTGTTAGAAAGGCTTACATTATTTGCCTATGATTTATGTTTGATAATTAATGTTATAAGTAATCCAATAACTATAAAAGAAAAAAAATATTACTGCTAGTCAAACAGCCAGTCCCAAAGTGAATATTATAATTACGTACTAACTGAAAAATTCTACCTTTCGACTTGCTAGAGTTATATGATATATTTGTAGGAACGCCCGTCATAGATGACGGTATTTAAATTGAAATACTGAATGAAAGTATCTGTTTAGTTTCCATACTGACGGAATGATTGTTGTTTTTTTTTCCTCGGAATTTGCGTCACGCCGAAACTATGTGTATTGTTTATATACACCGTGGACGCTTAGGTCATGAGAAAAAATCATGCCTACATGTGTATGTGATAGTAATAAAACATCTACATCTACGCCTCCAGACCGGTCTGCGCTATTATATATAAGATTATAACGGGGTCACCAATCTCACTGTTAATGAAAACTGCATTGTTTATAGAACATTAGCACACTCAATATTCATAACCGCCACTGATAAGAATGGATTAGTATTTGTTGTCCTTTTATTAATTTAAAAAAAGCTCAAATGAGCTTTAATTATTGAGCTTGCAGACATAGGCTTTATAAACTAAAATTGGATTATTTGAGCATGTAACTGGTTTCCATTACGTTTCCCTGGATAATATTCTCATCTGATGCTCCAAGACCTAGACGTTGATTCTGCTCCGCATCACATCTCTTGGGGGACTTATCATTCCACATTAATAATGTCCCAACTCCGAACGAGGTAATATAGATGCTAGCACGCTGTCTTGCTTGTGGAGCGAGCTATCTGGCTCAGTAATGAAAATAGAGTTTTTATTACTTCCCCTTGCAGTGTGACGGGAATTTTTCACAATCCGGCAAATAATGTTTGAAATTCTTGGCGAATATTTTTGATGAATTTGTTTAATTCACATAATAAAAAAAATTGATACGCAGCAATTATTTTTTTAATAATAAGTAAAGAAGTAAATGAAACTACACCTTAAATTATGTACTTGTGTATGAAATGACTTGTTTTGAGATATCTTTTGGATTTTCCTGACTGAAAAAATCTGCATTCCCAATTTACCATGTGCTGCTTAGTGTCAATGTTAATTACCTTATTGAAAAATTTCATTAATTGTTATTAGATTATTTAAGTGGTTCACAATTTTGTTGTAAAATTTTCCCATTTACTATTGTCAATGTATGAATTAATTTTTTAGTCACTATAATATAGTATTATTAACATTTTAATTGTAGATCATTATTAATTCTTTTCATAGTTCTTGAACCAATTGTTTGATATACAATATCATTATTAAGATTTATATTTTGTCAGTTGATAATACTCACGATGAACAAAACCGTTCCTGATAATTATTAACATGTGGAAGTAGTAAAAAACAGTGTCTTATTTTTAAAATATAATGCCTTTCCACCACGACTTGACAGTTACCATCTTAGAAGTAATCACTTAGAAATTTTTTACGATATTTAGTTCTTACTTTTTTTTTTAATCCATGTCCGCTCCCAATGTGGAGCATATGGTCTCCTAATGGAGGTATCTTAGCAGAATTTTTCTACGAGGATTGCTTGTTACTCAGTTGCTCAACCTCTCTTTTTTCGAAGAGAGTAGAGATAGAAGGATAAGGCTAGGACAGGACTAGTTATTAGCTTCTCGCTACGCCCCGTGAGGATGGGATGGATGGGAGGGAGGACTCAGACTACGAACAGAAATCCATAAATCGATTGAAAGATCAATCTATGAAAACCGTCCGCACCGGGAATTGAACCCGAGACATCCGTAACCATAGCCAGCGACGCTACCAACTGTGCCACGGACGCCGACGCCGACTTCTTACTACCCTTGCCCAATACAACCCTTGAAAACATTTATTTAAAAACTTAATGTTGAAATCCTTCATCAGAATCCCATATGCTTTATATTTACTATAGTTGATAATTCAGAATGTAAATAAATAATACGAGTTTCAGTGAGACTCCGCTGTCAATAGATGCAGTAAACACTTTGAAATTTACTAAAAAGCTCAGAGTGAAAATGTTTCAAGACAAACCCCTCTGAAGCTCTCATCTCGGGAAGGCTGTTACATTATTTCTTCACATGATATACGTAAGTGAGGCTCCGTCAGCACTGACATGTGAATAGATGCGAAACGCTTGGAATCAAAAACAGAAAACTTAATATTGAACACATAAGAAGTATGCAACGCATGTCATGTATGAATATTTACGGCACTCACTCATTTTACTTCGCAGATTTGCAACCAGAGTACTGCGTACATTTTTTATTGTTTTTCCTTGAAGATAATATTTCTTAAAATATCAAATTTCACGTATGAAAGAATGGAAATATTTCGTTTCTCCCTTGACACCAGCTGTCAATCAATTACAGTAACTCAGCTAACTTCCTCTGCAAGCGTAACACAGCTGAATGCCGTTATCCTAGGGATTTGATATGAGTTACCCCTTCAAATATTCAAAAACAGGATGAAGCAAAATACTCAAGATCAAAATTCGTCAATTATGTTGACATTGCGTCAAGAGTTACTGTACTCCCACAATCAGTATTACTAAGGAGTTTTCTTATTTTGTTTCCCATTCGAAGCTTTCAATTGACAGTATCTTTAATGATACAGTACTTAGCTAGAATACACGCGCGAATGGGATATAAAGACTCGCTCTGTACTCACCCTAAAAATAAAAGAAGTCGGCAAACTGCGAGTCCGCTTCGCTGGCTCCACATAGTTTTAGTAGGCAAATGTAAATTGAAAAAAAAAAACTTACACCCTGCTTTTCCCCGCACTTTAAAATAAACACTACATACTTTGCAAATTATAAAATTAAGCAAACTATTTTTATTAATGTTCATTTATATTTATTAATTGGCTTTGCTTTATTTAAAAAGGGTGAGTTTAAATCCCCTGTCACGCAGGTTTTCATGTGTACTGTAGATTTCTTCACTGTCTTGCCGCTTAAATATAAAATATTACATCAACTTAGACCCTGCAATACCTCTTAACACTGCCAGGTATTTATTTATAACCCCAGGCATAAGGCGCCGCAAAATACTTTAGAATCTTGTTACACTGCCATATTAATATTTACCTATATTATTTGGATAGCGGTTTCTATTTTAAGATTCATAGATCATTATTCTCATAACTTATAAAAAAGTAAACATGAAATCATCTAGCCTGAACTATTTCTTCACGTTAAAAGAAGCAACAAAAAAACCCACTAATGAAATGTATTTGAAATTGGTGTAGTCAAAATAGTAAATATTAATTGTGAATATATTAAAGATATATTAATATATTAAAGATCTTATGCACTTGACTATATAACACTGCATACATATGGGCTATTTTACAAGAAAAAATTATTAACAAATAATTAAAATTTTCAGATAAAAGGAGTTCTTGTATCTAGTTATTATTGTCAGTTTTTTCATTTAGTCAATAATCAGTAAAAAAATTTGTTTTAAAAAAAAGTCTCATTAGTTATATTTTTTTGGTGTTATTTTCAGAAGCATTACTTATTTCACTATATTTATATTTGAAGAAAATAAAACGCGTAATAGCACGAATTTAAGAGAATTTTATTAGTAAATAATTGTCGACTCCTTGGTGCAGTGATCAACGTCATTGGCTACGGTTACGGATGCCTCGGGTTCAAGTTCCGGTACGGACAGTTTCATAAATTGATTTTTTAATCGATTTATGGATTTCGGTTTGTAGTCATGAATGTGTGTGATGTTTAAAACTCTCTCTCACCCATCCGAGCCTAAAAACATGGGTCGTAGCGAGAGCGAAACCAATAACACTGTCCTAGACCTATTCTTCGAAAAAAGAGAGGTTGAGCAACTGAGTAATAAGCAGTTCTCGTAAAAAACGTATGTTGAAATACCTCCATTATTAGGCCATATGCTCTACGTTGGGAGTGGACATGGTAAAAAGAAATGTCTAGAAACATTTCATACATATTTGTTTATTCTTCTGGTATACATCAACATATATATAGGGAAGTTCCGCGGTATTGCACTTGCACGCATGATCCATGAATATTATTCGCAAACTTACATGGGAGAGGAGGTGATATTGCTTAGGCAAGACGTGGTGATAAATAACATTGAAGTGACACCGCCGTGTTAAATATTGCCGTTAATGTTTGTTCATATTTATATGAAAAATGTGCGAAGCGAAAAGCTTTGCATCATACGGTGGAAGAAGCTTTCTCAATATATACGTCGGTGCGTAATTAATGAGAGTAGCATATAAATATATTTCAACGTTAATTTTGTCACACCATCTAATGTAATTTGTGTATATTTTTTCTCAAACAATACTTTTAACGATCCAAAGTCACGACTAGGGATTGGAACTCTGGTAGTACTGAAACGATGATCCCGATGTTTTGTGTACTTTTAATACTGAAATACCGTTATTTAAAACACAAACTATCGATATCAGAGTTATACAATATTAATAATAGTACAATTACTTCATGACTGTTTGTCCAACAAGCTTTAAACCTAAGAGGGATTTTTGTGTAGTCGTACTTATATGCCCGACAATCCCTTACGACAATTATAATACGTAATCAATTTGAAATACGGGTAGTAATTTATTCGTTCAGTATTACTGTCTTAACTGACAGTTATAATCTTTATTTTTTGTCCATTTTTATCTTATTATTTTCTTTATACCAATATTTGTACTCGCAATTCCGGTATTGGTGTCCCTAGTTACTATATAAGTAATAGCGATTTTATAATATGGCCATGACACGGTTCCTCAAAGATTCTTTGTCCCCCACCAATCTTCTTGCTTCCTCCCAGGTCATCCCAGCGTCCCGTAGCTTCGCCAAGTACATCCTGCTGATGGTCACAGCGGCCTTCCTGAGTGACGGAATCCTTCCGGTTAGTAGAAGAGACAGGTAGAATTCAAGCTCCCCTAGGATTTCCGCAGCACATTTTCAAGCCAGGTCCATCGTCGCTTTTTTATTTCATGGCGATTAAGTGGTTTTAACAAATACTATTTTAATTAATTCAATGATTACACCGGACCTTTGGTTCATACACTTAAATAATTTCCTAGGCGTAGTTTTAAACATTCGGCGAAGTATATTCTCTACGACATTTTAAACCTTTAGAGGAAAAATATGAAATACAAGATTGAGTAAGTACGTTTATTAACCGAATGTAAAGAAATATTTCCACCTGTGATCAATAAGAGGTTTCCTACTGCTACCTGGCGCAGAGTTTTTTTTTCTCCGAACGACTTCCTGTATAGCCTTCTACGCCGCTTATGTTGTGTCAGTCACTCTCTCTAACGGCTTTCAGACCAACATAAAAAATCATTCTACATTTTTTATTCCAAATGTATGCTTTCCCTTTTCCTGATTCCATACACCGCATTCTATATCACCGTTTTGTGTTAAATATTCCTCACTTTAAGAAACCCCCGTCGCGATGTGTGGATCTCTGCTCGTGAGAGTGGCATCCTGTGTAAAAAGGCTCCAGAAACCACCCTTTGTAGTCAGAGGCGTGCAGTCTATAGACACAGAAAAGCTCCGTCTACCTTGACTATTCATTTACCATTGTATGGTATTTAATTGGATTGCACATTGCACTTAATTTAGCGTTACAAATGATACCATACGACAATTTGTCATGCATAATAATGTGCGCCATACAAAAAATTACATTCCTTAATGGCAAGTACTGCTAACCGATGCGGCGATTGTCTTTAGCTATACACACTAATAAAATATAGATAGTTTAAAAAAATATTTAACATTACAACTAATTAAAGCCATGACACCAAATATTTTAAAATCATATGAGATATACTCGATAAGATTTTAAGTGACTCACAAGTTCAACTCCATGAGAAAAGACATCACGAACACCCATATCCAAAATGCTAAATTGAAAAAAAATTAATTTGACCCTGAATGGAATTGAACCCTGATCCATCCGATTCCTATGATAAAACGCTACAGAGGAATTACGAATTCAATACATATAAATACACTAACAATTACACGCTAAAATGTATTATTGTAAATAAACATACATACTTAAGTTTTTAAGAAATGGTGGGTCGATGAGTCTATTTTAGTACACGTAGAAGACTATTCTTAGATAATCCCTCCTTTTCTACACCATTTGCGTTAGAATTCAGTAGAATAAAGTACATAAATGTATCTATCGTTTTGTTTAGAAGTTAGTTACCGTATCTTATATCCTGAACCTCCTTTTTGAAAAATTTCTGGACGCCATTAGATATATTTCTGTCGGCGAGGTTGTGTTATGAAATTTTTATGAGTTTTTATGTATTATCGGGAGAAAGCACATTCTGCGCATTGTTGCCGCTATCTGAAAGATAATGTGAGACGCTTTTGGCTCTGTCGCCGCTCTTATATATTGTATATTATCAATTGATTCTTTACGATGAAATGTTTATCGCTTAGGAATCACTTTAATAATACTGTTTAATAGATTCGCGCTAACAGTTCTGTCTATAATATTTACAGTGTGTTTTGCAACATTGTGTACCAAATATAACATCTATATGTAATATTGTGTAAATATTGAGTGTTAATACGAGGTTCAAATTAGATGCAAATTTTATCATCGTCGATAAAATTTGGACAAATCTTCTATTGATATACCGTCTTCGAGAATGCAGGTACTTATTAATATGCATGACGAGACCAGAGACACAGGCTTGTTTAGATGATGCTCTGTAAGCAAATTTTAAAGTGAACATATACGTATCTATGATTGCCGGACTTATGAGCATAAGTCCAAATAGATGGCAGAGCAAAAACAAAGTCATTTTTTCAGCTATAATGATTATACTCTCCATAAGGTTAACATTTTTCTATTCATATCAGCAGTGTTTAGATATATAAAAAATGACATTAAAACAAGAATTAATGTACATGTACTTGCAAACTTGTACTGTTGAGGTCAGAAAATAATAATAATTACATCACATTTATTTCAGGTATAAGTTAGTCTAATAGACGCATATATTTATTTTACTTTCTGCCGAGCATTGCGACAATATACCCATTGAAGTATTTTTATATTTAAAATGTTCTTCCGTACTTATCGTAAAATGATCAAAAATGGAATTCTATCCACCCATGACTAATATAATGTATTTGATTTATGTGATTATTTGCCATAAAATATGAACCTAATTGTTATGTTTACTTTTGTTTTTGATATAAGAAAAGCATTATAAACAATACTTTTCTTTATATTTTATTCGTTTTAAAAAAATACATTTGAAACGTTGAGCTTTCTTCTTTCACTAAGTCATTACATATTAATAAAATTGTAAGTCTAATAACGCATTAATATCTAGTACACGTTATATTTTACAAGTATGTAAATATTGTTAAGTCGTCTTCATAGCTTATGTTTTACTGGAAAAAGATTTTTGAGTGGGAACTGGAAATAATGTGAGAGTTAGTGAATATTCTCAATTGAAATTATTTTATTTCTAATTGATCAAATGCTTATCAAACAGCAATAAAGAGACAGGAGAAATAATTAAAAACTGCTTGATTTTAGCTCAAGTTAATTTCTGGAAGTGAGCTTTAATGCTTCGACTTAAAGCTTTTCGATGTTTCCACTTCGTCCAATTTATAAAACAACTTTGCTGCAAACATTTATAACTCGCAAGCAGCAAGCGATATAAGCATTCTGGAAATTTATAACACGAAAATGCATTTCACATTTCAAATCTATTTATACGGCGCTATAAATTTGATTCATACGCTGCGTTTTAAAAAATATTACTCGACCAATGAAGTGAATTTTATGACTGTGATGTCGGATTTACGATTGTATCTTGTACTTTAAATTAATAAATATGTCACTTTAGATATATATTTCAAAAATATTATCACAAATAATCATAAAACTTAAAAAAAAAATACATCGTCCTGTTACAGACTTATTTGCAGTGAACGTTTATAAATCAGATATGCCTAATTTACTAAGTTTTTTGCCGATCCCGCTTCGTAGTTTATTGAGTCGTAATAATTTATATCGCCATATTTTTTTTGGGAGAAATAGTTGTAAAACAGCCGTTTTTTTTTGTAAATCTGCTGATTCTCAATTTATAGTTGGGAAAGGAAATTACTATTATGTACTTAGGTAGCCGCTTTCTCTACGCGTTGGATTCTAGGATTGTATAGGAGGTGTATGGGGGGAGGAGCATTTATGAAAACATCACAATCACCCACGTCTTTGGATAAAAATCCTTTAAAAAATCATTGTATAAATATTTCCCTCCCGGCGTTCGAACCCGTGGCCCCGCAACCGCATGGATGATAATCTTCACTGCATCGTATTATACATTCTTTCATTTCAACCATACTAATAATGTTTTTCCAACATTATTATTGAAAATATAATTTACACTAACTAAAATCACAACCAGATCATAAACATCATTCCCGATCCAATAGTCAAGTTGTCATCATCGTGCTCTCCAGTTGACGTGTCAGCAATATGGGTCCCAGTACGGACACTTTAGTTAATTGATTCAAGGATATCTGTGTTGTCTGAACATCCATCTGATCCTAAAACGAGACGTAGCGAAAGCGATTAGCTAACTACTGGTCCTATCTTAGACTAATCATTATAGCTTTACTCTCTGAAAAAGAGTGGTTGAGCGACTCGGCTTTCCGATTTTAAATCTACTAAGTTTGTTTTACAAAAAATACGTTCCACCAACACAAAATTGGACAGTATGCAATTAAGAGTTAACTTATATGTTCACTAATCTATAGCACCATTTAAACAGCAGTTATGCATTATGACATATTAAAAAATAAATGCAAAGAAACTGTATTTTAAAAAAATCTGTTACTAAGTTTTAAAATGAGGCAGCTGGACTGCTTTACAATCAGTTAAATTCTATTGAGATGCTTGTATCAATCTGTCTCCACTTTAGGAGCAGGGACGGCTTCTAAGGTTCAGAATATGCCGTTTTCTGTTAGCTGTCTTTTTATTTATGACGGTTTTCAAGCCACGTCTGTTTTTCCAGAAATGTTTCTCTGTATAGGAATAGACTATACGTTAATAATCCAATTCTAGTCTGTCGGGTAAGTGAATCAGAAATGCTGCGGCAGCCAAGCTTCGATCTCACCTGTCACATTACTTATCCCCAGTTGTATACGTTAAAGCAGGGTTTTTCAAACTTTTTGTGCAATAGAACACCTTGCAAATCCCGATTTTTTCTACGGAACAAAAAGAAAACAATAATTATTTTTAAAATTCAACATCTTATATTTATAATATAATAGCGCATACCGCTCTGTAGACGTTTTATTATTATCACATATAGGTATGAAATTTTCTGATGACCTAAGCGTTCGCGGTGATATAATAAAATAAAATGTTATGCAATGCACACATAGTTCCGACGTATTTACTACTTTAGACATTCATGATTTCAATTTCAATACCGTCATCTATGATGGGTACGGTTATATTAGTATACAAATATAAGTGCATGAAGTTCTTATTGTCTTCGATGATTTTGGGTGCTTGAATTGCAAATCTTCTTGATACCAGGCGCAGTATAATAAAGCTTCCTATAGTGATTTATTTTGTTGATTCGAGGCAAAAAATCTTCAGCGATGTTTGTGCGAGAAAAATATTTGAGACTCGACCTCATTTTTGTAATAGAAGGTAGCAAGAGCAATTAGCTAACCGCTACTCTCTTCATACCTATCTAGAGATTGCAATATCGGACAAACATATCAACACCATTCGATTGAATTGGCATTTACTTGGTAGAACTCCATTATAATAGGATAAAATAACAAAATATTTAGTTGTACACAATTTTTATCAGGTAGTTGATAGCTATATCAAGGTAGTTCTGACGATGGCGTAAAGCCGAAATAATATAAAAATTTTGTAGAACTAAATACTTTGTTATTTTATCCAATCATATAAATACCAGTTGTTCAGTATTTCATATTAAATAATGGTATTTCAAAAATATAAAATAACAGTAATAATTACGGCCAATTGGAATTTTAATACCGGCTTAGTAAACAATAAATTTATTCAATATAAAATATTCGCCAAATACCTAATAAATAATGGAAATATTTTGACTATGAAATTAAATGTGCAATCACGAACCCCATTATAATGCACTCTGCTACTTTTTATTTAACATACACATTTCAAAGTCGCTCAATTTATAAAATAACTTTTTTTTACATTTAAAAAACCTGTATAGCAAAAACAGCCAATTTCTGTAATATCGGTACTGCAATCACTACCCCCACTCTTATATCGGTACCCTGACTAAAAAGAGATGTTGAGTGACCAGCAGTTCTCGTAAAACAACTTTCTCCATTATGATTCTATTGAAACCGAATAAGGATAGAAAAAAATTATATCATAGTTAAATCTAAACTTGCAGTTTTATAAAGATGGTACCTTTTCCGGTATTAATATTCTATTAAATTTGATACACGTTGGACGCTGAACGCTTCTGTAACAAATTTAGCAAGCACTTGTCATTTTTCTGCCAGTTCACGTCTGTTATCCTTGTAGAAGAAATGAGACGGGGAAATATTGCGTCTTCATAACTCTTGTCTTGCGATTACATACGCTTCACTAAATTTAGATATGTCTTGTTTGCCAACCTAGTAACTTTTCTGTATGTTTATTTATAAACGAAGAGGCTTTGTTCCCGTAATCCTGTCACGACAAATAGCTACAGTACAATCTGACTGCATCGCTGAATATTTTAAATTATCCGAATGGTTTGTATTGTGATATTGTTTATTACTATTATATACTCATCGATACCTACTATAGTTCCAAAGTGTAACAAATAACAACACTTAAGTAGATAACAAACCCAGTGGAGTAACTAAGTAATTAATTTTATATTGGGAGAGTATTATATTTATTAAAATAAAATAAAACAAATTAATCGAGTGACCACGACCGGTATCGTTTATCATTTGGAAGTGCTCAAGATTAGTAATGGTCCTGACTGGGGATTCCAACTCGAATATTCAATATATGAATATATTCGGAACTTTTTTAAGTATTCGATATTCGAATATTTGTAATATTTTTTAATGAAATATTTTACAAAATCGACGAAAGATTAAATCACACATCCCTCTAATTTAAAAAAAAATCGAATATTTCAGTAATTTAAGAAATATCGTTTGAGTAATCCGACGCAGCTGAAAATGTCAAATATTGTAATACAATGGAACGCTATTGGAATACGTATTTATATTGTCTCTATCTGAGATCTGACAGAAGTGGGAAACTGTTAAGTCGTAAATTATTATAATATATAAGTATCTCATCCCTAAGAAAATATCAGTGATTTAAAACATGAATATATGTTATTTTTATTATAAATGAGCTCGTTTTCTTAAAAAAAATTATGTACTATTAAATTGTTATTCATTATTGAAATCTAATTTTTATGCTTCAGAAACTGTTACAATATATTCGAATAATTTTAGTTTTACTAATCGATATCCGAATAGTTGGAATCCTTGAGTCCTGACCCTTTGATCAATTTGTGCAAAAAATGTTCTTAGTTTTTATAAACATGTATTTAAAAACTTACCTTTACGATTCTTAAAGCTGGGCATAGATGGAGCAATTGTCTTATTACTAGTCCTTACTTTACCCTATTTTCGTATCATACTAATCATCCTACAGTCCTATCGTTGGGCAACTGACTTCCAGCCAGCTATTTCATTAAAATATCATAAAACAATCACTATAATAGTGCATAGTTATTTTTGCTACGGACACTTTTTATAGCTGTGAATTCATCTCTAGATTACGCAACAAGGAAAGGAGGCCTTTTGCCAGCGGCGAGTCACTGAAGCTCCGATAATGTAATTGTATTATTATTCAACGTTTCTTCTGCCGTAGGTAAATGGCTAACAAGGAATAAAGCTATTATTTATGTACATACATTAATAATTTAAGCAAATGTATGTCCAACGGCGTATTATAAATATGTATGTTACTTCCGCAAAGAAAGAAAATTTTGCCTACATTAAATTAATAAAATTATGTGTTTATTGTTATGATGATTTTTATTTATTTTTTGCTACTTTTATATTATTATGGAACTCGCTTTCATTACATACAAAGTTTACAGTGGCACACGCTCTTGGTCGTACAAATTGAAATGCTGGAGGTAAACGCTGTTGGTTTCTATGGTAATTTTAATTTTTTAAATTCATGTTCAAGTTATTTTTTGTTTGAATTTAAATTTACTTCATAAGACACATTAATGATGTAATAAATATCTTAAGTTTCACAAGGCGTGATTCAAATTCTTATAAGACAACATATATTATGTTTTACCAGAATTTACCTGCCATTTTTAATATAAAGTTCGATTTATTTTATGATTTTCCAAATTTTTTAAATGATCAGAACCGATTTCCCTCATCACGAAAATTATCAACGGATAACCTATCATTACATAGAAGTAAACTCAATATCAAAATTAAATCTCCTTCACTGTAACATTTTAAGGTTAAATTTTAGTTGAAAGCAGTTAAAAATGCTCATTCATTGATTAAAAAATGTGGAACAAGAACCCCAACTTGAAATTCGTGTTTTATAAATATAATTCTTTGTTTCTGTCAAGAATTCATTTTACAATGTAATGTTTCTACATGCTTAAAACGCGCGGTAGCGTAGTTAGTAGTTTCAGAACCCTACGCACTCATCCCAAGTGGCGCACACTCCAAAAAATATTCGCTCATTTTTTTTGGATAAATTTTCTTTACCTATACGATACATATAAAAATGTTGCAAGTAAAATAAACACTTCAACTATTTAGTTTTAAATGTTTTATATACCAAATAGTATATAATAATAAACAATTTAATTATTTTAAGTAACACAAAATAAATATTCAAATATTACATATGGATATTTGCAGTAAGGTTAAAATTATACGGCGCATTTGTTAGCTTGGCCTGCTCAGTTTAGAGAGAACATTGGTAGCGTGGTATTATTTATACCCAAAATAACTTCTATAATTTTAATTGAGAATGAATCCATTTTTTCTTATGGTACTCATGACTATTGCGAAAGCTTTTGTAGTGAATATTCCAGGATTGCAATTATTTGCAATGTTTTTAGTAAACTATTGTTATGAGAGAATCTAGATTAGACATGACATTGTATGCAGTGATTTAATGTACATTTTTTTTAACTCTGTCATAAAAATATAGCCACGAACACAATTCATAATCTAAATCCTACATATAGCTTTGGGTGCATTCATAGACAACACACAAACACAGTTGTACAATCTAATATATCCCCCGTGAGCTTCAAACAAATACAATTAAATTCACATTAAATATAAATAGTGTATCCAAAAATTCTTGCACACTTAGCGCGTTTTACTGATCGCTTAGTGAAAGATAAGCTGTTATTTGAAAAGGGGAAATGTAATTTGTTTAACTCCAATTATTTACGGCTTACAGTGTTTATATCAAACCAATTTTAAATTCACTTCATTCCTTTGTACGGCATCAGTTTAAATAAGTAGGGTTTGGATTCAACAACGCTGCTAATAAACTATACAAAACAGCAATCCCTTCTTATTTCACTTGTGTGAAATTCTCTTGAACAATTAATACATCAGATATATAAAATGAAGGTGATTCTAAACGGGATCAAAAATTGCACATGGCTGCAATATTTCAGGATCTATGATGCGGCAATGTTTCTGACGACATTGTTGCGGTTATGTCAGGGCAATTTGTATCTGGCAACTGATGTTGTGGAGTAACGTGAAGTGAGTTAAAACTATAATGGCAGACATTCGTCGGATATTTGACAGCTGTCACTTTTTCAACATTGTATGAAACTTTGATTTATGGTACTGCCGGAGAGTATGTGCAATGCGGAAATGTTGAGGCTATGTTACCTTGTTTTGATGTTTTATACGCGATAGCACATGGTCGGCAGAAAATTGCCGTAAAAAGTTAGCCGTTTAGACGCCGCATTGGGTGTTAGAAATATATGTAAAATTCGTTGCCACCATTCATTGAACTCTTTCAAAGAAATACAATTGATCGCGAAATCTTATCGCCTTTTCTTATTTAGAAATAACGACGCATTAAAAGCAAACAAGTTTATCTTATTCGTTAATCATGCACTAAGAACGCGAAATTATTGACCTCCCGAAAAAATGTATGTTTTAAAATCTCTTATTCATATTAGTAATATTCTTCTATACCTACTCTCTTGAAAAAAAGAGGTTGAGCAACAACTGAGCTACGAGTACTTCTCGTAAAAACAACTTGTGTTAAGATAACTCCATTAGGAGGCCATATTCTCCACATTGCGAGCGGATACGGTTAAAAAAATCGTATTATTATTATATAACTTCATTAATACAGTACTTGCAACACAATTGCTGCGTTGATATGTTCATTGTTGACATGTGTACAATGTGATCTTTTACACTTATTCAATTTTTTTATTTTTGGAATTAATCCGGATAATCGGTCAGCTTAGCTGTAATATAAAGCAATTTTTGAATGAATTAGTGTCATAAAAAAAATAATACAAATATACGTATGTTTATCTGACATTTCGGGGGAAATTAATTTGATCCATGATTGAAAGGAGATTATTAAATGTGTAAAATGCAATGAAAATTTCTTCCGATGATCTGCAAACATTTTAAGTAGGTAGTAGACATGGAAAATCGCAATATTGAACGTTTCGCTTCAGAAATAATGTTTTTTGATGTTTTACTTTCACCCTCATCAAGGACTGCTTCCGGCTAAGAATTTCAAAGACGTATTAAATGGAGTTAAGATTACACTAATACCAATATTGAAATTTTGTTAATATAATGTTTATTTTAAGAAGGAGAGAGATATTTCCAAACATTGCCCCGAGCGCTTCGTATCAAAACACATTGCAGTATTTCAACTGACGCTTATCCATGTTATATAATTCCCAGTGGCGTTCTCTGCGTTGTGAAACAAATTTTGCCATCTGACAATTCATGATATTTTGATTTTATAACGAATTAAAAATGTGGAAGTGACACGTAGAAGTTGTACAAACAAACTGTGTTTTATTTTTATAATTAAAAATGTATTGAATTTAGTCTTCCTATAATTTTCACCATCCAATTTCAGAAATTCCATCAAGCACCCTCATTCAATATTAAAAAAAAAAAAAAGATGTCTGATTAGACACAAAACATAATACATCAAGAAATTCACAAAGAAGGTGTAATTTTCTAAATCCTATTGGTACCACAGAGAAACTCGCCGTTTGTTTGTGGTAGGTTAGGTATTTATTTTATGAACTAAGAACAGATTAATGTATCTTTAGAGTACTTTACAAATAGTATCGTATAAACAAAGCTCACTTTGCACTAACTCAATTAATTTCTCGTCATTTTCGCTGCGAAATTAAAAAGAAAAACTCCCACCCTGCACGCGTCATGCAGGAATCTGTGCCGGCACTACAACGAAGTGTAGCGCAGGCCAGACGCATATCTGAGTGTAAGTAGGTCTATACTTCCTCATGCCTTATGCAATACAAAATCTGCACTGCCTGCACTACGCGGGACCGCGTCGTCTGCGCTTCAGTATACTCTTAGCCTAAATGTCCAAGACTTTGGCGATATAATACAACTGACAAAAGATAGAGTGACATACTAGAATTTGGTCGCCAACATTCAACAGAAGATAGCACCTACCCTTTAAAACGGAAACTGTTTTTTGACAGTTAAATAACTACATTCATAGCATGTAAATATCTTATTACCCCTTGATTAAATTGATATTTACTTTGCAGAATCCTACTTTGATAAGATGTTAATTATTAGACTTTGTTAACTATCAATTCTGATGATAGCGTGGTTCCGAAATAATATACCTATGAATTCCTGTGAAATGAAATAATTGTTACTGTATGAGCTTTATTTAGTAAATTATAAATAGTATATTTCTATAAACCTCCCCTTCTTCAATGTATCGCCCGTGCTGCTGACAAGACAGTACACAAGAGCGTTTCATACCGTATATAAAGTTAGGTATTCTGAATCTTTGAAGTTTCTTATATATTTAATAAACCGAAGACGCATGCATAAATGCATAATTCTTTGTATCATGAAATTTCAGTGGAATTTACTTATCTAAACAAACGAGTTAACATATATGAACTGTAAGAAAATTCTGAGAATTGTTTGAGAAGTAAATGTTTTTAATAATCATTAATTTAAATTCGTTAAATAAACTTTATAAAAAAAGGAAAAATTTGAATTTTTTCAGCTGTATAGCAATATATCGTATTCTGCACAAGTCTCCTCCATCAACATTAAAATTGTGTATTAGAAATACATTTTCTTAAAATAGACTGCGAGATGTACATTAAAGGAGATTCATACTTCAATACTTTCTCAGTAATATATTATTTTATTTTTATTTTCTAGCCTACAGAGTATAATTTAATATCAGTAATAACCATGCCGAGTCCTTGGTCTAGTGGTCAACGTCGTAAGCTTTGGTTGCGGTGTTCACGGGTTCGAATAGAAAAATCAATTTATGGATTCTGTCCGAATGCATGGATGTCTGTGACGTCTGCAATTCACTCCCCTCATCCGATCCTAAAAACGGAACTTATCAAGAGCGATTAACTTACCACTAGTCCTGTTCTAGCGCAATCTTTCTACTCTACAATCAAGATTTAGAAACTGAATAACTAGCTTTCATAGAAAACTTCTGTTGCGATAATCTCCATAAGGAGAAAAAAAAATTAGCCATGTCATTGTATAGGCGTTGATCGAAGAGGAACAAACATTTTTGAAAACTTATATCCTTCTAGATAATAAAAAAAAATAGTGTGAAAGATAATCTTTTTAGTGTTAGGATTTTAAAAAAAACATTATTTATACATTAAAAGCATGCCAATCGAAACGACTGTTGTATTTATTTTCACAAGACTTCCTGTTTTATAAACATTCAAGTAGTTAATGGATTCTTCACCACCAAATGCACTAAAGATCGGACGTGGCATCTGGTTACCGCACACGACTCTGAGCTCAATTTTATTTTTGAACTTTACTTCCTTCAATAGTTTACATTTGAGTGCATCCGCTAAGCTTAGTTTTAATGTAATTAGAATCGTTCAAATTTTTTACATTTCCAAGTCAGACTTTTAGTTTTCTGTATTTTGGGAGAGACGAATATTGCGAATTTTTATACTAAGCCGAAGACCATAATGTTATTTTTTTTACTCACAATGTCGAACATATGGACTCCGGATGGAGGTATCTTAACAGAAGTTTATTTCCAAAAACTTCTTATTACTCAGTTGCTCAACCTCTATTTTTCGAAGCGAGTAAGGATAGAAGAATAGGGCTAGGACAGAACTAGTGGTTAGCTAATCGCTCTCGTTACGTCCCATTTTTAGGATAGGATTGGTGGGAGAGAGTTTTAGACATGACAAACATCCATGCCTAAGAACAGAGTTGAGAAACTGTCCGTTCCGGGACTTGAAACCGAGACATCCGTAACCATAGCCTATGACGTTGACCACTGCACCACGGACCCGACGATGTTTTTAACCCTTAGCCACATACTTCTATTCGTATCTTCACTGTTAATACAGGTTGGCCGATTGGTTTATAAACAGTGCTCATAGAGTACTTTTGTTCAAACAAGCAACGTTATTATTTAATTTATATATTTATGTGAATAATAATAGTCTACGTTAATAATTTTTAGTATATATTAAATGTGTTGAGTATCCGACCAAAGATTGTTGTAGTAAAAAATACAGCATAATCACATTAAATCTATTTTAAAATGTTACTATATAATTTATGCTAACTCGTCGGGCTGATACTCGAAAGTTGATTTCGCCAAAACTTTTGCCCGTCACATTTTCATCTCTGGTTATTTTCCCTGCCAAGCAACTGAGTGTGCTCATAGCTCGCCAGCACGGGCTTTCGTTTATTAATTCGCGCTGTTTCTGGTCGCTTTCATGACTTTCAACGAATTAACCCCTCCGCTAGAGGTCATATTACATACTAACGTATTTTAATTTAACCTTGTCGTTAAAACGTACAGCGATTAGAAAGTAAAAACATTCTCCCTGGCTTAAACTGCTTGCCATATTGGGCTCGTATATTTTTATGTACATATTCTGGCACTACCTTTACTCGTTCATTTAAAATTTTAAGTTCATTTTGGCTTATTTGTTATATTAATGACGTAAGCGAAAAAATCCTTTTTGAAATACTTTCAAACTGAACGAATCATATATATGATTTCTTATTTCATTCTAGCATATCAGATAGAAAATAGTAAAGAGGATTTATGCGGGATTTAAATGAAAGCCAAATAAGGATCAGAGAGTTATTCGTTATATTGCTTTGATAAACATCTTCAATCTTAAAATGCTACCCGAATCCATCTAAAATAGAGCTAAATACTTCATTATTTTATATTTCAAATATTTTATATTGAAAGATTGATTATTATTTATATTTCACTCAATTTATCAAAAATGACCAACCGTTATTTACAGATAAGTGAACGTCGTCGAATTGTTAACTTATTTTGATTTATGACTTAATAGCTTAAGGGCTATGAATAATTTCATTTTGTGTTAGATAGTATTCACTTGTTACACTTGAACTTTTAATTCCATAGTTTGCACTTTGGATTAGATAGTATTAACTTAATACACTAAAACTTTTATTTTAATAGTTTCCGCTCAGTCGAGGATTCTTTTAACAAAGTGAGTTAAGTTGTAGTAGGTTATGTTAGGATTGGCCTGGTTAGGTTTGCGTAATGTGTGTGGAATCACTTTATTTTTAATGAAAGAATTTTTTTGTGGAATGTATTTGTTATAAGTGAAAACTATTTTTATGAAAATGAATATGACCTAAACAAAAAAGCATTTATTGTAAGCCATAGCTTAACTTACACTAGAATGGTTGATAGTTGATATTAAACTAGAAAAATCCTTGACACACATTTTTGCTAATGAAATGTGTACATATTATCATGTAGTCGAGTAATATTTTATGTGTTAGTATATTTTGGTGAATAGTGTATTAATTATTTTCCTTGACTGGCCGGTATTAGGTGTTAGAAAGATTAGAGCGTGTAAAGCATTAACTTCCTGTTTATTTTCAACTCAAACAATCATCCGATGTAAACTCGGCACCACCATATTCCCTCCCTCGACGCCGTGTCTCCTACACGCCACCCCAGCGCCATCGCCCTGCCTCTTCTTGTCACCCGGGCAACTGTGAAGAGATGTTTACTCCTCAGAAAGTGACTTCAGCGCCACAATTTCGTTCAGACACTCCTTTCTTGTAAAATGCAAACTTAACAGAAGTGAATTTATCTATTACGGCTCGATGAGCAATAGGGGTAAGCGATTTTAATTGTTAGGATACAGCGAAATAAAGAGCAGTTTGTTTGATCAGCAAACAACAGATTACACCTCGTTCTTATGAAACGGGTGCACAGTCAAAATTTAAGTAATTGGTGCACGTGTTGTTTTCTTTTTTAATAAAGCAAGCAGAAAAACCATTAACTGTTTTAATTACACTAATTAATTAAAATTAATTAAGGGAGTATTAAGAGTTATTACTGACTCCCTCATCTAGAAAAGCCCGCATGTCTTTGGTTGTGAGAACCTAGGTAATAAAATATATTTAAAAATTTTCTGATTCGACTTCATTTTTAAAGATGTTATAGCCGCTGAAGAGCTTCTTCAACAAATGTAACGCAGGGCCGTCATTTCATTTTTTTCAGGAATGGGGGGTCTCAACATTTGACATCTTGTAAATTTTTTATTCCATCTATTTGTGCAAGAAGCCAGTGCAGTGCAGCTAGGGATAAATTAATGTATGTTTTTTGAAAATTTTGTCGGTGGAAAATAGCACACCCCCCAGCCTCCCAAAATACGTGCCTGCTGTGACAGAAATGCTATTTTATTTTAAATAATCATGCCGTCCCTACATCTATAATTATGTATTAGAAAAAAGGTTAACATGAGTTCATTAAAAAAGTAGTGAAAGTTGGATGACCTTTGTTTCCGAATCCGCTCAAAATAACAACACAATTTAAAGCTTGTTATGAAGATTTGGTGACTTCGGAACATAAAATACCACCCTTCAATTAATATATCGACAAAAACCAACTTTTACCTCAATCTTTAATTTTGATTGTAACAGAAATGTTCTTTGATATTTCATCTGATGTCCACTTGAGTATAAGTCAGTAAAAGATATGTTCCTTTGACAGGCCATCACATCGAAATGATATTTTATCAATAGTAGGTTTGCCATTTTTATATTTGTCTTCATAAGAGTGAAAGATATAATCTCAATCTAAACTATTAATAAAAGGTTCAATTTAAAACATAATAATAAAGCTAAGTAATTGTTCATTCCTGATCTGTACTGTATATAGCTGAATAAATTAATTGAATGTATTTACAACATTTTCGTATACTCATAAAGTATTTATCGTACATTATTAACCACACTCTTAGAAGTATAAAAATATTTTATTTTTTGATATTTGATACAATGATATTTACCATGATCATACCAGTATTTGAATTCAACGCTGTTGTCGTGAAGGAACACATAAATACAGTCAGCAATAATTTATTGATAACCCATATCAAAAAAAAACTTTTGATGTATTTTATTTTTCACACTCGAGACCTAATATATAAATATCATTCCTCGATATTGACTCATTTTATATTTTACGTTAAAAAACCGTTTAATTTATTTAAATTTTATATCACAAAATACATACATAAGCAAGCAAAGCGTGTACCGTACCGAATATGAAATTCTTGTTTATATTCATATCAGAATACATAAATCCCTTAGTGAAATATTTAAATTGTGTTAAAAATAGCCTCAAATGAAGTTGTCAGATAAATATTTTTCACACACATACACAAATTTCTCGTGATTTACGTCAGAAACACACAACCATGTAAATATTCTAATTATTAGTCGATACACTTGCGTTACCTTTGAATATTTTTGTTTGACAACTAAAACATTTACAAAGGATTAATAATGTCACTGATAATAAATTATCTACACAATTTTTTTAGCTTAATATATCATTTACTGATAATTAATGGCTTTAGTCGTTCACTTTTATTAAATTTGAATTGTTGAGATTTTGTACATTTCCATTTATTTTGTCACTTGAGACGAGTCCGTAAAAAATAAACAATCAAAATAAAACATAAATTAACATTCAAAGTAATGAATTTCCCATATTAATACATCGGTTCATGGCCACCCTGACAGAGCCCATTAGTTAAAATTGGGTGGGTAGTTCTTCGAATTGCATCTAAAACCCCCTCTGTTCACTCGTAAGGTGGTGACTAGTCCAGATGTTAATTTTTTAGACATAGGCATAAGATTTGTCCTATTTTATTTTGTATTTAATCGTTATAAACTTTAAGACATCGACTGAGGGTGCTTGATGGAATTTCAATATCAAATTTGGATTATTGAGATTTTGTACACTTCCATGTATTTTGTCACTAACGACCCGGGTTTCGCCTTTCGGCATCTTCAGGCATTCGAGCACACGAATGGACTCGAATGCCTGAAGATGCCGAAAGGCGAAACCCGGGTCGTTAGTGACAAAATACATGGAAGTGTACAAAATCTCAATAATCCAAATTCGTTATAAACTGTTTATTTGTGTTAGTTCAAGTTCACTCGTTTGTTCGAATGCCTTTAGATGCCAAAAGGCAAAACCCGGGTCGTCTCATCTCAACAATTCAAATTTGATATCGAATTTCCATCAAGCACCCTCAGTCGATGTCTTAAATTACACTTTTATTAAACTATTCTTTTTAATAAGATAATAAAAATTACATTATATATGATTAAAATAATTGGAATATTAGTGTTTTACAAGCATTTGTATGCTTAATGGTTTTCCAAAACTCGTGGTGAATATAATGAATATAAGTCCTTATGAAATCGAGGCAAGGCGCAAAGTTTTCGAGTCCCAGGAAATCCTAGGAAACGAGACCATATAACACTAATGGGGATTCATTTATTTGAAATAATGTTCATACATATGTCTAATTGAAGTTTGTTGAATGTGGCCTTATTATGTTACAGATTAATAGACACTTCTTGTAACATGAAAAGTTTTCCCACCCTTGCGTTTTTCCACTGTAATACGCCATTTATTAGAACAACATGATGGCGACCATTTAACTAATAAGATTAATGCGTTTGGCTCAGAGTCACGTTTGAAACTCAACTAATATCTTAGCAAGTCAAAATGAACTCTTCCAGTTTATAATGTTGAGAATAATAATTATTCTTACATTACAATGATTGTTTATCGAATACATTATTGCAAAAATAACTAGGAACATAAGAACCCTTTTCGCTGACTCCACATAGCTTCAGTAGTAAAGTAGAGATAGTTAAAAAATAATAAATAATCGTAGATTCGATTGAAAGATTGACAAATAACACATATGGAAAGAATAATCAAAGATACCAGATTGCTTTGGTCGCCTTTACTACACTTCTCGGAAATAAATTTATACTCTTTGGAATGCGATCTTAGTGTACAATATTTATTATTTCAATGAATTTGAATGATAAAATATCCAAAATTCATCTTTTGGAAAAAAAATGTTGCTTTTTTCGCTGTTTTTTTTTTTTAATAATTTTAATTCATACTTTTATACAAAGGTCTGTAAGTAATAGTAGTCAAAAATCTACTGTTTAATCGCATGCATAATTTTGCACTGAAAAATAATCTAAGGGAGATTTATAGTCGGAATCCAGATTAGATGCACTGAAAAATACCACGTAAATTCGACTCCTATTGTACTGTAGATATCGAAGGTAGACAGGCGCCGAACAACACCGTTATCTCTGAACTGAAGCGGTAATAGTACATACATATTTTAATTAACCTTCCAGTTTTCATTGACGCTAAAAAAGTCATTTCGGATCTCATGCAGTCACATTTCGTTACCGTGTGAGTTTTGTCATATAACCGCATTTATGAAGCGAAATGACAATTTGAAAAAGTGAAATATGGTTTTATGTCGTAATAAGTAACTATTTTTCGTCATATTTTGTGTGTAAATCCTGAAATTCGACCCTATTCGAAATTATCAAAAGACGGAAGAATCGAAATTCTTCATAGCAGAACAAGCTCGAGACATGTCTCGGTGACGTCTGAAACAAAACGGTCATGCATCTCGGATTGTTACAAGTATTAAACTGTACTATAATTTTGTATGTTTCAATGGTAAAATTGACGAGGTTTTTAAATTATGGTTAATTATACAAAGAAGACGTAAAGTATAATGTATTTTTAATTTTATTTAGAACTATTTTATTTACAAATGGCAAAATTTAAAATTTTTTTGTATGACCTATTTCACAGATAATTTCAAAGGTTTAAATGCCGAAGTAACTCATTGTTACACCATGAATACGGAAGGGTTAAACGAAATTTGTTTACCATACTAATAAAACTAGTAGAAAAGTACTACAGTTTTTTATCCATAACACAAATTTTTGCGGATAAGGCATTGCAGTGCACCATTGAGTCCCATAATAAAGACAACAGCTCCCTCTCGCGGTTACGGCTGTCGTTCTTCAAAAACATGACGCTACGTCAATATTGTAATTATTCCCTGCGGAAGAGCAGGATCCGCAGCCCCCACGGTACCCCCAGGGGGCAATCAGCGCTCGCCGCTGCGCCACCCTTAAACAGACGGAGCTATTTTATTTATTTGCAGGGGAGGAATTGCACCCTTATTTATTAATTTATTTGAATAGGATGAAGCAGCGTTGATATTATTTTGAAACTGTCTTAAACTTTCAACTTACTCTTGACGGGTAATTATAAAGTGCTTCCTGTCTACCGATTACAAGGCGCTTTTACTTTAAGATGGAAGTCTCTTTAATAAGTACGTCACATTATTTAATATATAACCCTTTCTATTATATAAGCCATGTCTACAATTATTTTCAGTTGGATAACCGTTTTCAAGAATATTATGCTTACATCATAATTATATCAGTATACAATTTCCTAAATTAGTATATATAAGATTTACGACTTCACACTTTTATTCTCTGCAATTATTCATTCAGAAAATGGTCAACATTGACGTTCTATAATTATAGTCATGCTGTCGGGTCCTTAGTGCAGTGCTCAATGTCTTTGGCTACGGTTACGGATTTCTCGGGTTCAAGTCCCGATACGGACAGTTTTATAAATTAATTTTTCAACCGTTTTATGGATTTCTGTTAATAGGCACCGATGTTTGTCATGTCTAAAGTTCTCTCCTATCCATCCGAGCCTAAAAATGGGGTGTAGCGAGAACGATTACCTAACCACTAGTCCCGATCCCTTCATTAAGACGTCATATACTCCACATTGGAAGCGTACAGGGAAAAGAGATAAAGACAAAATAACTGATATCTACCTAATAGATAATTCTAGCCACGATTAAATTGTTTGGAAAAAATCATAGTGATGCTTGTAATATTATCATATTATATTACAAGCATCATTAAAATGTTGCCAGGTGGAATTACCACCTGGCAACATTCGTTCGACACACACTCTCTATCTTTATTGTGTGTTGTTCATACAGATAAATAAACAGCAGGATTTCTAATATTTTAGCAGAAAATACGTGTACAAATCTGTCGGTCTGTCACAAAAACTCCCAAATACAGGACAGTTGTGTTTCTTTTTGTTCCCATCACGTTTTATTATAATCACTTACTTGCATTGTTCAAGGCGTTTGAGGTCTAACCATAAATATTTTCGATTTTTGTAATGTTGTTGAATTTTTGGACATAATATTTTTTGCTTCAACTCCTACACCGTTCAATCACGCGGAATTGGTTATACAGCAATTTAACAAGAGCTGCCTTCGATATCAAATAATAGATACCTACTTTGAAATGTCTGTTGCCGTTTTTTATTTCCGTCACTTTTTTGAAGGCACCCTGTAACCGTTTTTTTCTCATTCCATATAATATTCCCTCAGCGGTCTTGAATGGACGTTTTTTTGGTTTCCCCAATAAAAATGTCCGATGTTGTTGTGTAGGTCGAACGTTTCTGTTGACTGGCTGTCCTCTTTCCAAACCCCACCATTTCCTAGGAGACAAATTATTTTATTATTGGCCGTGAAAGATGAATTATGTTAATCTTCGTTGGAAATACTTGGCGTCTTTTATATCAAATATATTTCGACGACAATATTGTCAGTATTTGCTTATATCTAATTATATTTTGATGTACAAACGATTTTTTGATATTTATTATATGGAATTTTTGTCAAAAGTTATTCATACGTGTTTATAAATGCACCTTATGACGGTTATAAAACACTTGTTGATTTTTCTTCTTTTAATCTTGATAATCCTTAATCTAATTATCTTATTATAATATTACATTTTTCATTTTGCAGGAAGCTGTGGAACAGTATTAAATCAAAGTTGGTTCTGAAATTGTATTTTGCTTCATGAACTTGATCATTATTACTTAAGTATCCACTCAAACCCCATCATTCTATCCCAACAACTGGGGAACTTTTATGTTGCCAATTTATGGAGGAGTCATTTTTTATTTTTGCGTTATCAGGTTATTTTATGTCTGATCATGCATGAAGTGTGCTAAATACATATCGTAACTTGGACAAAATATAGTAAACGAAGATTTTTCAGCGGAGACAAAAAACTAATCCGACAATGGTAAAATTACGTTTTTAAGCAGAGTAGTGTTTAATTTATAGAATAATAGTTTTATACTATTTTTGGTTATGTCAAAACAAAAAACACTGCATTTAGAAGTATAAGGATTTTCAAAAAATATTAATTGCTATTATGTAATGCAGTCAGGGTCCGTGGTGAAGTGGCAAACGTCGTTGGTTTCGATTACGAATCTCACGGGTTCGAAACCCGGGACTTTGAGTATCATAAATCGATTTTTATATCAATATATGAATTTCTGTTCAAAGACATGGATGTTTGTAATGTTTAAAATTCCCTCCCACCCATCCAATCTAAAAAACAGAACGCATAAAGAGCGATTAACTAATCACTACTAGTTCTATCCTAGCGCCATTCTATACGAACCTCGTTTAAAAAACACCCAATTGTCAGAACTATGACGTGATGCTGAAATAGCTTATATGAGATTTTTTATAAAACTACGTACAATAATTTGTTATGGAGTTAGTGACAATTTAATGAAAAATATAATTAAAACATAACGAAAGTATTGATGATTTATGATTTATTATTGAAATAGAGAAAACAATCGGCGACGACTTTCGAATCCAAAGAAGCAAAGAAAGAATAACTAAATAAGTTTCTGAAAAGAAAGAAACGCATGCCACAGTAAGTCGTGATGGAAAATTTAACAATATTCTATTTTTACATAAAAAAATCAAATTTGCTACAAATTAATCAAACGTGAATCTTTAATGAAAAAAAAATACAATCTTGTACTCTCATCTTTACAATAAGTATAGTTTATGCCGATCTGTTTCAGAGACCTACGGATTATGTAGGTAGAATTATTTTTCCATTCCAGCCAGATTATTTGTTTGAAAAGTATTTATTATTAAAGCGCTCTTTAAAAAAAGAATTCTGGATAGGAGAAAAGAATAATAATTGAGGGAAATATTGCTTTTTCGATAATAACAACAATATTGAAATAATGAGCTATTTCAAGCCTTGGGCTGAGCCGAAAAAAATACAAAGTGATCAATACGTACACAATGTTTTATAAAATAAGCATTATTTTTTTCTATTTTATTTGCGAAAATGAGTTTTCATCGGAGAGGTGTATTTACAAAGACCGATTTATATCTCTTTTACCTCTAGCAGAAAGACTAATATTTTTACTAAAAAAAAAAATAGAGGTTAAACCTTAGTACGCTTTTTTTCCATGCTAATATTTTACAGGATTATTTATATTTTCTGAAAAATAGGATTTTATTTTGACAACTTAAAATTGCGAACAAAGTGTTATCTTTGTTTAGTAATTTGTAAGTACGTACGCTTTTAAAATATCACGTTTTTTTTTTTAAATTATAATCAGTCTAATGCGTTATCACTTAGCATTATCATTAATTATGATGAAGGAATTTAAGCTGAGGATTCGTTTCATTTTATAAAACCATAATAGAGAATATCATATAATATTAAATAAATTTGTCTTCCATTTTTCACAGGATACAATTTTTTTTTATACGATGATTTACTCAGGACCAACAGTTTTTTAATTTAAATATTTTTTCCTGGCATTATTTATTACTTACAAAAATTCGATTCTATATGCTTGTCCTGTAGCCAAGTGGTCAACGCTCTTGGGCGCTTGTATTATACGATTATAGTTTTAATCTGCTTGCGGACAATATAAAATTAAAATTGATAACTTTAGTAGTTATTCTACTGCTTTTGTTACTAATGTAACGCGTTTCGCTTCGAAGCGAAAAATAATTCTTCTATTTACACCAGTCCCGAGGTTTAAAAAGGTTGAATCAAACTGTCTTATATAACCTATTCAATTAGACAGCGTGATTTCTAGTAACTATAGTAAGTAGTGACCAGGGCTTCCAATCCCAGGATCCCGTTTACTTTGTCAATCTAGAAATCCCGGGATTTTCTTAATATCAATTCTGGGATATGTTAAAAAATAATTCATATCTCAAATTAAATACCAAAGCATACGTCAGTTTGTATACCTACACAATTAATACATATTTGTATTGTGGTCTCTCACCAGTTCATATTTTGTAACTGCCGTTGACAGGAACAGATATTTTTTACAAAAATACATTTCATTGTTTTTTTTTGTATTATTTTATATGCAAATCAATTTCAACTGTTATCTATAAATTAATAAAATTTTCTCAATAAATAAAAAGTTCATTCTTTTGCCTAAAATATAAAGTCATTTCATTTTATATATATACCAATTTAAAACATTAAATAACGATTGATAACCAACCCCGGGATTGAAAAATCTTGAATACTGAAATCCCGGGATCATAAAATGGGTCCGGGATTAAATGCCCTAGTAGTGACTAATAATACCCGATTTGAGCGATAAGTTGGTTAGATTTAGGCCCACGTTCTCGCTAACGATGTTAGCTATATCCATTAACGGAATGCCTTGCCGTAACTAACTATTAATGCGTTGGTTAATGCTGACAAGTTTCCGCTTAAAGTCACCTACCCATGATAGTTCTCGGGGAATATCGTTATGGGAAACCGCAACCTAAAACTTTTCATTTTGAGATCATTTCGATACGTACTAGTTTGTAAACTTACATTCGTTTGAAAAGCTTTACCTTCCGGCATTTGGAGCCTTTGTGGGTATCTGAATTCTTATTTATTATTATTTTTAATTGCCGTAAGTTCGTAATAGAACGACGGACGTCAGAAACTTTGAATTTGTTTGCACGTATAATGTAAAATACACAAAAAGAATCTAAAATTAATTGATTTATATTGTCAATAATATTTTTTTGAAGTCACCGTGATATGATTAATTTTAATCATTCCATATTTCAATCTTTTTTTTAAAATCTGGTACGTGTTCCAATAGTCAACGTCATTGGCTTCGGTGACGAATCTCACGGGTTCGAATCCCAGTACGGACAGTTTCATAAAATGACTTATGGAATTTTGTTCGTAGGCATGGATTTTGTGATGTCTAAAATTCCCTCCTACCCATCCGACCCAAAAAACGTGTCGTATCTAGAGCGATTAGCTAACCACTGTCCTAGCCCTATCCCTACTCTCTACAAAAAAGAGAGGTTGAGCAACTGAATAAAAAACAAAAAATCTTCTGTTGAGATACCTCCATTAGGAGCCCATATACTCCACAATGAGAGCGGACATGGTAAAAAAATATATTCAAATTGTTTTGAGGGTGTAACCTTCAACAGTTTTGAAACGCCAGGTGATTACTATCAATTGTAACATAATGCCTTCCTAAAATAGTATATTTATTAATAAGCAAAATCTATTTATTGTTTTTCGTTTGAATAACACATTTCGGTACCGCAAAGTTTTATCTTCGATTTGGAAAATACGTGCAGATCAATGTGTATAAGATATACATACTAAAATTTCTACATAATAACAATACTTTGCTTAAGTTTGGGTTAATTTATGCATCGAAGAAGAAACTTGATTGTTTAGTAAAATAAAAGTCATTTGATCTGTTGAACGTTCATTATGACTAAAAATAGATCAATTTCAACAATAAAAAATAGAGAATTTATGTGAAATATATATTAGTTATCCCAAATACATCAAGAAGTAAACTAAACTCGCCACATTCTCGCTAAAATAAATCGAAGAATATGAAGAAGCGAAACAATATTGAATCTACGACTTTGTTAGCAAAATGGCTGCGGCCAGTCTTCATGTACACCGCCAACACGCATACAAGCAAGCGCGTAGTCGCATAAGTATTTGTTATACATAGGACTAAAGATTAATACAGCGTATACGGCAGTTCAAAGCTGAACTTCGAAAGACTGAATATCGAGAGTTCTTTTCAAAAATATATTTCCTTTTAATTTAAGACATCGACTGAGAGTGCTTGATGGAATTTCAATATCAAATTTGGATTATTGAGATTTTGTACACTTCCATGTATTTTGTCACTAACGACCCGGGTTTCGCCTTTTGGCATCTTCAGGCATTCGAGCACACGAATGGACTCGAACTGACAAGCTAGTGAAAAAATACAAGGAAGTGTACAAAATCTCAATAATCCAAATTTGATATTTCCTTTTGTTCTACTTAACAATTTTATGATACGTTGCCTAATATCTCTGCCTAAAGGTTGGAACTTCTTTTTAATGCATACATTCGACAAGTATTTTCTTCTAGTTTGGCCGGAAATACAAGATAAAGTGCTGGACATGTTTCATCGGGTTAATAGATTGAATAATTTGAGTATTAGATGACGACATTAAAACACTGACAATTTTTTTATAATAGAAATAATGCTAAAAAAATACTATGAGTAATATTGATTTTTTTATGTCAAAGAATACATTCTGAAGTTATTTATTGTACCTACATTTTTTTCGTTTGGCCTATGTAAACTAAACAACAATTTCGACATGAATGTGATTTTTTTGCCATGACTGTCGGTACGCTTATAAGAAAATGTTATACTATAACTCAATGCAGATCAAACTTATTGAAATACAATATTTATTCATTTTTATCCATATTGTTTTATTGTGTATTTCTATTACTTAATTAGTGTAAGGAAACGAGTATAAGTTGAGTCCTAGTACAAATCGTAACCTGACAAATCAGAACAGTGACAAAACAACACAAAGAAAAAATAAAACACAATAGTATATTCTGATTTGTCACCAAATCTTCCAAATGACTCACTAATATCTAAATATCTTTCAAATATATTCGACAATTCTTTGTAGAGCTGAAATCATTGCTGTTTTTACCATATTAAAATCCAAATGTAACTGCCAATTCAATCAATTAAATATCCACACACATATTCAAATATTTACATTATTATCTATTATAATATTACTTATCCATCATTATAATTTATTATTCCAACCAAACACTGGAATTAGGTTTTTTCTTACGAATAAAACAATTCGTCTTCTACGCTATCTATGCACACCAGTATTATAGCCCATAGATTAGAAGATAATATACTATTTTACGTATAGGTATACGGAGCGAAGTTTCCCAAGACGCCATAGAGAGCCAGCCAACTATTCATATCGTGTAATATGTCTGGTCCTATCTTTGTGTACCTAATAATCGGAATCTACCAGCATATCTTCACAAAAGCCCATGAGGATATAATATATAGCACATTTGTATATATGCGATATGCGTAGCTAGGGCTTTCAATCCCGGAATCCCGATCAATAAGTCAATCCCATAATTCCGGAATTTCAGGATTCGCTTTAAATGTAAAAACACTATTTTAGACTAAATACATACTTACTGAATTACTACATCGGGTGCCTCAGTTTGTTTATGTACATGTTTTTTTGTAACGTATCTATACGTATTGTGTGTCGTCATCCTTCTCATATTTCGTAACAGCTGTAGGCAGGAACAGACAGTTTAGAAAATAATTTATTTTATTTATGATGTATAAATATAATATTATTATACATATGAGTGAGGAATTACATTTAAAATTATAGTTTTTTAAAAGCACGCCAAAATACACATATATCAACGTCGAGTCGACTGCATAAGATCATTCCAATACCCAAAAAAAATATGAATTCATATGTGCTTGGAATATTGAAGCAATAATAGACACAAATTGAATTTTAAATGTACAATAAATTAAAACATGAAATTACGCTAATGAATTAATAACAAATCCCGGGATCATAAAAAGGATCCGGGATTGAATGCCCTATGCTTAGCGCCTTGTTCACAAACTGGCCGTTTGGGATAAAAACATGCGGTACGTTATAATTTATAACAGCTGATATCTGATTCCACTGTTTTTGTAAAGCTGTATGGATATATCTTTATCTGAAACACACATGTTTCTCATCAGCTTAACGATTTTGTCCTAAACCTATTATTTAATTATTACAAATACGAAATATGTACTTTAAAATTGAAAATTTATTATTTTCCACAACTTTTATTATTGACTCGTCTTTTGCTCTCTCACGGCATTTAAAAAGTATCTTCAAAGCACGTAATTCAATCTGTAATGTATACATATTAATAATTGAAAAAAAATCGTACGAAATTAACTTGATGAGATTGTCTTTGAGTCACTGGAAAAATGATATTACCACGTCAAACAGTTCCAAGATTTCATATCTTAATTCGATGCGGTGACTTGAACCCAAACTCATCTGATCGCTAGGGTATCTACTACATATTAAATTGCATAAACGAAATATCTTATTTTTACTACTCTATTTCCATTTTGTTTGATATTAATCTATGGAAACTATTCAAAAATATAATATTTAATACAATCGATCCATCCACCGTGCTCAACTTTGCCTTGGCAAGATTCGCTATAAATTGTATACTTCACATAGATTATCTTCTGCCAATGTATTTAGGAACATTGTAATTCATTCTACATTGGTTTATTTCATCAGCTTCAACGATTTTCACGCAAAATGTACCCCTTCGTCTCTAAACGTCTTCGTCTATTGTTTCAAAAAAATTCACCAAAATCATTTTCATGACTAAATCATAAAATATATTTTTTTCATATCTAAATTAATAGTCATCATTCATAATATATTTACATAGAGAAAGCTAAATTAAAAAAAAATATATTACTAAAAAAGTGACTATTTTCTCATAAGCAGGCTTACCAGAAATAAAATATCATGGACAATAATAATAATATCCACGTTCTAAAAAAAAGTTAAACAAACACAAGCTTTCACGTATTAGTTTCATATCAAATTTGCCCAGCAAACATCTTCCCGGACAACTTTTCCTTCTCAGGTAGGTAGCATTGAAACTTATTTCAGCGTGAGAGATATGAGAATCCACCTATAGCTACGGCCGTGCTACACTCGTCGTAGCTCTACGTCTCTACGTCGGTACGCTACGAAGATAAGGAAACATTGCGGGGCAATTCATTAGGGCATATGATTTTATCTAATCGGAAAATGTTGCTTCTAAGTATTTCTCCGCGATTATGTTATACGGCACACACACATGGACATGGACGCGACTACTTCAACTTCTGATTTATGTGCCTACTTATAGCTAGAGTGGGCGTGAGGTAGATTTATTTCCGGCGGATACTAAGTTATGAAAAATAATCTTTTGAATATATCTTTGCATACAGATGTTTTTCTCTTAATCATGTCTAAGCATCATCCCCTTTTACAAACTTAGTTCTTCTGTACAGCCCAAGTCTCTTATATATTTTAATTTATTATTGTACAAGATTGAGAATATTTTTTTATTTACAAAATAAAGCACAATCTGTTGTGATCTTAATAGGTCTATTCATATGAAATTGAGTGTTAATAATATAGTTATATCAAAAACAATTCGTTCAACAACTATGACAAGAATTTACAAATTGACATACAAATATAAACGAAATTAAATTCTCTACTATTAAAATGTCAAGGACAATGTGGAAGTAGTAAAAATCAAACTGTCTTTTATTTTTTAAATATTATGCCTCTCCATCAAGAATGGTCAGTACATGTTTATTAAGATCATGAAAAATCTGATCCTTTAGTGATTTAACTAGTTGTAACATTACCAATGGTTCAATATATAATATAAACATTGGATTCAGGGCGTATCACATAGTAGAATTTTTTGCCCAGATGTGCTATAGTCAAATGTTCTGTGTTAACGAAAAGTTAAAACACTGGCGAACCGTGACGAAATCCCGACCTCGTATAAGAAAAGAAATAATAATAAATATCTGAAGTTGTTATTAACTATTCTGAAATATCAAACTTTAAAGAACATTTAGTCTAGCAGATTATTTTTTAATCTTTATTTTGGTTAGACTGTAAAAACCGTGTGACAATATGTTTACAAGAGTACAACCCTTGAGAATAAACCCTCGAATCGTCGAGTCACTACCACCATTTATTACACAGCGTATTCTGAATATAATTCTATTGTATAAATATATATCGTGAAATTATAGAACCTTATAGGACTTTAATTGTTTAATGCATAGCGCTTTAAAGCTTTTATATCAGTATCATTTTATTAATAACTTTCCAAAGAATTTCGGTACTTGGCATAATATTTATTTTATATTTTTTATTGTCAATTTTTTACATTAACTCTAAATCATGGCTCAAATCTCAGAAAATTGAAAGTGAAAATTATATGGTGTTACTGTCAGCCATGGGTTCTTAACCCTGTGGGCGCACATGCGCCCGTGGAACTATTTTACTGCGCCCGTTACAATGTATGTAAAAATCCAAATTTAATCTTAAAAGTATTTTTTATAATATTGTTATCAGACATTACTGAAATTCCTCAAGAAGAACATGACAAATTGAAAAGTTTTTGGATTTTTAAAATGATATTAAAAAAATTAAAATCACACGGTCAGAAAGAAAACTTGTGAGAACTAGCTGACCTCACGGAGTATCCTATTTTGAAAGAAGGAGCTTACAAAATTAAATCCTGTTTTATTTCCACATATCTCTGTGAATCTTTATTTTCCAACATAATACAATCAAAAAGCAGATATCGATTGTTTAATGATTGTTTGATGATTGTTTACAATTAGATTTATCATCTATGACTCACTTTCCCAACTTTGAAAAATTAGTGAGTGAAATACAATTTCAATATCAATTTCGCCCGCTACCGCAAAAAGGTTAAGAACCCCTGCTCTAAGCAGTAAGTTAAAGCAGGGAAATTCATTGATAATAATTGTTATAAAGTATAATCATGGAAATATACTAAAACTTAGAAAGCAAATTGAATCCGTTAGCACACCCACTCATAGCTCCATTTATAGACCCGTAGAACAAAATCTTATCTCCCATATTTCGTGATAAGATAGTATTCATTCAAGCAGTATAAGTAAACATGTCATAAAAATAAATAATTCGCTAGACATGGCAAAAGCTTTATTCAAATGGTCACCATAAATCAAATATTATTTATTTGTACCAGAGTTTTATACATTGTATAAACAGGTGTTTAACAATAACGTACTGACCCAAATATCAACATTTTGTTTAATTCTCAGGCCTGAATCTGCCTTGGCATTTTTTTGGTAACATTTTTTGTATTATCTGAGTATTGAATCAGATAAAGCGCAAAACTTTACATATACCTGCGTATTTAGCTAAAAAAAAATTTTGAGTTGTCTGATTAAAAACTAGACGATTGATATTATAGTATTATTTTAGCATATAACAACAACTAAAATAAGCTATTATGAGGGCTGACATCAAGAATTAGCACCTACAGATTTTATCTCGAGTAAAATTTTTACGAATATCATACGATATTTTAAAAAATAAAACACAATTCGTTTGTACTACTTCCACATGTTTATAATGATCAGGATCGCTTTCGCTCATCACGAAGTAGTACAAACGAATTATGTTTTACTTTTTATTTAAAAAAATAAAACACAATTCATTTGTACTACTTACACATATTTATAATGATCAGGACCGGTTTCGCTCATCACGAGCATTATCAACTGATAAAAATACAAACAAAACAGGCTTATTTATATAAACTTGAGTGTAAAAATGAAGTTATATAAAACTGATGGTTCATGAACTAAGACAAGAAAATACTGATTAGCAAACAAATTATACATAAATCAAACAAAAGAGTCTACTACTAAAATGTTATGGACCTCTTACAAATCAATTAATACTAATCTGAAATCATGAATATAGCTACATTAAAAGTCCATTAGCTGAGCAAAATTTTTAATGACATTACTATTGCAATAAGCAATAGTGTATCAGGAAATTTATAAGAAAAAAATATTGAGCCATTTAAAAACAATCAAATATTAAGTATGTTATTCATATTAACAATAAACAACCATCTTAAGTGGAGAAAGCAGAGGAGCTATGAGTATCCATTATTTTTTTTTATATCTGAAAAACAAAAATTAAAGAGACAGAATCAATTCTTACAAGTTAAAAATAACATTACAAGTATAATACAAATTAATGAATCGGATATAACAATTTATTTTTTTAAATATTTCTTTCCACCAAGAATTGACAGTTGACACCTTAAAAGCGATCATACGATATTTTAATATAAAAATAAAAACAAACGGTATTTGTTTTTAGATCTATATTAAGCACGATAATGAAACTAAAGTATTTTTAATTGAATTCAGCAGAATTGCTTATTCGTTCCGAGAAAGTTCTGTGCTATTTTTGCAGAATACAGGCATATTGCTTTTTGATTATTCTTCATTTGTTTTTTATGAGTGGGGGTGGTATTTAAATTCTAAATAAACCCTATATCATCACACATATTTTTTTTTTTCAATATAAATATTTATTTAGTTTCACAAATTTAATCAATTTTACTAATTACTTTCCTACTCATAAAAGTATATCAGTCGCAATCAAAAAACATTTGGAATATTTCTTTGCTAACTGTGCTGTATTGCGTACATGATGTGGAGCATTTCAGCAGAAGATATTAAACGAGAACTAGTTCATTAATCGGTTGTATTTCACTCTCTTTTCGAACATGGTTATTTGATAAGAAATGTGATGGTGATCTTATGGTGAACTAATCGCTGTCTTTTCAAAACGTTTTGAGACGTAAGTGAAGCGGAATTAAACCGCAAACATTCATGTATTTGGATACAAACTTTTAAATCGATTGTAAAATCAAAGTATTATATTCTCGGCATTCGGTTTACTGAGTTATGCGAAAGTCATAGAGCGTTACTACGTTACTACTCGGTGACTGACAAGCCGGCAACATAGCAGAAACCAATCAAATATGTCTACAAACTCTACTTATATTGTCAAAGAGTTACATGTTTGTGATTTGCTATTTGGTAGAAAGTGAGCGTTGTTTGTACTCGTGTTGAATAAAGAATGAGTTTGAATTTATTCAGGGCGAAGCCGGGTAATAAATACTAGTATTTAGCGTGCGATGATTACATACTATATAGATGGCTCTAGCTAAATTTAAAATATGTTATTGTATATTTCACCTTTCGCTGTAAATAATGGATGGCGCCACATTGTATATTACAAGACGCACAAACTACGTTCATGCGGAGCTATATAAACTCCTCTTTTGGACTATTTATTACCCAGCATTTTCTATCTGATGGTCGAATGTCTCCACTCGAATCGCTTCTACCGAAACCCAGCCCTTTGAAACTATCTAGCTGATGGAGCACTGCCTTCACTGTTGGATCGGTTCCCAATAATTGATACGATCATACGGATTCCAGCCTATTGAAACTATCTTCCTGAAAGAGCACTGCCTTCACCATCAGATCGGTTCTCATCTGATACGGTTTACGGATTCTAGCCTATTGAAACTCTCTCTCTGATAGAACACTGCCTACACTGTTAGATTATTTCTCATCTGATACAGTTCTACGGATTCAAGCCCTCTTTGATTTCTACGAGGGTCAACTTCACTCATATTCTACGCTTCATGTTCTACTGTGTTATTTTACTTCGCTCCGAACCTACAAAATGTGTTAAATCTTAAAAGACTGCGATAAACGATTATCATTTGAGCCTTGAGAAGACTTCTTATTTTATTTGTGACATATGTGCTATTATAACTGGCTCCCAACTTGCGTGGCCTGTGTATCAAAATATTAAGTATTTCTATCAACATGATGAATATTACATTTAACTCGACAATATCTGCGTGTGCCCATCGTATAACAAAAAGAAAACTATTCAACTTATTTGCTTAATGCACGTTTGTAAATGGTCGTGTTCTTTGCATCGAAAATAAATGTCGTTACGAAATTACGTTCGCTCGGGATTATCCGTGACACATAACAAATGTAAAAACCTCCGCCGGCCGGGGTTGCCATAACTCAACCAAGTAACCATCTAGGATACGCTTTTCCGCAGCGGCGACACACAATTGGTCGCCGGAGTGCCATTTTCAGCGCCCATAATTATCCGACTAATGGCTATTTTATACTATTAATCTTTGACAAATAATTACTGTGCTTATGTGTTACCTAGGCGTCCATACTTGAATATATCCTTTTTTCTTCATTTTCGGTGCCTTTTTTCTCTTACGCAATGTTAAGCACATATAAAGTATCATTTATGCACCACGCCTTATGCAAATTTATAGTATCTTACGCGTAGACTTCCGAGGCATTTTCGTATTGAAAACAGTTTTTTTATGTATTCAATGTTAGATCATATTATTCAGGCGGCCCTCGACTTACGAACGTTTTACTTTCGCACAATTCGCTTTTACGTACATTTTCAAAAATTCATTTTTCTAAAGATGTTTGTCGATAATGCAAAAATTGTTCGCTTCCACGGAGCGCGGTAGCATGCGTTCACTCACACATCGCCGCCTAGAGGAGCGGACTACTAGAAATCGTTGTGACATCACTAGGGTTTCCGAGCCGCGTGGCGTGTCCGAAGGTCAAGTATATTTTAACAGCTTTAGTCTTGTATTAGGGCGCGTGTTTATATGTTGTGTGTTTCGCCAATATTTATAATATTTAGGACATAAATACGCCTCTAACTTAATTATGTATTATATTGAAAAATAAATATTTTAAAATACAATTTTTCATGATTTTTACATCCCTCTACTTTCGAACATTTGACATCAGCATAAATTTTTCAGGAACCAATTATGTGCGGATATTTAATTTAGCTATATGGCAAAAATCAACAAATATATCATTTAAATTGATATAGTAACGCTGCGAACATAATATTGGCGGTGTTTTGGCCAATTGATGTAACCATCAAAAAATACGAAAATTGGTTAATGATTGGATCTCATTTTAAAGACGACAGAGAAGATCTCGGCCAAATGATGTAAATTAGAAAAATAAATTGACCACTTTTTGGAAGGGAAACATCATTTTGCATTGGTTTTAGGTTTAAAAATTTTAACCCGGCCATTGTTATGTAAGCCACTATTATATTGACACTCGCTGCATATAATCCCGTATCTGTAAACATGAGAATTTACAGAAATGCATTTCAAAGATTCATAACGCAACTGACCATATATTTTCGATAAAAACAGTTTTTACTCTCTCCTGAACAATTTCAATTTTGAGGGTTACATAAACTGGCCAAAACATCGTCGATATATAAGAGCCAATTCTTGTTATGATCTCAAGGCGTAGTTTGTGGCCACGTGATAATTTATGTACATGCTATCTCTTTCGGTGACATGTTGCAGGACCGTATATCGAATACACAGGTGATCGCAATATTACAGGGCGAGTGTAATATTGTTTCGGTTGCTATGCGCCGCGAGTGTTTCCATTGCTGTATTGCGGTTTCATTGTGATAATTCTGTCTTATCTGCGGTGTTATAGTATTTCTAATTACTGGCATCGTGTCTTATATCATTGATAATTATTCGTTCAAGCGCCGCTGAATCGTATTTCATTGAAAGAGATTTCGTGCGTGCAAACTGTTAACTATTGTTTCTTGCGGAATGGAATGAGGAACTTCTTGAGATACCTTACATATTCAAAGCATTAGTATAGATTTAAGATTGTATTATGAATTGTTAATTCAAATTATAAATCCTTTTCATATATAGTAAGGTATTGTTTTATATTATAAGATGTACTTCCATAATTTTAAGATTTAGATTTTCATCTGACTTAACGTGGTACACAAAGCCAGATTTACCCATTTCGAGATGCGCGAAATAAACTGAAAATATTATAAAAAACCTTGAAGCAAAGTAAGCAGGGAGCTTCAAATATCTATGGCCAAATCATTAACATGACTTGCTCTAATGCTGATAAAGTTTTAAATTTTTGAATGAATAGAAAAGTAACTTGGACTACGTATTTTTTTTTATATAATATTGAATAATGGTTGGATTTGTTTATATCCCAACTACTGCAAAGCCCTGTTGGGTGATTTACTTGTCGTAATATAAAAATTATCATACAAAACGTTTGTAATAGTTTCGCGAACTCTAGATTGATAAATCTGATTCAATTTTTATTTTATAGAGTATAGACTCAAAATTGATATTTTTTTACTGCCATACAAACATTAGTGATTGATTATACTGGAATGTATGACAATTTGTACGCATAATTATAATATTTTTTGTGAAATTGTGAAATACACAAATATACCTTTCAAATACCAATGCCTCCCAATTAAATCATTTTCTTTAAAAAGTGTTGATTTTTCTTTGGAAACCCATTATGAAGATCGATATACAGATTAATTTAAATTACAAATAATACGTTTAGGGCTTTTGTAATGTCAAAAACGTTTTAACATAATACAAAAATAAAATGTTTAACTAATTTAAAACATCGACTGAGGGTGCTTGATGGAATTTCAATATCAAATTTGAATTATGATGATAGGGTTAAAATTTTGCATCAAAACATGGGGGATAATAAATTATTCTATCAAGAAATTTTGTAAAACAATAGAGCCCAGTTAAATTCTTTATCAATTGTAAACCAACAACTGAATCTTCCAAACTCTCCTCTATTGTACCCTGTACGTGAGATGAGTCCGTAAAAAATAAAACATAAATTAACAATCAAAACTAAACATAAATTAACTAATCAAACTAATGAATTTCCCATATTAATACATCGGTCCATGGTCACCCTAACTTGAAATTGGGTATTTCTTGGAATTGCAGT
Organism: Himalopsyche phryganea; assembly: GCA_022494535.1. NCBI lineage: Eukaryota > Metazoa > Arthropoda > Insecta > Trichoptera > Rhyacophilidae > Himalopsyche > Himalopsyche phryganea. Next base: position 1,756,738 of record JAGVSL010000054.1, on the reverse strand, counting down.
CGTAAGGTGGTCACTAGTTAATTTCTTAGACACAGCGATAAGATTTGTCCTATTTTATTTTGTATATAATCGTTATAAACTGTCTGTTTGAGTTAGTTTGTGTTCACTCGTGTGCTCGAATGCCTGAAGATGCCGAAAGGCGAAACCCGGTTCGTTAGTGATAAAATACATGGGAATGTACTAAACCTCAATAATTCAAATTTAAAATGGTTAACATTAGAAATTGACCAAGAATTCAACCTAGGTTCGGACAAAATATATTTAAACACATTACAAAGTAGTGCTCACCCACGTCCACGTGGAATATGCCGACATCCAAATCAATACCGTCGAACATTGTTAAAGCTCTTCCCAGTGTCATTCCCATTCACAGGCTCGTTATACACTTTGGAAGAACAAACAATTCATGTCCATGATTCCTCAAAAAATGATCAGGAACCTAAAGCTTGACATTTTCAATAATGTCAGAAACCTCATTTTGGCCTTGTCTAAGTCGAAAGAAATATGTGTCCATCACATTTCTTTTCAAGCGTTTATTATCATACTATATTATAGCCACCTAATTATTACAATAAAAATACCATAACAATGATGTGAATTTGTATCATGTTTTTTCGATGCATTCATCGATTACTTCCTGAAAGTTCACTGAAATTTGACTTGTTAGAAGTATAAAACTTATATGCTGACTACATAATATATTGTATTATTATGAATAGTAAATCATTTCTCGGCAATATCATTAATTTAAATGAATTTCCAAGCTCACCACAATAAATTCCCGTGTATTTATTTTTGTTACTTAAAATGTTTATATTAACAAAGGAATACCTTTCATTAATGTCAACCGAAATCTCATTTTATCTTCTTGGTCGGTTTGTTAGATAGGCGGCGTTATCCACCCAGCCCACCTAACCTCACATTCCTGCTCAAATTTCGTTGAAAACATCAAACAATGCCTATGGAAGGGTTCATTCGACTTTTCCGACGTGAAAGAAATCTTTTATTAGAAACTCGATCTCATTGTGCCGTGAGTCGTGATACATGCACGAATGTGAGAAACAACTCGAGGTCATCCCATACTCAAACGCTGCCAAGAAAAGCTACAATACAGCTATCAAGCAATGTTCCCTCTAAGACGAGAAGTCCTTTGCGCGGAAAATCCAAAGGCCAAACCAACAAATGCGCGGAATAACTTAACCTTTTTTTACACTTATCAAGATATCAAATTTGTTGTAGAAATTAGTGTTTTCTGTGGTACTTGACATGATAACAATTGGACCTAATTATGCAGAAAGTGGTCAATTCACAAAACAATTAAAAAACGAAATATATTATTTGTCGGGTACGTGAAGGTTTATTATAGTTTCTACTGAAAATAGCGTGGCTAAAAAATATATATTTGAATAAAACACTATGGAAATATTGTGCTGATCATACAAGCCAGGCACTTGGGTAACATTTAAACTACTCTATTTACAATTAAAATAAACTGAATAATTTTACATACTATATAAAACAGTCAGTCAATTGGTCATATTCCATATTTAATAGAAATATGTTTTAATTATCCCTAGATCATATAAATAATAACTCAGAGCTGCGACTTTCCTACATTTTTAATTTCTTGTTATTGCAAAAGTGCCATTATCTCAGCTTGGAATTATTGTGGATTGACTAAATTCAATTATAATTATGTACAATTAGATATATAAAAATCAGTGGCGGCCGGTGACAAGAATTTAAGGGGGTGCAAAAAAAGATTCACCTATTTGTGTAAGAAATCCATCCTCCTCTTCTTGGATGTTGCTAACCTTAAATTCCGACATTGGATTATACGATTTTATTCGTGAAAGATTAATTCTACCATGAAATCGTATTTTTAAGTTGACATTAAAGTCTGCAATTGGAAAAATTCTGTGTTAACCCGGAAATTTTTCACTGAAAGTCAATTTAACTGTAATTAAATGACCTTGGCAAATGAAAAGGTTTTTCGTTTGATCCAATATATTATCGCTTACTATATTACATAGTGGATAATATAATGGGTTAAGTAATTTGTAGAATTCATTATTGAAGTATATAAATATTAGAAGAATGTATATTATAAGACCGAGCCGAATACACAGTTGAACATTATGAAATACCTGTAGCCAGCCCTTAAAAACATTTTAAGCTGTCTTATCTTAAATATTGAAAAAAAAACCTCCTTAACTGTGAAACACAATCATAGCTATTATGTTATAAATATTATTGATCAATCAGAAAGTTATCATTGTAGGTATATATTATTATTATTGTACGTGTAGTTAGGGAATTATATTGAAATCAAAGGTAAAACTTCGTACAACTACCTATTGCAAGCATGTCGATAACTCATCGTAACGCTCGTTTCGTTGATTTCATTCGTTCTTTCGGTCCCAAAATTTTAGCTTATAGGGAGTGCAATGCTCCAACGTCGACCAACTTTTGCATACAAAAATTATGTGTCACGTGGTTCATACTGGCATGACGTCACAAATACCATACTAAATTTAACCGTCTGTGTCTCGGTTGGGGGTGCACAGCGTGTTATGCTCTCCTTACGCGTCATCAACCGACTTTCATGCGTATTCTGAATTGGCGCGGAATAATTTCTTTTTTTGCAATATTTTCCTATCGGGAACACGCGGGAAATTTAAAATGAGTGAATTAGTATAATTATTATGTTTGAATATCATTTATTAATATAATATGTACATGGGACTCATTGGAGTGCAGTGCACAATTTGCTCCTTTGCAAAAGCCGTCCCTGATAAAAATGATCAATTTGCTAATTTTAATTTGTTTACTCACTGTTGTACGCATCGCTTAGGTATACAACATTTATTTTACACAAAAATAATACATATATTTGTGAGTACATTGGTATCAAAACGGACATAAGCCATCTATGAAAATGTACAGCAGAGGTGAGTTTTCATTTCATATATATTCCACACTTAAGAGTAAATTCAAGCTCTGAGATTGGTCACAATGTGTGGACGATGTATCCATGTGTGGACGATGTATCCATGTGTGGACGATGTATCCACGCGAAATCAGTGGACATACGTCCACTGATTTCGCGAAAATGGATGTTTAGTGTCCGCTTTTAAAACTATTTACGAACTTTAAACTCAAAAATCTATATGAAACCGTTGGATTCTGATATTTTAATGAGTTTTTTGAAAAGATCATCACTAGCACTACAATAAACAATAAAAACATGATTTTCGTGTGATGTGGCATTTGTCAGACTTTGTTACCAAGGTACTCTGTCTTCAAAAATTGTATTTGGATAGTTTGTATTGACGCCCAAACCCGAGCTGAGTGCGAAGACGCTTTGAAATTCCTGCGCGGCCGTGTATGCGTCCAGCTTAGAGGGAACATTGCTCACAAGGTATAAAAGCTTCCAATTATATACATGATCGTTTCATATCATTTACCCTTTGATTAACAAAGTAATCAAATGACATTTGAATCTTTCAAATGTTTTACACTTCCATAAGTTTTTTGGACTCTACAGAAGTGATAGGTAATCTTTTTTATAATGTTGGTACTACGGATTGCGCGCGTATTACAAAGGGCTGTATATGACAATTGTGCTGGCTGTGAAAGGTAGCACTTTCAAATCAATTTATTGTACGTACATTTTTCAATTTGAGTACCTACTTTAAAAAAATATGTAACAATGTATAATACATGTATTAAATTTAGCTATATATATTATTCTAAAAAGTTTCTGTGTCAGATTTACGCATGAGAGAGGTAGTTCGAAAATGTTCTTAGAGGTTCTTAAAATATGCACGATATTTTAAAAACAAAACACAATTAGTTGACAATGCGCACGATGAGCTAAACAGGTCATGATCATTATAAAAATTGAAGCAGTACAAAAAAAATTGTGTTTTATTTTTAAAATATATTTCCTTTCTACCAAGAATTCACAGTTTGTTGTTAATACATAAAAAGTGAAATACGCCCTACTGACGTAACTACATTAAATTAATATAATTTTATGGGGAACGAATCAATACAGATGGCAATACTAAAATAGAAGCATAGACACAGCCAGAAGTCGTACTTCGTTGCACACGGATGGACGACAATACTACTTCACTGGCCGTCGACCGCACAGGTCGGTCCGTGCTTCTGGATAAGTCGACGGCTGATCCATTCTTAAATTAAATTTCTGTAATTATACAAGCTAGAAACGTGATTCCTAAAATTTTGTTTTTAGATAGTATTTTTTTTTTTTTTAAATAAAACACAATTTGTTTGTACTACTTCCACATATTTATAATGATCAGGACCGGTTTCGCTCATCACGAGCATTATCAACTGACAGTTGATAATGCTCGTGATGAGCGAAACCGGTCCTGATCATTATAAATATGTGGAAGTAGTACAAACAAATTGTGTTTTATTTTTTAAAATATAATGTCTTTCCACCAAGAATTGACTGTTAACACCTTAAAAGTAAATAGTATTTTACGTCAAAAATACGTCTACTTTCAAAAATCATCGATTTTTGGAAATAAATAAGAAAAATATATATCGTGGCTTTGTAAAGTTTACTTAACCGTACCTTTATGAGATATAATTTGCCTACCCCTCCAGCTTATATGTGTATAGAATTCACTCCGCAAAGTCAGTGGACGAACCCTACTGAATAAAAAGATATCCCTGAATACATCTATTTATATAACATTGTATTATTTTCCCCATTAGAATTCTCGGGATGGATTCATTGAAAGAACTCCGCCAAAAGGCCTTCTTTTTGATATCATTATTTTACTTGGAAAAGATTTTATACGTTCGTGTGAAGAATAATTGCTCGTATTATTATATCTATATTAAGAATGATTTGATATCAAATAATTCCATTTTTCGATACATATTCTATTGAAAATGTTTCATAAAAAAATGATACCTAATGGCCCCTCCATTCCATATCATCAAAAATATTTACCGAGACGTAAATTAATTTAATAAAAATATATATTTTGAAATCGATCCCGATTGACCTTGTAGATTTTGTATGTAGATATGTATAGTTTTATATTTTCTCCCATTTTATAATGAATTTGAATTTATTTTGTCGAGTATCGTTAATTTAAGATATCGAGGGTGCTTGATGGATTTTCAATATCAAATTTGAATTCTTTGAATTTTGTACATTTCCATGTATTTCCTCACCCGAGTTTTGCCTTTCGGCTTCTTCAGGCATTCGAGCACACGAATAAACTCGAACTGACAAACATAAAAAATTTGAAATTCTTTGAAATTGAGTATCGTATGAAAAATCGTATTCATTCCTTTAGGTGACTTTTTGTAAATGTTTAATTCACACTTAAACTCGGAATTAGATACTACAACAGCTGTATGTGGGTGTTTGTATAAAAATATTATCTTACTTGAAATTTCTAAATGTGCTCAGTCTGAATGTTTGATTTTGAGATGATCACATTTTTATGATTTCCAATCAACTCAGCAGGAAAACAAAAACTCTAACCCTGGGCTCTGCCTCCTATTAGATGGTAAGAGGCTCACTATGATACAAAAATAACGCGACCGTCGCTCAGGGACTGACAAAGATTACCAATTGCATCATCGCAATCGCCAACTCGGTTTCCATCAGCACTGACCTAATTCAATCGATAAGAGCTCAGTTGCATTACAATTTCCATCAATACCGTCATCACAAAACAAAGTTAGTGATACCAAAACTCCTATAATATTATGCGGCGAGTAAACTGACCCGGCCGTAGCAAGTTCGACGCGGCTGAATACAGATACAGCGTAAAGTTTTGAGGAGGTGCTGCTTCTCGAAGCAGGTAGCCGGAGCATATTGCGCCGCGCGTCGGCTAACTTATGCAATCATTTTAGTGCAACGTCCTCAGAGTGAGGCAGCGAGCCGGAGCAGTAATTCGATCACCGCGCGACCGATTCCACACCGACCGACCATTCGTCGACAACTATAGCGAAACGAGCTATATAATATGTGATGATTTTTTTTATTTAGGTTGATGTAAAGTTATAGTATACCCTTCATTTCGAATATCTTGTAAACTATACGTCATCTTATATACTTTTTAACCATATCCGCTCACTACTCGGAGTATATGGCCACTACACCCTGCCTTCAAGGTTCTTCAAGGTTCTTGCTTCGTCCAGGTTATCCCGAAAGCTGCGTCAAGTTCATCTTATATATGGTCATCAGCGACCTTCCAGGGCGACGGAATCCTTCCGGGTTCGTACAATAGACAAGCAGGTTACCCTACAGCAAGGGTGCCCAACCTTTTTTGCCTTGGTAGCTACTTTTCAATTTAAAATGTCTCGTGATCGACTTCTAATATGATTTTTACAGAAACTTTCTTCAAACTTAAAAATGGTTATTTTAAATTCAAAATATTATTAGATAAGTATGTGCTTACAAAAAAATCAAAATGTAGTATTTTCGTATATTTTTAAAATAGTACATATTATTATTTTTATTGTATATAATATATACTTACGTATATTTATAAAAAATAATATATTTTTTTTAATTCTCGGAAGTTTTCGGGATCGACCAAATTTTGCATTAAGATCACCCGGTTGGGCATCCTTGCCCTACAGCATCTGCATCACAAGTCCACAGTCTTTTTTTTGTTTATTTTTTACCTCCGAGTTCCTGACAAAATCAAACCACCTTAGCTCTATTATTCATCGCAAGCATCTGTTTTCGAAGCACAGTATACGTTATGTGATTAAGTAAAGTGCTATGACTCGCAACCATAAAGCAGCACTGCCAAAATTCGTTGAACGACTTTTGTGAAAGATAATTTACATGTAAATATTTAAACTGGTTTTGATGTATAATAAAACTTATTAAGTTCACCTTTTGAACATGCGAAATTCATCATATTCTCACAGTCTAAACAATATAAATCAATCCTTGGAAGAACTCCGTCGAAAATAAAGTATTAAATAATAACTAAATAATATGTATTTACTTTTTCATATCCTCAAACAAACCTTATCAATTGTATCTGTATTTGGCTAACCATCAGTGCTACCAAAGTATTCTTTTAATATTCCGAGTGAAAAGTTGAGTGCTTTACCTACAACAGCAGTTCCTTGTTAGATTCTTAATGCTAACACAACATGCTCGATATGTCACTTGATATATTTAGGAATTCGGCTAAAAATGTTGTATAATTAACGAGATCTAACTTTAGGCAAAGAATGGTAATTTAAAGTGACGATTATGTGGATCGGTAGAGATGTCTTCAGTTCGGGGCGCGAGGACAGAATATTGGGCTTTTTCTATGGTTGTACATTTATACGGTCGTTGGCCGTATTTCATTGATGACTGCTTATTCAAAACGTTCACCTTGATTATTTTTTCTATGGATTCGGCGGTAACTTTGGTAAGTTCATTGTTAATATAAAATTAAATTTGATAACTTAGTTATTCCACTTGGTTTATCACTAACGTAGCGCGTTTTGCCTCTTTAAGAAGCATCTTCAGACTAACCATATCGCAAGGTTATTTATCTCTAAAGTAAACAATTCTTACATGAAAATATAGGGTGGGGGTGGGTTTTATTCCATTCTACTCGACGCGAGGAGGGGTTAGGACATAAACCATTTACAAATCAATTACTGGTACTTGGAGGTGAAAAACCCAAGGGAAATAAATTTAATAATGGTGAGCTACCTGTTTTGTTTAAAATGTTATTTACTAATCCTCCATTACTGTTAATGATTTTATTATTTTCTGAAAACTCTAAGCAAATCGTTTTAATTATTTTTTTATTTACTCGATGGACTATTTCCACGTTATTATTTTTATTAAAATTATGATCATTTTCAACTAAATGATTCGCAAACTCTGAAAAATTATTACTTTTGAGACACCTTATATGTTCATTAACTCTAATCTTAAAGCTTCTACCTTTACCATTACATTTATCATTGCGCATGCAGAATTGGCGTCGACTATTATATCTGTCACCGCTTTATTTCGCTGACTGCTTTGCATCGGCGTTAACCTTTATAAATATTTTACGGACTTTGCATCGTCTATATTGATGACTCACCTCATAAAAATAATTTTGTATCGGAGTCTAATAACAAACCATTATTACTCTATTACTACTGGCTGTCGATGCCTGGCTGAGGTGAAAACTTCAGACAATTAGTTTGTGTTGGTCGTGTTGCAGCCGCTTCGCTGATTACCTCGGTTCCTAGTTCGTAGATACTGACTGAGACACGCTCACTTTTCGAATAACCGCAAATTCCATTCCTGCATACATTGCAATCACAAACATTGCATAAACTAGCTCGAATTAATTTCATGAAGATTTTCACACACCCAAAACATTAATATTGTCCAATAAACTCATACCTCTCATTTTGTAAGCGTACGGCTTTAAGATGATATGTTAAATATTAATACAAACGCTTTTGGTGTAAAGTTGTTGTACATAGTCCACGTTGTATATTTATTTCAGGGCTTTCTCTACTCGTCCAATAAATTGTAAAACTATCGCGGATAATGTGGATACCTATGATAACATATATGGCAGGGAATGAGACACTATTTGCTATTAAACATTGAATTTTACTTCCGTAACCGTCATCATCACTCATTTTTCAATCTCAAATTAACACGTAATTGAGAGCGAATCAACAAGATTCTACTGTACATCTAATTTTCGTCGATTTTAATGAAATTCTAAGATTCTCTAAATAATACAGATATAATCTAATCATATGATACTTTAATATATATTTAGAAACAGCTTGTTTAAGTCAACAATGTATTTTTTTTCAATTCAATAGTCGGCGTCACGTTTTCGTCAGGGCTACAGCGTTTTCCATGAATTTTTTCTATAGCCCATCCCCATTGCCACATTTCATCTAAAAATGTCACATTTTCGTACCCCTCTCATATTTTTATTTAATTTTTAATTCGTAATTTTGAGCACTTCGTTATTTTGAATGCATACAAAATGTCACTGTGTTCGCTGCAAATAGCTTTTTAGATTAAAATATTCCTTTAAAAAACATTCACCCCTAGTTCCCCGTTTCACGTGCATAAAATTAAATTCTTTTGGGTACAGTGTAAAAGTTAATAGCTTTAACCCTCCCATGCGCATAAAAGAATAAGTCCATCACCGTTTTTAATAATCTCTTCCTGTCATCTTAATACATTTCATTCATGTGACCCTCTCGTGCAGCGGCACTCTATGCACGGTCCGGAAGGGTTTACACATTCTACACCTAGCCCATTGTTCACTGGAACTCGGATCTCTTTTGTTTGCCTTTACCCATTAACTGACGGCTACCGTTATCCAATGTAAAGCGAATGTAGGATATTGATTCTCGTTTACATAGTATACATTGAAAACAAAGCTTTTTTATGCAAATAACGGAATGGTAATGTGATACCATGTATGAGTAAACGCCGCTTTACCACATCGACTTGAATAAATATGTATTTAATATCTTTGCTTGCTTTTGAATCCTTAACGCGTGATAGAGCATTAAGGAATTATAATTCAATATATATGTTAATACTCAGTTAATACGTTTGTAATGTTATTTCATAATCGCTCAAGACAGGATTGTCAAAATGATGTTTGTTTGAAATGAATTATATTTAGACTCGTCAATGAAATAGTTTAAGCGAACCACATATTAGTAGCAAAACAATTTAGAACTTTTTTCATTGATTGCCCGTTGTAATCATTTTAATTAGTGGATTTTTTAAAATTGAAAATTTATGCAGTCTTACAAAATAATACACGGAACGAATGAGCATTTCTTTAAATTGACTTTCATATGACTCTAAAATACGTCTTCCGATATTTAGCAAAATAAAATTCCGTCACTTATGAAGCATTAGATTGATATGGTAAGATCAATTACCTAATTGCGTTTTAGTGATATCTATAACTAGATTACTATCACATCGTTTATGATATCCGTGGTGCAGTGGTTAACGTCGTTGGCTACGGTTACGGATGTCTCGGTTTCAAGTCCCGGTGCGGACAGTTTCATAAATTTATTTTTCAATCGATTCGTTTGTTGGCATGAACGTTTGTGATGTCTACAATTCCCTCCCACCCATACGATCCTAAACACGGGGCATAGCGAGGTTGAGCAACTGAGTAACAAGCAGTTCTCGTAGAAAACTTTTTTGATATACCTCGATTAGGAGGTTATATAGTCCACACTAGGAGCGGACATAGTAAAAACAAAAAAATATCAGTATTAAATAAATTATACAAATATATCTGCATGATTATAGTTCTTAGACGTGGTTTAAACAATATAACATAATTTTCTAAATTCTTTTTAAATATAAGCGATAGAAACTTTTTAGTTGGCTTTAGTTTGAGTTCATCCTAGCATTCAAATGCCTAAAGATGCTGAATAATACGAAACCTTGGTGGTTAGTGACAAAAAATATGAAGTGTACAACATTTTAACGATAGAAATGTTATATTGAATTCCACCCTCAAACGTTATCATTTAATTATTCTACTATTTGATTTTATATGTTTTTTGTGACAAGACAACTTAAACTAGAATGAATTAATTCTACATAGCTTAACGTTAACTACAATACAACTGTCTCGATAAATATAGTACAGGTTTCGTATACCTATCCTCGTGCTTGGATCAAAGGCTCAGAGCTTTTTCCTCCAGGTAAAGCTTGTCTTTCAAGGTTGCCACAATTTTCAAAGAACTAAAAACACATTGTCATCGTTCAGGCTTCCAATAATCTTCCTTATTCATACCCGAAATTTATAACTGAAGCCAAAATTATGCTAGAAAATAATTTTACAATACGAAATAAATTTGATTTATTTGTCAATCTATTTCTTAATTTATTTTCGAAATGTTGAATCGTCGGTAATAATTTTACCTCTCCTCTTGTCCTCTCCGTACCCCAGTATCATATCCCTAAGTTTTTAAATAACTAAGTACAGCCACTTATTTACAATCTATTGCAATTTCAAAAAACTTCCTGTAGATAGACGTCATTGAAAGATAGCAATAGAAATGGTTTGACAAAAAATAGTAGACGAGCGAAAATGCTTTAAAGAATATAGAGTATTTGACCACTCAATACATTGCTCACGGGTTCGAATCCCAGTACGGGCAGCTTTATACAATGATTCTGTAATCTCTTATATTCTCTCCTACCCATCCGATCCTAAAGATGCATAGCGAGAGCGAGTAGCTATCCACTAATCTTATCCTTCTATCTCTACACTCTTTGAAAAGGAGAAGTGGATCAACTAAGTAGCAAGCAGTTTTAGCAAAAAAACTTCTGTTGAATTAAGCTTCTTTAGAAGTGTATATGATCTTTTAAATAGATTTATAGTTCAAAGGAACGGATAACTTTAATGAATAAAATTCTCTCCCACCAACCCATTAACCAACCACTAGTCCTGTACTAACCCTACCCTTCTATCTCTACTATCATTGAAAAAAAAGGTTGTGCAACTAAGTAGCAAATAGTTCTCGTAGAAAAACTACATTCTGTTTAAGCAGGCATATTGTAAAAAATAAAAATGAAAACAATACGACGAAATAAAATAAAATATAACCGACAGCCCTATCTTAGGAAGCGGTGTTTTATTTCAGTGCAAAGTTTGCTTTCTTCCGGCCTACAAGTTGCCACGGTTCACCGCGCGTCCCGAGTTCAAATCCCCTGTCGATACGCGGATCTGTCTCTTGGCTTAGCCTGCGAGAAAACTCTGCGAATTGTCTGTAAATGATTTCTTTTCTTTCCGATACTTTTGTTGACACGGCAACCTTACATTGCGGTGTTTTGTAACTGGCATTTATTCTATTAGGGCAAACCTACCATATATCTTAATATATTTTATTATTTGCATTATAGAAAGACGAGTTATACTTTCAACAATTTTAATTTTTTACATACTTTTTTAGCTACACATATTTTTTAATCTCCGCTCCTAATATAGAGCATATAGACCTAAACCTGAAAACTTTCGACATAACCTGAAAAAAAAATACCTTATAATTGAAATGGCGATATTTACGATTAATAAATTATCAATAAAGAATGTTTTGGACTAGGATTATTTGTCGTAACCATGTCCGTTTCCAATTTGCGGCATATGGACTCCTAATAGAGCTTATCTCAAGAGAAGTTTTTTCTACGAGAACAACTTGTTACTAAGTTCCGTCACCTCTCTTTTTCGAAAACAGTATTGATAGTAGGATATGACTAGTGGTCAGCTTATCTCTCTGGTACTAAAACTGGGATTCGAGCCCGTGAGCATCGCAACCCAAGCTAACGACGTTGAACACTTGACGACGAATCCGACAGTTATATATTGTGACTGTTAAAAGATGTAATACATGTAGTCAGATTAGTATAAACTAGGATTTAATCTGATCAAACATAGTATTATCAAGTGTGAAGTTTTATTGGAGCATATCAGCTATTGGAGCTAAAGGATTCAGAAGATAAATCTGTATAAGTCAGTCGGCCAACCTCGCATTTCAATAATGGCAATTAAAATATCCAAATTTGATTTTGAAATTCCATCGAGCACCCTCAGTCGATGTCTTAAATTATACATATTTGTATAATTTAAGACATTGACTGAGGGTGCTTGATGGAATTTCAATATCAAATATTCCTATTCTATATCCTAATTCTCCGTTATTATATCCTATACGTTGAAACACCTAACAGATGTCACTAAATGTGGTATATATTTACCCTTTCGTCGAATTGCATCCCGCCGAAACCCACAATGCTTTTATAATTGTAAAATCACTGGTTATTCTAAAAGAAATTGGAAAGCGGCAATTCGCCACTCTGCTAATGTGTTGTTTACAAAATAAGGATTAAGGCGATTCTCGAAATGTTTACTCAGGTATCAGTGTAACTCTCAGACATATAATATTTTACCTCGTAAATAATATTTGTCGTATTTGTAGCTTCTATATAAACGAGACACTGTTTACTGTCTGTCAGTTCGAGTCCATTCGTGAGCTCGAATGCCTGAAGATGCCGAAAGGCGAAACCCGCGTCGTTAGTGACAAAATACATGGAAGTGTACAAAATCTCAATAATCCAAATTAAATACATATTTGTGTTGACTTATTTGTTTGGCATCTCATTTAGCCAGCGCGTTGACAGATTGTGGATAGCGTGTGAATTTATTTTTAACACACTACCTTTCTCTCTCATTCACATCTAGCATATTTAGTGAATGATGACAGGTGACTAATTTCTGGTAACATAAGGATGAGGTTAAGTAAATAATAGTAATTATCTGTTCGCTCGATATACAGCCCGTTTTCGGATAAAGGAATCGATAGCGACGGTGTTTTGGCCAATTTATGTAACCCTCAAAATTGCAATTGTTCAGGAGCGAGTAAAAACTGTTTTTATCGATTATATAGTGACATTATATAGTGAGTTGCGTTATGAATCTTTGAAATGCACTCCTGTAAATTCTCACGTTTGCAGATACGGGATTATACGTAGGGAGTATCGATATAATAGCGGCTTACATCAAGTAGACGGGTCAGTAAAATGATGTTTCCATTAAAAAAAGTGGGCAATTTATTTTTCTAATTTACATCATTTGGAAAAGAACTGCTCTGTCGTCTTTAAAATGAGATCCTATCATTTACTCATTTTCGTATTTTTTGAGGGTTACACCAATTGGCCAAAACACGGCCGATAATATATGTCGGACATTGATGCCTTAAGATACAAATCCATAAAAGTGTCCAATCTGGGATTCGACTCTTTGACCGTGCAACCGACTAAAACGAAACCCCACGAGCTTTTACTACGGCTTCGATTTTTTTTGCTACTTATAAAAAAAAAATGTAAATTTATGGTTATGATCAAAATAACTGTTATCTGGCCGCAATCTCTGCGCTACGTTTTATAAAATGTACCTCTTATCTAATTTAATTTAAACTAATCTATATTAAACAGGTTGCACCTATCTTGGTGTACGTAAGTTTAATATTCCGCTTAAGCTTAACAAATGCTGAATATTCTTTACTACTTCCTATATTGCTTCTGTTAACGAAGGATTATAAGATCCATCCAAATGAATATCAACTTAATTAATCATATGTAGACTTTATGTCTATATTATATTATGTTTCCAAATTAAATTAACCTTTTAATTAGCTACCAACTCTGTTGAAGATTTTCAAATCGATACTTCGTTAATCGATGGTAGATATCACATTATATGTTTTATCCTAGTATTTATTCATTTGAAAACAGAAACTATTTTCTATGATAAACAGCAACAAGCAGTGTTGCAAATTACACATTCCTGCATATATTGGGATACATTGACGGTAAAAATTTACCTAAGGACCAACGAGACTGTTATTGAAAACTGAAAGATTATTTTATATTTCGTATTTTCACTTGTGGTGTGCCGCGAAATATTAATGGGTGTTTAGGTGTGCTGTGAGTAAGATAAGGTTACGGAGCACTGATATAAAGGATACAATACAAAATGTTAGCAATGGATGGGAAACAATTCTTCGAAATAAATCAGATATTTTATAGTTGTTCTATTACATTTTTCACTCTTAAGTGACATTTTATATTCAAATTTCATTTCATATTCGCTAATAATTTGGTACACCGGAATCATGGGGTATAATTACCATACATGTTAAATATCTAGCGCGAATGCTACAGCTACATTGCGTCTGCATAGATAAATGATTCAGTAGACGTGATGGACTATTCCTAATGAAAGCTTATTGTTGATTTAGACGAGAAGCGTGTTGCGTTATGCATACCGTATATGCAGTTCCAATAAGCTACACCTCTCCGCCATTTCAAGTAATCATTGCGAACATTTCAGGCATTGAACAAATGTTTAGATTTACAATGTATTACGTAAACGATTTCCCTTTTTCTATCGTTATAAAAGAGCTTTTCGTTGTGATTAGGGATTCCAACTATTCATCATTATCAACTATGCGTATGTCGAATAGTATAACTGGAACTATTCGAATATATTCGAAGACAATAAAAATACCTACATATTCCAATACCGTTCTATTGTATTACGATATTTAACAATTGCAGCTGCGTCAGATTACTCCAACAGTATTTCTGTAGTTACTGAAATTACGGTATGTTTAAAGGGCTTTTTTTAGCCTCGACTCATTCGTCAAACTAAATATATTATGATTTATGATAAGATTTATGTGCGAGTGAAAGTGGGTAAAGTAAAAAAAAACACTCCTTTATTCATAATTATTCTTGAAATCTGCAGACATTGTGATGTGATATTTCGTTGATTTCTACTAAACTAAACCTTAAATATAGTTAAAAAATCAATGTGTTACGTTGTACAATAATTGTCAAATAATGTTGATAGCTATTTCGACATAGCGCTGCTGTCGTTAAAGGGCAGTGTCAGTACCTATATATAGTATTCACATGTGTGTCAGTAAAAGTTCTTTCGCATATTTGTTTCCCTTGTTTTTGTTACTGTAAGTTAAGGATCTTCATCAGTATTGCAAAGGATAGTTAGAACTTTCGAAGAACTTTTAAAATATTCTTAGTAATGATTTTCTTTTTGTAAAATCCCACTTAACCACATTTCATCATAATTCTGATATATTAATAAAACCAAAAGCCATAAACAGTGACTCTAAACAAACGGAATATAATTTTATTAAGAAAACAATTTTCCAAATAATCGTGTTTATCCATTAATCATTCGACAAAGTAAATATTCTGTATCTGATCGCAAATATTTCATTTTGTATCCACATTATAGGACAATAAATTATAAATTAGATACTGCTGAGAGAATACGAAATGACTACGTGTACATTAGCCTTACTTACTGCAGTGGCGTGCCAATTTTAAATTCATGATCTACTTTACAATCGCCGTTAAAAATACCTACTTTTTCCATATCTTCTCCCAACGTGGAGTATATGGCCTCCTAATGGAGGTATCTCAATAGAATTTTTCTATGAGAAGGATAGGGCTAAGGCAGGACTTGTGGTTAGCTAATCGCTCTCGGATGGATGGGAGGTAGTTTTAGACATCACTAACACTCAAAATACGATCAGAAATCCATAAATCCATTGAAAGATCAAATTATGAAAACCTCCGCACCGAGAATTGAACCCGAGACATTCGTAACCGGAGCCAACGACGCTACCAACTGTGCAACGAACGTCGACTAGTATTGATTAAGTGTTCCTAATAATTATCATATTTATAGTAGTTCCTAGACTTTCCTAGAATATTTTTTTTAGTTTGTCGTAGACATAAACAATGTAAACTAATTTACTAACTGTCAGTCGAGTTGACTCGTGTACTGAATGACTGATGATGCCGAAAGCTTATATCCGGGTCTTACGTGATAAAACTTAAAGAAATGTACACAATCTAAACGATTCAAATTCGATATTCTGATAAGTATCACCAAGCACCCTCAGTCGATACTTTAAATTATACGACATTTATTAAAATCACAGTAACTTAAGTGAGAGCCCAAAAGAATCCCGATAAATATTTCAACCATGCTCCGATACCAATGTGGAGCGAATGGGCATGGAAATGATTTAACATTAGATATAATGGAATGGTTGGTTAAAATGTAGTCATCGCAAACATTCAAATCTACATCTAAGCATTATATATTCAATGAACAATAATTATTAATAAAAGATAGTTTCTTTTTTACATATTTAAAAATAATAAAATGTATTATAAATTTTTAACGCCTCCACTGGGTGACTAATATATCACGATATGTATTATAGAACATAAATCCATTTTCATTTTTGTTCGCTAGAATGTTCTCTGAAGACGGCGTTTAAGTTCCGTATAAGTAAATGGGCTTAGGCCAGGTCTCTACAAAATATGGTCGGCGGTCCACTTTTGAACTAAGTATATTGATGTACTTTCCCCAATTCTTTCACACGTTTCTTAATACTGTGCTGTTCAGAAGTCTTTTGAATACACTGATTATTAATCTACGCAATTAACGTTTATTCTGCACGTTTCAGTCATATATATACTTACTTTACTCATTTGTAAAATCTGTTTTCATGAGGCATTGTTAAATTTGAAATGGATATTTTTTTTCATCAAAGTTTCCTGGTAAAATTTTTACCTATACATATACCCATAATTTTGATATTATGAAACTATATTATTACTTTACGTAGGTCGTGTTTACGTGTATCGCGGACGTTTAAATATGTTATTTTTATTATCCGGCTTATCGTTACAACACATTATTTTTCATCGAATTAAAGTATTTCATTTTATTCTACCCAGAAAAACTATTTCAAATAAAATCGGGTACGATTTGTCACACAATTTATGATTCATTATACAGTAATATTGACTCCGTCATTCATTTTCGGAATTTATTTTCACAAATCGATGTTTTTCTGGAAGCAGACACTAACTGAAAAATACTAGTAATTGAAATTGAAGTTTTTCAAATAATTTAAATGCTATTCATTTTTCATTTAGTTTGTGTGTGCAAAACTATTTTTAAGTAAAAGTATAATTTAAAAAAATAAGTGTGTCCTTCCATACAGTAGAGTTTGAAATAAGGAACATATTGGTATAACTGACACAATAAGTCATTTTTTCGATTAAGTGTTTTCTTTCAGAACAACGACGACATATTCAGTATTTATGGGAATACGGTTCGTGAAATATATATAGCCTGCGGGCCATACATTTGCTATCACTGCCTTAAGTATTGCAACATAAAGGAACTAAGAACACAGAGAATGTATTTCAATTCGCGAAAGACTTGTTGGGAATGAATATCTTTAGGATTGCGGGCGTATCGCGATTTCTTAGGCATATTTCCAGAATGCTGAGTCCTTGCTAAGATTATAATGTAAAGAGAGTCTACTTAGTGCCTATCGAATATCTCTCGCATGCTAAGTGTATTAAAACATGTAATGTTAAATTTATCGCCGTATTACAATTTCGATCTGCGATAATGTATTCTTCATTTTTAAACAACCTTATATAATTCTTAAGAAGATTAGTTTATTTTTAAAGAAGATATTTTTTTAAAAAGATAATAGTATTAAATATTGAAATTTTAAATATACTGAATTAAATTTCATATACGGAAAGTAATAATATTTCAGTATTCGATATTTAATCGTAGGTTCTAGGATTAAACCGTACAGGAAAAAACGGTAAGAAGTATTTTAAATGTGAAAATGTTTCTACTCCGTGTCCACTTTTTTCTCCGCTTTTTCCTGTATGGCTTTATCCGTTCACCTTAATCGTAAGTCAGTTGCTCATTCATATTTTAAATTAAAATTATAAGTCATTGTGTGTGGCTATGAGCTTATTTTTTTTTTTTTTTTTTTTTTTTTAACCATATCCGCTCCCTATTCGGAGCATATGGCCATCACGCGGTTCCTCCAAGCTACTCTGTCTCCCGCCAGCCTCCTCGCCTCCTCCCAGGTCATCCCAGCGTCCCGTAGCTCCGCCGAATACATCCTATGGATGGTCATCAGCGGCCTTCCAGGGCGACGGAATCCACCTGGTTGGTAGAAGAGACAGGCAGGATTCAGGCTCCCCTGGGGCATCCGCAGCACGTGTCCAAGCCAGGTCCAACGTCGCTTTTTTTTATTTTGGACGTAATAAGAGGCTGGTCCGTCCGCTCTCTTACCTCCGAGTTCCTGACAAAATCAAACCACCGTACCCCTAGTATTCGCCGCAAACATCTGTTTTCAAAGCACAGTATACGGTTACCCTGTGCCTTGGTGAGGTGCCATGACTCGCAACCGTAAAGCAACACTGTCAGGATGCATGCGTTGAATGAGCTTATAGACATCCATTTCTTTTTGAAGGATTGTTTAGAGTAGTAAGGCTTAACGACACAGAAAAAAACATGATAAGTCAAAATCCAGTTCCGTACTGAAAAAAAGACATCACTATTCCTCAACGTTATGTATTCATTAAACCAATAATAAGTCATGAACATAGTGGGCGTGTTAATACTAGGGCTTCCAATCCCGGGATCCCGGTCAATTATTCAATCCCAGGATTTCGGGATTCACTGTTAATGCTAAAAAATAATTTAACTACAACGTGTATCTCGGTTTTTTAAAATACTTAATGTAATTAGTATAAATGTATTGTGGTCTCTCTCCTTATCGTATTTCGTAACAGCCGTTTTTAACTAATTTGAAATGGAAGATAAGTTACGACTGCTTCCTAAATTGATAAAGGACAATATTTTAATGTCGAATTGAAAGACATGACCTCTCTTTGGATACCGTCACACCTACCATAATAATTCAATAAATACTAAAAAATATTTTGATCATTATTATTTTTTTCTTTTTTTCTCTGGTTTTGGTTTTTTAGATTATCAAAAAAAACCATGGTCAGAAAAATGTTAAATCATATAAACATTCCAACTTCAATGGACACAAATTAAATTTTAAATCTACAATTTAACACATGAAATAAGATTTAATGACCAATCCCGGGATCATGAAAAGATTAAATACAATGATTTTTACGGTTTTCAATAAAGCATTGGTGGGCAAATTGTGGAATATGTGCAATACAGATTTGTTTCATTGTTTCTTATATAAAATGGATAAAATCTATTCTAACTAGTCTTCTCCTACCAGCAATCGTATATCGTCTTATAACCTTCTCATAACCTCTCTGAAAAGTGATATTCTTATTTAATTAAATGTTTTTTGCTGGCTGTACTCCACTGCTCGTGCCGTTTTATTTGTTTCTTTAGACGTCCTTACCACTGTTATAGATATTTCCTTTGAACAAAATAAATTCACTTTGCCCGCTTCTGTAATACAGCGCTCTTTATAAAATCCAATAATAATCCTGTGCAAAAGAAGGATTCCTCTGTAAAAGGAAAATCCAGTTATTTTTGTGCGTTGTCGCTCCGATATTATTTCTGCGCTTTGTTTTTTTCCCTCCAACCTTTCCAGGACTATCTCATCCTTTTGATCCTGCCTGAGGGTAAGATTTCAATCAAAAAGTCGAAACTAGTTTCTCAAGTTCTTAGTGATATGTCAAACGTATCCAATGCATTGAAAATAGCCCCATTTGCTAACGTGACGAAAATATATTGATGTATAAACACAGCTCACTGGGGTCGCTTTTTTACAAAGTTAGTTATCTCTGTTTTGTGGAAACTTTTTGAAAAAAGGTCACTCCCTTCCGATGCCCAGAAAAGTTTATTTATTTTCTTCTCCAGTGTATCATATATCACAATCGCATAGCAAGTCTCATGCTTTTTTATTTCGTCAAACTATATAATTACTGCTTTATCAATACTTAAATTTACGTAGTTTTCAACCTACTATAGTTAACCCAAAATTATTGAATGAATTGAATATATTTATAATTAGTAAGCATAGTATTTTCTATGGATTCTGTTTAATATAAAATTAAAATTGATAACTTAGTTATTCCACTTGGTTTATCACTTACGTGACGCCTTTCACCTCTTTAAGAAACATCTTCAGACTAACCATATCGCATACCACCATATCTAAATAAAAAAAGGTACTAAAATGAATAGCTTAGAGTTTCTAAAAACCAATTAAACCATTAACAGTACCACCATTAGCTCACCATTATTAAATTTATTTTACTTGGCTTTTTCACCTGCATGTAATCTGTAAATGGTTTATGTCCTAACCCCTCCTCGCGTCCAGTAGAATGGAATAAAACCCACCTCCACCCTACATTTTAATGTAAGAATTAGAATCATTGTTTACCTTAGAAATAAATAACCCTGCGATATGGTTAGTCTGAAGATGTTTCTTAAAGAGGCGAAAGGCGTCACGTTAGTGATAAACCAAGTGGAATAACTAAGTTATCAATTTTAATTTTATGTTTGTAACCATAGGATTAATCACTAATATTCGTCGGTTTTATGATGATTCTTTGGCAAAAAACCCAGAAGCTGTTACTTCCAAAATGTCTACATTACAGTGTGAACATTTAAATAATGTGAAATATCATGTTTGGTCTCACTGGATTTGAGATGGCATTGTGTATTGTAAATGTGCCAGCTTTTGACATTTATAATAATATCATTTTAACCATCACATATCAATCAAATACCAAAAAAGGCATATTAGTTGTTGGCTCTTTGCCACAGAATTAATACGTATCAGTCTATAAATATAATTACATTAATTTAGACAATTCGCCACTCTGTAAATGTGGTGTTTACAAAATAGGGATTAAAGCAATTCTCGAAATTTTAACTCAGGTATCAGTGTGGCTCTCAGACGTATAATAACCTCGTAAATAATATTTGTCGTATTTGTATCTTCTATATAAACGTTAGACACTGTTTACTGTCTGTCAGTTCGAGTCCATTCGTGTGCTCGAATGCCTGAAGATGCCGAAAGGCGAAACCCGGGTCGTTAGTGACAAAATACATGGAAGTGTACAAAATCTCAATAATCCAAATTTAATAATTACATTAATTGTCTTTATACATATTTGCTACTTATAATCTTAATCCTCTTTTAACACGGAGGATATGTTTAAGCAAAACAGCCGAGCAAAAAAACATTATAAAGGACTGAGTAAAGATTAATAAAAAAAGTTTCCATTAGATTGGACTGTGCAAAAAGAAGATTAGGTGTATTACCAAAATTTTTATGACATTGTCAAAACCTGAATTAAAATCATTTCATCGGTCCCTTGATTCACACTAAAGTTAATCATTATGGTTTCTTGTCAAAACCAGCGAACGAAGTAACCGTCGTTCATCTTCTCTACAGATACGACGTGTGTCTCAACCGCATCCGTTGTGGTCTTGGACATAGTCGATGCGGACACGTGATGTATGTCACCACCTAAGGGAGACGCCGTGACTCCTACGGGAGCATACACTGTAGCCCCACAATACCTATAGTATCCTAACAGGACTTATGGCTTTCCACCATGCTTTCCCGGTTAAAGATAATATACAACCTGTACATACCACTTCTATTCTTACTTGTAATCACTTTTAAGGTGTTAACTGTCAATTCAAAATTGTTTATTTTGAAAAAATAATGTGTACTTAAAACCCTTCCGTACTTATGTTGTAACAATGAGTTACTTCAGCCTTAAAACCTTTTAATTATCTGTGAAATAGGTCATATAAAAAAAATTAAAATTTTGCGATTTGTAAATAAAATAGTTCTACATATAAGGAAAATTTACTGGTAGTTGATTATGTACCAGTAGTTGACCTTTTTCAATAAAAGTGCCCAAAATAAAAAACGTATTATATACGGGATTGCTCTAAATTTTAGAGTTCGGACAAATAAAACCATCTTTTCTCGGATTGAGCAACTAACACATCACCATATATGTCATTGGGGTGTCATATCGGCCATTTTAAAACAACACCTTATGCATTAAGTATTTTATTTTGAATTTCTTAGGAGAATTGTTAAAGGTATCAATAAATGTAAGTAGGGCATCCGGAGCTAATCCGGACTAATCGGTTTTCGGTGTTTTTGTTGACAAAAAACCGGTTAACCGGTTTAAACTACAATACCTCGTTACAAAAAATAATCCTACAGAATTTTTAAAATTTATATTAGTATAATGTTAAATATAAACAATCTATCTTCTTAGAAATGGAAATATTTCATAAAATAACTAGCATATAAATATATGAAAATATTTAACGTATTAGGTTATAAATTTTAATTTAAGACATTGACTGAGGGTGCTTGGTGAAATTTCAATATCAAATTTGAATCATTGAGATTTTTTACACTTCTATGTATTTTGTCACTAACTAACCGCGTCTGTGACAAAATACAATAAAGTGTACAAAATCTCAATAATTCAAATTTTATAAATTGTAAAATTGCTTACTTTTTGTAATATTACAAATAATATTCTAGTCAACGATTTCTTCAGGATTTCTACTGATGATTTCTCACATTTGCAATAATATTGTGTAACATGTGCCTTATTTATCACAAATAGCTTAAGAATCTTTGTGTCTTTTGATAATGTCGTGTAATTGCTTAGCTTATGAAATCATTTCTCTCTATAATTTCGACAACTTTATGACATACGTTATTATTCAACAATATGTACATTTTCCCCTCTGAAACACGTTGAATTTTTGAAATAGTATAAATAAAAGAATTTTAAAAATAACTCGGTTACCCGCGTAAAATAAACCGGGTTTCGGTTTTTTTCAAAACACGTGGTAAACCGTTAACCGGATTGGAAACCCTAAATGTAAGTATATGCAAATTGATTCAACCAACGGTGGTCTTACAGGAAGCTCTGATGAAAGGTTGTCATGAAACCCCTCGGATTAGGCATGGTCAACTACTGAACAAAAGAGGTCAACTAAGGGAACTTTCAATTTTTTTGATGGTCAACTACTGACACAAAAACATGGTTGCTTAAAATTGCAACCGTTTTGTTTGAAACTTCACCAAGACATGTCTCGAACTTGTTCTGAAATGAAAGTTTGATATTTATTTCAGGTTTTGCACACAACATATGACGTAAAATAATTACTTAATTCTACATAAAACCATATTTCACTTTTTGAAACTCTCATTTCGATTTATAAATGCGTTTATAAGGAAAAACCAACAAGGTAACGAAATGTGACCGCATGATATCCGAAGGGATTTTTTTAACATGAAAACGGGAAGGTTAAGTATCTAAATTATTTTTTCAACACTGATATAATGAGGGTTAAGAAAAATAATTATCATTTCTTTATGTCAATATAACATTTGATAGACCCGATAAAACTCAATGGATTAAGAGATTACGTATATTTGTTTCAGTCAATAAATCTTTTTCATTACAAAAGCGGTCAGTGCGTTTTTGAAATCACAAATATATTTCCATGAAATGTCAGCTATTTTCAAATTATTTCGTTTTCAGAACACAGTAACTCATCTATAAAGAATTTTTCAACGGTTTTAACTAGCTAGCAGTTAATCCGATAATGCGATTTGGACAAGCACAATAATACGGCAAACATATTTCATCCTTCACATAAAGTAAACGGCATTCCGTGCTTTTTGCTGAAGCGAGCTTTTTCATGCACACCATTCATTCGAAAGCTCTTCGGCTAATCTCAACAAAACATATTCGTTCGCGTAATAGTGTATCTGCGAATGTTCACTGACAAAGAATGAAATCACCAGCGGCACATTTCAATACGGAAACTTCATTCTATGCATAATGATAAATGGATAGGTTGATAATTTAAATTACTATTGAATGGAATTGTTGATGGAAAGTAATATTGTAGGAAAATAAGAAGAGTCCATAATATAACAAATATTATTCGAAAATGTTTACAAAAATTTTTTAAAAAAGATAAACAAGTCGAGATTATGTTTTCTTGATTCGACTTATGAAATTTAACGAAAATATATTTATTGAGTTGGCATTTACTTGGTTATTTTATCATAATATAGTAACGAAAATGATTAATCACAAATATTCATATAAGCACCACGTTTCCGTAAATAAAACGTTTGTGTTCTATAAATAGGATTGGTAGGTGTACCGCCAAGCTTCGCCGTGGTTGCAAATACAAATATTGGAAATAAAATTATTTGCGTCTGTGTAATTATGGCGTTATTTAAATGCTTATGTTCAAAGTGGACCGTACATCACGTAATCATAACAACTACAAGGTATAATAGTCCATCAATTAATAATAATGTTTAAATTTGAAGATATTATTTCAGCTACCTTATAAATGGCAGTCACAATGACATGTGCAAATCTCTTGTCGCTTATGCTCATCGTTTTGAAGGAGTTATTGTGTTAGACAGACAAACAGACGGATGGACAGACTCGTGTATTTTCTGCTTTATAGAATAGATTCCATTTTCAATCTAATTTCTCTTAGGATAATAAAACATAAATCTCTAACTCTGTCTTCCGCGAATTCACATTGTATCATATGAATTTATTATGGTTTGATATTCTATTGCATGCATAATCATAACTTTATTTAGACAGTGATCATTTGTTAGTTTCAAATGATGAATTTATATGCATAGCAAATTGAATAATTATTATCCGTTCGACTGTTGCAAGAAATAATATCCATATACTTTGCCAACTAGTAATAGATTATTGAATCACCATCAATTTTGAATAAATATAAAGATGCATACAAATATGTAATATGAAAACAAATGAGTAATGATATCTACACTTCCCTATTTATCACAGTTAAAGTATCTGATAATATTAGATATTTAATTAAGTCTATTTATTTTTTTATAACGATTAAAATATAACAAAGTAGTTATATACATATTTCCAAAAAAAATATTCCAATCTGCGAGTATGATATTATTAAATTCTTTTTACCATTTCGATTGTCCAAAAGTAAATCCCAAATTGTCACCATTAATCAAATATTATTGATTTTTACCAAAGTTTTATAAACAGATGCTTAACAATTACGCACTTTCTGAGTATATTCAGTAGAAAGATATTGAGAAATATCCTTCACTGACTCAAAAATATCAAAATTTTGTTTAATTCTCCAGAAGGTTATCTGCCGTAGTATTTTTTTGGTTAAGAGTTATCTAAGCTACAGTGGCGTGCCGTCCATACATGCGGTAGATGCGCCGCATGCCTTGCAATGCGGAAATGAAAAGGCTTTTTTTCTCATCTTTGTAAAGCTATTAAATTACAATTTTACATAATTATCAAACAAAACTGGTTCAAAATCCCACACTAAATTCAGAAAGTGTGCGCGTCCCGATTTGCATGTATCTGCATTCTATTCAGCCGTGACCACTCGATAAACGTACGGCCTCTGACGAAATTTGTTCGAAATTTCGCATGCATGCGCTTAGAAGTTTGCTTTACACGCGCGTACGCAGTAAGGAAAAATCTGATTTGCGTTATGGATCGTGCATGATAGTCAGTATGCGGATGCATGCGCTTGGATTTTAGCATCTCACTGTTAGTATTGTGATTCGGATTGTCAGATAAATCGTGTTTAATTTGTCGCTACCCTCAACATGAATTAACAGCAAAGAAAAGAATGGGCATTTGATAATACATTAGCAGAATATTAAATATGAAATATTAAAGACTGTAGACGATTTTAAATTAAGATGTAAAACTCGTGAGAAGAATAAAATTGAATTTCAAAAACAAGATAAATTTTGTATATTTTCCTCCCTCATAGCATGCATTGCATCATAAGTCACCGCACGCCACTGCTAAGCTACTGAATCATATAGAGCGCAACATTTTACGTATTAGTAACTGCATATTTAACTAAAAAATCTTTTTTGGGTTGTCTGACTTATGAGCGAGACGATCGATTTATACAGTAGAAAATAAATCCTATGAGCAATGTTACTATGTATCATCGTCAAGGGTACCTGGTTTGACTTTGCTTTAAATTTAAATAATGTATAATGAAATCATTTAAATTATTTTATATTCGATTCGATTTGACATTACTATAGATTTTAGAGCTTCGATTAATTGCAGCCAGTTGATTCTTTTCGTTGTCTCAAATTTTAATTCTTCTTTTAATCTGTAATGTTTTCCGAATGTTGACATACGCATTACATTTTTTAAATGTTTGTTTTTTTTTCTTTTACTACAACCTTTACGAATAAATAATTTTTCTTTTGTTTCAGGTACGGAATTTCTGTTATCATCTTTTCAAAATAAACTGAATGCTGGAAGGTAATGTCAACAGGCAATGTGTATTTTTAAGACAGAAGTTTTATTGATACATATTATATTTAATATTAACAAACCAAAGTAAGTTCCGCGTTGTGACTTAATCAATAATTGATAATATCTCTTTCAATTGCTTCCTTTACTGACTCGTAACGTCACTCGGATTCTTAAACACCCCATCGCTTTTAAACTTCTCCATATTTTGTCCATCGAAGCCATGCTAAATTATCAAAACTTCGCATATTTCAGATTTCTGACATGAATATTCTATGAACGTGGTATTTTTTTACTGTTACTACTATTAGTAAAGGAACGTTTCCATCTTCTAATACTGTTATTTTCGTCTAGCATTGTTATGATTTTAATATCTACTAATTTTCCGCCTTCATTGTGAATGGGGAGCCCTGTAGAAGTCCCGATCAGACGTGGGGGCAAGATACCCTCCCGCGACAATGGGCGGGTGAATTCTTCCGCCCAGTGAACATATAATAGCCGCCTAAAATGCCCGAATCCGCCGTTCAGAATCCCTTACACCCGATTTCATTCAAAGTCGCCTTTTACGTTTACGGTTATTGCTTTAGTTTAGTTATCTTACCCGAGTCGGTGTATCGAGTTACGTGCTCACTTACTCGCTAGTACGTGACCACATTTGAATCGCGCATTTGAGAAACTACCCTTTTCGCTTTTTTATAAAGTCGCAGTCTGTACAGGAAGCTCACTCGGCTGACGAACAAACGGCAACTTTCAATATAGTTTCTTCAAGTTTGCAAAGGGTCGGAGCTTAGTCCGCAATATCGTAATTCACCCGCGAGTCTTTCGCTTTTATTTTTATCTTTAAAAGATCTAGTAAAGTTGCGAGACCATAAAAACAAATTGGCGCGCTAAACCTATCAGATATTTATTGCAGTATAAGGAGAACATCAATGACTTTGCGAAAGAACTTCCTTTTAAAATAACAAACTGAATGATAATGCAATTTTTCCCTATTCGATGTAAATTAAGTTGAGTTTAATTTAATAATAGTAGTAAATTCAAAATAGAATATAATGAAAATTCATGCATAACACAATTTAGTATACATCTACTATATAATAAATTATTCTATTCAATCCGTGTTTGCTCAGTTAAATAAGTGATCTGTACGAAATATAAAACAAATCTGCAGTAAAGTGACATAAATTATTGGTCGTCCACATATTTTTTTTAAATGTATTTAAAAAAAACTTCAATATTATTGCTGTAAAGATTAGATTGTCGGCGTCCGTGGCGCAGTTGGTTTCGTCGCTGGCTACGGTTACGGATGTCTCGGGTTCAATTCCCGATGCGGACGGTTTTCATAGATTGATCTTTCAATCGATTTATGGATTTCTGTTCGTAGTCTGAGTCCTCCCTCCCACCAATCCCATCCTCACGGGGTGTAACGAGAGCGATTAGCTAACCACTAGTCCTTTCATAGCCCTATCCTTCTATCCCTACTCTCTTCGAAAAAAAAAAAAAAGAGAGGTTGAGCAACTGAGTAACAAGCAGTTCTCGTAGAAAAAATTCTGTCAAGATACCTCCATTAGGAGACCATATGCTCCACATTGGGAGCGGACATGGAAAAAAAAGAAAAAAAAGATTACACTCCAATCATGGAGAATATTATTTTATTCATTCCTAACAATTATATTTCGAAATATCATTTTTTTACTTTGCTTGTTAAGTGCTTCATAGTTTCGAGACACATAACGAATAATATACTTCAGCCTGACATTTTTTTGTAACATAAAAATGTTTGTTACCGAAATAAGTCATAATGCAATCCTTACGCGTATTTATTTTTGCGACTTAGTAATTTACGGCTAATAGCTCCCATATATTTTTGGTGGATAAAGAAAAACGTTGTTCTTTATTCAATCTCTCTGACGCTCTGACATTGTTATTAGTATTGAGAATAATATGAAGTCCTTAGAATCTCAACATTACACAAAACAATTTACTTTAAGATTAATATTTTGATTTATAATGTATATTCATTTGAGTATTCGAACTTTCGATACAGTTCATTTATGGACATCGAAAGATATCATGAAAATAATTTTAAAAGTGTCATTCCTTAGAATAATTAGCATTTGACAGTAGTTTGTAAATTCAAATATCGAAAACTACGTTTATTTCTGACAAATTATAGCAGTCTGATTCACGTTTTTGATAAATTTAATATAACAGAATATATTATACGTTAAGTTTTTCTATAAGAAGAAATACTTAAGCAAGCAAAAACATTTTTTCTTGAATATACTTACTTGAAAGGATATTTGCTCTATAAAGGCTTTTACACGATTTTGAAATCATTCTCCCGAAATGAGCCTGAAAATCATATTCCAATAGAATAAAGACATTCTTTACATCGTCTTGAAATTTTCACAAAGAGTCGTTTTCGAAGAATTAACCGCCGACCCGAGGAATTTTCCCAAAATGGTTTTATCGAATAAATCTATCGAGACTTTCAATTTTACAGCAAACTTCTTCGAATTGTCTTTCAAAGTTGCAAAGCAAGGATAACCACCTTGAGGTTGGGAATAATTCCGAAAATTTTTGGTGTAGCGACGTGGTTTTCGACGGCAAATATTTAAAATTTTAAAAACATCAAGGCATGGTGATTTTTTTCTCCGACTGATTTTAATATTACCAAATTTTCGACGTTTTTTATCATAAAAATAAGCTCATTTCTCAAGCGCCGTTCTTGCAAATTATTTCGTATTTTATTTTGAAAATTTGCAGGCTTCTTGAACTAATTTCTTAATTACGGAATTTTAAATAGCTTCCCCCCACCTCAATGTGATGAAAAAACAAAATTAATAAACTCTGATGATTTTGGTAGATGCCATTTTTAGAAAACTTAATACTTATTATACTTAAATTAATATAAAATGAAACTACTCATCAATGTGTCCTTATTAACCAAAACTGTCATGGACTATCAGCGTCACTTTTAAAATTATGACATAGGTCATATTACACACGTCACAGAAGTGAGCTGGAATAAAGTTAAGTATTATTTTTTGCTGAACATAAGACGGATTATCTTTTAAATTTTAAACAATCGATTTTTTATGAATCTTCATTCCAAATTTTATAAATTTTGTCACACACGATATTTACAATAGATTAATAATACGACAGCTCTAGCTTTAAACTGTTATTTTCTTTTTACCCTCTTTAGCACAACTAATTGAAGATTTCTCCAAAATCACAGTATTTAAATTTAAAACTGAAAAGGCGAGAACCATTCTAGATAGCTAAAGAAAAAACAATATTTCCAACCGATAAAAATACATCTTTATCTCGCCCAGGCATTTTGTTTATGAATTATATTTTTTGCTTTTGTTGCGTCTTCCTTCTTTGTGATTCTTTTAAATTATGAGAAAATATCTGACGCTTTTAAAAACGCCTTTGCTTTTATATTTAATATTATCTATGCAAATAAATTCCCGAAATTCGCATGAAATAAGTACTGCATTTTAACGATAACGTCATATGACATTGACAGGCCGATAAAAAGACGGGGCTTGATCTTCAATTCAATTTAAAGTTGAAAAGATAATTTCAAAGTAAATTTACTCTATTATATATAAGAAAAAATCCCTCGTTACGTTTTTTAATGAAATTTCGCCATCGCTCTTATTTTTCGCGAAATCATTTTTTTTATTATCACTTCCGCTGGAGGGAAGTTCAAACAAGAATTTCCAATAATATTCGGTTCGCTCAAAACATGATTAATTATGGCGCTGGGAAACTTTTATACGGAGACAAAATGGGAATGTCCTTATAAACCTCCTTGTTGAATCACCAATAAATTCTCATACAAAGTTTTATCGCAGATCCGCTAAGAATAAAAGATATTACAATTTCGCAAATGTGAGCTATTTTTTAAGTGTTCACGGTAATAATATAAGCAGAGGATTGAAGCGGACAAATTTTTAATTGCTCTGCTCCGGTATCAAAGAATTTGCTCCAGCACCGCTCCAGCACCGCTCCGAGCGCCGGTCCGAGCTCCGGTCCGTGTTCCGCGTAAAAAGTTTAATTTTTTATACGACTTATTTATTATAAAACTTTCCAAATTTGAATATTTAATGAAATTTTTATTAATCGTATAAAATAATCATCCTTCATGGTTTGCCTATTATCGCTTAAATTTTGAACTTTTGTGAAATGCGAATGTCTGAAAATGCCGAATGGCGAAACCCGAGACGTTTGTGATAATATACATGGAAATGTACAAAATTTCAACAATTCAAAGTTGATATTGAAATTTCATCAAGAATCCAGTCGATGATGTCTTAAATTATATTTTTAAATTATTACCGCTTAGTAATAATTTCTGCTTAGAAAATAGTCGCTTGACACTCGTTCAAGTTTACTTGATAAAGTTACTTGACGGTAGTGTTGTCATAATATATAAAAATTGTCAAATAGTTATAATGCTACGAAATGTCAGATATAGCATTGTTCAATGATAAAATTAATGGTGTTAATTAGTTTATTTAAATTTTGATAAAAAATAAAAAAGGGCATTAGGGTACTGTATATTCTGCGTGCTCCGTCTTCGGGTAAAATCCCATTGCTCCAAGCTTCTGCTCCTATAGTACATCAAAAAACTGGGCGGAATGGCGGTATGGTCGCAGTCTTTCATAAATCAGACATAAAGTGTGAAAACTTGATATGGATGAATTTCCTCCTGAGCATTTGCAGTGCTTTTTTTTATTGATGTGCAATAAATAAAGGGGTAATTTTGCCGTCAATTTATATCTATAAATTTATTAAGCCTGATCATTGCGATGCGCAAAATATACACAAGTCACAATTTTACCGCTTTCAAAAGGTTAACCATCGTAATAAACCAGTAGATACATAAGTAAATAGTGGTGGGAGCTGTGGTATCAAAACCAGCGGTGCGAATAATATTATGCGGTTACCAAGGAAAAAATCAACTCATTCTCTACACTCAAAACTAAATTTAGATTTTTTCCAGTAAGGAAATTCTGTTTATAATATTTTATTAGGTACGATCTACTGTATCTTCTCCTAAAAATCACCTCTCAAAACAGATTCACCTTTCGAAACACTATAGAAATTCGATTTTTATTACTTGCATTTTGACAACGTTTACTAAAATATATTTGCTTAATAACATCATTCAACTTACGCAATGTCAGTTTTGTCTAAATCGGGATAAAATAATATCGTAGACAGGCAAACTCTTTAAAAATACCTTCGACGGCTATTTGATATTAGTGTAAGATAAAAAATATGATTTAATATTGAAAGTTTTTATTCAATATGCCAATAAATTGAAGCCTTTTTGTGTCTCCCTCGACGAATACTATAAGTAAGCGGTTAGCTTCATTCTATTAATAAATCTTTCATTGGAATATTTTTTTATTGCGAAAGCATTATAGTTGAGTACACAAAACATGTTTTTTTTTATTTTATCATCCAACGGTATTCCATCAAACTTTCAGTCAATTTAAAATAAAAGCAATTATTGATACATGACCACGTAATATTGTAGAAAATATAAATACATTTAATTCTACAACGATGTCGAGTAAAATCGAGATTTATTTCAACATTACACAATCTAAAATAATTATTTTACTAGCTTTTAATACCTTGATATTATAGGTTACTCTCAGAATGCAGGTCCGCTTAAGATTCTTTTTTAGCTTCCATGAGATGACTTTTTCAACTATCCTTTAAAGATGTATCTAGTTCAGACGTCTGTACGGGTCCGGGTATGGAATTTATTTTTCAAAAAAATATTTCAAACTAATCATGAGACAGCCGTGCGGCAATCCTGTTCATAACAAACAGTAAATAACTTTTCGACTCCCATCTTTTTACATATACCTGGCCTTAATTTATTTCACATTTACTATGAATAACATAATATATTGTTTGAAAATTATGACGTCATGATGAATATTTTTCGGTAACTTGAAACTGAGAAACCCATACAATTGTGTGACCTAAATCTGAAACACCGCATTATTTTTGAATAACCAATAATTGTATTATTATTTCATAAATAAAATGTGAATATTATTGGGATTTAAATAGTTGACATTTGGTTGTTTCAGAAAAGTAATTTTTAATAAATAAAATTGATTCTCAACGATATACCCTAAGGTATTCTTTAATTATTACAACCCTCTGTCATATTGAACAAAATTAAATAACAAAATCGATTACAGTGGAGTGGAAAACAACTATTGTAGTTTTGAAGATAACAGCTAATACAATTTAGTAAGTATTAAAAGTTTAATAAACCATGAATATATTATTATTATTTCAAGCCCGCTGTTGACAACTGACAACTACCAATAAAAAGCGCACGCAACAAGTTAATAATTGGGTAAAAATAATAATATCGTTGATGGTGGCGATAAATTGAGTTTTATTTAATGTATCGTCCTAAAATCGAATTAATAAATAGTTAATATTAACAGCATCCATGATTTTATATCACCCAATTTTTCCTCAATACACATATTATGGAGAAGTTTATTTTTATTTCTTAGATCCGGTAAACTTTAGTCAGGCATTGTAATCTAACTACTGTGAGACATAACCACATAATTAAATATACTAAAACTATTCTAGTGGTTGTCCAATAATTATACGTGTAACATGCGATGTTCTTTGTTATTTCAACTCATTGTACTTTTTTAGTCAAGTATTTTCTTTTCGTGTATTTTAGTAGTTTTATTTTGTTGTTATATATGTGCGTTTTATTCATATTATAGTAACAGGAGCAATTCAATTTAGAGTCATAAAAAATAACAGATATTTTTGCGCTTATTCCACACGACCCATTCGGGGATGTCGTAAAATATTTTGACTTCGGAATATGGCGTCATCTATACGCAAACAAAGGCGGCAGAAAAAAGATTCCCGCCGCGAAGTATCGGGAGAGCAGCGAATAAAAAGGATAAATTACTCGCAAACTGTCGTTTGTGGATTCTAGGATTACCATTATCGTCGCATCGCGAGTTTCCATCATTTTTGAGGTTGTTGTGACGTCACAAAGAAGCCATCTCGAAAGTCATCTCCCAACCCCTTTGCTCGAGGGAGGGTCATTTGCATTTTAACTTCTGCGGTGGAAGCGTATCATATTTCGACTAGCACCTCCTTTTCACGGAAATAGATAAGAAAGAATCCACCTTCCTTTTTAGAATTCTTATTTCGGTGCTTCCTTTGTCAACATTGGCGGCTAATATCTAAGCTATACTAAGTAAATGATATAATCATCTAGCTAAGGTAAATAGAATCCGTCATTTACATCTTTGAAGTCGTCACAAGTATTTTTTGCTTTGAAGTGGCTATAATAAATTCATAATTATAATAAAATCTTATTGAGGCAGATGATAAAGATTGATTGAAAAATATTTTTAACATTATAATTTCTACTCGATGTACCATAATTTGCGAAACTGAAATTATGAAGGCCATGCGACGACGTCAAATAAAAATAGTTATGCGTGATTTTTTAGTTAGTTGGTAGAACTTCATTATACCATATTGGCATAATAATAGTTTTAAGTGTTATCTACAATGCTCCAGTATTTTTACGTTATGAAAATGGTGATGCTTAAAAAGATATCAAAAATATTTAACAGTAATCACATAAATAATTAAACTAATTATTTACAAATTTCTAAATGTGAGCATTCTCAAACCCTCGTTATTAAAACATTTATTGATTTTTAGTTGGATATATAAGACAATATTGGTGCTTTTGGTAGTTAAAATAAATGTCTTAATAATAATATGCAATTAAATTGGTATTTTAATAGTCATAACACACCAGTTTGTCGATAGTGTATGAAGGATTTTAGCAATCGACGGATCAACGCATA
Organism: Himalopsyche phryganea; assembly: GCA_022494535.1. Lineage (NCBI taxonomy): Eukaryota > Metazoa > Arthropoda > Insecta > Trichoptera > Rhyacophilidae > Himalopsyche > Himalopsyche phryganea. Next base: position 1,722,064 of record JAGVSL010000054.1, on the reverse strand, counting down.
TTTGGTAGTTATTGAGTTAAAAATATATTTTGGCCCGTTATTAATTATTATCATTTATATTGACCGCTTAGCATAATATGCATCTGAATTTCAAGTATTAAATACAATTTTAAATTATCCTTCGGCAAAAACGCAGCCATTTGCATTCCCATTATCGTTCGATTATACAGGTTTATACTGAAAGCATATTAAAATTTACATTTAATTACACAAAAGCCGCAGCGGCTGGTGTAATTATTATACAAAAGGTAAATCATTTTTTTTTTAAATAAAAACGCCTGTTTTGACGAGGATGAATAATTACTTTTACACGCAGGTAAGCTATATTCGGGTTTCAGTATAAAACTGTGGAATTAAACCTCTCTGTATTACTAAGTTAAACTTTTTTAAAACTTAATTTCAATTAAGGAATTATATTCATTTACCGCTAACAGAATTTTTTTTCGCAAAATCATTTTTATTCATATTGGTTACTTAATTTAATAAATTAAATTGTACATACTTTCACTTTTAAGGTGTTAACGGTCAATTCTTGGTGGAAATACATTATATTTTAAATATGTGAAAGTAGTACAAATGGATTGTGTTTTATTTTTTAAAATGTACATACTTTATTTTACGAAATTAGATAACAAGCTTGCAAAAACTATTTCAGGTGTTTGTTTTGTATGAAATCATTTATAATGTATTGATTATTGTATAATTTAATTGAATGTGCCACCTGGAAAACGTTGTAACCAACGAAATGGTCAACCGAAAAACGATCTTTGGATCAACTTTTTTCTATTAACTGTCAGCGACAATCAGTAAAGATATGAATAAGAATCCTAGATTAACTTTTTATCGCTCAAACTGTTCTTATGCCCCAGTGAAATGATTTAAACTATACTGTTTTTTAGTTACTACCTGTTCCAGGTGACCCACTCAACTAAAACTAAAATAATTTTTAATTTTTTACAAACTTGCTCATCCATTGACCTTTTCGACTGCCTTAAACTAGACTATGTCTTTAACAGTGTCTTTGTAACACTCGTTTTGAATATATCTAATTTTTTTACAGGTCTTAGTTGAAAATGGTAATAGTTTGATGAAACAAGTAGCTAAACATCTGACAAATTTATATTAAAAACAACTTAAGACATCGACTGAGGGTGCTTGATGGAATTTCAATATTAAATTTGGATTATTGAGATTTTGTACACTTCCATGTATTTTGTCACTAACGACCCGGGTTTCGCCTTTCGGCATCTTCAGGCATTCGAGCACACGAATGGTTCGCTCAGTTCGAGTCCATTCGTGTGCTCGAATGCCTGAAGATGCCTAATGGCGAAACCCGGGTCGTTAGTGACAAAATACATGGAAGTGTACAAAATCTCAATAATCCAAATTTAAAAAAAAATTAAAAACAACGTTTTATTGGAAACAATATTTACTCATATCACAATATATTATTATACTCACTGCTGAATATGTCCACCTCTTGAAATAATGGATGTATTGAACAACATCTTTATCAACATCAACAGCTTTACAATAGCTAATGCATGGTTCCGATTTTTTCACTTTTATTATTCGACTTTGGAAAGGAAAAAGGGCGTAACCCACACCAAAAAATATTGTTCATAACTCACTCAAAATGTGCGAATACACTATATTTATATATAAATGTACAATATATCGACTGTAGAAAAGACAAAAGGACTTCGATAATCACAATGTATACAATTTGATGCACAATGTTTGGGCTATACACAATAGTTTTTGTGTTGGGTTACATCCTTTTTCCTTTCACACTCGATATGAGATCTTTGGTATGGGTGTTTGTGGTATTTCCTCAAGTTGTTCTAAAGTGATTTTAAAATATCAAAATATTCGGTTCCTTGGTTAGTTGTAATATTTAAAAAAAATGGAAAATAAACTGTTTTACTTTTTAAATGTGATATAATTGAAACGAGGATTTCTTCATAAAGTATATTTTTATTAGTACACTTCCACAAAACTAACAAGTAATTTTATCGTCCATTGAACCTGTTTTATTGCGCGACGATCTCCGCTGAAATAATGCTCACTCACAAAGATGCACGTACATCTTTTAAGTGCATATTTATACAGAAGCTTCAGCCAGGAATTAATTTCACACACTGGGGTATCAACACAGTATAACGTTGGGAAGATACTGCGCGAGGAGAATCAAAAGCATCTATCCCAGTAGGCTTTATGTTGGATGTTAGTTAACTGTGATAGAACGTTCCCCGTATTATGTATGGTGAGATTGTTCATATCGCGAATAAATTTGCAGTAAACTTCAGACCATTGAGTTCGCTGAGTTCGCAGGGGCGGCGCAAGTGTTTACCGCCCGCACTCTTAGCCCTCTGCCGACCCTGCATTTTCTTCGTCTTACTTTTTTCTTGGATAAGAATACTCCGTTGAATGGCGGCTCTTGTGTGAACCGCATTAATAAAAAAAAGATTTTTATTTCCTCTCGCGCTTAAGTCGTATTTTTTTATTATTCATGCTTTTGTTGTGATACTAAAAAATTGGATTTTTCCTGTGAAAATTATATCTCCACTATACACAAAAAAATATGCACAGTAACCCCGTCGAATGCTGGAAGTACACAATCAATTCAAGCAATAGGTAAGAAAAACACATATATAATAATCACTTTCTTTGCCGTAACCAGGGCACAAAAATATACGATAAAGTGTTCCCTAAGCTGCGCGCTTGAGCGGCCGTGCAGCAGCTTTAGAGCCCATACTCAACTTGGGTTGGCGCGCACTCCAATACAAACTATTGAATTTTTTATCTTTGAAGAAATACTATATTCAAAATTTATACCGGGGCTTAGAACAATAATAAAAACCGTATTTTTATAAAAATATATATAACATATTGATGTTTGCAAACAGGTTAATATTATGCAGCGCATTTGTTAGCTTGGCCTGCTTAGACTTAGATGGAACATTGGTGTCACTGCATTACACCACAAATATATCATCACACTTTCAGTGATACCATTTTTACGTTAAAAAAGTTTAATTTTATATCACTCACACCAAATCATTTTATTATTCTTAAATTTGAAATCATTTTCATTACTCTACACCTCTACAGTTACCATTTTACGATTGATTAATTGTATATGCTGTATGCATTAATTTTTGATTGTGTTTATGCATACACACATCAAATACAGATTTACTGAGAAATTTTCTTTTCCTTCCTTCTGAAATTATGTGGAGCCTGCAGATCGGGTACCCAGATTCCTGGGTATTTTTACTTCTTGGTAAAGCCTAAGTATTTATATCGTTTTATCACATTTATTCTGTCATAAAAACCTTCCTTTAGATTCTGTCAACTGAAAACTTCTTATAGGGATAACAATTAAGAAAAAACCCTTACGAATACTGATCGTAGTGTTCAGTAAACAAAGATGTTTCATTTCGTTCTCATTGTTCGTTATAAATAGTATACTTTGACTTGCCCAGTATCTTGCAGTTCGAGACAGTTCTCGTCGTTCGGCATGCAACACCGGGTTAGCAACAAAAATTAAATTTTGCAAGGGAGAAGGAAAAAATTGATATTTTTTAAATTTGTAAATGAAATAAAATTAAGTTGGTAGTTAGCTACAAACACGTTGATTAAAACAAATAACCGGAATTCTGAGAATGCACATTTACCGAAAAACAGATTATGCATCGAATCGCATCAAACATTAGGGTTAGTAAAACTAACGCGATATTGCATGGCAAACGACGATATATTATTTTCGATATAATGATTTTTTACCAAGGCGATGACAACAAAGACGTTGTATTTATGTGTCTTAGCGTTTCATAAAAGGTTTCAAAATAAATATTATTACATTTACTTATCTAAAGACTGACAAAATAAGTTTCATTTTTGAACACTTCGATTGCATTTAATACTTCTTTCGTCGTCTACCCTTTTTATTCACGTGTCGTTTTGCAATGACTTAAATTCGACTGTATATTTCATACACGTGCAGGTTTTAAAACTGGGTCACGTCTCTTTTTATCGGACCATGTATTAACGATTTCGTACAAGCTTTTTATTATTATTCCGGACTTTATTGTCAGAGTTCATTTTATTTAAACAAAAATTACCCCGTTGGAATATTTTCTGTGGAATATAATATTTAATCACTATCGACTTCTATCGGTCACTTTTCCGTCCTTTGAATTGTTCTACCACGTATTTCCGTTGAGTTTCTTCAATTCAGTGAACTCTGAAGCCAACATTCTATTAAAGTCGATATCAACTATGTCAATAAAGGCTGTGATACTTACTAAGTTAGTTTCTTGTTGATAGTCGTAATATATCTGCCGTCTCACTTAAAAATTGAAATGATATATTAAAAAGAAAAACGCATTTTGTATAGCTAATACAGAAATCAAAATATATTTATTATAACACAATGAGAATACTAACAGACTCATTCGAAAACTACTCAAAATAAAAATACAACACTTAACTTTTAATTTAAGACATCGACTGAGGGTGCTTGATGGAATTTCAATATCAAATTTGGATCATTGAGATTTTGTACACTTCCATGTATTTTGTCACTAACGACCCGGGTTTCGCCTTTCGGCATCTTCAGGCATTCGAGCACACGAATGGACTCGAACTGAGAGACAGTAAACAGTGTCTAACGTTTATATAGAAGATACAAATGCGACAAATATTATTTACGAGGTAAGATATTATACGTCTGAGAGCCACACTGATACCTGAGTTAAAATTTCGGTAATCGCCCTAATCCTTATTTTGTAAACACTATATTAACAGAGTGGCGAATTGCCGCTTTTCAACTTCTTTTAGAAATACCAGTGATTTTACAATTTATAATAGTATTGTGGGTTTTGACGGGATGTAATTCGACGAATGGGTAAATATATACAATCATTCCACATTTAGTGACATCTGTTAGGTGTTTCAACGTATAGGGTATAATAGCGGAGAATTAGGAAGGTTCAGTTGCTCATTCAAAATTGGCACTGTTTACTGTCTCTCAGTTCGAGTCCATTCGTGTGCTCGAATGCCTGAAGATGCCGAAAGGCGAAACCCGGGTCGTTAGTGACAAAATACATGGAAGTGTACAAAATCTCAATAATCCAAATTTTACAACACTTAACGCTCAAAATCTCAAATGCTTAAAAAAACAAGCAATTTGATATTGCCAGTACGTGTAAATCCGAAACCACCTGATGCTGTAGGCAAAATGAGCTGAAACCTCTTTATTTTTTCCATTATATGAAAAATTTTATCGACACAATTAAATCAATTATTCTATCTTTTTGTATACCATTAAAAAAAGCCCGTCGTTGGGCGCCAAGCAAGTTTAGTATTTTTACTAATTTCATTTTCGAAAAAAATCAGATTTTATTCCTGTCGGGAGAAATACCTGCTGTTTGAATTATCTGTATTTGATCATAAACGTAATATCTCGAAGCTTGCCAAAGTCATTGTTTTTGTTTTTCAACGGATAAACAGAAGTCAGTTGTAATATTCTATATTTAAAACTCCCCTTAAAGTTGCCAAAGTAAATATTTTTCTAAAAAAGCAATTTCGATAGCTCGAAAAGGCTCTCGGTAATAATTTTTCGAGCGCCGAGAGCGGTAACGGATATTATTGTGTTAAGAAATTAACCGTTAACATCTTTGCTAAACAATCATAAAATCCGAGATGATTCATTTCAAATCTGACCCCATTATAATTTTCATCATTATGTTCCCGCTTAAAGTTTCCTTTAATTCTCTCGCATTGTGTACATTTCCTTTGTAAGCGGTTTCATTCCTTCCTCGCCTTTGTGCTTCTTCCTTTTGAAGGCATCTGATGTTATACTTCAAGCGTTTTTAAAAGTATGGCCCGCGGTCCCTTCTCGGCAGGTTTTTGTTTTTGACCACTGACAGTTTTTTTTGTTGTTCTTTGATTTATATATCACCTTTAAATACAAATAAAAAATACACTCAGATGTGAATTATTTTATAAAAAAAACAACGCTTCTTTCTATCTACGTTAAAGTAAAATTATTATTCCGTATTGGTGGAAATTACCCATATTGTTTTATTATTATTCAACCCTTGAAAATATTCCTTCAGTGGAATGAAAATGATGGTTGTCAACTACGAGTGTACCTGTATGCCTTAATACAATAAAAATAAATCACAATTTATATACCTTTCAATAAATTATTCTCTTTCATCAATTATCCAGCTCCAACAGTCCTGGGCTAACCTTTGTTTCCCTATTAATTAAACTTCATCATTGACAGATTCTTTATCTTAATCCAATATCCAGTCCTTAGTAATCGCAGGTTTTGGAACTCCATCCGCCCAGCAAACTCATGGTCTCTAACGCCCTATATTCCACACATCAATGTAAACTATTACTAACTAATATAACCGAACCCGTCATAGAGGACGGTATGTAAGTTGAAATACTGAATGTCTAAAGTAGCTAGTATGTCGGAACTGTATGTGCATTGCTTAACATTTTATTTTATATATACACCGCGAACGCTTCGGTCATACGAAAATTTCATACTTACATGTGATATGTGATAATAATAAAACGTCTAAAGAGCGGTCTAGGCTATTATATAAAAGATTAGAAGTACCTACACTAAGTACAATTGTTTAATATTGAAACCATTTAAAAGTTACATCACTTTGTTATTTGGTGACACCTTTGCAACAAAAGTTTTAATAATGTAATACATGTAAGAATGAGTATTGAAACATTCAAAGATAATAAAGGAGCCTTGAGCAATGGTTCTTTCACTGTACACATTGTTTACCCCTGTGCTTAGACTTTGTAAGAAACACTCATCACTGAGTGGCCTCCATTCGATACTTTATAATTTGCCAACGAGTAGCCATTCTTCGGCAGGGGTGGGAAATTATTTCGCCCCTTTTGCAAAGGCTCTACTTGAGCGTAATTAAAATTGAAGCTTGAGGATATTTGATAGTTAAATTTGAGTATAATCTGAACTACATCTTTTGATTTATTTTGCTAAAGTTTCTTGAGAGCACTCTAAGATGATGTTACACTTTGTTCATTTTAAAAGTCAATCACAGTTTATTAATTTCCTCCGCAGATATTTAATTATATTGCAAAATGTTATTTAACTTCCGTACAATTTTTATTAGCAATACTAAGATAAGAATTATAATTATAATTTGTTTGGTGAATTCACTTCACTTTGCTGTAGCAAATCATGTAAAGAGTAGAAACGCGAAATCTTACCGACTCAATAAATAAATAGCTCGTTAAAAAAAATACAAAGGATTCATCGATTGACACCTAAGTAAATATCTATTAAATGGTCGTAAAGCTCGTAAGTAATGATGCGAGGCCGGGAATAAACTCGCATGGGAAAATTGGGAAAAATATTATATTAATGATAACTGTATATCATTTTTACCATTCGGTAACACTTATTGTAAAAGCGTTGCATTATTGAAGTATTCACACATTGTATCTCCAAATTTAGGTTATCTGGCGTTTTAAATTGTCATTAATGTTAAATTTAAAATGATGTGTTTGTGTAAATGTAGTCTCAGTGGTATGTTTGTGATTTTTGTTTGTTTAAACCAGTGGTCCGCGGCCCGGCACCGGGCCGCGGCGACTTTCCGACGGGCCGCGAACAGTATGCCAAATTTCAAAAAATTCGCCATGCAAAAATGCTAAGTATAGAATTTTTTTCGTCTTCACGTTTCTTGTATTTCTAGTTATTGTTATATAATAATAATTGATAGGATGATGCGACTCGATGGTCGCTGGTTTTCTCAGAATCTACAGTCATAAATCTTCTCAGGTACACTCAGGGAGAACGGAAATATTTGCTCTTGGATAGTGAACCCAGATGCAAAATTCTACCCAAATATATTTCCTAGAACTTCATATGTATATTTGTTAGTTATAAATATGTCCATCTGTCAAAATATAAGATTTAAAAATATTACATATATAACCATTTTTATTTAACCACTGCATCCACTGCTTTTTAATAAAAGAGATTAGAGAGACACAAGAACCACTATTATTATTTTTATCATGAAAAACAAAAATTCAATCACTCGTCGACAACCTATTGAGAATCGTTAATCACTCGTCGACATATTCGTTACTTATTGCTTTTTTGATTCTACATTCTATCTACAATTAACTTTTTTTTTTAAATCTGATCCCCAAAAATAGCCCCCTATCTTTATTGTGATATATTTAGATACCGCTAACATTAACTTCATTTAATTTTTTTAGTTTAATACGCATTGATGGAAATATCTCTCAATTAAAGCTAACTCGCTTAGTACTAGGAACTGTAATACCGGACAATTATATCAATACCGGTATTTCATATTAAATCTCGGTAACACAAAAATGAGTAAGTAAACAACTACGGACGTGGACGTCTTACTAATGTTGGACGAATAAATCAATACCAGTATTTCTATATTTTATAAACAATACCTTTATTACTATAAATATCTTTATCACTAACAAAGGCAACTGATTATGTGGTCAGTAAATAATTACCAAATAAATAAAATTTAGGTTAGGTTCAATTAAAAGACATACCGTTGTATATAAATATCTGACCGCTTAAAATAGTTGACCATTTTTTAATATAAATTACTGATCGTTTGTTTTATCAACTGGACACATATATATTGACCATTTATTATTTTTTACTGGCCAAGAATTGAAACAGTTACTGACCTATTAAATGCAGGCCATGTGCTGTATCTTATTGTAAGTAATATATATCATTAAAAATCAACGCTAGAATTTTCAAATTTTAAATACGTTTATTTTTCATTTATTCTTATTTAAATATTTGGTAGATTCAAAACATGAAAATTTAATTTTCAATTATCATTTAAGAATACCGGGAAACCAGTAATACCGGTATCGCAACCCCTACTTAGTTCCGAGTAGTCGTCACTGATCTACTCCATATTACATAACAAGGCAGTATACAAACTTAGAACTAATGGCGTTTTAATATCGCAAACATCTCTATGCTCAAGTATGTCCAGAGAATATTTATAATTGTCTGAAATATTTTTGAACGTGCGTTTGATCTGAAACAGGGGTTTAAATTATAAGAATCATTTTGGAAGCTCCCACTTCGCCATGGGACTCTTCAAATTCGCTGAGAGGCAGCGAATTTTGTTTCAAGCTGTTTTCAATAACAATAATAATTTTCAACCCTCGTTCCATCACTTATTAGAATTATTGAATCGTTAATATCACAGCGAACGAGATTATTATTTTCAATACAACAGGTATTTGGTATTCGTAATTTTTTTATTACTGCCACATGTTTATATTGATGAAAACTGGTTTCGGGTAAAAGTTGGTCAAAACTGGGCCTGATAATTATTAACATGTGCAAGTATTTAGTATAAAAAATGTGTTTTATTTTAAAAATATAATGCCTTTCCACTAAAAATTGACAGTTAACATCCTAAAAGTGATTGTTTTTACTTTTTATACCATATATGGCCAACCTTTTCTGCAGGCAGGTCAAATGTTGGAAGTAAGATTTCTTGCCGGGCCACAATCTTTACAAAAATTTATCATTCGTTTAATAATTTCAAAAGAAGTAAAAATTTGAGTTAGTAATTTGATCTTTAATAGGACTATGAATTACCCCCCGCGGGCCATGCTTTCGCCACCTATGTTGTATACCTTACATCTTTTGTTGACACTTCATTATTCTTGTTGGAAAGACGTTATATTGTCGGTATCAGTTAAAAATGCTCACTGAACGAAACCGACATCAAAGTATGTAACTGTGGAATAAATACCGTCAATCTGGGTAATTTTGTCCCAGTTCTGAGGGTTTTTGTATTTTTATGGTTCGCCATTGCATTTATGTCTGGTACTGTTCTACATAGAAATGAAATAATATCTCAAGATGAAATTTAATTAACATAAATAGCTTTATTGGTATAAATGATATATAAATATAAATAAAACAAGATGGGCAAAATTTTCATCAAAATAGGGTGACCCACGATACAAATTATCTATGTTACTATAAATTCAGTGATTTTAAAATCTTGGCAACTTTTCTTTATGCTTTCATATATTCTGTACATAATTGAGATGGGAAAAAATATACAGCATTTGGTTTAAAGACTAGTAATACCAATTGAAAATATGCCTAATCGAATTTATTTCAAAAAATGTTTTTAAATTGTGTTTTATCATTCCAAGCTGACAAATTCAACAATAAAACAAATTAGGTTGCACATTAATTCATATTTTTACCGAAAGGGACTACTCAATACCTTTGCTTAGCTAAAGCATATTCATATGGCATTAGTATTATCATGGTATTATAACAACATCTTTTCAATGTAGTGGGTCAGTCTTAGACCGATGGGCAAGCTTACCCAAATTGATGGTACTGAATACATAATTTAAATACATTTTAAAACATGTTTTTTGGAGACAATAACTCAATAAACTTTTCAATCGTCGAATAATTAAAAACATTATATTGGCAAAAAAGGATTTTGTTCAAAGTCGAAAATAAATAGCTATGCGATCGACCCGTTGGGCGGCCCTGCTGAATAATTACAGTAAAAGCTTCATACTAACAAGTTAGTGTGTACGAAATTATTGAGCAATAAACCTATGTTAAATTTGTAAGGAATCTGACTTAATAAGGTCTTCAAACGGCAGTATATAAATACAAAATCAATACAGTATTAACACATTTATGTTTTGTTATTTTCATATGCGGTTAGAAATATCTTTGCCGGTTCACCAAAATCGGGTAATTTCATTTCAATACACTGTGTAGGTATTCAAAGGTTTCGTAGCTGAAGGCTAGGTAGGGACGGCCTGCGAAGGGGGCTCGCCGTGTTTTCTTTACGATCAGGTTGCGGGCTATGGGCTGATCATAACAACGATGTAAAGAAAATGTTTACGCATAGGTATCCTCATAAACAGTGGCTTACTGGGGGCAGGTATGATAATTCCTCGTGATCTACGCTAGGCACACAGCAACGGCGTGGGCGTAGCCGGCGATAACGTAGCGTATTTAATAACTTATATAATAACCTATATACAAAACAGCACTAACAATATCTCATATCCGTAAAGGAGATTCAATTTTGATTTGTTTATGAACGATGCACAGCGTACATGCATATATTTACTAACCCTACGTAAACTATTCTAACTGCAACGTCCACACTTTTAACCTATGAGTGGACAACGACAAAATAACATATCATCGCCTTGGGTAAACAAGGTTCTATCTGCAAAAACAAAACTGTTCCGGAGAAGCAATCTAAGATTTCATAAAATTTTACTTTCTGAATGAAATACACTTATGCATCCACATACGTGAATGAAAGAGACAACCGCTTTAGAGACTATGATTTCCTTCGCGTGATATTTCTAATTATGTATGCAGTTGGAACCTTGATGCATTGTAAAATTTTGTAAATTTTTTAGATCTTTCTTATTTTAATTTTGATAGATTTACAGCCAATCGTAAGGTTTTTTAAGTGCAGATAGAACTGTATTTTGAATGCAAAGAAATTGCATTAATTAAGTGATTTTGTGAAAAAGCAGCAGATAAAACCATGTTTACACAAGGCGACGATATGTCATATTTTCTTTTGTACAAAGTTTATTGATTTCTAATTTTAATGAATAAATAAACATTGTTTTGCCTTTGATGTTTAGTGTTCCTTCCACCTTTCCGATTCAATTAACGGGACATAGGGTAAGCAATATGACTGCTGGTCATTTAGCCCAATCCTTATATTATTCCTCTCTCCAAAAAATAGCTAATGAGCGACTGAATTACATCCAGTTCTTGTAACTTCTCTGAAGATGCTCTATTCGGCGTCCATATACTCTACCGAGAAAGTTGTATATCAGTAACTTTGATGGAAGGAATGGTTTATTTAATTTATTATTTAACTTATTATCAATTTTTTTTTCTATAAACTATCCATGGACGTCATTGAACAACTAAACCAGTCTTGATATAGCTAAAAAGTAATATCGGAAAATGATTAATTTTCTGGGATGGAAACAGGACTAATAAAACACATAGCGCAAGTACCGTTTGATGTTTTTTCGCATAAAATAAAACCAAAACAGAATGAACTCGTACGCAAATAGAGATTTAGTATTCTTCCGATCGAATGAAGTCGGCCGTAAATTTGCTTGATGTTCTTTCAACCCCCTCAATAAATTAATTTCAAATTGGTAGAATACGTAGTTACGCAATAAAACGCGTGATTTCATTGGACGCCGAGTAACAAAAAATATATTTGACAAGTTACTACGACACTGCGTTATATTATAACAAAATAAATAATCTAGAAAATAGAGTAACAAGAGGTTAGTTGCAACAGGGTGAGTTGCACTTGAACCGATTGAAAATTTAATCGCTCATAATTTTGAATTAAAATGTCAATAATAGCCATTGATTACGCCTTATGCGAATGTGTCTAAATATTCAGTAAGTTAATTGAATATTCTACACCAGATGACACGTAACAAATAATATATTTTCCTTTTTTTACATAAACTTTTTAATTGTCCGACTAATGCAGGCTAGGGAAAAGTTTTTTTGTGGGTTTTTAAATTGTATTGTTTATTGTTTATATTAACGACACAATACATGTACATATTATACAAAGTCAGTGAAATAGATTATAAATCATATGTAAATGGTATAAGAGATGAATTCCATTTTGATGTAACTAATGTAAAATAATTGGCCGGCACACTTTAAAACTACTAGCAGCAGTGCAATCAGTTGGTGATTATCCGCGAAACACTGTTGACGAGTGGCCACTCTTCGGAAGATGTGTACAACCTTAACAGAATATTTTTAACACGTTTCACATTTCCGTTTCATCAAGACTTCGCTATTTTTTAAGCATGTCCGCTGCTAATGTGGAGCATATGTACTTATAATGAATCCTATCTCAACATACGTTGTTCTGCGAGAAACGCTTGTTATTCAGATGCTTAACTTTTCTTTTGCGAAGAGAGTAGGGCTAGGACAAGACTACTGGTTAGCTAATCGATATCGCTCCGCACTTTTTTTAGGATCGATTGGGTGGTTGGCACTTTTTACACATTAAAAAAATGCATACATTCAAACAGAAATACCGTATTGCGACATGAACACGTGAACACCGGAAGCAAACGACAATGACATTGACCACGGACACAGCATCTTTTACTGTATTACTAAATAATATTAGCACCTTCAAACGTATAACATTTTGTATGATTACTCTCAGTTACTTGATAATCAATAATTACAGATTTCGTCCAAAATTTTATAATATCTCTAATATATAGCACAAAACACATGTAGATATATGTATGTTTGTATGTCTGTCACTCACAACAACTCCTCCCAAACGACGCACACTAGCGACGTGAAATTTTCACACGTCATTCTGGCTGCAATTGTTAGTTCAACTGCGCTATTTTCACTTTTTAACTCTCAACGTTTAACTTTTAACCTAAAACTGAAAAGTAATATTTTTGAATTTGGATTATTGAGATTTTGTACACTTCCATGTATTTTGTCACTAACGACCCGGGCTTCGCCTTTCGGCATCTTCAGGCATTCGACCACACGAATGGACTCGAACTGACAGCAACTGCGACAGCGAACTGTCAGTTCGAGTCCATTCGTGTGCTCGAATGCCTGAAGATGCCGAAAGGCGAAACCCGGTTCGTTAGTGAAAAAATACATGGAAGTGTACGAAAATCTCAATAATCCAAATTTATTATATTAATAGTCAAAATTCAAAATCCTTATATTATACCAAAATCAAATTATATTATCTTCATCACATGAAGTAAGATTTTTTGTATTGGTCTACGATTATCTTCATTCTTCTTGATTAAATAAATGTATTTAAAATCCCAGTTGGACTAAAACTTTTCCGTGTTGACCAAAATGGACGCAACTTGAACTTAAAGCGTGAAACCGTCCAAATCAAGAAGAGATGTACAATAAAAAGTTCGGCATTCTGTTTCCCGCAATAAATTCCTGGAATTCTAGGGATAATAAATTCAAGTCCGAAATAAGTAGCTGCAAAATCTTGTTGAATATGTTTTTATATTTTATTTACATATTATGTTAAACCAATATTGGGCACTGTATTGTTGTCCTTAAAGTACTTTTTGTATTTGTTGAGTGATTTTTACCAATGTTAAATGGGGCTTTATTGAATATCCGTGTTCTAGAAGTGAAAATTTGGATTGTTTTCTGTTCGCTAAAAGTATTTTTTTTATTTTATCCAACCTTTTCAATATCACGTAATATTTTTATACTTCAGATCACAAATGCTTATAGATATTTCAATGGAAAATATTGTTTTCTTAGATAAAAAAAACCTATTTATTTTTTGTATTTATAATATAATGACTGCTGCCATATTGGGTAGTCTTTCTTTCACTCAATTGTGCGTAAAAGGTTTGAATCTGATTCTGTTTCCAGAGGAAGGTACTTCTGCGATGTTTTCATCACTACCCACCTACCCTCTTGGTTCCAGAAAACGTGTCATTAGGAGAAATATCAACTAGTACTCGCTCTTTCTATCCTTACTTTCCATGAAAAGAGAAGATATAACGATAGAAAGAGTGACTTTCAACAAGTAATTATTAAGAAGCATTCATTCATTTTAAATTCTTCATTAGGGAGTCCATATTTTCCTTAATATGAATTTTTAATTATTGATATCGATACCTCAGCCCTAAAGTGTAACAACTCAAATAACATATTTGTTGATATAATTATCAAAAACATTTTGGGTAGGTTTACTCTTCTACTGTAGATCTAATTTTTGGAGATTTTAATGAAATTCTAGAATTATCTAAAGAATATATCTACAATACAAATTACAAACAAAACTTTATTACTTTAAAATGGAACAAGTTTTCAGAGATTTTTATATGATTTGCGTAGTTCAGATCTAAAGAAATAATAACCATAGATTACCACTTGTTACATTTTGGTACTGTTAGATATCGATATTCGTATTTTCTTATACTTGATTCAAAACTGTAAATGTTTGACTTGTTACACTGTTTGTTTTTTGGAACTAATTTGCTTGTACGTTATTAAGTTATTGGACCATTAATTGATTACAAACAATTTACAATTTACGCAAAAAAGAATACGAAGAGCTGCAACAATATTGAAGATAACAAATTATTTCTTTAGTAATATTTCACCCGATAAAAAAACGAGATCGATTAGCTAATCATTAGTCATGTCCTAACCATATCCTTCTATACCTACTCTGTTCGAAAAAAAGAGAAATTGAGCAACTGAGTAACAATCTGTTCTCATAGAAAAAAAAATTGAGATACTCCATTAGGAGGCCATATGCTCCACATTGGGAACGGACATGTTTAAAAAAATGACAATATTGATATTTACATTTATTTTATAGCTCACGCTTCATGATGAGATCTTTGCCCTTTTTTGACTTACGTCTCATTACTGCGAAGGGTCACGACCGAAATTTCTGTGGAGTTCGTGCCATTTGAATTTAGAATTCACACCTTTGTTATTTGCGGAAGTCGCCATTTTGAAATAAAACCACGTGCTTGTTGCTTCGAAATTTGAATAAGCGTTTTGCGCCATTTTGGATACTTTCACACACACATTTACCTTATTTTTTTATGTAAAATGTACTTCAACGGAACCATATTTCACGATTAAAAATAGCAACCACAATTATTTCTCTGGTCGATAGTCGCGGTTTTCTCTTTTTTTCACATACGGTTAAGGAAGTATATGCGACGCTAAAGAAACGAGCTTTTAATGAAAATTTCATGGGTATAAACAATATAGCAAATTAAATTTACCAATGATAGATATTTTTCTAAGGTATTCAATCCATCCGATCCAAAAAACGAGGGAAAAGTGACATCGATTTGCTAACCACCACTAGTCCTGTCCTAGCCCTCTCTTTCTATCTCTTCGAAAAAGAGAGGCTGAACAACTGAGTAACAAGCAGTTCTCGTAGAAAAACTTTTGATGAGATACCTCTATAATGACTCCATATACTCCACATTGGGAACGGACATGGCAATAAAAAATATTCTAAAAAATGTGCTTTACACAAAAAATACAGGGACCAATAAAAGAACTGATATAAAATTTACTAAAACGCTAAATAAATTTAGAAGATTTGTTTGCTTTGAAAATAGAACCATGGAATATAGAATTCAAATTGTAAATAACTTGAATGATTATGTTTGTCATTATTCTATTTTCAAATATTCATAATAACTCCGAAATCGTTATCTTATACAACAACAACAAAAAATGTTCTTTTTAAATAGCTCTATCAACATAATGCGCTCATTTTTTAAAACCACGAGGTGGTTGAATTTCCAGAACACAAAAAATGGGTCATTTATATTTTGAAATTGTAGCCCATCGAATTAGCATTCGGTAAAACGGCCGTCTGCTGCGCGGCCGCAAGCATTAACTAAATTTCAAGTCATTACGGTCGGACATTATCGACCTTCCGTTTATTTATACGACACGAAAATGTTTTCAAAAAAGGAACAACATGAATGTAATGAATGTTTGGAAATGTTTAAAATGTTCTCAGCAACTTGAACATACGAGTTCACTTTGGAAACTGACACTGATTCATTTAGTTGCATTATTGAACATGGCGAATTTTTCTCGGATGATTAATCTTGGTCGGTTTTAATTCGATTATTTATAAACCCCTGTTACACGTGTCAGATTATTCACAATGAAAATAAGTCATACACTCAAAATTATCTAAATAATATATACAATCCATTTTTTATAAAATGAAAACCAGTTGTAAAAGGTTGAACCCTTTCTGAAGTTATGTTCTCATTGTCTTTTTTATGTCTATTATTTCATACAATTATTCTCTAAATAACGCATAACCAAAAAGTTGTATCATGTCAAAAAAACTATACTACAAGCAGCTCTCCCATCAAATTGCTTTATTACAGTATAATTTGATTGATTAAAAGTACAATTTTCTTTTTTTATTTTTAAATGCTCTAAGCCCTAGGGTACTCAACGTTGTACCACCCGCGATGGCTTCACACTCTTCTTACAGGGTGTATTCCGCAGCGTAACAACACTATGCGTCGCTCAATTTCTTTCCTGGAATGTCCGAGGAGAAATTCATCAAGACTTGGTTTTATGCACTCATGTGAGCAGGAAGCTTTCCATAGAACGTTGTGAACTCTTTGTAATTTGTCAGAGATGTAAATAAGTTAATTTTCTTTTGCTATATAAACTACTCGGATAAATGACACACTTCTCTTTGGAGTGTTAAATAGTGCACAAAATTTTAAATTATTCCAATTTTTAAAATATAAACTGTTTTGAGTATAACAACAACTAAAAAAATGCTATTTTTAAGAGTTGTTTCCCAACTTCAGGTTATAATACATCGTACTCAATACTGAAATAATTGCAAGTGGTTGAAAGCGCGAGGTTACTGCTATTCACTCATATACATTTTATTAGTGGGCCTTACACAGAGGCGCTTCCACACGCGATTGGAAGATTTGTGTGCTTTAAACCGAGAAACAGTGTGCACCTTCCAATCGCGGGTAGAAGCGTTGCAATCTATTGCACTCTTTACTAGCAACAATGATAGAAAATACATACATGTAACTAATGACAACTTTGGACGGTTTATCAGTTTAATTGATTATTTCACATTCATAATTTAGTTTTTCCATCATATATTATAATTAATATTTTCTTCATTATTAGAGCCGTTGTTATCCGTTTTACTCCATTATTCAAATATTTACACGTATCGAAACACAAACTCTATAATATTTTTTTTATTGTTTCAGGTATGGAATTGCTGTGATCCAACAAACTAACTGTAAAATCGTAAAACACCAACGAGTATCACTGTCTCCATTCTCATAGTAATAATGAGTCCAAGTCCAGATAGTCACCGAAATACCTAATAAAAATTTTGTAATACTAAATACTTTGTTATTGTATCCTATGATACATTTATTCCTTAAGATTTTTGATTTACGCTTTTCAAAGAAGCGGAAAAGTTCGACAGGTTCGGTTACAAAACAAACAAAATAGCAGCGCTATTATTTTTTTTATAATAAATGAATATCTGGAACGTTTTCACCTAATACATCAAAAATATCATTTAAACCGTTACCAATAGTGGATTGGTTGGTATGCTTCGCATACATACACGATTGCTATATTTTTGTATTAAAGAAAATTTTTCCTTTCTTGCGCAGCAAATATCTTGCCTTAATTAAATTCGGTTTTACCTCTTTGGTTCTTAACTTTATTACGTCTTGGCGTAGCTTTATTTTCATTAACAGCCCACAAAAAATCCCAATTAAAATAAAAAGAATTACGACGCATTTCACTCGTTATTATTTACTGTGCAAATTGTTTCCTTTTCTTCTTCCGTATTTATAATTTGTATATATATCGTATACATTGTTGTTATTATTTGAAATGTTTCGTTTTATACCACGTAAAGCGGCACTCTCCTAAAAATAAATGGCGCAATTAAGAGGCGGAATGGATAATCTCACTGGCAATACTTTCTTCTTTCACTAAATTTTCGACGGGAACCCCCTTTACGGACAGAAATAATGAGTCCAAAAATACAGGCGCGTGGTATTTTGTTTTTAATTAGAGTGAGTAACCGAACTTTTTTTTACAGATTTATCAAGGCTATTTTATTATTGATGGCTTGTTTTCTGTTTTAGTATTTTTTTCAATTTATTAAGCTGTTGAAATATTTTAATTAACCGTTTTGATGTATATATAAAATACTAACTGAGAAAGCCAGGCTGATAGATTGGTTATCAGCATCCAGGATAAGAGGGAGCATCTCAAGACAAACGCCACTTCGGTCCGGTTAATCTCTTTTATTAGATGCACTGGTTTAGTTTATACATTTATACACAATACTGCCCCTTATTTTTGTCTATTACTTTAAAAGCGGCTGGCTAAAGGTAATTAGCCCCCTCTAGCTGACATTTTCTATGACCGCTCCTTTGTCTTCGCTGTGTCCCGCAAAAAAGAGGAACGATATATTTTAACATTGCCTTTCTAAAGCTGACCGATGGCTGTTTTGAAACCTATAATGGCCTAGGATACACCCGCCAATATTGGGCTGTGTCATAACAGTAGCATTCGAAAAGTAATTTTGATTTTACAAAATTCATGTTCGGTATTCCCATTTTGCACAGTTTTGCTGATAGAGTACTTCATGCAAGCTATGTCATTGTGTACTGTTATAGCATGAAGCTTGTTAAAAGACATGCACATTGAATATCTTAGCGTTATGAGGTCATTTCATTTTGATCGTGCATAAAGTGAGTAACGTTAGATATGTATCAATGCAACTCGTTAAATGCGTTAAGCCATATTATTGACGTTCAAATAACAGTAAGATTGATCATCATTGAATTGTTATCATATTAATAAAATCTTTTGGTAATAAAACTATATGAAATATAAAGTATCCTACATTTTCACTTATATAAACTTCGCATACTAATCATATTCTCAATATAAAAATTTATAACCAAATTCATTGACTCTATAAAGTACTCGGATCGAGGGGTATAACAGACAGGTGTCAAAAATAATGTTCTCGGAGAGAGAAAAATCTTAGAATTTTGTAACTATAAGTTCCATATAAGAATGATTGATATTATAGGGTAGTAAAAAGCGCGCCCTGTTCAGACCCGCATATGATTAGCCCCTTTAGTTCTGGTTGCGTGCCATATGGTAAAAAGCTCTATCACCCGGCCGTTTCATACTGGCGGGCTATATCTTATATTAAGTAAGCGCCACCTTTTCGTGACCATATTATGTGAATACATGAGCCGAGATTGTTTTGGTTTCCTTCATCTTTTTTTATTTACGCCATCCAACAGCCGCGTGATGGACCTTTATCTGTCGGCGCACAGATTGTGGTTACTGCCACTCGGTGCAAGTCTGCCAGGCCGGGATTTTACTATTCCGCCCACTTAACTGCAGCTAAAATAGTTGACCAAAAATTTGATGAATCTAAACGACCCAAATCAAATATTGTATTTAACGAAACCAGTACAAATACAACAAGAATATATTTTCATGAAAGCTCATCAACAGCATTTATTTATGTTATGTTGTTGGAATACGTAAGATGACATAATATTGTCTATCTCTTTTAAACATTATATTTAGCTAGGCTAAAATAAGTTTAAATGTAGTTCTGATGATGGCGTTAAGCCGAAATAACTATCAACTGTCTAATAAAAATTTGTACAAATAAATACTTGGATATGTTACCCTATTATAATAGCGTTTTAATGCCAATTCAATCAATTGAAAGGCATCAAATTTTGAAAATAAAACACAATTGGTTTTGTACTACTTCTACACGTTTATAATGATCAGGATCGGCTTCGCTCATCGCAAGCGTTATCAGCTGAATATTTAAATGGCCATTGTTACCCTAATACTATACTATAATTATTAACCCTGTTAATATAATAAATTTCAATTAACATTGAAAATTAAATAAGCTTACTTAAACAATACATTAGATATTTGACGGAAATGCATTATATTTTATACATATAAGTATAAAACATAATATTTTATACTAATCCCACAAGTTTATATAATGATCAGGAAAGCAGTTGACAGTGCTTTCCTGATCAACTTTCTGCAAATATTTTTAGATAAAAGTAAATAATAAAATATTTCCCCACCCTTACTACGGACGAAATGTTAGATCCATATAAATATAATTGATGGCCTTCTAGTTTAATAATAACTAATGGATTCCCAACCCGATCCTGTACAGTTCAAAGCCTTCGGAAAAAGAAATAACCCCATGCGGGAAGGAAGCACACAATGTGGTGGTGGCAAATACCTATGGCTATAATGTAAGGCGTATAATATAATGCAATGTGCCATAGCCATGGAAAGCATACATCATAATAAAATCGATTCAAGAACGTTCCATTACGTTTTCATGTAAAGAAAATTCTATTATAAAGTTATATAAATCATTTATAGATTCTACAGGGTTTGCCATTAATGTTCCAAATTATGCTATCTGTATTAAATTTGGGCTCAGTTCGAGTCCATTCGTGTGCTCGAATGCCTGAAGATGCCGAAAGGCGAAACCCGGGTCGTTAGTGACAAAATACATGGAAGTGTACAAAATCTCAATAATCCAAATTTAATATTGAAATTCCATCAAGCACCCTCAGTCGATGTCTTAAATTATATGCTATCTGTATTTAAATCCAAGTTCGCATATACCATTTCCATCACTAAACTAAAAATATGAGAATTCTCGATGTTAACACCTGACTGTATGGTGACAAATATCATTTAGTGATTAGAGATAATTCGCAGGTCGGGGGGGGGGGGTCTGATTTATATTATTAAACAATCGAATGTGTCTTTTCTCATGTGGAGCATTTCAACTTAAATTGTTTAACGAGAACTGGCCATTATTGATTCGTTCTACTGTTCTCTGCCGGAGCTGGTAAGGTAAGACGAATATTAGCTTACCCTTATTGTATCTTTATGTGACATGAGTTCGTAAAATGATCAAAAATTACTACAGCAATAAACATAATTTAATTCTCACAATAAATACGTCAGCTGGTGGTATTTACCCTAACAAAAGACACCAATTTAAATTCAGTAGGTTACCTTACCCCTATGTTATAATTTTTTCCAATTACATTTTAATGATAATTAATTCTTGTGGTAGTGAGTTTGTAATTTTTTATACGTTTGTGTTGCCACTTAAAGTTATATGTCAGTATTAAAATCAATTCTGATATGAATATAGTTCCTAGACTAGAGTGATAATAGTTTTTGAAAATAGATATGTAAACAATATAAACTATTTACTAACTGCCAGTTCGAGTTAACCGTATACTCGAATGCTTAAAGTTGCCAAACTCGTGTCGTTAGTGACGAAACTTATTGATATATACAAAATTTTAACGATACAAATTTAATTATAAGGATATGCAAGGACTACTATTTAGCTAATTGATCTGTTTTCTTTTGGTGATTGGAGGAGTACAATAATCCATGCCTCTTGACACAAATCACGTATATTTTGGCATTCGAACCCCAAAGCGACCACTCCATTACAAAAACTTGCATATTGTGTAAAAGGGTGTAATATATTCAAAATCAATAATATCCAATCATTTTCATTAAATCTTTTTTTCAGTCAATTGTACGTATGAGCGCTTTCAAAAGTGTCATGGTATTATAACATAGCTGTGAAGTTTGGGTACTATTTCTAAAAATCTTGGACGCGTTTTCATATTCCAGAGCTATTATAACTTCACATAAAGCTTTGACAGTCGTTCGCTCAAGTTGCTAGTGAGATGCATTATCGCCACCGACCCAAATGAATTCATAACCCACACATTTCACTCTGTGCTTTGTAAATCCTGAAAGTGTGTGTGGTGGCACGGCGCACCAGACATGCGACACCGGTTCATGCCGTGGATGTAATCGCAACCGATGGGTTAAGAGAATAATCCTTTCCAAACTATGTGACGACATACTTGTTCGTTTGAATGTTTCCTCACTAGACGAGGTGACCATCAATTCCGTTCATTCAGTCTCTGCAACTGCAGTGAATAATCACGAACATTAAAATTGATTAAATTCATTAGCTATTGTATGTTTTGAATTCATATAATAAAGAATATATCAACAATGGTTCATTTGATTCATCATATCCCCTGATGGAATTTCAATGTCAAAGTTCCATGTCAGTTCAATTTCGCTCGTATACTCCAATGCCTGAAGATGCCGAAAGGCAAAACCCGGTTCGTTAGTGACGAACAACATGAAAATGAACAAAATTTCAACAATTCAAAATTTAACAATGCTTCATACTAAACGTCGTTCCTGCAACCATCTCATACAAGTTGTCCATTAGATTCCAAGAGTGTCTAAGGAGCATCCAAGACCTGCGTTCTAATTACTTTTAAGGTGTTAACTGTCAATTCTTGGTGGAAAGACATTATATTTTAAAAAATAAAACACAATTCATCTGTACTACATATTTATAATGATCAGGACCGGTTTCGCTCATCACGAACATGAATCAACTGATAATGATGATTTCAGTTGATAATGCTTGCGATGGGCGAAACCGGTCCTGATCATTTTAAATATGTGGAAGTAGTACAAATGAATTGTGTTTTATTTTTTAAAATAAATGAAATTAACTAGTCTACAATTAAAATTTTAAAGACCGGTTACAAATAACGAACTGCTTATCTGTAATTAAAAAATAAATAAAACAAGGGCCCAGTAGTGAAGTATGTATACCAAATAATATTGCTTCGTAGACCATATCGACGGTGTTTTGGTCAATTGATGTAGCCCTCAAAATTGAAATTTTTCAGGAGAGAGTAAAAACTGTTTTTATGGAAAACATTATACGGTGAGTTGCGTTATGAATCTTTGAAATGCGTTCCTGTACATTCTCATGTACGAGATTATACGTAGTGAGTGTCGATATAATAGTGGCTTACATCAAGTGGGGGTGTCAGAATTGTTAAACCTAAAACCTTTAAACTATGTAAAATGATGCTTCCCTTCCAAATCATTTGGCCGGCGTTTGGCTCTGTCATCTTTAAAATGAGATCCAACCATTAACTCATTTTCGTATGTTTTGAGAGTTACATCAATTGGCCAAAACACCGTCGATTATTTATAAATAAATGTTAACACGTCTTCTTTATAAAAGTATATCTCTTTGATCCAATAAATTCGGTATACCTTCATAGTCACTACATTATTATAATATCACTCATCGCGCTCCCTCTCGTTGAATTAATGTGGACTAAGTAGTTTGTGTAACGCCCGCTGAGCACGCTCGTTCAACACGCTCGCTCAACTTGTTGCGAAAATCTATCGGATAGTTTCGCAAAAAAATAATTAGGGAAGTGCCGTAAAATTTATTGAATACTCCTCATGAATACTTTAACGTTTTACGGACATGACAGATCGCAATTTGTCTATGGTAAGATTGATAAGCAATACTGTATTTAAATTTCCTTCCAGCTAGTCAATGAAAATTGTGTTAACAATTTGAATAGACACTCGTACCTGAAATTAATAGCTTAACTCTTTTATTTTCAATGAACTTATTATAGTATTATTACTTTAATTAATTGACACATGTTTGTTTCGTTGAATTCATGATAAGTTGTTGGGTAATGTCTTTGTAAATCAACAATAAATCTTAATTTATGTGTGAAACAGTTGGCTGACAGTCCAAAGACAAATATAATGAGTAAATTTCGGGTCCGTGGTGCAGTGATCAAGGCCGTGGGCTTCGGTTACGGATGTCTCGGGTTTAAATCTCGGTACGGACAGATTCGTAAATTGATTTATGGATTCTGTTTGTAGGCATGGATGTTTGTGAAGTCTTCTAAAAACTAGACGTAGCGAGAGCGATTATATAATCACTAGTTCTGGCCTAGATCTATCCTTCTATTCCTAATATTTTCGAAAAAGAGTGGTTGAGCAACAGAGTAACGAACAGCTCTCCTAAAAAAACTTTCCATATGTTATTGGGTGCGGATTTGATACAAAATATATATTCACAATACACATATATATTTACAAAATTTATTACTATATGTATTTTAATTCCTGGGGCAACAAACAATTTATTTTTGCATTCGCTCTGAAAAAATAATAATATACCCTTTTTGCCATTCCGATAGACTTCGTAATTATCTAATTTAATTACACAAAACCTTTAAAACTCATCGCATTCTGATAATTTAATGTGATTTATATTTTTATTTGAATGAATATTGTTTTATTTTTTAGTTGATAATGCTCGTGTTGAGCGAAACCGGTGCTGATCATTTTAAAATGTGGAAGTAGTAAAAATGAATTGTGTTTTATTTTTTAATATATAAAGTCATTCCACCAAGAATTGACAGTTAACACCTTAAAAGTGAAATTTATACTTTTTTTTTTAAAGAACCGAAATGCGTTACATCTAGTTACACAGCCAGTGGAATAACTAAATTATCAATTTTAATTTCACATTAGGAATAAAGTTGATTACTTACTTTGAAGAGTATAAATTTCTTTTAAAGTGTTAACTGTCAATTCTTGGTGGAAAGACATTATATTTTAAAAAATAAAACACAATTTGTTTGTACTACTTCTACATATTTATAATGATCAGAACCGGTTTCGCTCATCACGAGCATTATCAACTGATAAAAATACAAACATAACAGGCGTATTTATATAAAATTGAGTGAAAAAATGAAGGTATATAAAACTGATGGTTCATGAACTGAGACAAGAAAATATTGATTAACAAACAAATTATACATAAATCAAATGAAAGAGTCTACAATTAAAATGTTATGCACTTCTTGCAAATCATTAAATACTAATCTACAATCACAAATATAGCTACATTAAAAGTCCATTTAGCTGAACAAAATTATTAATGACGATAATAATATAAAATGATGACTGAATTATAAGTAAAAATTAATGAACCATTTAAAAATAATCAAATATTAAGTATGTAATTATTTAAAGTATTTAATATATATAGTATACGTATAGGATATAATAACCTTCCTTGCCAATTCTGAATGAGCAGCTGAACCTTCCTGATTCTCCGTTATTATATCCTATACGTTGAAACACCTAACAGATGTCACTAAACGTGGAATGATTGTATATATTTACCCTTTCGTCGAATTGCATCCCGTCAAAACCCACAATACTATTATAATTGTAAAATCACTGGTAATTCTAAAAGAAGTTGGAAAGCGGCAATTCGTCACTCTGTTAATATGGTGTTTACAAAATAAGGATTAAGGCGATTCTCGAAATTTTAACTCAGGTATCAGTGTGGCTCTCAGACGTATAATATCTTACCTCGTAAATAATATTTGTCGTATTTGTATCTTCTATATAAACGTTAGACACGGTTTACTGTCTGTCAGTTCGAGTCCATTCGTGTGCTCGAATGCCTGAAGATGCCGAAAGGCGAAACCCGGGTCGTTAGTGACAAAATACATGGAAGTGTACAAAATCTCAATAATCCAAATTTAAGTAGTTATCAGGTTATGCCCAAACAACGACGAATTATATTTGGCTGTTTTTTGCAGTGTAAAATACGCTGAATGAGCAAATGGACACTGTATTGCTATAAGTCTTTGCCTCAACAGTATTTATTACGTAGGGAGTCAGTTCAAAAACTTATTGCTTGTTCGAGTGGATACAATATGATTTTTTTTCCTTGATTTTCTCCAAAAAGTGTGGCCATCGTACTTATCATTCACGAATCACTTTATTATTAGTCTGTTTTTCATGAAACGGGAATTTTAAAAACGCGTCAGGGAAAAATCACGTGCAGCTGTGAATTATAATTGAATAAAGCATGTATAGCACTCATGTACACCTAAATAGAACGCTTTGCGTAACTCTCGAGAGTGCATCTGATTCATCCGCTTAATGGTATCTATCTGTGCCGAATCTCATCAGGACTTATGGTCATTTGCCGAAAGCATCTCATGACAACAAGAAGTTATCGAACCTATTCGCACGTCAAAATCCATCTCCCGGTCGCTGTCAGCTCGTTTCCCAGCCCCGCGAACATCAACTACAAATCACGCCGCGTTATTCAATTATCATATATCATTTCACAACCAAACCCGGCTCCGGCGGTGTCGGAGACTAATAGGTCTGCGTAATTTGCACAAATACACGTCGCCCCCTGATCTGGGACCACTTCGCCCCCTCGCTGAACCCCCCTGAAAACAGTGTTGCCAGAGTATTTCTGTCCGCATTATCAATCATTTATTTTTTGGAATGCTGACATTTTTACATAGCAACAACCTCCATTTCAATGGTAAATGTCAATTACTGATGGAAATCCATGAAATATTTACTTTGTGTACTTCTTTTTCAAATAATGGGCAGGACGGGTTTCGAACAACGAGGATTTATTTTCAACTCGGTTGTCAGTTTCTGAGCTTAAGCATAGTTGTCAGCTAAATATGCTTCATTGCTTTGAAACCGTTCCTGATAATTTTATATGAAAATGGGCAATAAGTAGCATATATATTTTTTTAAACGCACTGACTTGCAAATGTTTTATAGTAATAATTTACAAGAATCTTAAAATATTAATCATATAAGTTTTATTTTCACTCAAGCACCAATTTTGCTGAGAGATTAAATATTTAAATTTAATAGATTAATTTCCATTTGATATTTGGTTTATTTCGTAAACTTATTGCGTCATTTAGCTTAGATTTGCTTAGTGTATATTTTATATTGGCATTCCTCAAGGATTAACAGTATACAATATTAAACTCATCTCAGCCCAACTTTATTATAACTAGTAAAGTTTCAACTACGAAGTAACTGAATAAATAATTTAAAACTAAATAATTATTTACACATTGTTCGATGTGTATTTTCGCTGTGATGGCTTAACATAATAATTATAATATAATAATGAAAAACAGTTTATTAACTAAAATTATTATCTTGATATTTCTGATATTATCATACCGGGAGTCGGGCGTGTGAAGTTTTCCATACTGGTGTCTGCTAGTGGTGATGCCGTTAGTAGAGCTATGACATAGTTTAATTATATTACCCTATAGATTTATATTGTTTAATATAAATTGTACATGGAGAGACATTATAAGAAGCAATAAATATTGTAAATTCCGCAATTTTTCCTTTGAAATCAGGACTGGTTTCAACTGATAAAAATTCTCGTTCCCTGAGACCACAGATATATTTACGAAAATTATTTTTTTAAATCTATTATGTCCTTATACACTCGTTTGAATTCGTTGCTCATAAAACAATATTTATTCACTCATCACTTTTATTGTCTTATCTGTCAATTATGGGTGGAAAAGCATTATATTTTAAAATTTAACACTATTTATTTTGTACCTGATTAAGATTTATATTTTATTATTTGATAATATTCGCGATGAGCGAAACCGATCCTGATCTTTTAAAAAATATGGAAGTAGTAAAAAACAAATAACATTATATATTCACTGGGTTTTATTTTGTCATGATCTCTCGTTTATTAAATAGTATTTTTCAAATTGAATTTGTTATTTAAGACGATGCCCCTATAGCGTAGATATTGGGATTACGCTTTAGGAAAAGTACGTTACAGGAGACTAGGCACCCATACACAATTTGAGGCTAAGTTCTTTCAATTGTATTTTGTAAACTGAACGAAATCAGCATATCGAACATTTTCCCATTTTTTTTTATTTAAATACTAGGGTGTAGTGGGGTTGACTGTATTCAGAAATTGTATAGTTTAAAATATCGTCTGAGGGTTTGACCGTCGACTGCATAACTTCAATATCAAATTTGAACTGTACAAATCAGAAATCTTAATTCAATGAAACTGTGTTTCGGTATTCATCTAAATAATTGTTAAATCGACCGCAGTATTTATATTGTATAGATGATTTCTACTGTAATATGTTTATCTTCTTCACTCATTTAATTTAATCAGTTAATTATCTGAAGATATGATATTTTTAAAAATAAAAGTCAATTTAGGTATAATTCAAATTCTACAATATTATCGTGATGTTTCAATTCATATACTTTAATACGATATTCTGACGAAGGCGTGTGTCGTGATGGCGATGCTAACCACTGTTTCAGTTTGTATTTTTTGAATATCACAATTAGTTTTGCCTAAATGGCTTCATTCATCAATTGACGGTTTTTATATCTCGGTTTCTGGTGGAAAGAATATATATTTTATCAAACAAATTTTAATTGTAGCTCGTGGAAAAATATAGAATACTACTTCACATTGTATTTTTTGTACTATTTTTTTATTTATATGAACATCTCTCGTTAAATATTAAATTAAACCTGTTACAATAAAGTTAAAAAATATTCATATTAACCTTCTATTTCCAATTATAACGAGTTGGCAACTCAACTCCACGCCTAGCATTCATTTGAAAGCTGACATGCCGACGCTGTATCGATCTTGCGACTGCCAAACTGGGTCGGTAGGGGCGCCCTGCCGCCCACGGGTTCTCTCTTCCGCGGGTCCTTTTGACCCTTCTCGTCCCTGCCGCGGAACTGTCACGCGGCTGCCACTGGAAACGTAACTCCACGTCCGAGGGGCTTACATCGAGGCGATTTTGCCGAACCCTATCAACAGTGTGTGTAAATATGTAGGTGCATTTAGGTATATATGTGTGTGTTTCTTAGAATTCGTTAATTCCTGATAAGCCTTTGCCTTCTTGTAAGACGTGTATTGTCTTAGAAGAATAGATTTCTATGGTCTTAAAGTAACTATTTTTTTCTATGGATATTAATTAATTATTGTGAATATAGGTATATATTATTAATTTCACTTGACGTATCATTTAGTACTAGTGTGCGTTAGCGTCAGAAAAATCTTACCTCCTTCATCTCTATTTTTTTTCAATTGTAATTTATTTGCATTTTGTCGTTATTCAATAAAATGGCGCGATCGTTGTGAACAGAGTTCGTTGCTGAAAATGTCCACCTCTCTAGGCAAATACATTGATCAGCCGAACGGCTGATTATAGAAATAGTTATCCATGGTAAAGCCAGTTCACAGATCACCGTTTGCATTTTTAGTGTCGTAAAGGTAAACATTTTTTTTTATGCCGTAGCTCTAAAATTGTTTTTTTTTTTTAAATCTATTTCAGCTAAGTTTTTGGAGCTGCGAATCATTTCGCTGTAATTAGGCAGGTATCGTTGAGTTCAAACAAAAAAACCATTGATTACTATCATAATTGATATACAGCCTTTGTCGTTAATATTGTAAGTGTTCTATGCACATATTTAGCCTTGTAAACATTATGTGCTTGTTATTTATTTTAAAGAAAAAATGATTTAATGCTACTTTTCTACAATGTTATTCATTCATTTAACTTCGATTAATTTTGCGTGCTTTATTTTAATTATATTTTAAAAATTGTAACAGAGCATTCAATTTAAAAATAAAGTGGTTACAAAATATAGTTATGTCATAATCCGATGAATCATTTCAATTGAATGCTCATCCATCTAGCGTGTTCTGTTTGTATACTAAAATAATTTACAGGATGGTTAGGTACACTTTAAATTTACGCCGCAGTAAATATTTAAAAGGCATTAAATCAGTGATATTATAATGGAAATTCCATGAAATAATTTAACGTCCACATTAAATATTGTCAGGTTTATATTGAAGTTCGTAATGTATGCCTTTTCTCATTTTATACGCTTTCTGCAGTAAAGTTGCACATTAATACCGGTTACTTTATTTCTAAATCTAACGACTTACTTATTTTATGATTGTTTTAAAATGTAGTCAAAATATTTTATCACCCTATTTAAGTTAGAATGCATAGATATTTCAATTATAAATTGAATGATTTACTACTGATTTGTTGTGTAATTCGTCACTTATTTCCAGAACTCCATTATAATATGGTTGATAATAATTGCAAGTATCTTATATGTATAACCAAATTTTTGTTTAAACGGATTTTTGCTCAATATAAAATTAAAATTGATAACTTTGTTATTCCACTGGCTTCATTGAATACTGAAATAATTGACCACTGGAATAACAAAGTTATCAATTTTAATTTTGTATTAAAAATGAATTTCCACAAAGTTACCGCCAAATCCATAGAAGATAATTTTTGCTCATTAATATAAATTTCCTTTGAACAAATATATAATACCGGCACCGTGGTACAGTGGTCATCGTCGTTGAATTCGGTTACTTGATTTCCAGTTCGGACCGTTTCATTACTTGAGTTTTCAATCAACTTATGGATTTCTGTTCGTAGGCATGGATGTTTGTAATGAATAAATATACCTTTTAAGGTGTTAACTGTCAATTCTTGGTGGAAAGTTATTATATTTTAAAAAATAAAACACAATTCATTTGTACTACTTCCACATATTTATAATGATCAGGACCGGTTTCGCTCATCACGAGCATTATCAACTGATCTAACTTTTTTTTAGAATAAATATACGATGCCGGGTCCGCGGTTCAGTTACCATCGTCGTTGGCTTCGATTATGGATATCACGGGCTTGATTCAAAGGTACGGACAGTTTCATAAAATGATTTTCAATCGATTTGCGGATTTGTATTCCTAGGCATGGATGTTTATAATGTCTAGAATTCCAGCATTCGATCCTGAAAACGGACCATAGCAAGAGCGATTACCCGTATCTTATATTCCTACTCTTTTCGAAAAAAAGAGAGTAAGCTGAGTAACACACAGCTCTCGTAGAAAAATGACTGTTGAAAAACCTCCATTAAGAGGCCATGTGCTCCACATCGGAAGCGGACATGGTTAAAAAAAATTACGTTTTTATATAATAGTCATTTTATCAACTGACTTTTACTCAATCGAACATAATTTCATTTAAGCGTAATTCGTTGAATTTGATAACGTTTATTAACTTGTTCTAGGAAAATAAATAATTAAAATGAAGCGTGTAATATTTAGATATAATTAAGTGTTATACCAATACAATAGTTAACTTATAAGTGGTGGTCGTTGAATTGTTGTCTGACCCTGAATTAAGATATTCCATGCAAAATATCTATTACTATCTGATTGAGATGAGTCTTAAATGATGGTCTGTTTTATTATTTTAAATTGAAGGAGTGTGTCCAGTGGCTTACTAAGAATACTGACCACCATATCGACGGTGTTTTGGTCAATTGATGTAACCCTCAAAATTGAAATTGTGTAGGAGAGAGTAAAAACTGTTTTTATCGAAAACATTATATGGTGAGTGCATTATTAGTGTGATATTTGTTGGTGCATCTTTTCCATAGGTGTAAGGATTATTGGGTCCAATCGCGTTACTCCAACAACTACGCGGAACACCAAACTTTTCTCCGGACTACTGGTGGATAACCGTTTGAGTAGTCCACCTCAAATTCTCCGTCCTCCCGCTCCGGTTAAAGCTCATTGTTCCACTGCTCCGGGATGCGCTCAAATGTTCTGGCTTAAACACTAACTCGCAACATTAAATGTTTTTGACATCTTTGAATATCATGACGAAGTCTTTGAAAAAATGTTGTAGTGAAATATTAGTAACTCAATTCACCAAGAAACGTAAACCGATATGTACTGACTCACCCCAGTTTTGCAGCATACTCTAAACCGTGCCTTGAGTCGCCTTTAGTTATGGCAATTCATTTTTGGCAAACAAATTGACAGCTTGTAATAGTTCTACCGCCGCGAGTAAAAAGGTTGTACATCTTCAATGTACAATAAAGACGAATTTTTCTCTCATCCATTATCTCTCCGGCCGTCACATCGTAAAGACCTTTTTTTAATCCGTTCTCTCGGACCGGTGGTATATTGTTTGTTTTCCAAACGCGACGTTGCCATCTTGAGTTTGTTTATATATAACGTGCTTTTATATAACTCATTTTATATTTGTAAACTAACCAACTGCATCTATGAATATAAAAACGGATTACAGAACTAGTGTTTTTCGTGCCGATTGCCTTGGAAGGTGGGGATCCTGTCGTCTTCAAGAGTTCGTTTCAGTACATATATGAGTTTAATATTAAAGTTGAACATTACTAAATGTAATCAAAAGTTAGTTCGTTAAAGTGGGCTATTCCATCAACTTACATGTACGAGTAGAGACTTCAGTTACAGTCTGTGTATGTGGCATTACCGCAACGTGGTCCCGCGCATTCTGCCAGATTAGTATTAATCTTCGCAAAGTTCTCGAAGCTAAAATTAACATCATCTCAGAGAGCTGTGATGTATAATTGCCATCAAATCAATTATGCTCGATTGCGTTGCTCGCTTGAACTTATACAGTGACGGGAGCCGAGCTCCGCCATTCAGCCTGCCGACATATTACAGATATGAATTCGTAATTAATTCCACAAGTCTTTGGCAATGATTGCATTTGGGGTGGGATAATAACCATAATGGATGGGAATTTCACACGAGTATATGTTATGTTTGTATTTTTAATATCGACTCTTCGCATGTTACAATTAGGGCACCTAGTCAACTGGAAAGGTTAGAAATCTACATATCGACTGCTTACTCTACCGGTTGACTTTAGGACTCTTTAGAAAAAACTTATTACTTTAATCTTTAGCGGAAATGTATGTTAAGACATAAAAATTTTAAAATGGCATATTCTGTATGTGTAAAGAAACCAGACGAATCAATGCAGCAGGCATCAGTAAATTTCACTTTTCTTTATTTTTTCTTCTTTTTCTCTATATAATTGTAGAATTCGTACAAAATAATTTATTTTGTTTTTATAAATATAATGACTTGCCAACAAGAATTGATTGTTAACACCATAAAAGTGAGTAAATTTCACGTTAAAACATCTCATTTTTAAAATATTCTCACTAGCACAAATTTTGTTTTTGCTCTCCTTCATATAAAGTATCAATTTTAGACTTATCGTCCTTTTCCTTTCTCATGCAGAAACGTCCGTTTGACATTGACAAAAAATTGACACACATTGTATGTATTGCACTTATAGTTCTTACATACACAAAACAAGGTTTACATAATATTATCAAATGAAATAAATAAAACATCGTTTGGCATGCAATACCGCGTCAACGACAGTTTTACTAAAGTTTCTTTTTAATGCCATTTGATGCTAAATCTGATCTTCTGCAAAAGTACATTCATATTGTAGAATGCCAGGTCAACGTTTTTCTCTCCTGCACAATTTATTTTTTGTCGCTTACGCTGTGTTGCATGCCGAAAGACGAATTTTCCTGTATTAACGTTTGCCTAGTTTTTTTTCTACTCCCATGGGCCATTCTGCGTCTAATGTGTATGGTTTATATCATATATTACCCTTTTTTTGTCGTATCCATCTATCACATTTAGATTCCTAGAATATATAAGTAAGACACAATACAAAATCATCCTAAACTATCTAGCATTTCCATTGAAAGTAACTAAAACAATATTTAATATGAATTGAGCTATTTGACGACTTAGTAAACCAAAGAGATACTTTTAACAATTTTCATTTACGTGCTGCGTAATATATTAGTCAATTATACAGAAGACTAATTTATTTTTATATTCATACTAAAAAACTTCTGAAGATAATTCCAAAAAATCTTCTTAACACAAATAATTTTTTCGATTGATTTGGTGGTAACTTTTGTTCCTTCTATTGTTTGTGTGACACATAATTATTTGAAGATGCTTCTCAAAGAGGCGTATTTTATAAAATTAAATAATTTCAATTATTGTCGCTATTGATTAAATATAAGTACACATGCTGTTGATATCGCAATATATTAATGAATTCCTGTCAATGCATTACCGGATACAAATGTTATTTCTGGAGTGATGTTTCACATTAATAAGCCATTAGTGCTCTGAATTCTAAATAGACGCCTGCCTGGTAGAAAATTATTTCTTGTAATCGCCATGTCCCGCCCGCTCAAAATTCAATCAGATCTAAAGCACTTGGCATATCTCTTACAACCGACAAGTCGAAATGTTGAAGCAAACTTTAATGCTGAACTTGTTTGGTTACGGGAGCTTTTCGGAATTGTTGTGAATCACAAGTGGTGTGGAGTTGGTGGTACGAGAGGAAGTTCCACTGACCGCGTTGTTCGCGAACCTGACCGCCGTCTACCGCAGCTGTTGCCAAGTCCTCCTTCTGCATAATACTGACCCAAAACGGCTTCCTCATTAATGACTTGGCTGTTTTGTTGTACTTACTCTCGAAGATGACGTAACACCGAAATATATGGCGATACATTTGAAGTAGTAAATATTATATTTGAGTATAGTCGATTCCGCTCAATTGGTACACTGGCTCTTTGGGACAAATTACAAAGGTACGGAAACCAAATGAAGAAACAAATCACTTTTTAGGTAACTGTCAATTCTTGGTGGAAAGGCATTACATTTTAAAAAATAAAACACAATTCATTAGTACTACTTCCACATGTTTATAATGATCAGGACCGGTTTCGCTCATCACAACCATTATCAACTGATAAAAATACAATCAAAACAAGGCTATTTATATAAAATTGAATGTCAATAATTACAGGATACATACATCAGTTGGTTCATGAACTAAGATAAGAATTAACAGATGATCAAACAAATTATATATAAACGAAATTAAATAGTTAACAATTAAAATTTTAAGAACCTTTTACAAAACCAATAAATAATAGTCTGAAATTAAAAATAAATCTACATTCCATTGACTGAGCAAAAAAATTATGACTTTAACTAATGCGTAAATATTCATTAAGCATAATAGAAGATTGGGAAATTTTAAAAAGAAATTTATGAATCATTTAAAAACGATGAAATATTAAATACGCAATCAAACTTAACACTAAACAGCCATGGTAAATGAGAACGAAGATCGGCCAGGGGCACCCAAAAAAATATCTGAAAAACAAAATTAAAGAGACCAGAATCAATTCTTACTAGTTAAATTATAAAAACAAATGTATTGATTTAATACAAATTGCGCACAGATTAATGAATCGGATGTAAAATTGGGGAAGACACGAAGATAGTTTGCTCATTCAATAAATTTGAATTGGGCAAATTATTTACTTCGTTTATCCGGGACACCATTGCGTTTGATTGGGTCAAAAGATATTATGAAAATAGATAGAATTTAGTACAGGTATTACGAAGAAAATGAAGAGTGCACTTTTTGACGCCATTTAGGTACATGTTGAATTAATAAGAAAACTTATCAAAATAGCATAACATTTTTTTGGTTTTTGTATCGATATTTGATCTTTCTTTGGCACCGTGTTACTCTAATCAAGTTAACTTCGTTATTTTAATGTTATCTGATCTTTAAATGAAAATCTCACTGCAAACTACATCAGAAAATGCTCAAAATAATTATAATTTAGGAGAAAGAACAATTATTATGAATTAGATGTGGTAAAAACTAAAGACAAAATTTATGCAATTCACGGTGAAAAAAGTTAATTGGATTATGTACACGATTCAAATACTATTCTCCCATGCCACTTCTGTACGCACCTACAAAACTTCTTAACTTTTCTGAGATTATGTTTACTGTTAAATAAAATCGTGTCTATCTTGTGTCAGTGGTTTTATTATAAGTTGAAGAGTTAAATGAAATGCTTGTACATATTTTTATTGTATATTATAGAAAATTTATTCCTAAAAAAGTCAGATAAAAAAAGGACAAACGAAATTACTGAGTTCTCTGAAGTCTCATGTACTTTATCAGCTCTGGACGACCCGATTCTGCATTTCCTAGTTATTATTTGACGTTATTGAAAATTAAAAATCTGCTTATAACATTTTTTCAAGCTAAAAAACTCATGAAACGATAAGAAGTATTTTAAATATGAAAATGTTTCTACTCTGTGTCCGCTTTTTCCGTGTCCGGTTTTTTTCTGTTCGCTTTTTTCCTGTACGGTTTTATTCGTTCACCAAACTGAAATACCACAAATTCTTACCTATCTGCCATACAATAAATAAACGGTCAAGGTTTCTGGCGTGGTGAAATTTGCACAGTTTATTATATTTGACAATTCCAGATGAGTTGTCTATTTTCATCTAGCTTAATCCTTCCCTTCTTGAGTAATGTGGTTTTATAATACGGCTCTTGATTCCGAACAAAACACGGCACTAAAATATGAACAGTAGTAATATATAAATCATGTATGTATTACACTTATTCTGTAATTCTAATTTCTGTAACGGTTTCAATTTTCATAATTGCGATTAATCAATTAAAGTATTTGTCAATAAAAACATTTAAGCAGTAATCCATCGACCAGTTTAAAGTTGTGTACGAAGCAAGAATTAATGTATTCAACAGTGTACAATGTAGATTAGTGTATCCACGCAATGCCTCTATACTGGATAATCCCCTCGATTGCTCACTGCCAAGTCGATTAAAACACGCGTGTTTTTACCCTAGTCTAGGTTCACTCTGTAATTCAGATAACACATACGAAACAATGAATTATTCTTCCCCATTATATTAATCAAGCATTAACTTGGAACAAATCGGACGAAACATCCGTTCCAATATGCATCGATCAATCGCAAAGCATGCGAGAGTTGATGCTCCCAATCGAGGTTCCCCAGGGAGGTAGCTACTGTCGACCCATTTGAAATAGTATCTCAGTCTTAATTAATTATTTTATTTATTTCGTACCATAATCAAGATACGACTTGAAAGACAAGTATCTTTCAATCGATTTGACATTTAGTTAGATCAGTGCTGACCATCTTGATTGTTGTTGCCTTTGTACATATTTATAAACTAGTGCCATAAAATAGTAAGTATAGATTTTTTCTAACATGCGTATCTTTCATAAAAAGGGTATTTTTTTAATTCTTTTCAGAGTTTTAACTACAGTGACAAAAATTAAAAATGCTGATAATTTTTTAATAGAATAAATTATTGTCAATAATATCATATATTTTTTTTAAATTATTAATGATAATATACCTACTATATACGACTGATATGATGAAAACTTTGGCGCAATATGGTGCTGTAATATGACCATATCTTTCGCCAACGTTGTCTTTGCTATATATCAGAAAATAAATGTATAATTCTGTCTGTCTGTCACAAGAACTCTTCTCAAACGGTGAACAGTAGCAATATGAATTTTTCACAAGTCATTTTGGCTGCTATTTATATGTCAACCTTTCTTTTTTTAACATTATTATTAATTGGTAGGCTATATTTTGTGGGTGCTACATGAAGTGCGTTCCGCGGTGATGTTTTTAACTTTTAACATTCAACATTAACTTTTCCTAAAATAACGCTAACATCTAAATGTGAGCGCACTGTATCCCAGGCCAAGCTGGGTATTCAATACTAGTATGATAGTGTAATACCTAATTTATATATTATTGATGTATTAACTCATCTAGTACAAGGTACTTTCTACCATATAATAATATATCAATGCTTTGTATGCCGCAATGTCGTTGTTTTGGCAGGACCGCCAACCCCTCCGTCTATCCTTGAAGTGGTTTCAAACCTGAATCCAACATGTCGGCGCAATGCCAGAATTCAAAACATTTCAGAAATAACACAAACCAACATGGCGATCGATAATGGTATTGTTTGGAAACAGGTTTGCCTTGGCAAATAGACTCTCAGATACTCGAAGCATTCTACCATTTATACTTAATAATACCCCATTTTCAATGCAGTTCAAATATAGAATAATAAATGGCACAGGAATTTATCCTCAGGAATTATTACATAGACGATTAACAAAATAATTTAGCTATATATAAGGAAACTTGATAATTTCATTAATAGGTATAGACTATTGATTATATTATGTTAAACAAAAAACCTACCTACTCCCTATTAGAATATATAATATTCTTTTAAAATAAGAAGTACTTGTTTGTTATACGGGATAAATTACGCATGATCATATTAGTTGACATGTAATAAGTTTTGTATTATTATCTTTCTCGTGGTAGTTTTATCTATCGAGGGGTATGTTTGATTACTTTAGGAAAGTAATGCATTAATTTTACGGTTTTAGTAACGCAGCGTACAAATTTACTTTCCTTATAAAAGAACGTGTTTCCAATCGAGATTTTTAATTCGATTGATTCTAAAGATGTGTGACATATAGTAACATAACCAGTGGAATACAATAAAATTGCAATTTTTAAATTGATCGTAAAATTCCACAAAGCTATCGCCGAATATATCAAAGTTAAATATGTCAGGCTATAATATCGACACTCCCTACGTATAATCCCGTATCTGCAAACATGACACTACAAGAGAGCGTCTCAAAGATTCAAAACGCAGTTGCAAAGTAACGGCTGCATCTATCGTCTTCAAAATTGGAACAGTGATATTATTTTTAATCTAGTTTCTTATTGTATGTGAAGTTTTTGAAATAATATAGATACGGCATTGGACTTTCAGGTAAAGACTTTGTAGACGTGGCTAGTTACGTGATTATACTTTAGGAAAAAACGGTGAAGCAGGTACTTTTCCCAATGTTTTTTGATGCTTACCTATAAAATTGAGTGCGTAAACAACGAAAATGCAAAAGACGTATAATTACGTATGTGACATTTACGTGATTATACGTAGGGAGTGTCGATATACCGCACGTTCTTGCATCTATCGAAAATGCAAACCGTGATATGCTGCCTTTTAATACATTGTACTATAAAAAAATATATTAAAACCACTAAATTCTTAAAGCTATAATTGTTTTCTTTACTTAACCTTTCCCATACATAAATACGACCATTGTGCGTTTAATAATCCTTACAAACCCACTTTTTTGGCCACACGCTAATGCCAGCAGCGTAATAAAAGAACCGTTCATTTAAGCTCAAAATGTTTTTGCTTAGAAATGTATAGAGTTACGTTTGGATGGCACTGAAATTTCTTAAACATAATATTATATATTTATCTATACCCAGTCACTGAATTGTCTCGCCAGTTACAGACGGCTAAGAAAAAGCCCAGCAAAAACTTGTCCGGCGACTTCGGAGCTTTCCGAAAGCTCCCGAGCTTAGCCGACAGAGAAACCAGTGTCTCAGAAAAGTTTTTTATGTACCAGGCGCACATAAACAGTGTAAGCTCTTTTGTGAAACGTGATAATACAAAACTTGCACCGGCGATTTTTTGTTTTCCCGCGCGCGGACATGTGGAGGTGTGAATTTAAATTTTCGTCGCTTTCGGGGCGGTGAAATTTCGCATTGTTTATTCCAGGAGTAATGTTGTTTCGCATGCTTTTTGTGTGCAAATATGCTATATTATTACACTAGCGTTCATCCTTTTGATTTACGCAGCGTTCATAGAACTTTTACCCTTATCTGCTTTTTAGCAACAAAAAGACAAATGCCCATATTATATGGCGGATGGTATTCAACCAAATATAATATTTTTTTATCAAAGACTTTTACTTTGGAATTTAATTAAGACCTCTCTACCGAAAACAGATAATTTCACTGCTTTACATAGGGGTTTGATAAAAATAATATTTATATTCTTGATGATGTATTATAATTTCATTCAGAGTATGTATTTTTATTTATATATTTTGAGTTAAAATTACTTATCAACGATGGATAGACTGTTCGAATCAACAAAACTTGCATCGTTTAATTTAATTCCACGTATTCTACACTGCAGTTTTAAGCACCATAATCGTATCTACATTTTAGATTAGCTTGAAATATTATATACACAGTATTTTTTGTACACGCCCCGTCGACTTTGTCATAAATCGTCGTCTTCAGAGATATTTTACCTGCATCATTGCCAGTTATTACAACTTGAGTAATGACTTTTAATTAATCAGTGATCAAATCTTAAATGCAGTTTTTTGGTTCATAAGTTAGACAAAAGAAATATTTGAAATAAATATTCTTTTCAGTTACAAAGCAAAATTATATATAATACATGTATCGAATACTGTAAACATGCTTAGCAAGATATTTCAGTCTAGTTCTAGAACCTGCAAGTACATATGTCTTTTAAAGTCATTGTGGTGTAAGTCACGTTTTCGAAAATTTTTACTCAAGTCCAGATGTCATATATCTACACATGCCAAACCATACAAAGTAGTTTTTTCCGATTAATTCGACGGTAACTTCATGGGAATTCATTTTTTATATACAATTACGTTGATAACTTACTTATTTCGTTGACTGTTTTACTAAATGTGACACTTGTTTCGCTTGTTTAAGAAGCATCTTCAGACTAACTTTATCGCAAGGTTATTTATTTCTAAGGTGTTAACTTTTACTGATTCTAATTCTCAATTTAAACATGAAGTGCAGGGTGGGTTAATTTTCTTCTGCTGAACGTGGGGAAGTAATTGCTTACTTTAGAAATAAATAACCTGGAGATGTAGTTAGTCCCAAGATACTTGTTAAAGAATCGAAACACGTTACATTTAGTAAGACAGCTAGTGGAATAAGTTATTGATTTTACTTTTATCACAAATTTGGAAACAATCAATCGAAATTTATGTTTTTTTTTTTGACACAGTGGTTTAAATCAACTTTAAATATCTGTAGAAAAACACAATGGTGTAAATTTTATTATAATGCGTCAAACACTTCTTTGGAAAG
Source organism: Himalopsyche phryganea (assembly GCA_022494535.1). Taxonomy (NCBI): domain Eukaryota; kingdom Metazoa; phylum Arthropoda; class Insecta; order Trichoptera; family Rhyacophilidae; genus Himalopsyche; species Himalopsyche phryganea. The sequence continues at coordinate 1,680,803 of JAGVSL010000054.1, read as the reverse complement.
AATACACTTACTTTCAGTTTCTCTTATTTAGAACAGGCCTCCAGATTATATTGAAAACTACTCGGCGAATATAATTCATTAGAATTAAGCAAAATGTGACTTACACCACTATGACTTTAACTATATGTATGAAATCTATGAGGAATAAAATAAATTACTTCGCAGCGGATGTCACCCTAAATACAGCAATAAACTGTTATCCATCTGACAAATCGCTAAATTAATTATTGCATAGTATAAATATAATATGTCTAATTGCCTCAGAATTTAACGACCGGGACGGACGGCACTGTGATGGCTGCGGCACGTCTCCTATGGCTGGCTGTAGCTGAGCTGTTGGCCTGTTCAATCCTGGAGTAATTCGAGAAGCAGAAACAAAGCCCACGCGAGGTGTAAAAACGGAAGCAGTAAATTTTGTCCAAGCACAGCACGAAATGCATTTCAAACACGTTCATGCCCTCTCGTATACACATATATAACTAGTATAACGATTAAAAGAAAATTTAATACTGCCGAATGAAACTAGTTTGACCGATTTTCAACGTAATAATTTGTAAAAAAAACCCGCCCATTTATTAAAATAATATCAATTTCGATAACTTTGTTAGTCCGCTGCTAGTGTTACTAGCTGTGGTACGTTTTTCACCTCTAAGAAGAATCTTCAGACTAATTCTACTGTAAGATTTTTATTTATAATGTAGACATTGATTCTAATTCCCTACTTATTAATGAGAAATTAAGAGTCGTGTTGTTTTCTTTTACCTGTTAGACGCGGGGAGGTGTTTTATATGTGATACAAACAAAAACAGTGCAAATTACAATAATAACTACATAGCCGTACATGTTTGAAATAACTTAAACGTTGAAATACTCAATCGAGGAAATAGTAAAGAATTAAAAATGAATATCTCCGGAATTGATAAAAATCTTTGTGGAAACCAATTATTTAGTGAAAAAATTTTTCAATAAAACAGTGCCTCCCGCTATCAAATCTATTTTCTTTATCATTTTCTCCTCCGAACACATCACAAAAAAACAATTCATACCCGGCTCATTCGTCACTGACAGTTTAACATTCTCACTTTAAATTGAAACTAGATCATTGTCAACAAAATGGACGCACACAAACTAATTGAAAAATTCTTAAAAATATATATATACGTTCATTCATTGAGAGCATTGCAAAATAAAAGACGTGAAATTCTATTTTCAGTAAAGATTTTAAAAAATGATGACTCATTTATTCTAATTGACGTGTGAAAAAGTATAACTCAGGCATCATCAAACTTAATGTATCTTTAAAACTGTCTACTGTATACTATGGTGCTGTTTTTAGTCTTCAAATTATTTAATATACTCAAAATAAAAGGTTATTTTACGTCTGACCAAGAAGCAAGGAGAGAGCGGGAATACGCTGCTTTCAAAATAATGATAACAATTATCTCATATAAATTTTTGCAACTGTCTATATTGCGGAGCCTGCAGCTGCTCAAATCAGAGAGAAGAGAAGAAACACAAACTTGTCAATCGTTTCTATATCAAAGTTGCTCTTAAAGTTTCACTGAAATCAAAATGGTATCCTTGATTAAATAATTTATAATTGCTTATTCCGCTGTCTATCGGCAGTGTTTGGTTTTAGTAGATGTATTTCGGCATCCGTGGCGCAGTTGATAGCGTCATTGACTACGGTTACGGATGTCTCGGTTTCAATTCCCATTGCGGAAGGTTTTCATAAATTGATCTTTCAATGGATTTATGGATTTCTGTTTGTAGTCTGAGTGTTTGTGATGTCTAAAACCCCCCTCCCACCCTTCCTATCCTCACAGGGCGTAGCGACAGCGATTAGCTAACCACTAGTCCTGTCCTAGCCCTATCTCTCTATCCCTACTCTCTTCGAAAAAAATGTGGTTGAGCCACTGAAGAACAAGCAGTTCTCATAGAAAAGTTCTGTTAATATACCTCCATTAGGAGCGGACATGGAAAAAAAGATGTATTAAACCAGCTGTCGCCAATAGATGGTCTGCGAATTTGTTCCATTAACGCCACTGGAGCCAAGAATTCATTGACTTATTTCAAACATGCAGCAACAAATATCGTAAACTAATTGTTTTAACTTTTAACTAAATAAGCGTTATTATCATTTTATAAGAAAAAAAAATGTTGCATGTCTATCTTTTTTTTATGTATGTTTGCACTGTTTTTTTTAAACACGTCAGTGGTCCGTGGAATTCAAAATTGCGAATTTAGTGATCCGCGAGATCCGAAAGGTTGGTGACCGCTGAATTAAACAATATTAACGTGATCCAAAGTTGATGGGTGATCCAAGATGGGTGACCCAATATTCGGCGCGAGTGCTCTGTTAGTACTGTACATGAACCAGCTATGGCGGCCATAACGAAGTTATCGTGACTGTGTCGGACATTATGCTCCAGTGCTATATCAATTACGACCGCCATCTTTGTGTGCTCAGGTCGATAAATGAGCCCACCCTGCTAACTACATGCCACTTTCTAGCGATTAAATTTAATGTTTACAACAATTGTCGCGCGGCACACGCGTTCTTCAGTCACGCTGATCAGCGTGATCAGACTTTATGTGTGTAAACATAAAGTCTGTACTTACTTCATCGAAAGTTAACGCGATTCATTGAATCACCCGAGAAGAAAACTAGAGTTTGTAATCTTACTATACTGTAAAACCTAATACTGTGTTCATTAACTTTTATTATTTTTTATTTTTATGTCAGGCGCGTACCTTGGCTTTCTTTCTTTTTCGCTTAATCACTTGGAAAGTGTTGGGTGCGAGCGAGATGCTAGAGCATGCTGGCGCATACTCTTGTATCCTACTTGCACATACTCAAGTGAGTATGTGCGATAGAAATATAGATAAGTCCACCGCACGCCGATGGTTTATTTATATAAAACTGATTTCAATGCAGAAGATCGGTTACCCACACGCAAATAAATGAACGCGTCGGTTTCACCTGGATTGTCATTGTGACTGCAACATCGCAATATGTAATAGCCGATGTCGATTTCAGCAATACCTTCAAAATGTTAAGTATATAAATATGCCCCCGTTTAGTAAACAAATAAACGGCATTTCAGTTTCAAAACATCAAGATAAAAATAGTTACTATTTTCTATGGCGCATAATAATATAAACGAAAAACACGGTTATGATGTCGTTTTAATAAACCAATTCTCCCTATCCCCAGTCAAGTGTCTCGCCCTCTGCAACGCTTTAGTACCTTCCGTTTGTATCGCTGTCCAGATTACAGTGCTGCACTACATCAACAATAATTGAACACTCTGGTCGAGCGGGGAGGAAATCGTTTTCTTTATTTTTTGATTGTATAATAATCGTAATAATATGATATTATCATCTTAATTCGGGGGCAATAGCGCATGAACATAGCACACCCAGTAAAAATAAACACGCGTGAATTTCGTATGAATTTCATTCGCACGCAACTACGCAATGTATCATTGCTAGGGATGGCAATACCTTTGTTTTGTATTTCAAAAAACAATACCGGTTTTACATCAATTGATAAAAAAAAAACCACGCCAATTACGGTTTTTAAAATAATATCTCAGCATAAGCATAAAAAACTGATTTTCATAAAAGCTTTAAATTTATTGTGTCTTTAAAATAAAATATGACATAGAAGCCTAGTTCTTCAAAACAATCTTTATCGTATCTATAAGCTAGACTGTTTTAAAAGCCTCATTAAATAATAAATATGAGCATGTGTACTTTTAGTAGAGCTTATCTCAACATAAGGGTTTATGCTTGTTACCCTGTTGCTTAACCTCTATTTTTCGAACAGATTAGACATAGAAGGATATGGCTAGGACAAGTTTCTCTCGCTACGCTCCGTTTTTAAGATTGGATGAGTGAGAGGGAATTTATATATCGCAGACACCCCTACCTGTATATTTAATATATACAGTGTTATATATTGCAATACTGAAATACCGGTATTTTTAATTTTGAAAACCGGTATTTCTACATTGAAAAAATAATCGGGATCCCGGTTTCGATAATACCGTTGTTGCGATCCCTTATTTTAGCTATAGGGACTATTAGACGACGGAAAATGATTTTTTATTGAAATTATTATACAAATTACTTTTAACGATATTTTTTTTACCATACCCGCTCTTCTTATAGACTTTGAATAGGTACATGTAATAAAAATCAACGACTTATCAATATATTGCAATTTCTATTTAGTTAATCGATGTTTGATCGCAAAACAAATAAAAACCGATGTTTTAGTATGTTAGCAATAATTTGTAAAATTGTGTTAATCGTTACTTCATCGTTCAGTGATCGGCAACATTTTTTACTTAGGCGGGCACTCCGAATGCCTTGCTTATGGAGATGGGCACTGTATCTTAATTTTGTACACTGGACTAGGGAGTTTAAGGTAAAGACAACACACACTTGTTTAATCGAAACACATTCAAATCAATGTACTCATCGGTCACAGGAAAGCGATACAGCTTAAGTGATGAGAAGATAATAGCAAGATCAACGTTTATTTCAATGCATACGGATTTCATGCTGTTCCGAATATTTAAATATATTGAAAAAATAATGATTGTGGCAGACACCCTCAATGTGCATGACGGACATTTGGATGCCTACCACTATGTGAGAAGACCCGAATCAAAGAGAGGTGAATGGTTGGTTATCGACGTCCTGGAAGGTCTGGAATCTCAAACAAACACCATTTCAAATCCGCTTCAACTCTTATTTATTTTTATCGAAAAAGCAGTGGTTTAAAATACACAAAAATAATTCTAACATATAAAATTGAGTCTACATTTACTTAACACATAAACTTACCTTTACGTTATAAAGCAAGTGACACGACAAACGATTTTAAATTAAGTCCAATTTCAAAACAAACACAAAAAATTCACAACGTCAACGGTGCCAATCCCGTGGCCGGCGGCTCTCCTTGGCTTGAAGGCTGGCAATCGACTCCCCGCAAAAATTGGACTCCCTGCACTGTCGGAGCCACCCCTTCCGTCAAAAATAGACTCGTCCAGCGAACGTGTCCGCCGGCGATTGGTCGATCGCCCTTCACGACAAGAATTGGGTCGTCTTTCACGAATCATTGCCATTAACGCTGGGCGCTCTCAACTGAGAGCGCCCAGCGTAACTACGAACCCTTATAAAACTTAAACTCAACAAAAAAACCAGGGTGTGTCATATGATAATAAATTTATGAAAATAAAACGAAATTTATGCTGATTATTAATTGTAATATTCGCTCAGCGAACGAATATTACCACCCAATTGCCTGTGTGTGTGTGTGTTAAGGTTTCTCTGATGTATAATCAAAGTTTGTCTTACGTTTCTTGACAGAAAAATAAATATTATGTTTTTAAGCCTAGAATACGATCCGTTGTATTACAATTTTTTTTTTAAATTAGAGTATTACCAACCAATGACGAAATATAATATTCATTTATACGTCCACCTCTTCTTCTTTTTTTCTGGTGCTACATTTCGAGACGATGACGCCTCAATTAGTCCTTTTCACTCCAATCGGTCCTCCGCCTTCCTACGTCAAGTCCTGTGACACCCCGTCCTTCCACCGAATCCCGGTCTTCAAACGCATCGTCTTTCCTCAGGAGTAGAATATGAAAATATTTATAATTACACATGAATACAAAAGACCTTGTATTCATGTGTAATCAGCAACCCTTGTAAAGCTTTTAATTAATAGCCTCATTTTTATTTACTATAAACCTTGTTTACACCTCCGTTTATTATCCATTTCAAAATGAATCTAAACTTTCCACGTTGACCCAGATTTATAAAACTGGTAACATTTTCGTTTTGCAAGACTAGATATGAATATATAAAACGCCATGTATCACACCCGTGTAATTTGCCTAGTTGTTCATTAATTATTTACGCCTGTTTACCGCTTTATCGTAGAAACTTTGTGCAACCTATATCTAGCTGAATTAGGGTGATATCATCGTAAGAATATTAAACTAAAATATTATTTATGTACATGTATACCTCTGCATACTTTTTAACGACGCCACTGAAGTGATAATAAACTCTTTTGGGTAGGCTATTAAAAATAATGTCCATATTATTTATTAAATACTACATAGATAACCCGCAGAATAGTGCTAAAGTGTTGACTGAACTAATCAAAAAAATATTTATATACAGGTATAGCATTTATGACAGTTGGTAAATAGTTTATATCGGCGATCTTTTGGCCAATTGATTTAACCCTAAAAAATACTTAATAATTGGATCTCATTTTAAAGACGACAGAGCAGGTCTCAGCCAAATAATCTAAATTATAAAAATAAATTAATCTCTTTTAGGAAGGAAACATCATTTTACATTGGTTTTAGGTTAAAATATTCTATCCCGACCACTTGATGTAAGGCACTATTATATCGACACTCCCTAAGTATAATCATGTATCTGAAAACATGACAATTTACATGCGTGCATTTCAACGATTCATATCGCAACTCACCGTGTAATGTTTTTGATAAAAACAGTTTTTACTTTCTCCTGAACAATGTCAATTTTAAGGGTTACATCAATTGGGTAAAACACCGTCGATTATCGTTTATAGATATACATAAAATAAGGACTAATTGTCACTAGGTCTAATAACTATATTGATATCTGAATTAATTTTAATAATTATTTGATAATAATGCTTTTCCTCTAAAATTCCTGCAAAAAAAATTGAATGATGAATATCGTTGTTGCACTGCTAAATACACCCTATCAGTATAGTTTTTAAGTCTTAGTGGGTGTTGGTGGATACAACATTATGTAATTTTATTTGGGGTTTTCGTTTTATTAAGCTTAATTTATCTCTATCATCCCAAAGTAATTGACACTGTAACCGCTACTACCCGCTACGGATTCAAAGCGTTTAAATAAAGACAATATTATGTAAGATTCTATGAGTTTAATTTCAACCCTTGATTTAAGTCAGTACATATGTAGGCAAATTGCAGTTTACACTTCCAAAATGAAACGCATGAAGTGATAGTGCGCACCCCTGCCTTATAGAAATTGACTCTTCCAGAGACCACACAAGTAAAAGAAAATATTCAATTGTAAGTTGGTTCCGTATATCACCAAAAGCACATCGACCTTTTTCCACAGTATCGTCATAGATTTAGGTAAATTCTACAAACTATTCCATCCGATATACGAAAACCCAACTGTACAAAATAAACCCGATAGCTATTGAAAATCAATAAAATACAACTCAAGTTAGGTGGGCTGGACTAGGGATACCAACTCGAATATTCAATATTCAAATATAATCGGCCCTTTATTGACTATTTGATATTCAAATATTTGGGAAACTATTTAAATAGTATTCGTAATAATTCTTAATGAAATATTTCGACAATTAAAATATTAAAAAACTAAATCAATGAAACATCACATCACGATTTCTCGGGATTTCAAGAACAATAACAAATACGCCAGTTAGTGGTTATTTTTGCCTTCACTCAACTCGGGCGCTTTCAATATCTTATCATAATATTTGAGTTTAACAAATGACCGGGTACTAAAAAAACCTTTTAAATATACCGTAATTTCAGTAATTGAAGAAATACCGTTGTAGTAATCCGACACAGATGCAATTTTTAAATTTTGTAATACAATGGAATGTTATTGGTGCGTGTAATAATTATTCAAATTTATTTTTTAATATTATTTCCGCACTGCAGAAACGATTCGAATATATTCCAATAGTTTCAGTTTTACTATTCAACATTCGAATAGTTGATAATGAAGAATAGTTGGAATCCCTAGCTGAGACCTAGTGTTTCCAGCCTGAGGGTGCGCGATTCGCGTCGCAATGTCGAGCATTTCTGTAATCCTTTCTTTATAAATGTAGCCATAAACTCCGGAGGACGGAAACAAATAACCTTATATCAACGTTTCACTGCGCCTAGCCACTGGGTCAATTCGAGATAATGCGAAGCCTTACGAAAAGCCTTATATTGCAGCGTGTTTCAATTGGTGGGAAACGATTTTCGATGAAATTTTATTTAAATCTTTACTTATATGCCGTTCGAAATGGGCTGATTTATTGCTTCACTATACTAGCTCATCCATATAAAATAAATGTTTGTATTGCACGTATTTTACTTATTGGTGGTTAAACAATGCCATAAGAATCACATGGGTAGTATGTACCTACATGATATATATTTAAATTGTATTTACAGATGAAAGTTTTGCAGAACTAATAATAATAATTTACAATTGATCCAACATCATTAAGATATTTGTACTAAATTAACCTGATATAAATCATTGATTAATCATGACATATTGATTTTTTTGGACTTGCCTAATAATAAATATTTATTTTGTTCTCGTTAATATTTCCACTTTTTTTTAAAGAGTTCGTTTCTTCAAAATAATGTACTGTAATAACTTTTTAGTTTAATTGACACCTATGTAATAGTATAGAAATATTTTTAACTTTGTTAACACCACATCATATAAATATTATGTAGATAGTGTGGATAATCTTCTCGCAAAAGGCTCGCCTCAGAATCACTGCACAAGGATTGTATTTAGTTAACTCTCCAAACTGATTACTACACCATCGACATTTTTATTGGTTAGAAGTAAACATTTTTATTTATTGAAACATAACAGTCAGTAAACGTAAGGGGTTTTCTTATTTTTGACCCACACACCACTTTATAGCAATCTGTAGATATACATATGTTATAGTAAATAGTAGTTTTAAGGTGTTAACTGTCAATTCTCGGTGGAAAGACATTATATTTTAAAAAATAAAACACAATTTGTTTGTACTACTTCCACATATTTATAATGATCAGGACCGGTTTCGCTCATCACGAGCATTATCAACTGATGAAGATCAGTTCAACAAATTGTGTTTTATTTAAAAAAAAAAAAAAGAAGTAAATAGTAGTATCTAGACTTCATACGTAAGGTAATATAAAGATTATGCGTACTCAAGCAAGAAGTCCCTTTGGGACCTGGCTTCGACAAATTTATAATAGAAATGTAGAAAACAAAATAATATGAGTTATAAGATTATTTATTTTCTGATACGTTGAATACTTAATGCTTAAACTAATATCTACGTAGGTTAACTCTTCACTATGTTCTAGTTAAAATTGCAAAAACAAATCAATACTTTCTAACTAGTATAATAAAAGCGATTATATGCTAATAAATTGCTTTATACTGTGTTAATTGTTTCTTTTGACTTCAAAACCGATAATATATTTTATTTCCCGATATGAAATTATTATTAAGTCTTAACATGCAATATTTTGAATGCAAAGAAAAGTGAAATTTTATTTTTATTGTTTCTGTGACTATTCATTAAACATTTTAATCCTTTTTCCAAATAAAATAATAAATTATCATATACGTCAAAATATAGTCGCTGCTATGGAATTAATATATTAATATGCAAATTTTTGTAAATGTGTGTGAACGACTTTTAAAAAATTTTGCGATCATTTTGTTCAAAATGTTATGTTTCAAAATTATATCTACTTTTAGTTTATCTGAAACACACATTCGTTTTAGCGTACAGATTGATAAAAATATGTGTTCATAGTAAGCGCAAAGGCTAGTGGAAAATGGCCTTTGGTTGCGTTTTTTAAATGAAATAAGTGGGTTCATATAATATTATTGCCTACATAACGCGTGGGTTGTTTTGTTTTAAATGCTTTTAGGTCACTCTATATAAATAAGGTTGACGTAAAAATAGGAAAGGTTTTTTCTTGTCCCGTCCTCTCCTAGGTCACGCGATGTGAACACCTACACCTCACCATGAAAATTGACGTATGTTTGAACTTTTTTAATTGGAACTTTTAAAAAAATTAAAAGAATATATCGTCGTTGTTTTGGGAGAAAACAATAAATCGAAAAAATGACATATTGAGTTAGTCATACCAAAATGACCCTTATTTCAAACTCTGCCGTATGGAAGAACATAATTGTTTTTCTAAATTATGCTTTTACGTCCTACTGAATCCTAAAACGGCGTTTTGCAACTTGAAACGAAACCAAATAGACTTATTGTCAGCCCTAGCATCTGAAACAGAAAGTTGATTGATCGCCTCACAAACAGTCCTTTAACACCTGTAATATATCATTCATTGTTGGGTATGTAAAGGTGATATTCTTTTTAAAAAATAATTTGGTAGATTAGGTAATGAAAAATGTATACTTAAAAGTTTGAAATAAGTCATATTGAAAAGAAAGCAACAAGTTGTATTTGTCTCACATTATTATCAAAAAGACTAAGATCGAACTATTTACTAGGCCTGCTAAAGAACATGTCCCATTGTTTTTTTCATATATATTTATATGTCGTATATCTCTACTGTGTAACATAACATACATGTTTTAATCTGTATGACTGTCACAAGAGCTCCTTCCAAACGTTGTACAGTAGCGACGTGAAATTTACACATGTCATTCTGGCAGTCGTTTTTTATGTCAACTTTAAACATTATTGTAACATGATGCATTTAAGTTTGGGTGTTATATGAAGTACGGTTCACGATGATATTTTAACTTTCAACATTATTATTTTATTCATTGACTTTATTTTATTTTGAGTGTTACTTTGGGGCACAATACACGATAATATTTGCAACATTCGCCATAATAACGCCTACGTCTAAATGACATAATCTTCACACCCTGTGTCTCGTGTGAAGTTAAGTAATAAATAATTGTGTTAGTTAAAGTAAAAAATATTAAATGAAATATTTCAAATTTTCGAGAGCGTTTCCTTCGTTGAGACATTCACACCAACTGTATAAATATACAAGTTCTTGTCAACTCGCGCGATGCTAAATACTGCAGTGTAGTAAAAACTTCTAAAGATTTTATGACCATTGTTATATTGTTTAGGCACTAAACACGACGAAACTATAATAAACCGACTGCGTGTCAGATTAGAAGTAAAATTTCAACATGTAACTTTAATCTTTTGCTCATTTAACGTCTAATGTCAAACAACCCCCTGTCAATTATGACACTTTCCACCGAATACCCAATGATTATCGACAGTTAATTTTTTTTATGACATTATCGTACAAACACACCGTCGTTTTAATGGAGAAGTCTCTTATTTTATTCTTGTGTATATCGGTTTTTTTTTAAACCATGAGTGCTCCCAATGTGGAGCATATGAACTCCTAATGGGGTTATCTAACAGAAGTTTTTCTTAATCCGTTGCCCAACCTCGCTTTTTCAAGAAGTAGGAATAAGAGGATAGACCTAAGACAAGAATAGTGGTTAGTTACTAGCACTCGCTACGTCCCGTTTTTGGGATAGGATGAGTGGGAAGAAATTCTAGACATGACTAACATCCAAAGAGAACTATATAAATCGATTGAAAATTAATTTATGAACCTATCTGTACCGGGATTTGAACCCGTGACCAAATCCAACAACGTCGACCACTGCACCACAGAGGGAAAATACGAGGGTTGTATGATATGGTATATGATTATTATATAAACACTAATAACCGTACGCGTCATAGATGACGGTATTGAAATTGAAATACTGAATGTCCAAATGGAAACTGAATGAAAATCTCATACCTACATGTGATACGTGACAATAATAAAACGTCTACAGAGCAGTCTGGGCTATTATATAATACATATAAGATAATAATAAAACTTTCGTAGATGGCGTGCTACCAAAATATCTGTCAATCAATTTCTATAAAATCAAATTAAAACAATTCGATTTTAAAATGTTTGCAAGAAATTAAACTAAATTTGTTTGGATTTTTCTTTGGAACGAAAATTTTAATTTGATATTTTTCCGTCTTAGTATCAGGGCGTCATCAAAAATACATTTTCATTCCATCGAGCCATAGAACATTTTTGTGTAGCACTTATGTTTAACACACTATTTTAGCTCTTCGTTCATCATATTTTTGGTGGCGTATACTATTATGTACTTAATATGTATTTTATTGTTAAAAATATAATTATCTACTGTGTACACTGATAAAAATAAATATGAATCATCATATTAATAAATCGTCTATACGCCTAGTAGACATTTTGAACAATACAAATTCAAAGAGTACGTTATAAAATCAACTGCCAAATCTTAATTTAAGTAGGGTTACAAAGTCAATCGACATACGTCTGTCGGCCATCAGCTTTGCTTTAGCGATATGGTAGGTCCTGGTTTGAGTCCCAGCAAGGTCAATAGACTTTGGGATCTTGAACATGAGTGACTTATAAAAATTCTAATCTCATTTATCTCGTATTTTTTTCAAATTTTCAAAATATTTGGCGCATTGGCTGTCAATGTCAACTGTAATGCCAGATATTTTTTTTATCATTACATTTTATGTAATAATAATTAAACATATCATTTTCGAGGGTTGATATGGTGTGACAACGTCACAGACGCCTGCCTACTCACACTGAGCACAAATTCAGATCTACGCCATTCAGCTGGTGATTCGAACCGAGTTCAGAAGATAAGAAGTTTCTGTAGTAAGCAAATGGGCCGCGGAGGTATACGAATATTTTACCATCATTATAACATAAAATTCAATGCAGACAATTGGAAATAACATTTCTTTTGCGTAAACTTTTATGTTACTTTGAGCAAACTTCGCACAAAAATGTCGTTTGCATAGTGCGAAAGCAGAATATGACCTAAATATTTCAATTCCTGTATTCATCATGCTCCATTGTGTAGTGCTTGGAGTGGGTGTCCCAGGGTCTCAGAAGGTCAGGTAACCGCCGGGTAATCATTTCCTTGTTGTGGTCCCCCTGAGGGAACTGTGGCACGCGGTCACCAGTATCTGGCGGCGCACAATGATAAACGACGTAAGATTTGCCCCTCTGCGCGCTCTGGTCGCCTGATACTTTTTGCTAATCTGACCGATATATTTTCGCTAATCAACATGTATTCACGCTGAATTTATTATTCATTGCTTGATAATCGTTATTGTAAATTATTAAAAAAAAAACAGTATACTGATATGTGTTTCAAATGAAGATTATACACTTTTTATCAATAATTATTGAATTTTTCTTCCTCTATGCTACTGAATCTTTTTCCCCTCTTGTATCGTACTATCAGTAAACACATTTATTTTCACTGCACAAAGCCAATCGGTAGTTGTTTACATCATAAGCACAGACTATTGCATTGAAAAGGGCGTAAAAAAATGTATGCATATATTTATGTATGTGGGGGACTAATCAACGCGGATGGCAACTCAGACGAGATGGAAATACTACACAAGAAGCATAGTCACGAGCAGAACGCGCCATACCGTTAGCAGAAACAGACGACAATACTTTCTCACAATCCATCGACCGCAGTAGATCGACGGCCATTCAATTCTTAAATTAAATCTCTGTAATAATACATATTAGGAACTCGACTTCTAAATATATATGTAATCAGTTTCGTTTTCGCTTAGTTATTAGACAGCTTTAAGTAATAAAAAAAGAAATCAAATAGAACTATTCAAATAAAACAAAAAAAAATAATTCATCATAGTATAGAAATTCAAATCATAGCTGAAAATTTAACAAAGCGGTTAACCTTGACAAAAAGCAGTTATTTTGATTACTTATTTGCATAGAATATCATTCTCATCAGTTCAGTGAAGCATCAGCAAAATATTCTTGAGAGGGCGTGGGTGATTTCAAATGTTTTTCACAGCAAAAAATATAAAAGTAAAATGTACCACTGCTTTGGAAATTGTTCAGTAAGATTTGATTTTCATCTAACTCTTCAGAAAATCTGTAATTTGAACTAAACGCTCTTAAGTTTTTCAACCTTTTTTTATATATTTTTTGACACAGTTTTAAAAGAGAAATTTATTTTTATAAAAAAATCTGTTACCAAAAAGCCAAATAATATGCCTTGCACGGTGACAAGTTGCTTTTAAATTTAATTTGGAATCATGTTGTTCCAAAATATTTTGATATAAAACTTTGTTGCCTTGCTATCTCATAAACCATAAAGAATTTTGGTATATACCAAATACTCAAGAATGCCTGTTGCTTTTAAATTTTAAGTGTAACCTTGTTGTTCTAAAATAAGTTGAAATGGTGTTTGATATAGAACGTTTTTGTCCTGCTATCTCATAAACAATAAAGATGATACCTTGTTTTTCTCCAAGGTCACGATATATTGCCAAATCTGTTTAAATAACCTTTACCAATATCATCTTATATAACTCAGTGTAAATACCTTTGCCATTCAAAAATGAAAACGAGCCAAATCTCGCAAGGTATGTGGTTCGAACAAAGTACCTTTGCAGGTATTCATTTAATGTTTGAGTAAGGTGGCCTTACATTGCCCGGCGAAGCCTTTATGAATTATAGACCTGTGGGTGAATTTTCCCCTTATCTTGAGGCGATGTGTCGAGCTTCGGCCACTCTCCGGCAATGCGCCGTTTGTAAAATACAATCTAATGGATCAAGCAGTTTTTCATAATCAATTTAAATTCACTAAATCAATCTCAATTCTTTATGAAATGGTATTATATTTAAAAAATAAAACACAATTTTTTTTTTTTTAATTTAAGACATCGACTGAGGGTGCTTGATGGAATTTCAATATTAAATTTGGATTATTAAGATTTTGTACACTTCCATGTATTTTTTCACTAACGACCCGGGTTTCGCCTTTCGGCATCTTCAGGCATTCGAGCACACGAATGGACTCGAACCGATCAGTTCGAGTCATCAGTTCGAGAGATTAAATCATTAATGTGGTTTCCAAACTTATTATGCCCATGTACCCCTTCTTAAAGAAAAATCCAGGCCATGAACCCCCTATGAAAAATAACTATATAGTAAAAGAAATAAATAAATTTAAATTTGATGTCTTGAATGGTTGTAAAACATTGTATTTAAAGTATGATGAAGTTCATAACTGCACTAAATCCAAGTTCTACTAAATAGCAAGACGGGAAAGCAACAACAACCCCTGCACAGTGACCCATAATGCAGGATATAAAATTGGTACCTGTTTCTGTAAACAAAATTTTTGGTATCTTGTTCAGATATGGATTTCCGCTCCTCATTTGTGAACAAATTCAACAAATTGCTCGCGCATTAGTATGGATAAGTCTAAGTTTGTGGGTATGCTTGCAAAAGGGTCCAACACCCAACAAGTCGCTACCAATTTATTTATTTCAACTTTCATAATAATGAAAATGTGTCATAGATATTTTTCATATTAAACCTCTCGCAGACCCCCCAACATTGTCCACGCACCCCCAAATTATTTTTAATTATCCACAGACCCCCTCAGCGGTCACACGGATCCCTGGGGGTTCGTAGGAACCACTTTGGAAATCACTGTTTTAAACGGTCCGATGAAGGATTCTACCTTTTACCTGTGTAACCGAGTTGGAATAACCCTCTAGAAAAAACAGAAAGCAGATTATCCAAAAATAATCGAAATCAGCTCTTCTCTTGGATTTAATATGCTTAGTGCTTTTTTTAAGACCTTTCAAACTTGAAACATTAGCAAACTTTGTAATAGCTTAAGAATCAGCAAAAAAATCCGCGGATTTCGTGTAAAACTAGCTTTGCAAGTATTTCGGCTTATTAAGTATTTGTCCAAGGGTAACTTTTGAAACTTTGTAATCTTTAATCCAATTTTTAGGACGAGGCATGTCATAAATCTTTTTGAAAATTAAACATCGAATTTTTTACGGTATTCTGAACAACACCGTATTTAAATCATTAGTTTAAAAGTCGTACTTCCTTAAAGAAAATAACGGAATCGAAACCAATGTTTAATTATTAAGTTATATTATTTCTCTTCATATTATTATGGTTGGCGCACTGCTTTATTTTATGCAAGACACTAAAGAGCTGTTTTTTAAGGAGTTTAAACATACAAGAAAAATAAAGACTGATTACTCCTCAACTGTGGGTATTTTTTTAAATTTATTATTATCCTTACTATTGGATAGAAATATAAAAATATTCATTGCTTAATAAATTTATGTATATATTAGCATTTTTTACCCGGCTTCGTCTAAGATAGAGGTGAAGCTTGGTAATTTTAGCAGGCTTAGGACATTTAGAGTATTTAGACGTTGGCTAGCTAATGTTAAAATTTGATTGAAAGTTGAAAATATCACCGTGGAACGTACTCCATCTAACGTCCAAAAAGTATAATCCATCAATTAATATTAATTTTAAAAGTTGAATGTTGAAAATAGCACAGTTCAATAGAAATGATAGTTCACCGTTTGGAAAGAATAGTACTCCTTCTGCGGCTTTTGCACCCCCTTTCTTGATGTTGGAAGCAGGCATTTCGTTATGAATTAAGTCAATCAGGATTTGCAACATTGAATGTGCTGTTCTTACACAAGTTATCAGCGTTGCAACAGTATCTGAAGTTGCTAGTTGAAAGTATAAAATAGCACAGTTGACCCATAAATGGCATGTGCAAGTTTCACGTCGCTACTGTACACCGTTTGGGAGGGATTCTTGTGACACACATACAGATATATATATATGTATTTTCTACCATATAATAGAAATTGAGTTTAATGTGAAATTTGATTTATTGTCGCGGCCGCTTAATCGGGACAAAGACATACTAATACTATTGACCTCGTCAATAGTATCATTATGTCCTAATTAGCGGAATCGACGGTATATACAAATGTCTATATATGTGTGTGTCAATTCAGTTCTCAACCCTTTATTATGGAATATACAACCTTCCAAGTTAACACACTGGCTGAAGTGACTTAGTCGGAGTTCGAGCTTTAAGCAACTTCCTTGAATTGCTTCTCTTATGACCCAAATTCCCACCCCGACGTGTAATAATATGATAATATATTAAGCATCAGATTGGCAGGCTACGTCAACAGGACGAAAGCTTTGAGACGTGTTTGAACGGCGTTGTTTCGACTTGATGTATTATAGCAGTTCTACAAAGTCCTGCCATGTATACGTCAAACTGTCTAACTTCACTCTAATTCATTTCTAATTAAACGTAGATGTCGAAACTGGTTGAATTACTTATGTTACATATATGCATCTACTGGGCTAAACAAATAACTCTACAAATTACATCATTCGTAATTATATGCTGTACTGACTTCGTCTGCTAGGGCCATGAATTTGAGGAGTAGACTTCGTTTTTCTGTCGATAACGTTGTTGAAGGTGACCATGAGCCATTGGCTGCACATAGACAACGGGTAGTAGTGGGATAAACCAACTTGTACTCACTTCTAATTCATCAAAAATTATCAGTTAGGAGCACAAATCAATCGATGAAATATTTGAAAATATGCCTGATTTATCATGCAAACTTTTCGTTAATTAATCAACAATTAAATTTCATTTTTCGATTAATGAGTTTTTTTAAACCATTTCCGCTTTTAATGTAAATCATAAGAACTCGATTAACCTCTGACTTTTCTGGAGAGAGGATAGAAGGATAGGGCTAGAAAAGAATTTAGAAGGTAATTTGTAATCGATTGAAAATCATAATTGAATTTTTGAGATTTTGTACATTTCAATGTATTTCGTCACTAACGACCCGGGTTTCGCCTTTCAGTATCTGCAGGCTTTTCAACAATTCAAATTTTATATTGAAATTCAATGAAGCACCCTCAGTCGATATCTTAAATTATTTTATTGAAAACCAATTTATGAGCCTGTGAACTCCACAACCGAAACCAGTTTCGCCGACCATTGAACTACAGGTCATACATGACAAATTGAAATTCTTGCATTTTATTTTTAGTTATCGTAAAATGAATAAAGATTTCTCGAGTATATTGGAACATGTATATATGTCAATCTAACATTCATCAAGTCAGGGATCAATAGACAGGGACAATTACCTGCCTATAAATCTGCATTAATATATTTACTGATAAAATGAATTGCTGTTTTTCCGAACACATAATTAATGCACCTACTGAGTTATTCGAGGCAATGAATTGATATCCAAAAATCTCATTGTGCACTTACTTGTTTCCATCAATTTTGTTACTTATCAACTTCTGCTAGTACCGTGGCGATATTACACAGTTAAAAAATGGTTATAATTTATTATGCAAACGGCCGTGTTCTAAAAATGGTTATCTTAATTATGGCTTAACGACATAAATATTTTTATATTTTGTACTATAAAAAGAAAAAAATACGGCCTAAGGCTGAACTTCCACACAATCTTTTGTTCAAAAGGAGCTTTTATTCCAACCCCCCATAATCCAACATTAATTCCATAGTTCCTTGGTAACACAAACTAAGCGGATTCTAATTGTTTTGAAATTAATAACCAAATCACGTTTTCCAGATTCTTAATATCACAACGAGACATTTCCATAATTTAAATTCGCTCCCCACTAAATGTGTAAAATAAATTAAATAAGTACCTAACTCAAGGATTATTTTGTTAGAGTCTACCGAACCGTGCAGTAGGCGTGGATATTTTCATTAAAAAGGCAAATTTAAACATTAATAACTAACGCATTAATGGGACGCCAAAGTTTTTAATTTATTCATGAAATATGTGAGCTGTGGCGCTGAATATTTTAATCGTTTAATCTCTTTGATCTGGTAGCCTCTCTTGATCATTATTTGCGTAGGATAGTTTTGGTCACCCCATCGATATTTTCTGAGTAATAAAAATAAACATTGCTCGATGTATGTTTCTTTGTAGTGTTGAGGCAAATTTTGGTCGGGTCGTTGGTGCAGTGCTCAACGTCGATGACTTCGGTTACGGATCTCACTGGCTCGAAACCCAGTATGGACGGTGTCGCAAATTGATTTTTCAATCGATTTATGAATTTCTCATGAATTTATTGAAGTTTTAAATTCCCACCCTCTCATACGATACTAAAAACGAGGCGTAGTGAGAGCGATTAGCTTACCACTGTTCCTGTCCTATTCCTCTTTTTATTTATACTCTCTTGGAACAGGCATGTCCTCGTAGAAAAAAATCTGTTGAGATACCTTCAATAGGATGCAATATGCTCCATATTGGAAGGGAATATCGTTAAAAAGGCAAATTATTGTCTTTTTATTTAATATATCCATATGATAATCGTATTCAGGGGTAACCAACCTGCGGCGCCTTTTTGACTGAATCCAAATATTCTGAATTTCAAAAATTGTAAAAAAAATCTTTGTTTTCCTTCCTTTACAAAACTATGTATGTACATGCTCATGTTTTTTCTTAAATGCGGCCTTATTCGATTTCAGACAAATGAATGCGGCTTTCCGAAAAGAAAAGATTCGCTACCCCTGGTATAATCTATATTTAATTGACAGAATTAATATTTCGACAGCTCCTAGATTCGTGGTAAAATCTCGCCTTGTCGTTTATAATGTTCGAACAAGTTCAACATAAATGGTTGAGTTTTTTTTTAATTTTACGCCGTTGCTTTAATTAAGTTTATTTCACGTGACATTTAATTTTATACCATCAGGCGTATTGGTTAAAAATACACCAATTAGATACGTTGAGAGTGGAGTTTTTGTTAGTGCAAATCTAATAATATTTACTTTTAATGTGTTAACTTTCAATTCTTAGTGGAAAGGCATTGTAATAAGTTTTCGATATACTTTTTACTTAAATCAATTAAAGAAATCGCATGCAGTTCTATCATGCATAACCCTAATCATGCCCAATTAATTCGATTTATAATTCCTAGAAATAAAGTTATTTTTGTTTATCAACTAATCAAATAAATCTACTACAGTACGGTCGATCTGGGTAACTTTGACCCGGTTCTGTGGGTTTTTGTATTTTTATGGTTCGCCATCGCATTTATGTGTGGTATTGTTCTACATAGAAATGAACTAATGTCTTAAGATGAAATTTAATTAACATAAATATATTTATTGTTATAATTGATATAAAAATATAGATAAAACAAGATAGGCCAAAGTTTGCATCCAAATCGGGTAGGTTTGGCCCACGATACAAATAGTCGCTATAATTACTATAAATTAAGTGATTTTCTTTCTTTATGCTTTCATATATTCTGCACATAAAAAATATACAGCATTTGGTTTACAGATTAGTAATACAAATTGAAAATATGGCTAATCCAATTTATTTCAAGAAAAGTTTTCAAATTACGTTTTAATATTCCAAACTGACAGCTTACAAATTCAACAATAAAACAAATTGTGCTGCACATTAATTCATCTTTACCACCAGGAGCTACTCAACACCTTTGCTTAACTAAAACATATTCAAATTTGGATTATTGAGATTTTGTACACTTTCATATGTTTTGTCACTAACGACCCGGGTTTCGCCTTTCGGCATCTTCAGGCATTCGAGCGCACGAATACAAAATCTCAATAATCCAAATTTGATATTGAAATTCCATCAAACACCATCAGTCGTTGTCTTAAATTATATAAAACAAATCCATATGGCATTAGCATTGCCATGGTATTATAATAGCACCCTTTTCCATGTAGTGGGCGAATCTTAGACCAATGGGCAAACTTACCCAAATTGATGGTAAAATAGTATTTAAATTAAAATTTACTGATCAATCAATTCTTCTCAGTTGAAATACAATTCACATGTATATTAAAAAGTTAATCACGGAAACTCTATTAAATAATATTAGCCCGAAATTCTAATGTTCAAACACATTATAATTATTCATATCAATGCTGGTATAATTATTGGCTAGCAAACTCAATTAAGTTCTTAAATTTAGAACAGCGGTGGATACTAAAATTATTATGGGCAAACAGTCTATCCTTGCGTATAATGCTACTTGATATAATCGCATTAATATGCAATATGGGATTATCGTTTTTGATAGCTATTTGATGGTTTTGCTGGTGCGAATGATTTCGATTTATTTTCCATAACGCTGAATTCCTAATCAATGTTATCAAAAAATTTTTTTTTGAAAGCATTGAGAACAAAGAAGAAACGAAATGACATTCTATTAAACCACTATTTACTAATTAAGGTTTTCAATCCCGGTGGCCCGATCTATTAGTTATTCCCGTATTTCTGGGATCTAAATAATAACCCCGGATTCAAAGTAAATGTTAAAAAATAATTGACATTTCAGATTAAATACTTTCTGTTTAACTACATCGTGTACCTCGGTTTATTCATGTAAATAATATAAATGTATTGTGGTCTCCCTCTTTCTCGTGTTTCGTAACTGCCGTAGACAGGAACAGATACTTTTGACAACAACATATTTTTATGTTTGTTTGCATTATTTTATAAATAAATCAATTTCAATTATCAACAAATAAAATGTTATCAATAAATAAAAAAACTGTTCCTACGTCCAAAAGAATACAAAATCAAATGCATGTTCATTCCAATTGAATCAATAATGGAAAAAAAATCATGTTGAATGTTCAATCTAAACATGAAATTACGCTTATTGACTAATCTCGACATTGTAAAATTGTGAATCCCGAGATCATAAAAAGGAACCAAGATTGAATGCCCTATTACCAATGAAATATCGTGAATCTGCTCCCTGGTCTATAATAAAAGACCCGCTTTTATTTCTCTGAATTCGGTTATTCACTATCCCATTAATTATTATTTTTTGAAATAAAAATTTCTGTAAAATTGTGATAATTTGAAATACGTGCAAATCACTGGTGATCTGTTTTATATATATGGCAATTAAAAAATACAGTAAACTTGTGTTTTATTTAGTTATACAAGAATTGTTGATTCTTGCAAAGCTTGGTACATTCTTATTTTTCAATTCCAATTTCGTCATGTACAAATGTAGGTTTACCATCCATCTGTCAGACACTGTTAATTACACAACTTATTTCCTCAACAAAACAACCTATTTCATCTTGTATTTGGCATGACAAAAACATAAATTTGCGAAATATGTCAAATCGATATGTTTGCGCAAAATTAAAATATTCAAACATTCAAATATAAAAGATTAAAAAATATTTATTACATAACATTGTTTTTTTAAACTGGCAGCACTTTTTCCAGTGACCGCCAATTTGACAGCTGACAACTGATTTGTGCTCAGTTTTGTTTGCCATTTGACCATGAACAGACCTCTTGACCATCGTGTGCGTCGCAACTTCGGTGAATGGGGCGAAACAAAAATTGCATCTGATCCTGGCTTTTACCGAAAAAAAATTTTCAACGATGAGGCTCATTTCTGATTAATGGCTTCGTCAATAAACAAAATTGGCAGATTTGGAGCAACGAATATCCAAAAGCCAATTTTTGAAACGCCGTTACATCCACAAAAATTAACAGTTTGGTGTGCTGTATCCGCTGGTGGAATCATTGGTCCATATTTTTTCAAAGACGATGCCGGCCAGAACGTTACTGCCAATGGAGAGCGCTATAGATCTATGTTTGCAATTTTTTTCGTTCCAAAATTGAATGGCCATAATGTAAACGAGCTTTGGTTTCAACATGACGGTTCAACATGCCATACAGCGCACGCCACAATAAATTTGCTAAAGAAAACTTTCAATGAGCGCATAATTTCACTGAATAGACCTGTGAATTGGCCACCGAGATCGTGTGATTTAAAACCTTTGAACTTATTTCTCTAGGGGTGTGTGAAGTCACAAGTCTACGTCGATAACCCAGCAACGCTTAATAAGTTTGAAGCCAACATTCGCCGCGTCATCGCCAATATAAGGCCGCAGCTGCTTCAGAAAGTGCTTGAAAATTGGACTTCGAGATTGCGCTTTCTTCGAGCCAATCGTGACCCCCACATGCGGGAAATCATTTTTAAAACCTTATGGTATTAAATAAACTTTTCAATAAATTCAATATAATGAACATAACCATTATTATTAAATGTTTTATACCTCTAAAAAAACATCCTTTACTTACTATAACGGTAAAGCAAAATAATCAAGGACTCACTGTACTTCGCGTATATCGCGTATACCTTCAGAATTTCATAAAAAAATATTTAAGAAACACACACTGTTCTTGGTTTATTTTATGTCTATTGTTATCTGACAATAATGTATTCTGAATTCTTATTGTGTTTTATTTTTTTCCAGGAACAAAGCCATAAGTCATATCGACCCCTAACCGTTGTGACGTTCAGATGGAACTACATGCTCCACGGCTTACAGCCTGCGGGCTATCATCTGCTGAATCTTCTCCTTCACGCTCTTGTGTGCCTCATGTACTACAGGTAATAATATCATGTCCCTTACAAATGAAACATTTCTGCTTTCCGCATTGTTAAAATGGAAAAAGTGTGTTTTTTTTCTCAAAAATTTTCAGAAAACTGTTTTCTTGTTTGGAATTATTTTTTAATTGATTCCATACCGCGGTATTAATTAGAAACGTGTCGAAAAGGTATTTTTGTTTTGAATTAATTTAACAAAAAATGTTATTATTTATAATTTATTTTTGTGGTTTTTTGACAACTCCACAATGTAACTTGATCAGATTTGATAATAATATGACCATAGCGTAAAGTTGCTATTTTTTTATTGAAATTTAAATCAACCTTATTTAAAATAGTCGGTGAAAAAAAAAACAAAAATGATATGTGTGTTTCCATCATAAATAAAATAATACTTATCGAACAGCTGCCTGAATATATTAAATCTAAATAATCGTCGGTACATTATTATAATAAATTATTTATTTGTCTCTAACGACCATCTCTTACGATTTTGTCCGACAGGCGACTAAATATTATATGTGTCTCACGCAGTTGTCGTTGTACGCAGGGCATCCAATCCCGGATACCTTTTATGATTACGGGATTCCGGTATCTTTTGGGCATTGGAATGGTTTTTTTAAGTTTATTGAGAATCAGACAGTCATTTACGAAAAAGTTAATGAAAATAAACATAGACATAATGATCAAAATAGTTTTATACTTTATTTTATTTATTGCCTTTTAGTAAGATTAAAACCTACCTACCAGATGGTATCCAACATGATGACATATCCTTCAATTCGACTTTAAAATATTGTCCTCGATCCATTTGAATAATCGTCCTTCTTCGTCCTGTATTTCAAATTGGTTAAAAACGGCTTTTATGAAATATGAGATGGACGGAGAATACAATACATTTATTTTAATTACAAGTATAACCGTAACCGTCATAGATGACGGTATTGAAATTGAAATACTGAATGTCTAAAGTAGCTAGTACGTCGGAACTGTGTGTGCATTGCGAACGTTTGGTGAAGAGAAAATTTCATACCTACATGTGATATGTGATAATAACAAAACTTCTACAGATAGGTCTGCGCTATTATATATAAGATGTAGGTATTATAAAAAACTATGTATTACATATGAACAAATCGAGGTTGTTCATCAGGAAGTATTTAATTTGAAATATGAATTATTTTTTAGCATTTGCAGTGAATCCCGAAATCCCGGGATTAGGGGATTAAATAATTGATCGGGATTGGAAGCCCTAGTTATATGTAGTTTAAATATAGATATACCGAATAATAAATCACCTGAACGTTAACGTAAAATAATCTTCTTTGTCACTATAGTATTTTGAGCCTTCCCACACGTCGCCTTATTACTGTATGAAGTGTTCGTTTTTCATAAACCTGCATTATTCATGTTACAATTTGTTTGGAAAAAATATATTATATTATTTTGAAAACGTCGCCGTTTCTTGAATAAAAAATTAGATCTACCTACAATAATGAAAACTCGTGACGATGATTGTCGAACCGTCATAGCAATATGTAAATTATTATTTTAGTAATGGCGAATGGGGGAAAAAGCATCATATCGATTCAAGTTTGCCTCCGTTTCATTTACATAACCATACGCACTTCATTTTGCAATGTAGGCTCACTGAATATTTATCATGACGAGAATATGACAGCGTATTACGTTTTTTGACGTGAAAACATCTCTAGCAGCGGGGCGGAAAAAATCTATGCCAAAAATAAATACGCACAAAAACATCATGAAAATTACTTGGGCCTAAATATAAGCCAAGGGAAAAAATTCAAGAAGAAGGTACAACATGTATTTAAATACTGTTTTAATTTAGATTGTTACTAGAACAAATTTCTTAATATCTCGCAGCAGTATTTTATTGAATGTTGGTGCCCAAGTTGTAATATATTCCTATATTTTAGGACAGGTCCGTGGTGCTGTGGTCAACGCCGTTGGCTTCGGTTACGGATCCCACAGGTCCAAATCCCAGTTCGGGTAGTTTCATAAATTGGTTTTTCAATAGATTTATAGATTTAGGCATGGTTGTTTGTGATGTATAAAATTCCTTCTCACCCATCCAATCCTTAGCGAGAGAGTGTAGTGAAAGCGATTTGCTACTATCCTAACTATCCTACTACCCCTACTCTCTTTGAAAAAAGAGTGGTTAACTAAAGTCCATATGCTCTGCATTGGGAGGTATCTCAAAAGAGTTTATTGCGAGAACTTCTTGTTACTAAGTTACTCAACCTCTCTTTTTCGAAAAGAGTAGGGATAGAAGGATAGTGCTAAGACAGGACTAGTGGTTAGCTTATCTTTCCTGCTCCGTTCCGTTTTTAGAATCGGATAGGTTGGATAGAACTCTAGACATCACAAACATAAATGAACAGAAATCCATAAATCGATTGAAAAATCTATTTACGGAACTGTCCGTATCGGAATTCGAACCTGCGACATCCTTTACCGATGCCAACAAAGTTTACCACTACATCACGCAGCTTTAAAAAATACGCACGTAATAATTTTCACAAAACGTGGGCGAGAACTCTAAATTTCATAATATACAACAGTACTAAGTATGTTTTGCCATGCGATTATTCAAAAATCATCGATTTACCTTTACACACCATTAAAAATTAACCTGCTTAAAAAAAATCAAAGCAAACACCGTTCGCTTTTATTCCATATAAATCATTATCCGCTTATAGTCCCCACTACCATTACCGCTCCCTGCACCCTTATATTTAAGGGCGGAAAAATGCGCCCTTTAATATTCCGAAGGGAATTGTTTTTTCACGAAACGAAGTGTTTTAGCGTTTACGTGTGCTTAATGCGAGAGCTTCGAAGGTTGTTTAGAAATTCTTTGAAGGATTTCTTTGAAGCTTTTAGAAAGCACAAACGGCGCACTGATTGTACGAGGTTAACTACATTTTAACGGGCGTCACTTGAACACGAGTACCTCCCAACTCTCATACTTTAAGAAGAGATAATAGATACGGCACTTAGTTAATTATTAATTACTATTAGATTATTATTTTTTACGTCAACAGACATGTCTTACTTTTACGTCTCTCCTACCAATCAGATTTTGAAAATGGGACATATCGACAGCGATTAGATAACTATTGATCCTGTCCAAGCCCCATAATTCAATCCTTTATCTCTCAAAAATTATAAGTTGAGCGACTAAATAACAACAACTTGGAGCAGAATAACTTCTGTTAAGATGCTCCAATATGATCTTAAACGCTCCTTATTAGCAGCAGTAATAGATAATTGAAAGACATTAAAAAATATTTTACGTATATCTTAGTATCGAATCGACCAGGTCGCTAGTTAAAAAAACTGCCAATAATGTTTTTACCAAATTTTAACGATTTAAATATGGTATTGAAGTTCTATCACATTTAATTTGTCTCAAATTTGGATTATTGAGATTTTGTACACTTCCATGTATTTTTTCACTAACGACCCGGGTTTCGCCTTTCGGCATCTTCAGGCATTCGAGCACACGAATGGACTCGAACTGAGTCAGTTCAAAATCTCAATAATCCAAATTTGATATTGAAATTCCATCAAGCACCCTCAGTCGATGTCTTAAATTAATTTGTCTCTTTTTATTTACATTTGCTATATAAAAACACACACTTTTTTAACTAATCACAAAGGATTTTTATAAAAAAGCACCTGTTATTCCTAGTTTTCATTTCTTCAGACTTATCCCCTAGTGCTAATTTTCTGCGGAAAAGGTTTTTTTGCAACCTTTAACAGAAAAATTTTAATTCTCCAAACGAGACTGGCCATTCTTTTCGAAAAATCTTTTAATAAAGTGGATGCCCTGCCACGTTAGAAGTCAGTGAATAATGTCGTGACTTGCCAAAATTTGCTTCTTCGTCAATTCATTATAATATCAAAAGAATAAACGTTCATTTTTGTTTTCACGGTATAAAAATGATGGTATTCAATCATTATCATCCAATGCAATTACTATAATTTGTATGTCATTTCATTTGACTTTATTATTCATTCTAGATTTTTAAAAAATCACGATATATAATATACCTACCTCAAATTTGAAGTAGTTCTGACGATGGCGGAAAGCCGAGTAAATGCCAATTCAACCAATCAAATTTGATGCATATGAGTAATTCCTGATGGAACATTTCAAAATAATGTGTTTAATGGGAATTTTTTTTGAGTCAGTTGATCGTTCAACCACTCCTTTCGCTGGGTTATAATTTTTTCTTTGCCCTTTTTGAACAATCGCATGTATCCAAATTCATTTCTTGAGTGAACGCTTTCGGACAAGTCATTTTTAATCGACATATGGATTTGCATAAATGCATGGGCGTCTGAGTTGTATCTCATTTGCGCTAGTAACTTTGTTACATTACTAATTATGACGATTCCTGGCAAATTTCAAGTGCCAAAATGCAAGCAAACGTCGGTTTTTTTCATAAATATAACGCGATATATTTCAGCGATATAACGAATCCGCACTCGCCAGAATTGCGATGAATGCGGTTTGCCTGTAATCTTTTTTATGACTCGGCAACTCTACCGGTATTGGCCTTTAGCATCAACTTCCGAGAAGCCTCCAGTAATTGTATTCGATATTTATTCAGTCAATACTTGACGTATTGTAAATTCTACTCTACAACGCAGACAAAAGATAATAATGCATATTTTAAATCCTGACTGTTTGTGGTGTCCTAATAATCTGGATCTTATGTAAGATAACAGATTGCGTCCGGACATGAATAATAAAACCTTTGCCGGGGGCAACAAATGACATGACGCTCCCTCATAGATCCGTCGTCCCTTTACTTAAGGCTGTGTAGGGTAAACGTACCCTATATTTTCCGTCCACTCTTCCAATATGCGACACGGGCGAAATTCGTCAGTGAAAATCATGTTCCAATGTCATTTAACAAACGAGTTCAGTTCGAGTTAATTCGTGTGCTCGAATACCTGAAAATGCTGAAAAGCGAAACTCGGGTCGTGAGTGACGACATACATGGAAATGTATAAAATTTCAACAAGTCACATTTTATATTGAAATTCCATCAAGCACCCTCTGTCGATATCTTAAATTACTTTCTTATATGTATCATCGTAGACTTTCCAATATATTAAATTAATATAGACAGTCAGAAAAAATCAAAGAACATTTCGCCAGCATTAATTTGGTTTAACGATAAAATTAAGAAACTGTTGACAGAATTATGTGGTTTAAGTAGGCTAAGCTGAAATAAAATACGGAAAAATCCTTTATTAGAAAGTCTATTTTTGCGATATTCCACTTGAAACGCTAAATATGTATGATCACTTTCTCAGTTCGTTTGAAAATATATTTGATTCATATGACCATCTTTGATTACAAAAGCATAGAGATTTTGTAATTATTTATGCGAATAATTTTCGCAATCAAGATTAAAGGTCATTAATATCAAATCAGTTTTAAAAAAAATCACATCAACAATACAGTTCCTAGACTTAGTGGTTATAATAATATCACCTAAGTTTCTTAATTCCTTCTTACATATAAACGATACAAACTGTTTATAAAGAGTCAGTTGGGAACACATCTTGATAATATAGATAGATGTATCTTCTATATAAACGTTAGACACTGTTTACTGTCTGTCAGTTCGAGTCCATTCATGCGCTCGAATGCCTAAAGATGCCGAAAGGCGAAACCCGGGTCGTTAGTAACAAAATGCATGGAAATGTACAAAATCTCAAAAATTCAAATTTGATTTTTAAATTGCTTAATTCTTTACTAATTAAATATTTGGTCATATTTATGTTTCGGGTTTATTTGTATGATTTTTTAAAAATCCTGTTTTCGTTTATAAATCTTTCTCCGCGCCGAATTCATTACAATTGATACAAAAAAATACACTATAGCACAGCGTGAAGAATTATATGAAACACGTTTTTCACAAATGGGCCTATTTGTTTTCATTCTATCTATGTATATTTAATCCTTTCCTATATAAATTATTCCAGGCTTTTTTTTTCGCAAATCCCAGTACGAAAATCGAGAGGAAAAGTAATTTCCCGCGAAACACGAAGGAAAACAAAAGAACATGGGGATAAACCCGGACTAGGTAGTGGAGAGACTTCGGTCACCCTGCACAA
Organism: Himalopsyche phryganea; assembly: GCA_022494535.1. Classification (NCBI taxonomy): domain Eukaryota; kingdom Metazoa; phylum Arthropoda; class Insecta; order Trichoptera; family Rhyacophilidae; genus Himalopsyche; species Himalopsyche phryganea. The sequence continues at coordinate 1,651,431 of JAGVSL010000054.1, read as the reverse complement.
TGAACCACGCCTTCAAAGCCATTGGCTCAGCCCCAAAGATCAAAGAACTTTCTCGAATGTTTTGTTTCAGTTGGGTACGTGCCTATTATGTAGGCCTCTGCTTCCGGCTCCGGCTCCAAATTAATCTAAAAACTGCAGTCAGTCACTGTAGATTAGGGAGTTTCGGAAGCGACACCAATTTGACACAGAGCCGCGTTTGCTTCGTTGCGACTTTTCGTTTTAACGGTTTTGTTTTTGATTAGTTCAAGATATACAGTGTATATTTTACAAATTATTAACGCAATTCAATTACAATAAAATTAAGAAAGGTATCAACTGAGGGTGCTTGATTGAATTTCAATAATATATTTGAATTTTTCAAATTTTGTACATTTCTATGTATTTCATTGCTAACGACACTGATCGCCTGCAATTACGAGATCCTATGAGTTTGTAACTGTTTATGCGACTATTTTCTCTATTAAGGTTAAGTCGTTATTATCAAGTCTAATATCAATGTAGTTCCTAGACTTAGTGATAAAATTTTTTCTTAACTCGTCATATATAAAAACGATATTTACTGTCAGTTCGAGTACATTCGTGTACTCGAATACCCGAAGATGCGGAAAGGCTTAATTCGGGTCGTTGGTGACATAATACATTGAAATGTACAAAATTTGAAGATGAAATATTTGGTTTTTTTCATCATTTGAAATTTCTATTGTATACAAAAATGTATTCGCTGAGTTATATTATAATTGATTATATATTATTATAATATATATAGTCAATGATATAATCCGTGTCAAATCCTTTCATTTTTTTTTCCTGTCGAAACTCTTTCTTCCTTTTCAAATTGAAGCCGTGTGAATATAGCTTTTTTAATCCAAATTCATTTTCGTACGATTTGAATAAATTATATTTTTTTTTGTTATTGTCTCAAAGCAAGAAATAATTAAAAATAACTGTATATAACATATTTAGGAATAGTTTTCCCAACCTGTATTATTACAGAGATTTAATTTAAGAATAGAGAGGCCTACGGCCAGTGAGAGAGTACGTTTCTGCTGACGATATTGCGCGTTCTACACGTGTCTATGCTTCTTTTCAAGTATTGCCATCTCGTTTTGGTTTGCCATCCGTATTAATTCGTCCCCACACATACATTAAATTAAGCTATTATGGCAGGGAATGATGAATTAACATATTAACTAGGATAAACAATTTTTTTAGTTCATTATTGAGACGTGCATTAATTCTGTAAACTCCATTACAATTTCTCTGAGTTTAATATTTCATAATTTATCTTACAAAATTATTCTAATAAAGAAGAAAAGACGTACAAAATAATGTACAAATATGGATTCTTTATGCAAATTTACCGCCATTATAATATAGCACGGGATTCAAGCAGAAAAACCGAACTGTAATAGTCCCTAAATACAAAATAAACACAGTCGTAACTCGTAACGTGTTTCGCGAATCCATTTATACATGAGAATTAATACGATACAGCGAATTCGGAAAATCGACAAGGCAAAAGATTTTTGCCTGTTTATTTATATTCACTGAAATTTTTACTCTTGTTAAATATCGGGCACTCAGTTTTGGGTTTACAGCACACAAAAAAAAACTCCAAAGGGAATCAATTGAACTGTGTAATTAAATGGATTCTCTAATTAATTCTCTGAAACACCAACATTGGAATTTTGTGATAAATGAAAGAGCTTAATTTTTTATTCAATATTTAATTTTAGTTTCCTGTGGTTTTGTAAAGGAATAGTCAATAAATTATAAAATTAACGACTCTTAGACGCAAATGTCACGGCGATCGTTAATCGGCAGTCGAGTCCGTGGTGAAGTGGTCAACGTCGATGGCTTCGTTTACGGATGTTCTCAAATCCCAATACGGACAGTTTCATAAATTAATTTTCAACTGATTTATGGATTTCTGTTCGTAAGTGATCGTAAGTCCTAAATTCCGTCCCACCCATCCGATCCAAAAAACAGGACATAGCGAGAGTGATTGACTAACCACCAGTCCTGTCCTAGTCTTATTATTATATCCATATTCTCTTTGAAAATGAGAGGTTGAAAAACTGAGTAAAAAGCAGCTCTCGTAGAAAACATTGAGATACCTACATGAGGCTTATGAGGCTAAACGCTCCACATTGAGAGCGAACATAGTTGAAATCTTATATGAAAAATCGTCTGAGGATATTAAACTACATATCTTTCAGAATTTTATAGTTTTATAATCTGGCCGTGCGACATCACAATTTTTTCTAGTTTTTTAACCCCTCACACCTATTGTCACATTTCGTCACAAAATATGTACCTACCTGTCTAAATAACGTCATATTTTATACACGATTCCTCTCTTTAGCTGTGAAGTCATATATAGACCGCCCTTAAGAGCTTTATACGTTACCGAGATGCTGTTACTAAAATTATAAATATCTTCATTTGCGACTGTTGGAAGTTTTCTGTATCGTTCAATATTTTACAATCAACGAAATTTTTACGAAATACGAGTTACATTTGAACTCTATATACAAAACTACTCTTTTCTGATTGATGTTTCTTGATTACTACATCTACCATGAAAAGACAAGTCCGTACCGCTTTCAGACTAATATTTGAATAACGTACAATAAAAAAATACTTACAGTAAAATTCTTAAACACTATTCTTGATACCATTGAAGTGTAAGTACCTGTGCACAAATTTTCATATAGGAATTGAGAATTTGAATGATTTAGTTTCTTTAAGATTTTCTGCTTGCCTGATTCTTTGAAAATACTTAAGCAAAGTTAACATTTCAACAATTAAATTGCCTGTCATTATTTCCCGAATTCCGTGTACAGGCCCGGCGTGATTGCTTTATTTAACCATAGAGAATCAAACTTTGACCTTAATTTCTTAGCAATTCTTCGCTGTCTGTCAACATCTGTCATTTCGCGCCATTGTCGTTCAACGCCCGCAAAATTTTCATTAAACCCTTACTCCCTTTATGCCGGCTTCGCGAAAATTTAAAATATATTTTATAGTCAACGCCGAATAAATTATTTAACGAAGGAAACGACAAAAGACACGGCTGACCCGTGAATTAATTAATTACTTGGATCTCATTTTATAGAAAGAGGTTTCCGAGTTCGCTCACCTTCCCCCGCAAGACTGTCTCTAGATCCTTAATTGATAAGGTAAAATATATCAAGCAGGGTAGGCAGCAATAAACCACTTCTCCATATTTTTGACTTCAGCGAAGCAATTTTTAACTTTCTTACCTTTCGTAGAATTTATTACCGTTTTCAATTAACTTAATATCCATAAGGCTGTTATTTAAAAGTGAATATTCTAGAATAAATGCCCTCTAATACATGTCATTAAACATAAATTTGCCTTGGATATCAAATTGTCGCAAATGAAAACTTATTTAAAAATAATAGTTTTGATTTTTTCATTCACATACTCAATCACTCACTCAATTTTAATGTCTTATAAACTACAACTATTGGGAAATAAATGCACGTTAATCCATCTATTCGATTTCACTAGAAAAATACTAAATTTCAATTAAAATGTTATTTTCCGATGTTTTTAAAAAAGAAATTTAACTTCAATTCAATTTTTATGTTAAACCAGACATACAAGCTGAAGAAAATGACTTACTCTGTCACTATTTTTGAATTATTTTTAATTTAGTTTTAAGACAGATCTCTTTTGGTATATTCACTAGAGATACGAGTAAGACAAAGCTATTGATCGTTCCAAACCTGTTCACGCAGATGTCCATTTGTGCTGCGCATTTCCGTGATGTGACAGATCTACACTGACAAAACAAACATTTACACAAATGCGTAGAATTTCATTTGCGCGCATTGTTATCATATTATATTATGCTACCGTATAATGAGTCCGAATAACATTCAATAATAATCTGTCCAATAGCGTTAAACATCACTTTTTGTAATATAATGTTTATTCGCCTATTACGCGAAACTGTTATTAATTCATTTCACCGTTGCGTTTAATCGCCTGCGGTTTGCACCGTAAAATGTCACTGCAAAATGTTGTAACAATCGCAATATGTTAATAACATAAAAGCTTTCGCGAAATTATTCAAAACGTATGCAGATTCATTTACAATACCGTTTATTTCCATACAAAGCAATGAGCATCTGGTCACCCCCATAGTTCCCGATGAATATAAGCGTTAAAGTTTGATTGTTACCTGCTGTGGTCGAAGGGATTATGTTACATTAAAACACATCAAATAAATATTACTATTTTTTTCGTTAATTTGTTATAGCCCGCTTAGTAATTAGTTGTTTTAAACATTTCTTCTATGTACGTCTTCAAAGTTATCTTCTTTATTTAAAGAAACTGACTATCTAAATTTTTAAGAAAGAAATATCACTGGTAGACTGCTGTTTCGATATTGTCGTGGAACGAAATAAATCTCTGAGTTATTGGTGTCCGAAATAGGCGCAACTAGGCATTCCTTGTGAGTTAATACGATACACTAAGAGAGAGTTGACGAAATCAAATAGATTTACAGAATGTTGATAAATGAGCACAACAACCAGATACTTCAATTTAACACTTTACCAAAATCCATTGGTTTAACTGGCTACATTTTTACATCGCAACAGAATGACGGCCAAAAGCAGAACACCTTAAGTCTAATGAAAACGAAGTAGTCCTGGAAATAATGGTATCTGGAACTGAAGAACTGGATCAGAAAGTAAATGTATATCAAATGCATATATACCCGTTGTTTGAAAAAATATTTATTACGTTAACTGAATTATAAAAGGCAGTAATTTAATCCAAATGATGACATTAATAGCAGATTGAAGTAATAATAATTAATTAATTAAAAAAATGAGCACATTGTTACCAAAAGATATACTCATATCCAATAAATTAATTTGTTTTAAATAAATTGATAGGCCTTTTTGTGCCTGGTTCCGAATTCTTCAGCAGTGATATTCTTCTAACATGGATTAACTATAAATAAATAATTTAGTTTCACAAATTTAGTTGTTATAATTTTATGAAGTTTTTTTTTATTCATTTTAATTGAAGAATTTCGCATAAAAACAGTGAAGGTAAGAAAACTTATTTTTTTCAGGAGAGGGTAAAATAAAATATCTTGGTTGTAAAAGACTTTTGCTGTTTTCATACCAAACCAGACCCGGACTATTGCGGTTTTTAGAAAAACGGCATACTTTTGAGAGCTGATTTGATGGACTTACATTTATTTAAATAAATCAAGAAACGCAATAAAATTTATATGGAAAGGGGGACATTTTATGTTTTTTGTACCAATGTCTTTATTGCCAATTCAATCAATAAATACTAAAACATTCATTTCCTACACGTTTCTATAAAATCAATACTTCAATGGTCTGGACACAACGCATCATGTTATCCGCACGCATTGTTGTGTGGTTTCGGGATAGAGCCCCGCGAAATAGTTTTAGGTCTTAAGGGGTGGTAGTGGGTGCAAATACCCCCAGGCATTCGTTAGTTAGCCAAAATATCTTCACTCCTTTCAAAAGTTTCGATTTACAAGTTGTCTATTCAATGTATTCACAGAGTTGTGATATTCTAATAAACTAATTCCTGAGTTATCGTAGGCCCGCCCCGTTCCAGGACACTGTAGAATTAATTTTGTTAATAATAACTATTGTACAGAGTTATTATTCCGCCTGTCCTTTGGGTAGTTTTCACATTGATCATTTCACCTCCTGGAAACATCCTGAGTAATTAACGAACCAATTTTCTACACCTGTTGTTTTGGCTAGTCTCATACATTTATGACTATATATTAGACATTACAGAAATCCCTGTTATCGATACAGTGACGTGCAAAAATGACATTAGAGATTTTTTAACCTTTATAATGCCGATTATATATATTAGATTTTTTTCAAACACGGAAAGGCATTATATTTATAAAAAAATCGCAATTCGTTTTATACTACTTCCAATTTTTTACAATGGTCAGGGCCGGTTTAGCTCATCGCCAACATCATCAGTTGATAATGGTCCTGATCATTACAAAAATGTGGAAGTTGTATAAAATAATTTGTGTTTTATGTTTTTAAATATAATGCCCTTCCATCATAAATTGACAGTTTAAACCTAAAAGAGATTTCTGAAAATGTTGCAGCTCAAATTCGTAATGTAAATAGATATTTAGAATTCGCTTTAAAATTTAATGTCTTGTAAAAGTTTGCGGTATATTTGTTTAACATTGTTATATATTCTATAATGATTCATCGTTGCACCATTACCTTCACGACGAATACAAGGAAAATTGTATGATAGTTTTAACTTTCTGTTGAGTGAATCTTTTGCTGGATATAATATTACAGCGCAAGTTTAAACCGTCATACTTACCAATAGCTAAGCCGGGTAACAGCACACCTCTGAATCGATCAAGCGTTGAAGTTTACAGAAAGCTTGTTTCACTGTTTTCTCCTCGAAGAGCTTTAAGTTCTACGTCACATCTGACTTTTGAGCTTTAGCTGAACATTGTATTGTTGATTTTATGTTCTGCCCTTAACTCGTTGCTCGTATTTGTTTTATAATTCCTTTAATTATTAATACAAATGTCGCGGAATGACTGGTAATTTAATCTTATCCGACGTCATAATTCACATCGATTTTAATGCCTATGAATATAACTGTTTGGTTTAATTACGTTGAACTAATTACTTGAACAATATCTGATATCGCTATTATATATTTTTTTTAAGTAATTCACCTAAATATTTTCATTAACTATATTCATTAAATCAATTTACTCTGATTTCTCAATAATGAAATTTTACGCGGCCCGGCAGTAATTTTTTTTTACAAATTTAGGCATTTAAAATAAAAATGAGTTAATTTGTAATTATTTCGTCTTTTATTAATGTATCGACTGAGCGTGCTTGGTGGAGTTACAAAACGTATGGATATTTACAAAATTTGAACTATTCAAATTAAATAAATTGCTATTTTTTATACTATTATATTACAACGCTTTTTTATTTCAACTCTTCATAATGTTTTCATAACGTCATGTAATTACCACCAATCGTTCAAAGTTGTATTGTATCATAAAAATAATATTTTATAAATCCAAACCGTAAAAGCTTAAAACTTGAGAACTTTTGTTGGAAATATTCCAAATTTATTACATGTCGTAATAAATTTGGAATTTTTCCAACATGACTGAACTAATAACCAACTCAAGCAAAATGGAAAAATACACTTTCATGATGGTGAAACTATAATTCCTATGTTTTGATTTCGCTTATATTACCGTAATTAAAAAAGGCAACTAGTTATTTGGTCAATAACTAATTCCGTAAATGGTCAATAACTAATTCGATAAATGGTCAGTAATAAATAATAAATGCTCAGTTAATAATTATGTTTGATCAGTAAACATTTGCCAAATTAATTAAAGGTTAAGTTAGGCTAGCTTTAATTAAAAAACTGAACTTTTTATAGAAATAATAACTGACCATTTCATGTAAATTACTGACCGTTTAATTTATTAATTGACCACTCGTGTAATTTGGTAAAACCGCAATAAAGATTGATGCATTTTTTACACTATTTTTAATTAAATAAAGCAAAAACCATAACTTAATTTATAGCGATTATAGACGCAAATTACACCAGACGCATTCAAATGAAGCAAAATTTACGAAAATGCCGCTTACTCAACCACTACTGTTACTAGCAATGCGGTAATCGTTAGCAGGAATTTATAGAAGAGCTCAACATCTCTTTCATACTTATAGTTCTCCTGTCGGTAAGTTTCAACTAATACTTTCAAAAACTGCGAGGGACTGAGTTCGAGTCCATTCGTGTGCTTGAATGCCTGAAGATGCCGAAAGGCGAAACCCGGGTCGTTAGTGACAAAATACATGGAAGTGTACAAAATCTCAATAATCCAAATTTATCTTATGTTTGATGAATATTTTTACCATTTATAATATTTCCGATATTCGTATTAAAATAAGCCTGTGTTATTTTATTGCTTAAATGTCTGGACAGATTAATCTTCAAGGAACAGTTGATCCCAAGGAGTGTAAAATATCAAAGCGAAGCTCGGCTGTAAAGATGGATCGTAACCTGGTAACCAAAGATTTTCCGTTGATCCTCTACCTACTTAGCATATTCAAGATCACCGAATCGCCTGGAATAATACTAGCTTTATTTTACACTCACAAAAGTAAGTACGTACAAATAAGTACTTTTTGTATCGTGAACACATAAATATATCCAAAATACGTCGTTGCTTATTTATTTTATATTTTCGAATTCTCATGTTGTTCGTGTTTATTAAACACCTTAAGCTTGCGGTTATACGAATAACCATGTCACTTTTAAGGTGTTAACTGTCAATTCTTGGTGGAAAGACATTATATTTTAAAAAATAAAACACAATTCATTTGTACTACTTCCACATATTTATAATGATCAGGACCGGTTTCGCTCATCACGAGCATTATCAACGATGAGCGAAACCGGTCATGATCATTATAAACATGTGGAAGTAGTACAAATGAATTGTGTTTTATTTAAAAAAAAAAATAACCATATTACAAGTAAAAACAGGAATCTATTAATGAATTTATAAATCAGTTGTTACTTAATCTTATACTTGGCAGAATTTTAACTGTGAATTCATGGTGAAATAACAGTTTTGTAAAAAAAAGCAAATCACAATCAATTTTTTTTGACAGATTTATTTTAATATCTGTTTCCAATGTGGAGCCAATGCTTTCTAATGGGTATCTCAACAGAAGTGTTTCTAAGAGAACTGGTTTTTACTCAGTTGCTCAGTCTTCTGATAGTAGAGATACAAGGTTAGAGTAATAGGGATCGGATGGGTAGGAGAGAATTTCAAGACATCACACACATTCATTCATCCGAAGAGAAATCCATAAATCAATTGCAAAATCAATTTATGATACTTTCCGTACTGGGAATCGAATTCTTTAGTTCCGTAACCGAAGCTAACGACGTTGAACTCTGCACCACGATCGATAACGGAGTCTTCCACTATCAATACCGATGTATAATAAGATATTATATATCACGTACATATACTTTCCCAATAATAGTTCCTAGTGATTGCGAATCAAAAGCTCTTCTCGTAGTTATATAACAGGGAGATATTTATATGTCAAATAGTTAATCTATATACTTTATCAGGTTGTATCCTCGTCTTAAGTGCTATCATCCTTCCGCTGCACTTCCTGCTCCAATAGAACCTGACACATCCTACGTTTCCAAAATGTGACATTATAGCATTAGTTAAGTCTCCAAACCCTTCTTGTAAGGTATCGGGACATATACAACATCCCATACCTGATCCCCTACACGCCCTGAAGGCTTATACTGAAAGATTATTGGACCCACGTTGGATAACATCGGTGCATCTAAATTTCATCGTAAATAGACTTACGTTGTCTCTAGCCAGTAAATTGTAAAGAGGATGTTATAGGAAGATATTTGTATACATTTAATATTGTTTGTTGTTCATCCTAAGAAGAATGATCCGAATTATTAAAATATTTTCCTTATTTTAATAGAAAGATAGTTACATGTATGTGTACGAAACAACTGAATCTATTTTACATTTTAATCGAGTATTGAAAAAATAGAATTTGGCCCGGAATAATTTTTTCTATCCAATATTCACTTCCGATGTGAAGCATATGGACCTGTGGAATAATAGTCTTTTAACTCATAAAAATAAAGCTTTAAAATTGTCTGCATGACTTAATTTTAAAACAATATCCAGTTAATTTTTTGATGATTATGTTATACTCGTGTAATTGATCTTGTCAGGTCCTAATATTTTAATGAATTGATATGTAACAACTTTGTCGTTCTCTGTCGTATATATAGCAGTAAAGAGCCAGCATAGCAATCAGAAGACTCCTGGTCAGATTCCTGGCTGGGCCTGTGTGCTTTTTTTTAATTCCTTGTAATTTTAGTTAACTATATTTCTCATATTGTAATGTATTATTAAGAGGGTATAGTAGGTTTTTTCCCACTTTCATGAAAATCATTAAACGTTTACCGTCGCCCAAACTCATAAACCTTCAAAGCTTACTCTCGGTAACTTATAATAAGCTCGTAGTAGTAGTCGAGGCGTAAAGCAGTTAAAAATATATTTGAGAAACAACTGTCAACAGGCTTGATAACTTTACTATTTCCAAGGGAAAAAATACAATAGTTTACACAAATACTCCGAGAATTCAATGAATATTTCGTCGGTTCATGAAATTTAGGCGACGGTAAACGATTAACTATTTTCGTGAGCGGGGAAAAACACTTACTGTATCCTCTTAATTCGCATTGATTGCAAATCGAAATAAAATCACCAAACGAGAATTTTTTCAGTAGATATACTCAAGTTTGTTCCCACCACGACCCGTTGCGTATTTTCAGCCTCGTTTTCAGATGATTGCCAGTGGTTTCTCAGAAGCAACCACTAAATACTCTGTTGTTATGCACTTAAGTGCTTTGATAGAAATGACTGCGTGGAATTGGTAATTTTCTCTAAGTTGATATCTATTTTATTTCCGTATGACCCTTTGAAAAATATAAAATCTACATTCTAGACTATTCATTAAAGTATTCCACTGTCTTGTGCTTTTAAATGTTGATTTAAAAGAACGAATTTATTTCTTTACATTATAATATAATCAAGGAGTAAAATACGCATTAGGATTAGAAGCGATAACAAGGATAAACACTTCTCGAATACATTAACTATTTACGTCTACAAAATGTTGGGATCTGCTTAAAACCCTTTCAGTGTTTTCCAAAGAAGGGTATTTAATTAAAACGTTATGCCACTTTCTCTACACTAACGTGTCATGAAACGGAGTATAGAACTTAGACTATATTAAAATTAAACCACTTTGATATTAAAATAACATAGTTACTCACTACATAATATACAATGCGGGCTAAACTAACTTGTGTCGAGTATGGAATACTGCTTTGGAACCATAAATATATTCATAACATACACATTCTTAACTTTAATGAGGTTTTTAAAGTTTTCTAAGACGATATCATTTTGATTGAGTTGCACAAGAATTATGTTTTTTTGTCCATTTGTGCTCCCGATTCTTAGCATATCGATCCGAATCCAAGGTTATCTGTCCCTCGCCTCCAGAGCGATGGAATCTATCTAGTAAAGAAAATTCAACAGAGAATCAGAATACCCTGGGTCATCTCCAAGCCAATCCCATTGCCGCCTTTTCATTTTGTCCATTGCAACACGCTGTAGTCATTTCTTTTACATCCGGATTCTTGACAAAGCCATGACAGTTGGTATTCGCCGCATGCATTTGCTATCGAAACTCAATATATGGTTACCGGAACAATTTGAAAATAATATTTGTGTCATATCTATTATTTATTAGAATATTATTTATATTATTTATTAGAACATATAAGAAATAAATAATATGTTTGATCACTGCATAAGATTATTATAAAATTTCTGTAAATTCATTTTAAAAAGATCTTGGTTCAGCAATCAAGATTTTTTCAATTTAAATTTATGATTATAGACATGAGTGACTTCTCCTCGAGTTTATCTCGCATGATTCTCCGATTTTCAAATTTTTTTTCCAAACAAATTTTTATAATATTTAAAAAAGTGCCTTGTATTATATGAAATAAACAGTTTGGTCATTTGCAAATATTTGTGTTTAATATCTACAATGAACGCATTCTAATTGCATATTAGAGTTTATTATACTTTTTTGTTTTTATAAATTACATAACTTTAATAAATATCGTACCTTTGTTTTGAATTGTCGTTGTCTCTGATTTTGAACATCAATGGCAATGCGTAAATTTTTATGCATTTATTATAATTTATTCATATATGCAATTAGAATGTATTTATTGTTTACTGTTTTTTCTTGTTCTGTTTCGTCATGTTCTGTTAAGTCATGGAACCTCAGTATACACATATCCTACGCTTTCTTGAGGGGCTGACTGGCAACCGCCAAGCAGAATCGTTAGAATTCAGAATGCATGTGTTTAATAAGTGGTGGTTGGCTCTGAAGAATATCTGGTTTTTATTTCTGCCCATTGTAAAATTCTTCCCATCCTAAAGACGCTACTGTTTTTACCAATAGAGTTTGATCAAGTTAATGCTAATTTAATTTATGGATCGCAATCAACATTAAAGAAAATAGTTTTAACAATCTATGTGTCATCCAATATTTAAAAAAAGATTTTTTCTTCATCATTCGACAGTCAATTGATTTTCGTTCATATAATTAAAGTGAAAATTGATGGTGAGACAATAATTTTTTTCTAAATTTAAAGTTGAATAATTGACAACATTTGCACTTACCAGCACCTAAGTTTTGTAATCACTTTTAAGGTGTTAACTGTCAATTCTTGGTGGAAAGACATTATATTTTAAAAAATAAAACACAATTCATTTGTACTACTTACTTTGTACTATTTGTACTATTACTAAATGTGTGTTTTATTTTTTAAAAAATAAGTTTTGTAAGTAAATAATTTTGTAATGGATTCAACCATTCCCACGTATTTGTAATCAGCACAGGAAATACTTCGATATTTTCTTTTAAAAACGATAACCTATAATTAAATTTCATATACACGTCTATTGAACACAAAATGTATTTTCAATACTAATATTGGTCCCTAATTCGGCGTCTCAGCCCGCCCAATTGATAATTATTCATGGCTTCAAAATTTGTGTTTCTGAAAAGAGAAAAACTTAACGAATCGCTGTTGCCACAGTAACGCAAATAGGTTTTTGGGTCGCTTAATTTTCAATACGGGCTTCGACCAATGTTTTCACTTATTAATATAAATCTTAATGAAAAGCCTTTCTGCTGAAAATTTCAAAAGAATCCTTCTTTATACGCCAAAAATCTTGAGAAATGAACTGATTATTCGTTCTCAGAATATTCCATTAATTATTGCGAAGCAATTTTCCTTTTTTTAGTATTAATTTATAATCACGATTTAATAATGAACGCCCGTTTTTTTTTATCTCACTGCTTTCTTTGACATGATTTTTTTATAAAATTATCTCATTGTTCTTCTTTCAGTAAAAAAATCTAACAATTTTTCTCAATGTATATATTATATAAAATTATATTTCTATTTATTTCGTTCACACGTATTTTATTTACACTATGACAATACTATATTTGTTTTCCAGATTGGTTCGAAGCTACGAATAAGGTTTATTAAAATTACTGATCACACTCAGACTACGAACAGAAATACATAATTCGATTGATTTATGAAAACCGTCCGCACCGGGAATTGAACCCGAGACATCCGTAACAGTAGCCAACGATGCTACCAACTGCGCCACGGATGCCGACAGTTATTACGTTTCGTAAACCGGCGGCTGCAAAACTAAAATATAAGAAACAAGATTTAATATCGTTCGTCAACGACATCTCCGATTCGAGAGTCGCGATTCCATGTTTTTTTTTTTTTTAATATTACAACGTTCGTTTAAAAATTATTCCGATTTGCGATTCGTTTGCGACTCGTTCCCTTCGACTGTTTGGTCGTTTGGAGGCGTTCGTTCGCAAACGTCAATGCAAGCGTTTCCAACTTCAATAATTTTATACATACTTCTATATTATTTTACATTGAAAAATAACTTTTTCCGAATGGCTGATAATATAGAACTGTTTTTATGTAATCGATTAGAAACATGTAAATTTTTCCCATCAACTGTCTTGCTTGCTGTCAAATATCTGTATCTAAATATTTACCAAGTATCATATTTCTGACATTTATTATAAAGACCAGTTCGATTTAGGTGTGAGTGTTTTCAACAGATCTAATATCAGCTAAAAATCAGTACAGTAGATTTTTATTGAGCCCCATGTCGTTGTAAATATATCAGATATTTTGTTTTGCTGTAAAGATATGAGATAGTAAAGAAAATTAATCCAAATGATTTTAATTCCTCGTTCAAGCTAAATTACATGTCGCACCACTCTTTATTTATTTCATATAACTATGTCGGCTTAGTAGATCCCTTCTGCACCATTGACGCCCACAAAAATATTAACAAACTGAAAGTTATCATTATTATGAAAAAGCATCGAACAATAAGGTTATCGCAATATCGATATCAAATCTAATTATTGTGGTTTAAGTCAGTTACGAGAACAATGAATCGATAAATATATCGCAAATTTCAACATCCACTCTATTTTTCCTATATGTCTTGAACATGAATCGCAGATTCTATGGCTCTATAAAGTCGTCTGCACATAGTGATTATGAAAATCAATTACCTCCACAAATTTGCGGGAAATTCTGGCATTTTGAATCAAAGTTAGAAAATTGGATTCGAATCCTTTATTATGTTTGATAAATTTCATTCCAATCGACTCGGATTTCGCCCGTAATTGATAGATATTTATTATTATCCCGAGAACGTTTCCCTCGTGGATAGATTTTCTCGTAACATAGGTCAGTATTATAATTACTATTTATTGCAGACAAACTGTAGAACACTATTAATTTTAGTTTATTTGAAAATCTACATTACGTCGTAAACATTTGTTTACCCTGTTCTACTCAGCCACTTAAAAAATATTTCAAATCATCGTATTTTTTGTTGTTTTCATTTAAAAAAAGTATACTAACATTTTATCTTAATTTACATAAAACATTTGGCATGTTATTCGTAGAATTCCTTTCGTCTGCTGTGTTTAATTAAAATGTCTACGATTTGACCTCTGTATGTATTTTAAAAACATGTGTGTATTATCTACGACAGCTTTATTATATGTTATTTTCTAAATTTTACGTAATTTCGTTTTTTTTTACTCCTTTGGCCTGTCAGTACACTTTATGATTACTATGCTATTACTTTTCCAACGATGCGAGGAACTGTCATTCAACAATATTATGTCAATTAATACATTCTGTTTCAAAATATATGTAAACTGTCAATTATTAGTCAACGAAAATCATTGATCGTAATGTTTCATTACTAAATGAATACATTTTAAGCCGTATATTGTACACAATATATTGATCGAATTGACATTTACTAAGCAGAATTTCATTATAATAGGATAAAATAATAAAGAATTCTGTTCTGTACAACAATTTTATTAGTTTCTTGATAGCTATTTCGGATTTACGTTTCATAACTATGTTTAAATTTAGTTTCGCTTAGATATATATATTGTCTACTTAACTAGCGAACTGCGTATCTACATTTCGGCAAAATATTCATTAGAGTTTTAAAACCCAATAATTAAAACAATTACATTTTCTTATTTATGTATTTGTTTACTTTAGTCAAACTGCCGAACGTGAGAGCCTAAAAGGCCGCAGGTTCATCATCCCTGACGGTGCAGTGACTAGTGACCTTAGCGCGCGGAACTAATATTTTATAAATCTTATAAAAAAAATATTTGAAAGCAAAAAAAAATCTTTTGAAAAACTTTAAACAGTAAACATAAAAAAGAATAATAAAAAACTTTAAACAAATAGATGAAATAAGAACGATACGAAACCATTTAAAAAGTATATGGTGGATAAACTGCGGATAAGCATTATGTGAAAAATACTAGTTTTGAGATAATTGAGATTGAAAGTTTTGTTGCTATAACTTTTTTTAAATATACGAAACATCATGAAGTTATGGATACTAATTGACTATAAATATCTTTATGTGTCACCGAAAAATTCATACAATATCGCTACTTTTTTGAATAAAAATAAAGGTAATCCATAACTTGCATTTTCGCTGACGAATTAAATTAAGACTGCGCGTTAGCGGTCGGCGCGCAAACGTCGGCGCGCTAATGTCTCGCTCGCTAAAGTCGGGGTGCCATCCCTGACCTAACTCAACCAACGCAGTAAACGCTCGCTATCCGTACAGCCTGTATGCGCCTTACAGTTTTCATTCACTACCAATTCGACCAACTGATATTTTCAAAAAAATGAATTACGTGCGTTTTGGTATTCTACATGTCTACTGGCTACAAAACTAATTTATTCTGTTAGAACTTAAATAAAATTTGTAAATTGATATTTATTTTTTTCCATGTCCGCACCCAATATGGAGCATATGGTCTCCTAATGGAAGTATCTTGACAGAATTTTTTCTACGAGAACTGCTTGTCACTCAGTTGCTCAACCTCTCTTTTATTTTTCGAAGAGAGTAGGGATAGAAGGATAGGGCTATGACAGGACTAGTGGTTAGCTAATCGCTCTCGTTACGCCCCGTGAGGATGGGATTGGTGGGAGGGAGGACTCAGACTACGAACAGAAATCCATAAATCGATTGAAAGATCAATCTATGAAAACCGTCCGCACCGGGAATTAAACCCGAGACATCCGTAACAGTAGCCAGCGACGAAACCAACTGCGCCACGGACGCCGACATAATATAAGATCATTTAACTAAAATTTTCAACAAACAAGTTTCACCATTTTATCACTTCACTTCTCTAGGGTCCAATTATATATAGCGGTATTGCTGACCACTGTGGTATAGCAAAAAAAGCTTTACCCTATTGATCGAGCAGCTCATGCGGGACCTTGAGCCCGTCAAGTTCAATATCATATTTTTTTGTTTTTTTGCAAAATAACATTTGACATCTTTTGCGTAGGTGTTTTCTCCTGGCGTTGATAACGAGTGAAAAAATCTTCATTGAGCTTATCTCATGTGGTTTAAAAACATTTTTTTTTAATTTTATATAAAATCTTAAAATGCCGCACGGAGTTCATTTTGGATGTCCTTCGTTTCAAGTTCATATCCCGGCTGGTTTCTAAATTTCAAATCCTTTATTGTTTTTCTCACAAATGCAATATACTATATATGACAAAGTAAATACCACATTTTATCCACTTATTTATTATGTATGATACTTGATATAATAACATTTGATATATAATTACGTTGTTTTTGCTTATAACCTTCCACGAGGCAAACTGAATTAAAAAATAAAATAAATTAACATAATTATATTATATTGTAATAAAAATTCTGGCAAATATAATTTAGCATTTCCAAAATCCTCTCGCCCTTAAAAAGCTACACTTAAACGTTTCATTAGTGGCGTACTATAAAAGCCACAGCGCGCGCTAATATTCTTTTAAAAACTCTCCCCGGCAACAAAAACTAATATTATTTAAGGCGCTGTTAGGCGGTAATGATCCCATTTCACCTCTTCATTATTTAATTCCTCGTTACCCACCAACAAAACACTTCGGCCCTCACTGCCCCACTTTGCATTCTACACTTTTATCATCAGTATTAAAGTCATTTTGGCTGATTTTTATCTATCCTTAGATGAAATCGTCTGTTCTTCAGTTCAATGCTGTTTTGCGATGTATCCAGTTTTTATCAGACTCAAACATATTAATATTGGCTTGATCTTCGGTCAATATTTGACTCCTGACCTCTAGCAATTTGCATTTATCCGTTCTTTATTATAATTTACTAGTGAGTACCCGGCATGCATTGCATTCTGTTTATTGAAGTGCTTTTGAACACACAATATTTTTTGTTTTTTCCTCTGGTGCGTACACCAATAAATCAAAAGGTTTTCTGAGATGTCGCTATTTGTATTAGTTTGATTTTTATTTTAGAGATATCTGGATTGTGAGATTGATTTTTATATATAATAAACCTACTGTAAGTTCAAAATTAAAACGTTGAGAGTCGGGCTCGGGTCGGGCTGGGCCTGATTGTACTATGCCTATATCCTTTGCGCAAGCGTAAGCAATAACTTGACAAAGTTATATCGGAATCGGATGAACGTTATGGCAGTGCATAAGTTACGAACAAACCCACATTGATTTTTGTATATTAAATAAAACAATAAAACACAATTGATGCACTAATTCCACAATTACAGCAAATGCTCAGGATTGCGAGATCGCAACTTCTGCAAATATCCATCGCGAGCACATTCAACTGTAATCAATAAAAAAAATATCAATGTTAGAGCAATCCGTCAGACATTTATAATTATATGCACTATGTATGTTAAATAATTATAAAATATAATAGATGATTTGGCTAGTGTTCATGTTGAGCGATCTGTTCAGAACAAATGTAGAAAAGTCCTGCACGTTAGAGATTTTTTTAAACGAGATCCGCTCCCAATTTAAAGCACATGACTTCGTAACTGAGGTATCTTAGCAGAAATATTTCTTCAATAACTGCTTGTTACTCTGTTGCTCAACTTCATTTTTTTCGAAGAGAGTAGCACTCGCTACACTCCATTGTTAAGATCGGATGTTTACGCGGGAATTTTAGACATCACAACGATTGAAAAATCAATCTATGAAACTGTCCGTATTGGGATTTGAACCGGTGAGATAAATAACGGAGGCCAACGACAGTGACCACTACACCACGTACTCTGGTTTCTCTTCAATACGTTTAAATCTTTCGTCATTTTTAAGAGAAATAGAGATTGTAGAATATATTAATCATAATTAATAATAATGACTAAGAGTGTTGGAATATCATTTTTTTGTATTTTTAAGGGTACCAAATGAATGCAAGCATAAAGAAATTCCCAGTGAATGTATTAATATAATTATCTCAGAGTTGTAATTTTCGTAAAGCACCAGTATTTATAAAACACACTAAATTGAGCATTTGAAAAATTTCCTCTCTTATTTTTCCATCGCATAACTTACAGCATGCAACGCAAGATACATAAATCTCTCCGCAAGAATTTGTTCATCCCGAAAATAAAACAGCGTTACTCACTGCATAAAAAGGCAAGTTCTCTGAATAATAGAATCCGCACGGAGCTATCCGTCCACTGCGTCGAACTGTGGCGCGTAGGGGCCGCGTAGCCTCGGTTTAAATGGGTCAAAGTAAGGCTTCGCCGGGAAAAGACTACGGCGCCCGACGCGACGCCCGATTCGTAATTCGACGCCCGCCTTTCTTCCTCTGCGGCGCCCTTTTGCATAAATACAAGATGAAGGTTTGCTTGTTTGCTCCACTAGAGGGTGGTGGCGTCCCCTCGTAATGTAAACTGGTTCCCACGAACCGGTACCAAATTAATCTTTGACGAATTTCTGATGACCCCTGTGAATTAATTGTGATTTTTAATAGACAAGTGCACATTTTTGACGTTTTTAGATTAAGTTCATTTATCAAGTACGCTATAGAATTATTATGGATGCATTACATATAGTCATTCAACTGTTCTTAACGTGATGCTGTGATGATAAAACAGCTGTTGGACAATTCTTGTGGAATCAAATTTTCACTGAAATAATACTATTTTTAAGCAATTCGTTTGATTATTAACTACTTCTTTCCACTCCATCTTGAATGCTTTTGTATTATGTAACGAAACAACGTTCTTTGAAGTCATTATTTTAAATTATTTTAGTTAAAAAAAATTTGTTGTCGCTTGTGTTGGTTTTTATACATCAAGTGTGTCGCAGTAGATAAAAGGTTAAGAAGGAAGTCTTCAATAAAAATACTTGTGGTGTTACTGCACATTTATCATTGATAAATAAAGAGCTTGAACTATTTCCCACTATCATTCGATTGATTAGAATTATCGACGGACGATTTTCCAATCAAATGTTATTAAATTTATTCCAGTAATGTTCCAGTAATTCCTCACAAATTTTTGACTCTCAAAAAATTAGATTTGATCTAATAAATAAATAAATTCTAAAATAGGTACACGATAATATAAGATATCCAAATAGCTATTGTTTACTTTATATACGTTGTAAATTTGAATTGAATAGTCGATTTGTTTGTAAATATGTCAACAAGTATATACCTGTAAACCATTGAATATTAATTTGGATAAAATATGAAATGAAAATGTTCTTCCAGTCAAATGATCAATTTTAATTTCATGCAGCGCATATGCATAAACGCAACTAACGAGCTTTTGAAATGTTTATAAAATTACAATCAAATTATTTGGTTTGTTGAACAAATATTATTTAAGTATTGGCATTCGAAAATGCAATCTGTGGAAATTGATGTATGAAAACTTTTCGCAAAGTGTTTTTCGTTAAAATTACCAACGACAGCTCAAAATCTCAGACAATTAGATGCGCTGTTAAATTTGTTGAAAATATAAGCATTCATCCCAATACAATATAATGATTTAATTTAAGACATCGACTGAGGGTGCTTGATGGAATTTCAATATCAAATTTAGATTATTGAGATTTTGTACACTTCCATGTATTTTGTCACTAACGACCCGGGTTTCGCCTTTCGGCATCTTCAGGCATTCGAGCGCATGAATGCCTGAAGATGCCAAAAGGCGAAGCCCGGGTCGTTAGTGACAAAATACATGGAAGTGTACAAAATCTCAATAAACCAAATTTGATAATGATGATTGTTTTTTTATGCGATCTTTATACTACTTCTTTTTGTTTGCAGGTACTAATAACACAAAAAAATAATTTAATTTAAGATGTCGATTGAGGGTGCTTAATGGAGTTTCAATTTAAAAATTTGTACATTGCCATATATTTCGTCATTACTGACCCGATTTTCGCCTTTTGGCATCTTGAGGCATTCAAATACACGAATTAACTCGAACAGACAGCTTGTAAATAGTTTATATCGACGGTGTTTTGTCCAATTGATGTAACCCTCGAAATTGAAATTGTTCAGGAGAGAGTAAAAACTGTTTTTACCGAAAATATTATATTGTGAGTTACGTTATGAATCTTTGAAATGCACTCCTGTGAAATCTCATGTTTGCAAAAACGAGATCATACTTAGGAAGTGTCGATATAATAGTGGCTGGGTCAGAATTTTTAAACCTAAAACCAACGTAAAATGATGTAGGGTCCTTGCAAAAAAATGGTCAATTTATTTTTCTAATTTACTAATTTTTTCGAGACTTCCTCTGTCGCCTTTAAGATGAGATCCAATCATTAACTCATTTTCGTATTTTTTGAGGGTTACATCAATTGGCCAAAACACCGTCGTTATCATTTACATATAAAAAAAATGGTATCACTCTAGTCCAGGAACCACATTGTTATTAATGAAAAATTATTCAAATGATTCAGGTGTCGTGTCATAGATATACTGTCCAGTTTTATTTATTATTTAACCCGGAAACTACATAAATTAAGTTGTGGTCACACACTTCTAAATCGACAATACATGTCAAATTGACATATGCGCGCATACGCCTGACTGGAGTCTGCAAATATGTAATTAGCTACATTACAATGTGTAGTTAGTTGGGCGAAATTGCTGCTTAACCCAATATGGCGCAGTGTCTCACGTGTATGAGTCGTTTCGCCGAACAATACTCTCGCGTGGCGTTAAATATGAAATTTCTGAGGAAATTTACGTCGCGGTTCCACCCGCTCCATCAGAAATATAACACTAAAGGGTAATGCTTATATACCTTTTGCTGAATATAACCCGACCTTACTCACGCCGGCGATGTCCTTAAGTTAAGATAATTTGTTCAAACTTTTTACACTAAAGAGAGTTGTGACATAATTGTCATTTAAATTATATAAACAACGGCACATCTAATATTATAATAGACTCCTCAATAGAATTTTCAACGTAGCAAGGAATTAATAGAAGTAGTTATTTAAATATTTTATATATAAACAAAGTACTTTTTCCATCTAATTAGAGCATGCGATGCCGAACTCTTTTATGATCCCAGGATTGGTCATTAATTAAGCCGATTAAGCGTAATTTCATGCTTTTCATTTTTTTTTTAAATTCGTGTATTATTATATCAATTTAAATGAATATATGTTTTTGGACAGGGAATAGATTTTTAACTTATTGAGAATCAGGCTTTATTTTTGTATTTATTGAAATTTTATTTACAGATAATTATCGAAATTGTTTTTTTTATAAAATAATGAAAAAAAACAATAAAATATAATTTTGTCAAAATTATCTGGCAATTTTAAGGTGTTAACCGTCAATTCTTGGTAGAAAGGCATTACATTAAAAAAAACTCAATTTGTTTGTACTACTTCCACATGTTTATAATGATCAGTACCTATTTCGTTCATTCAGGCATTCGAAAAATACATGGAAGTGTACAAAATCTCAATAATCCAAATTTGATATTGAAATTCCATCACGCACTCTCAGTCGATGTCTTAAAAAAATGTTGATATTTAAAAAAATAAAACACAATTCATTTTTACTACTTCCACATGTTTTAGTAGTACAAATTAATTGTGTTTTATTTTTTTTAAATATAATGCCTTACCACCAAGAATTGACAGTTAACACTTTAAATGTTAAAATTTTGATATTTCTGGGTCATTAAAAGAATATTTCTAAATATCCTTCTACTGAATATACTCGGAAAATACGTAATTGTAAAACACCTGTTTATAAAATGTACAAAACTCAGGTACAAATCAATAATATTTGAAATATGGTGACCATCTGAATATTGCTTTTCCCATTATCTCAATATGGTTTATTTGGAGATGTCTGAGTAATGAACTGGAAGATCAGAATGTTGCCTTAGAAGTAATGATAGGTAATAAAGATCAAAATAATAGTTCAATAAAATGTACCCAGTAAGAAATTTATCTCTCTCTGACTTCACCGAGTCACTTTAAATTTGGATCAGGTTTCTAGGAGAGCGCCATAAATAAGCCCTCGAGTGTCTACTTCGCGTTGATACGTTTAATACGTAATCTATGTTCCGCGTGATGTATTTTTTCTAATGCCAGCCATAAAGATAGTTGGTGTGAAATTGAACGGTGATTTTGGCAAATGCATCGTGACTTGGATTCACGACACACCAGTCGCAGAGCGTTTTATCACATTATTTTGATGAGATTTGCATTTATGGCACCATTAATATGAACTCGCTTGCTTTATGATCTAGCAGTTATGAAGTGTCTATATGACTTGAGATAATTACTATTGTAAGATTCATATTATGCATATATATGCCTAGTCGTAATGGTGCGAAATGAAACTCTTATCATAGAGGTAGGTAAACGGCGTGTAAACTTTTGAAACGTCGCTATTTTAGGCGCAAAAGGCTGCACGCTTCAATGGAATGTCGCTTGTCGGTATTCCAACATCTACACATACTATTAAAAAAATACAATTTGTTTTGTGTTACTTCCACATTTTGTATAATGATCAGGATCGGTATCGCTCATCGCGAGCATGATGCTTGCGATGAGTGACATTTCTTTATTCTTGCGGCGAATACTAGGAGAACGCTGGTTTGACCTTGTCAGAAACTCAGAGATAAGAGGGGGGGGAGGACCAGCCCCTTATAGCATTCAAATATAAAAAAAAGCGACGATGGACTGGTTTAGACATGTGCTGCGTATGCCCCAGAAAAGCCTGAATCCTGCCAGTATCTTCTACCAACCGGATGGATTCCGTCGCCCTGGAAGGCTGCTGATTCGGCGAAGCTACGGGACGCTGGAATGACCTGAGAGAAAACAAGAAGACTGGCTCGCTACAGAAAATCTTGGAGAAACCGTGTGATAGCCATATGCTCCGAATAGAGATCAAATATGGTTTTAAAAAATATTTGTACGGCTTGTAGCCAAGTGGTGAACGTCGTCCTCTACGGTTGCGGTGTTCTAGGATTCGAATCCTAGAGCAAACATATTCATAAATTGATTTATGTTCAACGACATGACTGTCTATATTCTTCCTCCATCCGATCATAAAAATAGGAAATAAAGAAAACAATTAGCTTACTGCAATGCCTTTCGTAGCACCATTCTATAATCTCTCAAATATAAAGGTTGAGCGAGTTAATAACAACCGCTTGTCGTAGAACAACTTCTGTTGCAAAACCATATTCTCCTCATTTTTTTTTTAATTATATGTTAGTCAATGGCCATCCATAGGATGTCAGTTAATGTACTTTTAATGTAGCTTTATTTTTAATTTCTGATTAGTATTTACTGATTTGTAAGAGATCCTTAACATTTTAATTGTAGACTATTTAATTTCGTTTATGCATTATTTATTTGATGATCTGTAAATTCTGATCTTAGTTCATGAACCAACTGTTTTACAAAAATAAAACACACTTCATTTGTACTACTTCCACATTATAAATATGTGGAAGTAGTACAAATGAATTAGAGACTATCTCTTTCCACCAAGAATTGACAGTTAGCACCTTAAAAGTAACCAACTGTTTTATGTACCATGTAATTATTAACATTCAATTTTATGTAAATAGCCCTGTTTTGATTGTCATTTAATCCATCGAATTTATATTTAGAAATATTTTTTTGTGAATTTGAAAATCTCTTTTAGTCAGTTGTATTCTGAAGTTGAATTTAATTTCACATTTCAAATATATCGCGTACGTATGTTATAATCATGCGTCTAGATAGAGAGAGACGGCTTTCGATATTGGAAAGTTATATACAATTTTATTTATGGTAGCTATAACTGGTTTGATATTTGAATACGATACATACACCTACGCTTCATCTATGCGAGTCATTTTTTATGTATTTTTTATTCATTTTGAAATTGCTAACGGTATCGCGCGAGAGTAATATAAATAATTTAAGTGCCTTTGCAATACTTGCGATATTTATTTGGCAACTTTATATCGTTAGAGGGACACACAAATTTCACTCCACCTTTCTTGGCTTACCTAACACCTTCGACGCCCATGAAAATCAATAAAAATAATTAACGGTTACAATATCAACCAAAATTGTTCACCAAACCAAACTCAAAATTGGAATTGTTCAGGAGAAAGAAAAAACTGTTTTTATCGAAAACGTTATATAGTGAGCTACGCTATTAATCTTTGAAATGCACCCTTGTAAATTCTCATGTTTGCAGATACGTGATTATACGTATGGAGTGTCGATATAATAGTTGCTTAAATCAAGTGACCTGGTCAAAATTATTAAATTAAAAATGATGTTTTCCTTCCAAAAAGTGGTCGGTATATTTTTTTAATTTACATCATTTGGCCGAAACCTGCTCTGTCATCTTTAAAATGAGATCCAATTATTCACTTATTTTCGTATTTTTTTGAGGGTTACATCAGGCCATAAAACCATCGATATACGATTTTTTACCCGGCTTTGCCCAAGATAGAGCACGCTTATATTGGATAATTTAAACCGTTGGATAGCTAATGTTGAAAGTATCACTTCGGACCTCGGACCGTACCTCATGTAGCACCCAAAAAATATAGTCCACCAATTAATAATAATGTTAAGTAGTTAACTGTCAATTCTTGGTGGAAAGGCATTTTATTTTATAAAATAATTTTTAAAATTTCGCATAAGTGGCTAGTTACATGTTTATACTTTACGAAAAAACGGTGAATTAGGTATTCTCTCAATGTTCTTTGATGCCTACTTATGCAAAAGACGTATGATCATGTATGTGACACTTACGTGATTGTACGTAGGGAGTGTCGATATTATATATTAATGTATTCACAAAGTCATTTTTGTGAAAAAAATGATTATATTTTCATCGATTCTTTCACTGTGGCCGAAAGTGTTATACAATCTTAATACGACTTTATGACCAAAGTCTTCCTAGAAAATGGTTGTGTAGCAAAGGAGATATTTGTTCGTTACAGATACACTATATCTTGCCTTTTTCGTACTTACAAATTCACCCTCCCTTACTGCCGTACCGAATAGCAAGATTTTAATAAAAAACCAATAAAGGAACGCGACACGGCCTTAGAAAGCGGTCAAAAACCAACCTAAAAACTAGTTACAATTATCCCCTGTAGGGTCGTTGTTAAGTAAATCAGTTTTTTTTTCAAAAAGCTCGTTATGAATAATCACTTTCCATGGCTCGTCATTAAGATTAGAAACTAGTTTCATTAATTACTGTTTTTTGCGACTTTTATTTTTTTTGTGTAGATGTAATCTTTGAATTGACATTTACAATTCAAAGATTATATCAAAATACAAATACAAAAAACAAAGAAAAATAATTAACAGTACAATGAAACTACATCGTGTCTAATCTACATGACAATTTAATTACTGTTTACAGCATAGACTTTGTTTTTGTGTGACTGTGATAAATTGTTCTAGAAGAAAAGTTGATTTTAATAGTTTTAAAATGAAATGTATAAGAAGTTTGGAATTTTTACTCTTAAGATACTGCCGTTTTTTTATTACTGAAAAAAATAAAAAAAAGTAAGCATTATTCGAAAAGTACGACTCAATTTCATTGTTCTTATTGCTGTATTCTTTCTATGCATAAATCTGTGGCACAGAGGTAAACTATCACAAATCACATTTTAAAAAATTTACAGGAGAGCGAAAACAAACTAAAATCGCGTACGTCAAACTCACATTCCAAAAACAGTCAGTAGCTTGAAGTCGTCGGTGGAGTATGCAAAACATTAGGAAGGAGGCTTACAAATATTATTATCACTGTAAACTATTGCATTGGAACAGCTTGACCGTAGTTTTCTTTTTTTTTTATTAGTAAAAATATAATGCGTCACAGCCAACGCGTACAATTTCAAATTAAATGTGTTGATGCGGTGTATCAAAAACATTCTTTCCCTGGTCATCTTACTTTAATTGATTTTATGACGAATAATTCGAGTTCTGATTGATAAATAAAATGTTTTCATTCTATTTAGCATTACAAATTTTTATCTTCATAATTTTCATACTATTTATAAATAAATTAGATATTTTTTATCCATAATTATATTCTTTGTCCTGAAAAAAATGATTATGTTCTATTCGCTTATCTACTTTATATATAACATTCACTAATTATCGTTAATTGCTAGACTTAATTTCAATGACGTATTTCATTTAGAAATCATATCAGCTTACAATATTGATTATAATGAAAGCAAGTACATATTGAGCTTGAGTTAGTAGGGTTATAATTATAGTTGATACTTAAAATATCAGGTATTTACGTATAGATAAAAAAAACCTGTAGGTAAATACCTGGTTAAAATCAAGAACGAATCATTACCACTCGACCACGAAATTTTTTGAAATTTTATTACGAACAATATTTTTTATAATATTTGCAGTGGTAACAACCACTGTCTATCATAATCTTAATGATACAACTCAACAACTTTTCTCTGAGAAGGTAAATGGCTTCCCTAAAAAAAGCTTTACCCAATAAATTGATATTATACTGACACCCCCGCGGAGATCCCATTACGCCATTTCCCTCGGACATTTTTTCTATGATGGGAATATTTTTTTTCCACATTTATTTCTACAAAACACCTTCTGTCACCCCTGATGTTTCCGCCTCTTATTCTTTTCATATTATATGAAAATATTTTCACGCCCAGGTACGCATACCGTACGTTTTCCATCTGGCTATATCTCCAGAGCGAACTTAAATAGATTAGTTCCGTGGGAAGAAAAACGTCAAACACAGAATGTAGGTGTGCCGTAACTGCAGAAATATTGCTGTCGTCCTGGCTCCCAGGGCATGGAAACTATCGGAGTGGCTGCTCCTTGGAACTAGACGTCGGAATAAACACTTACGGGAATAACGTATCGCTCCATATAGTTTTTTCAAAGTATCGCGGCATCTCTAAAAATGGGAAAAACACCCACGCATATTTCTTATCGCCAACTAGTATTGCCTCTTTTAGTCGAATGTCTGCCATTATAATTTTCGATTTGTGATGATTATTTTATTATTTTTTAATATTCACTGAAATTAATTAAATATTAATCCAAATTCTGTACTTCAGAGGCTTATGTACGTTGTATGTCCAAAAATAGCGAAATTGAGCAATAAATCTCACGTTATTTGTAATTTTAAGATCTATAGATGTGTAAATAAAACTTTGACGTATGTAGGCTGCTTACCGAAAAACCCTATCCAAAATCAGTCCTATGTGACACTGCGTTTTCGGGATAAACAATCCTATGTCCATAAATCCTAGAAAAACTTATGATTTCACTTCTAAATGAAACTTTCCATGCCCATTATCTGTCAACTGCAAAATAACGAAAACAATATCAAAACAACTATGCTAATTGAAATAAAAGAAAAACTGTTTTAGAAACACGTTTTAGCTCTTCCTGCAAAGTTGATAAAATGAACATAGGACTATTAGCCTCTCAGGTACAGAATTGTATATATCTACTATCATACTGTGGATTTATCTCTATCTCTATCACATAACGTAACTTGTGTATACGCAGGATACAAGAGCATGCGTCCGCATGCCTTTGTATCTCGCTCGCACCCTTCACTTTGCATATGACTGAGCGAGAAAGAGATAAATCCACGACACGCACCTGTGTTATCAACATATATAGCATCAATTATTGTCTCGCAAAAATATCTTTTCTGTACTTACATACTGTCGCGAAACTTACGTGAATACTCGTAGAGTCTGTTTATAGCATGTTGAAAACAGCGCTCAAATATGGTTTCTATCATAAACTAACCAACATTGATCACTTTTAAGCTGTTAACTGTCAATTCTTGGTGGAAAGACATTATATTTTAAAAAAATAAAACACAATTCATTTGTACTACTTCCACATATTTATAATGATCAGGACCGGTTTCGCTCATCACGAAAAAAAATGAATTGTGTTTTATTTTTTTTAAATATAACCAACATTGGTTATTAAAAAAGAAGCAAAAACAGGATGGCCTAACATCGTAGATTATTCTTTGGCAATTATTCTAGTATAAATAAATTTAAGTTTAACCCTGTTATAACGTACTGGTTTATCAAGTAAATGCGAATCCTATCGAAACAATATGTTAACACTTCAATAGTTATAACTCTTAAGCCGAAATAGCTATCGACTTTATCTTACTAAATACTTTGTTATTTTTACCTTATCATAATGGAGTTCTGCCAAGTAAATTCTTCATCAATCGTGAAATACATTATATATATAAAAATAAAACTGAATCTTTGTGACAACAAAACCGATCTTTGCCATCAAATAAAAGTGTGAATTGATTACTTAAAATTAATTAACCAAAAGAAAAATATTTTACTTCTGCTTCTATATATATAATAAAATATCTTTGTTTTCTTTCCACAAATGCCATCAGTTTATTTTTAAAAATTAGTTTTGCATTTAAAGTTGACGTTTTAAGAATTATAATTGTGAGTATATTTTATTGAAAAAGAAAATTTATGAAAACAGAAAAGAAATTTTTTTTTAGCCTTAAGTATAACTTGATGCATTTTTTATCTCACTAAATCGTGCGGAAAAAATAAATTGTACGAACATTATTTCCACTCGATGTTGTTTTATACACAAAACTGCCTTCGACTTTATCTGCCATAACCTGTTAGCGCATTTATAAATTTCCTCTTTTTGGCCGTATATTCGCCTGCGGCTGCTTAAATGTCTTATTAACCCTTTATATGGTAAAAAAGAGACACGGGAAGAATGATTGCGGAAAGGGGTTCGCTAAAAGGCTCCGCAATGATGGCAGACGAAAAATACTTATCAAGGGAATACAAAATTCCCTTTTTTATTGCGACGCAGTTTTTACATTGCCAAAATCGCAAAGAATTACGCCATACTTACGAATTTAAACACGTTTTCACGATAACTACCTAAAAATTATTTTTTTTGTGTTGAAGTAATAGCAAAAAATTTTCTCATGAGAGCACTTTAACTTTCGTTTTCAATCATTATCGTAGTCTTATTGATTGACACGTGGAGGCATATGGGAAAAATAAAATATATTGTATCAGTAAACATTTGTTTTTATTGAAACCACATTTTTTATCAAGTCTGTATGTGAGAACATTTAACCTTCTGGGTTTAAATATTTTTTGATATCATATTTTCACTCTATTTATATAATTAAATCAAAATTCTGTAATTTTATTTGATAATAAAAACAAATTAAAACAATATTTCACATATGTTACACCCATAGCGATTTCGGTAAAATGAACATAAATTATGTACAGTGCCATACTTCATTCCTCTTATTTATAGCCATTTAACTGTGTTCTCAATGCACTTAAATATAAAATGTTTTATGTTCTCCATTCGCCGAAAACACTCGAGTATCCGCAGTTCAAAAGATCCATTTCCCTTCATTTTGACGTAATGATAAATTTCCCGCTATTCCACTTCGATCCATCAAAGCTTTTTGGTTAAGTCCCCTTTCAGGAAATGCAACTTTTGGTTGTAGACGTCCGCTAAAGCAAAAAAGCTTTCTACAAGAAATACTTCAATATAATGGCACCCAATGAGCTTATTCCGTAATGTGTATATTACCCACCAATCGTATTCCATTCTTAACCATTTTGGTTCTAATAATTAAATGAAAATGCACGTATGTATATTTGACTATTCCATATTGATTATTAGTACCGCCTTTGTTTAAATCATGTTTTTAAACAAAAATCAAACAAATTCTATAATATTTATTCTATAATAATAATCAGTTTTCTTTTCCGCTCTTTTTCTATCCAAAATCATTAGTATTAAATGCTCCTAGAAAAACCGGCGCATATCATACGATAAAATTGTGGAATACCACAAATTGTATTTCATTTTTTTTTTAATATTTAGTCTTTCCGTCAAGAATTAACATCATTCAAGTGTTTTCAAATGTAACTTTTGAACTACGTTTTTCGACTTAATATAACAAAAAAAAAATACCGTGATATGGTATTATAGTGTAGATTTTCGATTGGATGTATCTACAATTTTTATACTACCTTCCAGTTCGTATTACGTTTTCCCATTTATTATCTACTAGTGGCAACGCCCGTCATAGATGACGGTATTGAAATTGGAATACATGAATGCCTAAAGTAGCTGTTCTTTAGTTTCCATACTGACAAACGAAATTTGCGTCACGTTGGAACTGTGTGTATTGTTTATATACACCGCGGACGCTTAGGTCATGAGAAATTTTCATTCCTGCATTCGTATGTTATAATAATAAAACGTCTACATCTACACCTACAGACCGATCTCGCCTATTATATATAAGATGTATATTGATATTAAAAGAATCATTATCAAGTGTAAAACCACTTATAATACG
This sequence comes from Himalopsyche phryganea, assembly GCA_022494535.1. NCBI lineage: Eukaryota > Metazoa > Arthropoda > Insecta > Trichoptera > Rhyacophilidae > Himalopsyche > Himalopsyche phryganea. The sequence continues at coordinate 1,620,398 of JAGVSL010000054.1, read as the reverse complement.
TATTCTAAAGTTTTTCATGTAACAGATATGCTTTTTCAAGCCGGTATTATATATTTTAATACAAATTGCAGCTATTCCCTTCATATTATATTTTTGTTGGTAGATGATGAGTACATTACTAAATACGAAGTTGTTACTGAAGAGAAAATTGCTTCATTAAAACAGTTACACAAACTGCTTGTATTTACCATTAAAAATGTCATCTTTTAATATATTCTATACGTGTTTTATGTATATATTCTTTTAGCATTCGTTTACAAGAATAATGCACAATTTCTTCAAAGACTAAACGATGTTTTTATCTTGCTTATTTCAGGATGTGTGCCATGTTCCTGGGAGAGGCAGCCAGCTTTGTCGCCGCGATGCTCTTCGCCGTACATCCTGTGCACACCGAAGCGGTAAGTCGAGCTTTATTCGCACGACACTTATGTTAAATGCACTTTGTTCTGAACGAAAGCTCTCTCATGAAAACGATTTATCGGGACAAAGCAACGCATCATATTCATTTTTAATGACATAATAAAATGAGAATGTTTTGTGGCAATATCACGTAGATATTTAGCAGAAATAAATATAACGTAAAATACAATCTACAGGTCGGCATAGAACCATTTAATTATGTTTGTTTGCAACATGAAGTATAAAACAACTGCTGAACAACTAAAAGTATTTAACAGCATAATAGTAGTCATATCCTACACTAAAGTTTTATTTTCCTTTACGATGTAATAGAAGGTACCGATACATTGAATAAACTATGTACAAATCTAGAGAAAATAGCAATCGTGCTGACACAATTAACTTAAACACAAATTTAGATACTAATTCTGTCAATAAACAGTAAAAAGTTTACTTGTTACATTTTTTTACTATTTTTGCTCTCAATTTTGAGCATATGTCTTGCTTACCTGTAGTTTTCTCTTTCCACCATGATCATAGAGTAATTATTCAACCATAATTCTTACTATGGGTGATGTCTCTTAATGGAGGTACGCATTCATGCCTACGAAAGAAATCCATAAATCGGTTGAAAAATCACGTACTGGGAATCAAAACCCTGATATCCGTAACCTAAGTCAATGACGTTGACCACTGCACCACGGATCTGACAATTACTACTATATCGTCTGTATAGTGGCAGAAGGCGTTAAGTCAATACACCATGTTTAGAGATAACGACTTATAAGAAAAAATTGAAATTGAAATCTTTCTCTTTACACACCTTCACCATTATTTATTAAACTAACCACATTATGAGGTTCTTTAATGATTGGCGAACTCGGCTAAAGTTTTAGTGATTCTTTTGTATAGTAATTTTAATTCTAGGTTTTGCCATCTTCAACAAAATTCACTTATATTCATATTGATTTCTTTAAAGTACGTAAAAAATAAATGGAAAATGGCTTAGTTTTTTTTTCAGAGCGTCCTAAAATTTTACTTATTTTGAGCGTCAAAACAGCCGATTTTCGACTTATCGCTTTCTGTCACTATCACGGCGATACATGAATTAGTACTACGTAGAAAATCATTATTTGATGCTTAATAATCGTCATATTGTCAGCGTCCGTGGCGCAGTTGGTAGCGTCGTCGGCTACGACTACGGATGTCTCGGGCTCAATTCCCGGTTTTCATAAATCGATCTTTCAATAGGGTTTTCATAAATTGATCTTTCAATCGATGTATGGATTTCTGTTGGTAGTCTGAGTGCTTGTGATGTCTTAAACTCCCTCCCACCCATCCAATCCTCATGGGGCGTAGCGGGATGTATCACTAGTCCTGCCCTAGCCCTATCCTTCAATCCCTACTTTCTTCGAAAAAAGAGAGGTTGAGCAACTGAGTAACATGCAGTTCTCATAGAAAAAATCTGTTGAGATACCTCTATTAGGAGACCATATGCTCCCGTTGGGAGCGGAAATGGAAAAAAAATGACACGATTGACTATGTCTCGGCGGTCGCAAAAAATATATAAATAACAAGATTTATTATCGTTCGCAAAACGTTGGGAGTTTTTTAATAAACAAGATATGTAAAATAACAGCACGTCAAAATTGTACAGTTTATATTTTTTAACACATTAAAGGTTCAAATAAATTCATGTTTTTTTTAACATTGTTTTGAAAGCTTTTCGCAGTGCCATTTCGTCACAAAGCATCCATCAGTTACAAAGGCACATTGTCCATTCGTGAAGAGCTACTTACCACAGCTAGTGATTTGGTATGCCCAGAATGTTCCTCGTATGTAGGCCGGGATTAAGTCATGGTGGCTTGAATACCTAATGTTTTTTTAAGAACCTCAGACCTTTCTTTTCATTCGCGCACATTTTATTTCCATACTTTTTTTTTGTTTGCCGCGCTTTTCATTGTGTATTTCATCTTTTTATATAAATCAGCGGTGGTAAACTTAATAAAATGTTCAAATAGAATAAAAGAAAAATTATCAAGTAACTTTTAATGATCTACTTCAAATACTGCTTTTTTTGAATTATCCATTGTCTTTGCTCTGAATCTCCAGATAACGATCGTCCAGTTTATTAGTCAGACAACTCCAAGTTTATAAAATTTGAGTTAAATATGCTGTTCTATGTAAAATGTTGCGCTCTATCTGATTTAATTCTCAGATAACTCAAAATTTCCACCAACAGATAACCTTCTAAAGACGTTGATATTTCTGTGTCCATAAATGGATATTTCTAAATATTCTTCTACTGACTATAGTAGGCAAGTACATTATTGTTATACACAATTTAGTTTATAAAATGTTTGAAACTCGGGTAAAAATCCATAATATTTGATTTTCGGTGACCAATCGACTATTGCTTTTTTTTTTTTTTTAAATAAAACACAATTCATTTGTACTACTTCCACATATTTATAATGATCAGGACCGGTTTCGCTCATCACGAGCATTATCAACTGATAAAAATACAAACATAGCAGGCTTATTTATATAAAATTGAGTGTAAAAATGAAGGTATATAAAACTGATGGTTCATGAACTAAGACAAGCAAATACTGATTAGCAAACAAATTATACATAAATCAAATAAAAAAATCTATAATTAAAATGTTGTGGACCTTTTTCAAATCAATTAATACTAATCCGAAATCACAAATATAGCTACATTAAAAGTTCATTTAGCTGCGCAAATTTTTTTAATGACATTACTAATATAATAAGCAATAATGAATCAGGAAAATTATAAGAAAAAATTAGTTAACCATTTAAAAATAATCAAATATTAAGTATGTAATTAACATTAACAATAAACAGCCATCTTAAGTGGAGAAAGCAGAGCAGCTACGAGTATCCATAAAAATTTCAATATCCGAAAAACAAAAATTACAGAGACAGAATCAATTCTTACAAGTTAAAAATAACCTTACAGATATAATACAAATTAATGAATCGGATATAACAAAGCAGAAGATGCAAAGACGGTTTGCTCATTCAATAAATTTGAATTGGGCAAATATTTATATCTATTTATTTCTAAAATCTCCTGTTTATCTAATTTTAACGATTTTTCATTTAAGTGCAGGATTTTGAAATTTTGTGTTATGTCAAACGTATGTTTATTTAGAAACAAATGGTTACCAAATGTAGACAAATCATCTCCTTTTTTAATTTTCTAAAAAATAATCTGATCAATTAAATCTGTATCATAACCGTTGTTACGTGCAATTTGCTTAATTGTGTTTAATTCTAAATCAAAACTCTCTTTAGACATCGAAATCGTTAAGAGACGTTGAATAAAGGAGTGGAAAGTTGAGAATTGCTTTTCCTGCTATCTCAAACTTTCTATCTGGAGATGCCTAAGTAATGAACTGAAAGATCGATAAGATTAATTCTGATCAATTCTGGGATCAATGCAATGGCAATACTAGACCGTAGAATTATATATACCTCAAATTCAGAAAGTGCACCTTAATTCAGAATCTATCTGATTCGTTCATTCAGCCGTTCATTTCGCTAGATTACAACAGATGACTTATAAACAAATTATGACATTTTCATTAGCTATAAATGCACCAGGATCATCCCTAAAAAATATTGTTCGCGTGACCTTCTGGTAGGTCTACGCGGTTGCCTTAGAATTTCTCTCAAAAATCAGTCATGTACTTGACATGTTTCATCAAACAGTTTAGTTTAAAATCCCATAAAGCACTTTTTTACCAAACGTTTTAATCGGTATTCGTAAGGGGTTTTTTTCACCGTTTCCTCCATCCAAACTACTTCAAATTTGTAGTTATACAGTAATAAGCAACATACGAGAACAGGATATAACAAATGTCTATGTATCCAAGTATATGATTTAAATATTGATAAGAAATAAACACTTTAGACCAAAAATAATTCTTAAATATAATTTGTAATTTTAATTTTGTACTACGTCGCTACTGTTTCCGTAATTTAATAAGTACACCAATATTTCACATTTTTTCATGTTTCATGATTTTTTTTTCTTAATTCTCTTACGTCCTGCGAGCCGACAGCTTTCAACCCCTGTCATAATATATAATATAATATTATTATTCGCGCGAGAAACGCCAGGCGACCCCGCGTAACAGAGGCTAATAATAATAGGCCCCAGTGATTTATTTGACGGAGGGAATGTGTAATTTTTTTTATGAAAGCGTAACGCTCGTATTTTATTGAATATAAAACTATTTTTTTACAACTTTCCTTTGGCTACACCACTACACCAAAGGCGGATTATGTATTATTATACATCACAGTAAATAATTCCTATATACATTTTTTTACAACATAATAAAAAATGTATAATTTATGCGAATTAACTTTGTGATTATTTACTGTCTCGAAAAACGAATTTATTTGACATTTATTTGTACTCACGAAATATGTTTTAAATACTGCATCAAGTTAATATACATTCATTTTATTATATTGTACGTTGTAATATAATTTATGATGTTTTTTTATTATTTTGATACAAACGTCTTTAATTTCATACATTTTCCGATACCAGTGGTCTAGGGGTGAAGCATTAAAATTTCGTTTTACTAATAGAAACCTAATTTGACGATTTTTAGAATATTTTGTCGTTCAAGAGTGTTCGCCATTCTTTTTTCTAGAGAGATAGACATATTCAGTGATAATATTGTTTAATTTAATTGAGTTTGTATGTCGAATTTTAGTTGTTCTTCTTTCGTATGCCTAATTGGCATCAGCTGTAATGTCATACATTGTCTTTATACTTCAAAACAGATTCGTTAACAACTTTTCCTTCTACAAACATCTACACACAATTAAATGATTGCAACTTTCTCTTATATATCGCTATAATTTTACATATTTGAAAAACATTTGTAAAAAAAATTGGTTTGTAGTTCATAATTGTTTATTAAGATTCTTTTTGCTGGTTAAATATACGAAGTTCGACCATTTTTCTAAAATGACAGATGAAACTCCCGACTCCTGATAGATCGATGGAGAGATTAAATTTAGTGTTGAGAAAGGCGTTGGGAAAATATGTACTCCAATTCGACATATTTATAACTATTCTTCATAAAATAACAAACTAAGAAGTAAAGATAATTAAAAACTTTTCAATATCACTAAATGAATGGACATTTACTTCAAGAACACTTTCTTATTAATAAAATCGTGTATTTTATACGAAAGTATGTTCGAAAACATGTAATTTAACCTTCATCTGATCAATAAACGAATCCTGTTTATTATTTTCCTTGAAACATCTTTGATAATATAGCGAGAATTAATCATCTGTCGCTACGTCTATCCGAAGTGAGCTAAATCGTATCAAATTTCCTTTTTTAGCGGAAGAAACTTTTTATGCTTTTCATTATGGACGCTTCGGAAAAATTGAATTTCGCTGGTAGTATTTTTTTATCTGTAAGTATTAATCATGCGCACTCAAAATGCGTTTCACTTAGCCATTATTTTTTAAGATCCCATTAACTCGGAAAGGTATCTCGTTAAAAATACAAAGCCTATAGTTTTATAATAACGACGGCTTTCTTTAGAATGCTCCTGAATAAATTGATTTTTTTATAGTGACCCGAAAACGCTTTCTTTATTTTTGTATCTCTACATTTCCTTAGCCTACTCTCAGAGACTTTAATTATAATATTCATTATATTTAAATATTACACAAACTCATTTCTTTACATTTTGTATGGTAATAACCTTTTCAGAACACTCGAAATGCAGTCAAAATATTTTAAATATCTAATTCAAATTACCTTATTTCACTCGAATCAGAACTTACATATTCACAATCAAAAAAAAAAAAAAAAAAATACTTCGCACACAAAAAAAATATAAAAGCTTTTTAAAAAATAGATAATTTCAACTTCTGTTCCCAACAGATCGCTCAAATATCTCAACTACAATCACTAATCATGTGTCATCATTATATTTAACACTCAATTTTAAGGAGTTGGTGGAAAGGCATTATGTTTTTAAAATAAAGCACATATTAATTGATAATGCCCGTGACGAGTGAAACCGGTCCTTGGAACAAACAAATTGTGTTTTATTTTAAAAATATTTAACACAGTTCAATGTTCCGTACTTTTTTTAATTAGTATTTTTCAAAGGTCATTTCATAATTTGTAATATTTTAATCAAGTAAAAACAATTTACCGGCTGGTATAATCGCAATTACAAATCAAATGTGATGCAATTGAATTGCAATCTATTTCAATGTTGTTTAGGCTACGTCCGCTCAAAAACTCTTTATACGATGAATATTTGTAAGTCAATCAGCCAAAATTATTTTTAATACGTGTGTTGTACGTAACATATTATAGCTATATCAATACAAGCACAGTTAAGATTGCCAAAATTTTATTTAAACGATTTGTCTAGGAAATTCAACTGAATGCTTGTATTTCATATCGTCTTCAAAGAAATGAACAAAACTTTTCACGTAAAATATCATATCTGCGGTCCTATTCTCAAATTTATTAGAGACTAGACATCAACAGTTTTGGGCAACTAGGCAGTTTTGTATTTAAATACCTTTACGCCGAACGTAATAAATTTGGTATTTCCTCTTAACATCTTTATTATGTTGGTAGAACTTCCGGTTTTAATTGCGGCCATGTTCGCTGCTGTCAACATTATTAAATAATTGAATACCTAGAAGTTTGTTTTAGTCTTTCATTTTTTTTTATATTTAATTAGTCCTGTCCACTCGCTATACGTATAAGAGTGATTGTTTTGATAGTTCTTGCGATGAAAAGTTATCTTACCTCTGACCTCTTTCATGTATTACGTTGTTTTTTATGTCAAGTATCAATATAAGAAACAAGTATAGAAGAAATACCAAAATTATTACATTCGGTGTAATTCGGTGTTTAGCACTACTGTATAGTTCCTAAGAAAATTGAGAATATGATTACTGGAGTATAAATTACAGAGACTATTTATACACTCAACACTAAATTTACCTTCACTTTTCCGTCGAATCCATTACCGAAAAAATACACTTATCCTCCTTCAAAATGCGTATTATATTTGTTTGATTTATGTTGTAACTTATAAAGAGGTACTTGGAACCCTTATTATAGAAGCACATTCAGTTTTGCACCTAAATATATCTCTATTCTTCCTGTGTTTCGTAAATACGCTTTTGTTGTTAAGATTTTGTGTGGTTGTTTTTCAAGGACTTTTCTCGTATCTTTCGCGTCCGCTTAACATTAAGATTTTGTAGGTTACCTGTTATTCACTTATCTGGAAATAAATACGATTAAAACGGTTTATATTTCAATTATTTAAGACTACGAGATTGCTTCCCTTTATTGTTCTCCCGCATTCTATTTATTTATATGTTTCACAGGCCTTTGTGAAACAAACGAATATAAATTTCAGTGAAGATCCCTATATTTTAAACAGGCTTATTTAAATACAAGGCTGTCTTATGAGTTACTTATTTATCAACTTTCTTACTTAACGAATTTAATAATAATTTTAATTCGTTTCTTTTCCTGATCGTTATTGCGTTATGGAAGGCGGCCGTGAATCAGCGGCTGCAAACTCATAGCGGGTGGAGGTGGGGCAGTCACCTTGTATCGAAATAAGTTGCTGAGTAAGTCACTTTTAAGTTTCTTTTTTCTCTATTTTTTTATATTTTTTAAGCACAATAGTTAAAATATCGGTCCCGTGCAGCGCTATATCGGGTCAAAAGATGAGTTAATTCGTTTTTTTTTCTTGGTCGTCATTGCGTTATAGAATGCGGCCGTGAAACAGCGGCTGAATACACATTACCGATGATGCTGAGACATTCAACATTTATAGATCTTATGCTACAAATTGCTTGTATTGCATATATTGTGCTTTATTATTTTTAACTCTGAATTTAATTCCACGATGCCATCATTGCACTATAATCATTCCGTTTAATAAACAATGGTTTTTATCCGCGAGTTATATATACATAAATTTGTATCCACTTGTATGCAAAACCCATGGGTTACGTTCTTATCATTACAGATTCGGAAAATGGACCATAGAGAAACGATTGGCTTATAAATAGTCGTCTTCAAGCCAAATCCTTCTTTTTTGAACACGAGCATTGAGTGACTGATTTATGAATTTATATGTTTTAATTTTTAATTAGGAATTCACTTGAAGCTAATACGGCTTAAATAATATAGCTTTTTATAAATAAAACACATTTGTATTTTTTTTAGTATAATATAATTCACAATTAATTCTTAGATCATTTCTCTTTCATCCTTTCATCCTTTCATTAATTCAATAGATTTTGGTCCATTATATCTATTGAAACTAATATAAAGCTATATTTTAACAAAACACATTGTCGATTCCGAACATAATACCCAGCAAGGTACTAACCCTACATCAAAGGGCTTGTTTACTATAGTTCGGGCGGTATTTTGGCCGGTACAAAACTGATATTAAGCAACACTACCCACCTCCGGAAACGGAAGATAAAGAGTAATCAGCATTCAACAGATGGCGCCGAGCGACGGCCTCCGTGTGAAGCACTTCGCTCACCGGATATCCGCTACGAATCGCCGCAATTTGCCTCCGAATCCGCCCGCACCGTTATTCGTTGTATTAACGTGGCCCTCCTTAATTTATAAGTCAAATATCTGTGAATTGAATGTAGATTTGCTGATTTTGTGCGGAGGTGTACCTGCGGCGTTGTTGTGTACTACTGCACGTCTTGTTTTCAATATAGTATTATAACATATTCAAATTTTTTTAAATTCATTATTTAAATATTTCCTTGTGAATATAGAACATTCCCTTGACGTATTTGATTTTCAATATGTTTTAGTCCATATCATTTCTTGTTTCAACTACCTGAACTTTGTCTACCAGCTTTCATTAAAACTTTTCAAAACACTGCCTCTCAACCTTTGTCAAGACACTTTTACTTTCACAATAACTTAATTAACCCACAACTATCCGTCATATTTCCATAAAAAAAAATTCAATAGAGAATACATCTTTCATATTGTACATATTAATAATTCAACAATCTGCATCAAAATTTATTTAATTAAAAACAAATCCTACTGTAAGCTGTTTTTGTTATTCAGTTTATAAAATTGCTTTTTTGCAAAATTTCTATTTGCTTCTGCACTAGCCAAGAAGTTCAGAATCAAATAGAAATAATAATCAAAAAAATTAGTGAAAATGTATCTAATTTTTTTTGTCCAATATAATTTACAAATTATCATAATTTAATACTAATTAAGGTATAATCACTTGCATAATCCTTAGTAATTTTCATCATTCAGTATGTTTAGCCTTGGTGAAACGCGCATTTGTTTCAAGAACACGAATATTATTAGATTTAAGTATAAATCGTATTATTTATTCATCCGTGTTCACACGTTATAATTTGTCAGCCACTTAATATTCAAATCTATATCTCCAGACACTACAATTTCATCTTTATAAAACTGTAAAATTTTCCAACAATCCCCACATTTTTCGTTCATTGAAATAAAACATCACTAGAATTAGATAATCCGGGCGGTTCTCATCCACTGTGGAATTTCTAATCTCGCACAACGACATAATTTCCCATTTGCGGAAAGAAATTTTGACACTTCTTTTGTTACCGAGATGTTAATCTGATTACCCTTTCGCAGCGCCTAGCTATCTTGGCTTTCGTAACGATTTTGCGTCGTCTCCGCCCTTCACGAGCCACCCTTATTTTGAGGGAACCCTCCCCTACCCCCGCCCACCTTGTTCCACTTCTGCCCAGCGAACCGAAACCGCTAACCAATTTTTATTCTCTCATTTTCTTCCCTGAAAATGGAACTAATGACAGCCTTCGCGAAAGCTTTGGCCGTGGTGTCGACTCTTAAGAAAAGGATGTTTTCGTGTCGTTTAAAAGTTCGCCAGAGCTTTTTTTAAAAGCGTCACTGGAATACAGAGTGGCAAACAATCGAGCCGTGTTTTAACTTTAACGAATGACGGAAAGTTTCGACAAATTTTTCGACAGCGTATAGTTTGGCGAAATAAAGTTTTCTCCCGATTCGTCGGAAAGTCTGCTAATTTTAATCCCTACTTTTGTCTATTTCAAGTGTTATCGCAAAGTTATACCTGTATTTTCAATGAATTACTTAATTTAGTATTAAAAAGTTACAATCAAATATATATATCGTTTTATCTCTTTAATTAAAACCGTTAAATAATACGTCATTGCATTTAGATGACTTTTATTCATATTTTGAATATACCGGATGAGTTTGAAGTTGTATTTAACAATATCTGTGTGTTCTGTTTATACTTGTTTATACTTCTCAAAGAGGCGAAACGTGTGTCACAATTCGTAACTGGATAAAATTATAAATTTTAATTGTATATTGTACCACTCTTTTATGTATCTACCATTACAATATCTTGGTTCTTATTGAGCTAAAAATATCACAGTGTATATTTATCTTGTCGGGTCCGTGATGCAGTGTTCAACGTCATCGGCTTCGGTTACGCGTTCGAATCTTAGTACGGACAGTTTCATAAATTGTTATTTTTTCAATTGATGTATGGATTTATGTTCAAAAGCATGGATGTTTGCTATGTCTAAAATTCGTCCGATCGGCAACAACGGGGCACAGCGAGAACGATAAGCTAATCGATGTCTTGTCATGGATTTGGCTACATCCTTTTATCCCTCCTTTCTTAAAAAAAAGAGTATGAGTAACTGAGTAACAAATAAAAAACTTTATCTTGAGATACATCCATTAGAATAACATATACGCGACATTGAGAGCAGATATGGTAACAAAATCTTTCCCTTCTGACCCTGAAGCCCTGAATCATTTTAACGTTGTATTTTCAGTTATTTTTATCAAGAAGGTAAAATGAATTTCTATTAAAATAAAAACCATTTTTTATTTGTAAACTCTAAACACGCATATTTTTTGATGAACATGTTGAAGTTTTTTTATTACTGTACCATATTTGGAGGATACATTGTTTTATTTTTTCTGATGAGCATACATAATTCATCATCGATTTAATGAAAACTTATATTTCCGACCAATAATTTTATTATGAACGACCACTTTCACCACAGAGACTGAAACCGGTAAAGCAATTTCTTCATCACATCAATTGTAACCTTATTATATAAGTATAACCTCATATTAAGATTCAATAATTCTGATAGCTACCAATTAAATACAACCTATTGTGTTTTCATTTACCAATAGCCCACATGTCTTTTGTAACTGTTGCCCCGTATATATTTCAATTCGGGGCCGATGAATAGTTGTACGGTACCCGTATTTGTCCTGTAAACTTTAAGTGAAAGCTCCGCAATTCGTAGTTATGTTTCTTTGCCTTGTGGTGCTTTTAAAGTTGCCAGGTAATACTAAGCCCGTGTTACTATAAAAGAACATGACTTGCGATATGCTATCTTGTGTTTGGTTTCAACGTTTAGATATAATATTCACCAATTTATCATTTTGCTCTAAACACCTAACAAATAATAAACAATAGAATAACAAAACTTGTTTTGTTAAACATTTACCGTTTTCTTGTATATGTATTATTGTTGTCACACAGAAGAAAGCGGCCAATTGCTAAGTATAATCTCCATATAAAACGTTTGAACGTTTGTTATCAATCTAAAAACCCTTAAATTGCATTCACATTAATCATCTAGTTTTTTTACTTCTTTTGGTATCGTGTTATATTTGACAATTAAACACAATTTGTTTGTACTACTTTCACATGTTTATAATGATCAAAATACAATTATAACAGAGCTATTCATATAAAATTGAATGCTAACAATTACAAGGTAAATAAAACAGTTGGTTCATGAACTAAGACAAGAATTTACATGTAATCAGACAATTATATATGAACGAAATTAAAAAGTCTATTTTTATCAGTTGATAATGTTCGTGATGAGCAAAACCAGTCCTGATCATTATAAACATGTAAAAGTAGTACAAACAAGTTGTGTTTTATTTTTAAAATATAATTCCTTTCCACCAAAAATTGACAGTTAAAACACCTTAAAAGTTGTTATATTTAACATTTTATTAAATTTGGATTATTGAGATTTTGTACACTTCCATGTATTTTGTCACTAACGACCCGGGTTTCGCCTTTCGGCATCTTCAGGCATTCGAGCACACGAATGGACTCGAACTGAGTTTCTCAGTTCGAGTCCATTCGTGTGCTCGAATGCCTGAAGATGCCGAAAGGCGAAACCCGGGTCGTTAGTGACAAAATACATGGAAGTGTACAAAATCTCAATAATCCAAATTTAATATTGAAATTCCATCAAGCACCCTCAGTCGATGTCTTAAATTAACATTTTATGTTCGTTAGTCGTCAAATAGTTATTTAGTCCATTTTCGGGAGCAATGCACTCGTTCACTTTCTCTTATTTGATGACGATGAAATTTATATTTTATAATTAATAAAGTAAGTGAATCCGGTATTGCTCGGTAAACTTTTGGAATAAGCATTACACGTTGTGTTTTAGTTTTAGTTGTGTTTTTTTCACCTTACAAAATTCGCATAGTGCTTAACTATTGTTTCTCCATAATGGAAGTACATTACATTTACATTAAAACTGGCGCAACAGTCCGTGGTGAACCTTGGCCGCCTCAATTATTCTCCTCGACTCCGCTCGGTCCACCGCCTTCCTACGCCAATCGCTGACTTCCAACACTCGTAGGTCCTTTAACACCCTGTTTATCCAGCGAAGTCGTGGTCGACCAACGCTCTTCCCCCAGGTGTAGTAAATGTGAGGCGTTTTGTGGCTTTCCACTCACCCACGCGTGATATATCTCCGGCCCAGCGTAGGCGTTAAGTTCTAACAAATCTTCTCCATAATGGAAAAAGTATATAAACGAGTGAAAATATATGAATTAACCACTTCCACGCCGTAAAATTTGAATCGAATATATTTTGCGGACGTTTAGTACACAAAGCAGTGAGAAGATAAAAGTGTAAACATGTTTTTACTTTTCTTGTTTTTTTTTAACATAATAATAATTTTATTGCTATAAATTTGTCGGCTACGTGGCGCAGTGGTCAACGTCGTTGGCTACGGTTACGGATGCCTCGGGTTCAAATCCCGGTCCGGACAGTTTCATAAATTGATTTTTCAATCGATTTATCGATTTCTATTCGTAAGCATGAATGTTTGTGATGTCTAGAATTCCCTCTAACTAGATGCAGACCGTCTGGCACTGCTGTACACAATTAAAACCAAATGCCATTTGTTGAACGCTTGCATACAACCTGCGCTGATTTATGGTAGCGAATCATGGTACCTGTGACAAAGACTTAGAAAAGCCGTATACTGAGTTTCGTACTATCCATAGGATGTACTCTGCCGAGCTGAGGGACTCTGTCATGTCATGGAAGGAAAAAAAGCGATTGTCGGGTGACAGGGAATCATGGAGGCGCTGCATGGTAGCCATATGCTCCACATAGCCAGTGGAAATTGTCGAAAAAGAAGAATTCCCTGTCACCCATCCGATCCTAAAAAGGGAGCGTAGCGAGAAAGATTAACTAACCACTAGTCCTGTCTTAGCCCTGTCCTTCTATCCTTACTCTTTCCGAAAATTGAGATTGAGCAACTGAGTAACAAGCAAGTCTGGAAGAAAAATTCTGTTGAGATACTTCCATTAGGAAGCATTTTGGACATAAAGATGTAAAGGGACAAATATGTCCATACCGTTACTCCATGTTATTCAATATCATTGTCCAATGTCATTGCAACATTTTCTACTCTTTCTTTATAACTGAAAAAAAAAAACATTTTACTCGTTACAAAATAAAAGCTATTAGAACATTTTATTGGCTCACTATTTACGTGATACAAGCGAAAGATCGCGGACCCGCTGAGTATTTCATTATGGACAAACTTTTTGCGTTCTTATCTACGAATTCACTTTATCAAGTATTTATATCGCTACGCGTGCCAAGGAACAGTGTCGTTGGATGGATACCTATCTGGCTTCGCACACCTGTCTCCTTCACGTAGAATTATATCGATAGAGCTACCGTGTAAATTTACTCGTGTATACTTACTCATGTATACACAGGTAAATACTAGATGCCCTGATGTACATGAGTGAATTTTTAAACAGCTCTGATTGTATCGGTTTACTTTTTTAAATAAAAATGAAGTCCGGTGAAGATTCATTCTTTTCAAGAGGCACAAAAAATGAGTCTGAATGTTTTCAGTTATTTTTTATGACTGTCACCCGTCTTATTATTTCTTATGAAGTATCTCAACATTTTATATTTAGAAGTCGTGTGAACGACACAACCAACGGTATTTTTTTAATTATCTGTATATAAAAATGAATGTTTATTTGTTTGTTTGCTTGTCTTTTATGCGTTCCTTTAGCATTTATCCGATTTCAATTAAACTTTGGTGAGTTGTTGTGCGCACACCCGTGAAGGTCTCTCAAAAAAAAAATCTAAAATCTGAAAAAAGAATGAAATACGTACAAACAGCGACATCTCACTAAGCCTTCTGATTTATTCGTGTACGCACCAGACGGAAAACAAAAAAAATTGTGTATCCAAAAGCACTTAAATAGACAGAATTAAAACACAAAGACTTTCTTTCTTTGAGTGGCATTGCAACGCATGCTGCGTACTCGCTAGTGCTTACATATAAGACGATGAAAAGCAAAAACCGAAAGTTCATATTTTGTCAAAATGCAACAAAAAACATGTACACATACAATAAGACATTTCACACCATATATACTTTGAAAAATATCTGCAAAAGCATACGAAAAAATGTTTAAGTTTTAGTTGACTACAAAATTTGATAAATTCTATAGTTTTAATCAAAAGCTGATGTATCCAATTTTCATTTCGTTTTCATTTATTGCAATTATTGGTTGACTGGTTATCAATAATTCTATTGGAAATAATAACTCAATTGGAAATATAATGCGATGAAAAAAACAAACTATCGCTAAAACTAAATATAATTTAAGACATCGACTGAGGTTGCTTGATGGAATTTCAATATCAAATTTGAATTGTTGAGAATTTGTACATTTCCATGTATATAATTGTTATAGACTGTTATACATGTCTCATTTCGAGTTCATTCGTGCGCTCGAATGCCTGAAGATGCCGAAAGGCGAAACCCGGGTCGTTAGTGACAAAATACATGGAAATGTACAAAATTTCAACAAACCAAATTAAAAAAAAAACTAAAATGTTACGTGAAACACCAAAACGTCGTTTACTACTAAAACTGCAAAGTGGACATATCAGTTTTTGCTTTTAAATGCCTTATATATTTGATCAGTACCTTATTAATTTTTTAAAATAAAATTGTTAACGAGGTTAGTCATTCAGAAAAATTTCCAGTAAAATGAAATGTTCAGTAATTCAAGGAACGACTTACTTTCATATTTTATTTATTGGCTTGTATAATGGGTGTTTACCCAAGGCCTGTTTTCATTGTATTTGGCAAGTATATAATTCAATTCTTTGATGAGTAATTTAAATAATTTTGCATTAGCATATATGCCGGGCATTCAGCCGAATATTCAACGTCGTTGGCAAGGGTGGGGGGTGCTCACGGCCTCGATTCCCAGTACAGACGGTTTCGTAAATTCCCTCCAACCCACACGATCCTAAAAAATAGCGTACCGGGGACGAATAGCTCACTATTAGCTCTACTCTAGCCCTATCCTTTTATTCTCACTCTCACTGAGATAAGCTCTATTAGGAGTCCATTGGGAGCGGACAAGATTTTAAAAAGTCTTCAGTTAGCATTATTAATCGTCAGTATCGATTGGTTATTGTATGATGGTCGGTTACTTAAAAACAGTCAGTATTTAATCCAAACAAAGTTAAACTTTTATCAATCAAGGAAAAAATGTATTTAGTATTGTGGATAGATTCTTCGGTAACTTTGTGCAAAAATTGACAACATAGTTATTCCCCTGACTGTGTTATCAAATGTGAGTTTTGCTTAGTTAGATTTTGCAAGGTTATTTATCACGGCTATTATTGTATGTGGTTACCCTCTCGCCACGTCTAGTAGAAGGAAATAAAACCACCCCACCCTTCTTTTTTGAGTTCAGAATCACTGTTTATCTCAGAAATAAATAAACATGCGCTATAGTTAGTCCGAAGATGCTTCTTGTAAAAGCGAATCACGTGTCACATTAAGTAACACAGCCAGTGACATAAATAACTTAGTAATCTAATATAAGACATTGACTGAGGGTGTTTGATAGAATTTCAATATCAAATTTGGATTATTGAGCTTTTGACGAACTCAGTTCGAATCCATTCGTGCGCTCGAATGCCTGAAGATGCCGAAAGGCGAAACCCGGGTCGTTAGTGACAAAATACATGGAAGTGTACAAAATCTCAATAATCCAAACATAGTAAACAATTTTAATTTTATATTATGTTTGACCTATCATTTAATTACTGATCAAACAATTAATTGCCTCCATCAAATATTAGGAATACGATATATCGTTTTTTTCATAATAGCATATATTAGTAAATATTTTATCGGTGATAATTCGACATTGATGACGCCTTTACCATTTCATTTGTATACGCTTGCCCGCCCCACTTTGATCTTTTTGAGGCTTCGCGGCGCGTAGCGTGTGCACCGAACACCTGTTTCGAAGGCTTCGAGGGCGCCGACTCAAACTAACTGCACGCACGTGTGTGTTTTCCAACACGCCACCTAACGGGTTTTAATTTACACCTAGATAAGCAACTTGGGGCGTGTTGTATGTAAATCTTTGGCAGGATTTCAAAACCGCATTACTGATATTCGTCATGATATAGTTTTAAATCTATAATTCACCTATATAGACATACTATCTACGGAGGTCGTAAACAGGTGTATATGTAGCTCAGAGTGAAAAGATTATTCTCCCTTAAACTCAGTTTTGAGATAAAGTGAAAAAACTGATTAACTTCTCTTTTACATTATTTATCTAACTCAAAATTAAAAGTTATTTTACATGGCAGAATAATATTGAACGGTCGCAATAAACTCTTGTTATTTTTTTTTAAAAATAAAAGACAATAAATTTTTTCTCCACATTTTTGTACAATAATCAGGGTCAATTGATGATGCTCTTGACAAGTGAAACTATTCCTGACCGTTATAAAACGTAGAGGTAATACAAAGTAATTTGTGTTTTATTTATTAATATAATGCCTCCTCACCAAGACAGTTGACAATTTAAAAGTATCTAGTTAAATAAAAAAATGTATAGTTTTAAAAATAAAAAGAAAATAAAGTACACTAGAAATCGGAAGCTGAAATAAAGATTCCCTTTCTTCTTTTTCTGTGCTTGGGCAGTGATTTAAATTTGTTTGTAATGTCATTTAATTGTTTATAGAATTTCGCACAAGATAGTCGTATTAACTCATTTTGTAATTTTGATGAACAAATGATCTTTCATTCGTCCAGCTCTGCCAAATGCTCATTGTTTATTTGGTAAAAGTGACCCAAACAGGAAAATTACATTTTAAAAAATACTACATATGTAACCTGAGTATGCGAAACTAAAATAATCAGAAAAATGAGAAAAAAAATATCTTAAAATCAAATCCAAATCAAAATCATAAAATATTGAAATTTGCATGTTTTGTGTGTGATCGCGTTACGGAATGTGTCTCGAAGAAGGACGTAGACGACTTTCCACGTAGTTCTAACAGTATCATTGGGTTTGGAATTTGTAT
The DNA here is from genome assembly GCA_022494535.1 of Himalopsyche phryganea. Taxonomy (NCBI): domain Eukaryota; kingdom Metazoa; phylum Arthropoda; class Insecta; order Trichoptera; family Rhyacophilidae; genus Himalopsyche; species Himalopsyche phryganea. The sequence goes on along the minus strand of JAGVSL010000054.1, from coordinate 1,602,200 downwards.
TGTAATTGGGTTTCTCATGACCTTGCAAAATATATTGTTCTGTTTATACTATCACCAAGGTCAAACTCGAGGTATTATGTAGACGTAATAAATTCTGTCGATTATACACGTTTTCTATGAAATAGCCTAGTATAAGAAAAGCTCTTCTCAACGCGTTATAAATTTAATAACAAAAATCCCCCGGAGCGTATCTCTCAAATTACTCTCAAACAAATCTCGACTTAGCTTAGAGCCGGAGCGAGGGATAACAAAACAACGCGAAAATCCAATTGTTTAAACTAGGCAATATCATTTCACGTGACATTATAATTACAGTAATAGAAAACATACAAATTTAAAATATGCCTTTACTACAGAAGTAAACATTTTTTCTGTCGAGGTATAATTTCATTTTTTAACCAAAGAAGTTTATTTAACGAATTCCAGTTATATGAATAGAAGTATGCGGTTATAAGAAGACTGACTGTTAGCTTTTCCGACTCAAAAAATCGTTTTTATTAAAATTGTTCGATCGGAGATGTAAACGCATTACCACAAACCGGATACGGACGAATGCTTTCACTGTTGCGATTTTTCCATAGTTATCAGTGGTACATGTATATATTTAATAATCTACATTATCAAATGATGTAAACTCTAGTCATGATTCATGATATATTTAAAATGTGTTTGGTTATTTATGAATTAAAAAGTTGTAATTCGATTTGTTTTTTTTTACCATGTCCGCTCCCAATATGGAGCATATGGACTTTCTACGAGAACTGCTTGTTACTCAGTTGCTCAACGTCTCTTTTTTGAAGAGAGTTAGGGATAAAAGTCTACATGTATGCCTACGAACAGAAATAGATTGAAAAACAATTTATGAAACTGTCCGTACCAAGACTAACCCGAAACATCCGTAACCGTAGCCGACGACGTTGTCCACCAACACTTAGACAATGTTGTTTTTGTTAAGATAAATGATCCTTATGAAAAGTTTTGAATGTGCAAAACTCTACAATATATACTTTTAGAAATAAGGGCAGTTATTTTACCGTTCCGGTCCTGCGATTCTTCGCAGATACAAAACACATCGCGCTCGCGCATCTCGCTGTAAATATTATTTTGTGAAAGTGTATTCCATTATGGAGACGGTTCTTGACAAATTACACGCGACGATATGAGTAGGAGCTCGATCGTGACTCGAATGCGGACTGAGGAAACTCCCATAAAGACAATGGCGTGCAAAAGATTTCACTCCAAAAGCTTACCGAGTCGTAAAACCACGTTTTTTCTCACTGAAGTTATTGTTATACCACATTTAACTGCATTTGTGTATATTACTAAACTTATTTTGTATTCTGAAATCGTTTTACCTCGACTTATTGATACAATTTACCCGCAACGCATATTCGAGCTGAATATTTTTACCCACAAACTCTATAAAATATCGTCTCTTTCATATTGCACACTGTATTACTTTCGTCCCCTATTTAGGTCAACACGAACACTAAACTAATGCATTTATGCAAATCATGATGCAAAGATTATTTTTATTGAACAATTATCTGACATCAATTCGTTCAACAACGCTTTTTGATCAAGCACATAAAATTAAATTCGTTCAAAACTAATTTCAGTATTCCACCATTGACTTTTTATAATGTTGAGTGAATTAATTTCAAACATCATTATATGTATTATGACCTATTAACAACACAATTGCAAATAAACGGAATAACTTAAAATAATCAGACACTTGGTTTTAAAGTTGAGCAGCCGATCATTTCATAGTTTAAAAACTATAAGTCGAACAAATTTAGGTACAAAATTATATTACCAGTGTGTAGTAGCGGACTGGCTCTGAAAATATTGATTGCCAGGGTGTTAAATGAGAGGGGCCCCTCCCATATATACTTATTACAAAATAGGAAAACGGACAACTGCGGGCTCCTAACATTCAAGCGGGGTCCACTTGCCATAGGTCAACCTGGGCTTGTATGACCAGTCCGTCACTGCCTGTGTTGTTGTTTTACCTATATCTTTCTGGAACGAAAACACAGAGATATAAATATTATTAAACAAACCGTATTACATTTTTTTTCGATATAAATTCACTATAAACATTTATAGGCAATTCATACCATATGTCGTTACATTGTTTTATATCAAATGTGGATTATTGAGATTTTGTACACTTCCATGTATTTTGTCACTAACGACCCGGGTTTCGCCTTTCGGCATCTTCAGGCATTCGAGCACACGAATGGACTCGAACTGACAGACAGTAAACAGTGTCTAACGTTTATATAGAAGATACAAATACGACAAATATTATTTACGAGGTAAGATATTATACGTCTGAGAGCCACACTGATACCTGAGTTAAAATTTCTAGAATCTCCCTAATCCTTATTTTGTAAACACCACATTAACAGAGTAGCGAATTGCCGCTTTCCAATTTCTTTTGGAATTATCAGTGATTTTACAATTATAATAGCATTGTGGGTTTCGACGGGATGCAATTCGACGAAAGGGTGAATATATACAATCATTCCACGTTTAGTGACATCTGTTAGGTGTTTCAACGTATAGGATATAATAACGTGTTTTATATGTTATTTATAAAAATTCGATAATACAGAAACACTTTGGATATCCTATTTGAAGTCTTATTTTTCATTTATTTACAATTTCAGTTTTTCTTGTACAGTGTGCCTCTAAATCGTTCCGCTACTGCAACATGCGAGGCTTGATAGAATTCCACAGTAAAACCCCTTCGCCTTTTGCTCGCGACTGCCCAGCTTAAAGTTTAAAGCCCGCGATCGCGTGTGACCGCAGTTTATAAATTATCCCTCGGCTAAGCGAGGGAGGAGGGTCGATGGCCCGCCCTCTGGTTTGTTGCTTCCATAATCTACGATGATAGAATCATGTGTGTGGGAAATTTCGCTAAGTATCCCAACCGGCTTAATTGCCGATATATTTTCTCCATCGGTAGATAGATGACGTTAGAGAGAAAATGGACATGATGTTTGCTTGATGCATCATTTTATTGTGAATTGGCGGTAATTCAATAAACCGTATTAATTCTTTCATCTTTTTTTTTGATAATGATATAGTGTCACGAAGAATCAAGCAGTTTTCTATAAATGGGCATGATATAGTTTCGTTATGTAGAAGGTGTTATTCTTATCGTGTCAATATTGTTTTATAAATAAGTTTTATAGATATATTTTTTACCATGTCCGTTCTCAGTTTTGAATATATTTGACTCTCTAATGGAGGTATCTTGTTACACAACTGCTCAGCCTCTCTCTTTTAAAAAGATTAAAGATAGATGGATAGGGCTAGGACAGGACTAGTGGTTAGCTAATCGCTTTAGCTACGATCCATTTTTAGGATCGGGTGGGTGGTAGTGAATCCTAGACATCACAACTGTACTTGGTCTGTAGTAATTGCTTTATATATTCATAAAAAAATCATATTCTTATACTGTATCCTTTTTACTCTTAATAGTTTACTTACTTAATAGATTATCTCTTATCTTCTCTTTGAGCTTTTATTTCTTTAATTTATTGTATCCCGGTGCTTCTGCATTAAAATCAGTTATAAGTATTAATTGATTCGTATTTCAGGAAATCAATAGCATGAAATACTAAATGAATTTCTTAACAGTAGTGAGATTTTTGAAATTTAGTATTTAAATAATTTAAGATATCGACTGAGGGTGCTTGATGGAACTGCAATATCAAATTTTAATTATTCAAATCTGTCAGTCCGATGAGTTCATTCTAGTTCTCAAAATTCCTGAAGATGCTGAAAGGCGAAACCCGAGTCGTTAGTGACGAAATACTTAAAGATGTGGAAAATTTGAATAATTCAAATTTTATTTATCCTTTACTGTTGTTAAGAGAGCATGATGGCTTTAAAAATATTGAGAAACATTGTTGTAAAGCATATGCCCACCAACCAAGCAATATGAAAACTTGAGAAACTCTGTTTCCATAGCGAAACCCTATTCAACTAATTATGTGAAATATTTTATTTAAATCTCGTTGATTATCATGCATAATTCATTTCTTCTTCAGACGTGAGTTAATAATATGGATTTAGCATTAATATCATCTGGCATTTCCAGCGAAGCATTTCAAATAAATTCCTTAGACGCTTCCAGGTCGAGGCCTCCTGATCTCCAAAGGCATCCATCTCCCGGCGCCGTGTGAAGAAAATGAAAATTAGAAATTCAAATACACTATGAATAAATAAATTTCCAAGTTTAATATATACGAAAGTATGTGAGTTTCTGACACCCCCCGAAAGGATTTTCTTTGTGATGCGTTCTCCCGTTAGCTTTGTGAGGATTAATGCTATCAAATAGGCTTTGAGTCAAATTTGTGATCGCTTAATGCTAATAAATCTATTCCACGATGAGGATTAAAGCAATTAAATTATTTTCTCTCTATCCCAAATATTATTTCTTAATACCTAAAATATTACAAGTTTTTTTTAGAAAACTGATAAATTGTTCTTGAAAGATTCCATGAAATATAAATTTAAGTAGATTTATCTTGTTTGCGCTTAATCCTCTGCCTAAAGCAATAATAAGAATATAGTAGGGCATATTCTATAGTAAGTAAGGATACTCAAATCAAAACGGTTAATCTCAGCACACAAAAAAACGTTTTACGTCATTAACACCTAGTAGCACAGTACAGTTTTTCACTCTGACTTCTATAAGCTGTCTGACGCGTTACTGTTGCCGCTTAGGGAACTAAACTTTTCCTTTCGCAGTCCATTACCCTCACCGTGATTTCAATATGTGATCGATATTACGCTGCAATGTTTACTCATTTAAAGACCTATAATGTTTGAAGTCTTGCGGAGTCATACGAAAAACATTGTTTCCAAGCGCTTTGACACATCAGCCATCTTATAGAATCCGCACTATATTGCTCGCATTTAGATTTTTTTTACAGTACAATAGAAGTTCTATGATTGCATAACAATAAGAACAAACGTTTTTATTAAGAGAGCAAATTGTATAATGCTACATTTTCACTTCTAGTATACAAATAGTTGTGTTAAAAACAGATTGAAAAACAGAACTAAAATTTTGGTAATTTTGCTACCGTCTTCCTATTGTAACAACTAAATAAATAACCGTTGTTGTAATTAGAGGGTCGCCGGCTAGAAGGCGCTCGATGGAATCGTTTGATCCAAAAAATGCTTGGGAAACCCTGCCTAACAAACCATTATAGTATTCATTCTTAAATTTATTTTTTTAATGCGACTCATCACCTGATTAAAAACTAAGAATTATTACCCGATGGTAACGCCACCTATCAGCGTTCGCTCTATACGATTGATGCCAATGATGCACAGATATTGAAAGATTGTTTGTTGTGTGTTTGTGCGTTAAAAATTCACACAACACTTACTCACATACACCCTCTCTCTGAGTATGCACTTTTGCTACAAATTAACAAATATAATATACAGTACTGTATTAATATTAATGTGGTGGATGTAGCGGGTGACATGGCAACTGCAAAATGCATATAATACCGTATTAGCCCGACGATAAAGTGAGTTTTTATTAAAAAAAGCGACACGAAAATAGGGAGTTCGTCTTATATTCGAGTCTTAAATAAATGAACAATACTTTCATTGTCTCTGAAAAAACCATGTCATTGCTCCGTGTAAGTGGATGCTGCAGACTTGAAATCAAATTTCTAATGAGTCTATCATTTATGGATTTAAAAAATGTTGCATATCTAATAAAATGGACGGTATTTAAAATAATGAATTGTGAGAAAATATGACTGATGGCCGTATGCGAATCTGATGATGAAAATTTCAAATAAATTGTATCCGGAAATGTTTTATTTCTCCTTTTCGTGTTAACCTTTAAGTTTTTTGAGTTACAAATATCAAAATTAATTAGTGTTATTGTCAAAGTTGTAAATACTTACATAATGTATATAAATACTTGAATATGGTGATCGCTTTATATTCAGAGTCCGTCTATAGTCAGGCCAATACGGTCATATGTGATACATAGCCTTTATATACTTAATCGTCTTAGCAAGTACTGTTGAGTCGCAAAATTATACATGCTTTTTCATATGTCAGACTTAATGTTTTTATGAATAATTAAATTTATTTATCAGTCCGACCAGAAAATTGTAAAATTATTTCAAAGCTAAAACACTTTCTAACACGGTCCACATAGCTATTTTATAGGCGTAATGTAAATCGCAAATGATTGATGAGCCTTTAAAATTGTGAAAATTACATATTCACACTATGGCTGTATATATATATACATATATTAATTGAATTTTATTGACCAAATGTCGACAAATTTCTTGAGTGTGTAATCTACTTTTCTGTTCATACTTTTGTCGGAAACTTGATTACGCGTTAGATAAAAATAGTTAATCATTTTTCACGCTTCTGTTTTTGATTTTATTTTTCCTATACAAAGCTACTTATTTTTATCAGTTTATTGTCAATAAATCGTTTTTCGTCTCAATTATCAAAATATTAATGATGTTTTTTTCATTCTCGAGTCAACCGGTTTAAACTATGCAATTAAAATTGGTAACGCTGATTTTATTCCACGCTTTACTCCCTTTCCTCCCCACTTGCAGTAGAAAAAACAAGTCCCACCCAACCTTGATATTTAAATTGATAATTAGAATCATTATTTACCTTAGAAATAAATAATTTTTCGATATGATTAGTGTGAGGATGCTTTTAAAGAAGCGAAACGCGTCATTTAGTAACAAAGCCATTGGAATAACTCAGTAATCATTTTTAATTTTATATTAAAAATAAATTACCACAGATTCATCTTCGAATACATTGAAAATATTCAGTTTAAACTACTTATCGACTGTGTTTTGGCCAATTGATGTATCCCAAAAAAATACGAAAATTAATAAATGATTGGATCTGATTTTCAAGACGACAGTGCAGGTCTCAGACAAATAATGTAAATTGGAAAAATAAAGTCACCATTTTTTGTAAGGGAAACATTTTACATTGGTTTATGGCTTAAAACATCATGTAAGTCACTATAATATCGACACTTCTTACTTCTTACATATAATCCCGTATCAGCAAACATGAAATTTTACAGGAGAACATTTCAAAGATTCATAAGGCAACTTTACATATTTTTTTTGATAGTTTTGGAACAGTTTTTACTCTCTCCAAATTGGCCAAAACACCATCTATATTTGTTATTTCAAAATCGCTTATAAAATCTTTGTAAAAGGTTAACCGGAAAAGTCATCAAACGTCAAAAAGGACTCTTCTTTGCACCAATTTTGAAGTTTAGTGTCGAATAGCTTATCAGATAAAGCACCAGAGTCATAGGTTTCAAAACTCTGAATAAAAACCCAATCTCGTTACACTCATAAAACGGAGCCCGTTTAATTTGATCGACGGCAGTTCCTTTTTCGCGAATTCAATCTAATCTATTGACTTTACATTGCTCTCGTCTTAACAAATCCCCTAAATCTAAAACCCTGACTGCTAACAAAAACTCCCAAGTCCAATAATTCGAGAATCCCCGAACCCGTCCCAATAATACGGCTACTCCTTGTCAGGTTTTCGTTAAATTCAGTCACTTTAAGCGGTCGTAAATTTGCTGCCATCGAATGACTGAAGATGCCCACACTGGCGAATTTTCACACACTGTACTTCCACGAAAGAAGTGGTTAAGATATTCGACTGAAATAATTTTCCAATACTAAGTATTCATGGAATAGCACAACACTTAATCAAACAAATTTTATTCAAATAAATATTTTTCCTGTCATTGATATGCTTTGTGAATATTAGCGTAGAAAATGTATGAATGGGAAATATCGTGATTTCTTCCACGAATATCGCCTCGAGTGTTTTGCATATTCGCGAAGAATCCAAAGCAATAGTTAAATAATACACACAAATATTCATGACCTATAACCTATTGAAATATAACATCTTTTCTGCCACCAATCATATATATCTTATATGTAATAGCCCTGAGAACTCTGTAGACGCTTTAGTGCTCGGTCAGAGTCAACGCCCGCCCCGCCGTTGCGCGGGACTCTGACCAAACACTTATTATCACATATCACATGTAGGTATGAAACTTTCTCATGGCCTAAAATGTTAGGCAATGAAGTCACGGTTCCGACTTACTAGCTACTTTAGACATTCAGTTTTTCAATTTCAATACCTACATCTATGACGGGTACGGTTATTAAAATAGGAACGGGTATTTCGTGATATATGTAACGTCACGCATGTTTTTTGTTATCTTCTCTATGAAGTTTTGACCGTTTTTTAGATCTTTTTTTTTAATTATTTGTTATTTTCGGCTCTATCTCTGAAGTCGATAACTTCTATTATAACTACAAAAATTCCTACGAAATGTACATTTATGATATAATAATAAGGTTTTTGGTTGATAAGCGACTTAAACATATTTTGAAATGCTATGAAGTCATCATAGGCGTAACATCTGATAACTTTAGCGCATATGCACTGGAATACGGCTATGGGTTATACAAAAGATGCTCCTGGTGGTTTCAATTATATGAATCAGCCACCAGTCATGCGAAAGTGATCTCCATGTCGAGTTACATTGATTATAGTATAATATTTTTTAGTTCTCAACAGTTTTGCTTTGGTAAAAGTATGAATATGTATGTGTCGTGATGCTGGAGTGACTGACTTAACGTGTCCGAATATTTATGTGTTTACATACCACGCAAGCAATTGATAACAGTAAAAGAAGTTACAAAGCCAATTTGCTGTGGCAAAAAGAATACAGTATATTAAAACAGAACATATATTTTTAAATATATATATATTATAAAATTTATACAATGATATGAAAGCAAAGAAAACGGACGAAATTGATAATTATTTAAAAGGAAGGACTTAATAATGATACTAAGACAGAAACACAGTAAATTAAGTGGGTTTCTAAAAATGTCCATATTTATTGAGTGTGAATTAAAAAATTACAATACTCCCTTGTGCACGACGCGAAGAATAAGGATAATAAGCGATAATGTAAAGTCGATTGACTTATCTCGATACAATTGGTATGGATTTTGCAATCTTGCATTGTATGTTTTCCAAGTGGCAGTAGAAGAACCCGAGCTGCAATCATCCAGCGGCGAATGCGATATCGCTGATTTGGTGGGACCAAGTTTCGTAACAGGTGCCGTAAACCTCCTTTGATGGTTTTGGGAAATTTCGCTATTCTACCAGTGTGAAACTACAGGCTTATCTCAAAATAACAGGATGGAATGGTAGAGTATATATATTCAATCAATATATCCATTTAATAGTTTCGTAAAATACGTTATTTTAAGTGATGAGAATTGTCTCCATGTAGAGATATCCTTTTTTAAGTTTTCCTCAACAAGAAATTAACATCTTTAAAATTCCAGCTTTATTCAGTTTTATTTTGTTGCCATGCCCGCACTAAATGTGGAGCTTGTGGACTCTAAAATTAGTTTCGCTTAGCTCTCATTTTCGTAGAGAGTAAAGATCGAAGAGTATGAAGTGTCGCTCTCGCTTTTAGGATCGGATAAATGGGAAATCTAACAGAAATTCATAAATCGATTCAAAAATCAATTAATAAAACTGACCGTACTGTGACTCGAGCGCTTGAAAACCGCAATTGAACGTAACAGGATTGAGCATTTGGCCATAGACCCAGAATATTAAATAAAATATTGACACCAAAACATAGTAATGAATATTACAATTATACTATTACGTAATCTTAGAGAATGGTTCAATGAAAATATTCGACTTTAATTGTGCATACTTATCGAAGATTGGCGACCAACTTGCAGTAAATATCTTTTTCCAGAGATTTCCACTTATATAGCTTTCGTAGCCTAGAGAATTTCTTTTCACCCACGCTTATACTACCCTATATTTTTCTTTGCTTTCAGTTGAAGTAATCCGTATTTTTCGTTACGGAAATTGTGACCGCATGAAGAGTACGCAGCTCTTCTGCATTTAGCTTCTCAAAGAAACGATAGTGAATACATTAATATTGATATAATTTAAGACATCGACTGAGTGTGCTTGATGGAATTTCAATATCATATTTGAATTATTGAGATTTTGTACACTTCCATGTATTTTCTCACTAACGACCCGGGTTTCGCCTTTCGGCATTTTGGACTCGACTCGACTGGAATGGACTCGAATGCCTGAAGATGCCGAAAGGCGTAACACGGGTCATTAGTGACAAAATACATGGAAGTGTACAAAATCTCAATAATCCAAATTCGACATTAATATTAGGTTTTTTTAAATTGAATATCCTCAGAATTTGAGTAAAACCTTCTTGTAGTTTAATTTAAACTAAATATTATATTCGGGTAAAATATCAAAGTATTTATTTCTACAAAATTGTATTACGTTGTTGATAGGTATTTCGCCATCGTCAAAACTAGCTAGTTATGACGATGGCGTTAAGCCGAAATAGCTATCAACTACCTAATAAAATTTTGCAGAACTAAATACTTTTATATTTTACCCTATTAAATGGAGTTCTACGAAGTAAATGCCAAGTCAATCAATATATATTGTACGTTCTATGGATTCGGCGGTAACTTTGCAGAAATTCGTTTTTAATATGAAACTAAAACTGTTAACTTTGTGTTTCCACTAGTTGTGTTACTAAATGCGACACGTGTTTCTACGCTTTGAGTTATCTTCAGACTCATGTGACTTGCGATATAGTAAGTCTGAAAACGCTATTAAAATATGCGAAACAAGTGTCACATTTACTTAGACAACCAGTGGAATAACAAGAATCAATTTGTATATCCACGGTAATTTGGCCAATTGATGTAACAGAAAGTTAAAACTGTTAAATACATTATATGGTGAGTTGCGTTATAAATCTTTGAAATGCACTCCTGTAAATTCTCATGTTTACAGATACAGAATTATACGTAGGGATTGTCGATATTATAGTGGTTTACATCAAGTGGCCGAGTCAGAATTTTTAAACCTAAAACCAATGTAAAATGATGTTTCCCTTCCAAAAAGTGGTCAATTTATTTTTCTAATTTGCATAATTTGATCAAGACCTGCTCTGTTGTCTTTAAAATGAGATCAAATCATTAACTCATTTTCGTATTTTTTGAGGGTTGTATCAATTGGTTAAAACACCGTCGATATTATGTATTATATCGTATCATAACTTTTCGCCAAAGATCGGTCCTAAACAATATAGTATTTTTTGGTATTATACTTAAAGACTTGTTTATTCTTCGCGAACACTTCTTAAAATATTTACATACATTTGTAAATCATGGTTAAATATTTTCATAATGAATTGTTACTACAAACTAGCTTCTTATTAAATCATCGTTTTCTTATGAAAGAAACTTAATTTTTCATTTTATATTGTCAGTATTCAACAGGAATTGACTGTCAATTCGAGTCCATTCGTGTACTCGAATGCCTGAAGATGCCGAAAGGCGAAACTCGGGTCTTTAGTGATAAAATACATGGAAATGTACAAAATTTCAACAATTCAAATTACTTAGTTACCACACTTATATGTGGTATATTGACCAGCGTTTGATAATTTGTATTAAATAGACAAACATATAAGTTTGTTAATATTTAGTTTGTTGAGCACATTATAAAATTAAATCACTTTTTCATACTACCTTCAATAATTCAAATCACTACATACCCATTGTCTTTTCTTTCTTTATAAAAATCTTTTTTTATCTCAAAAGCCCGAATATTTATAATTTGTCCCGTCATAATTTCATAATTCTATTTCCAAACATGTGACAATTATATATTTTTGTTTACAAATTTATTATTATTGTGATAATTAAGTTTACCGTTTATTTAGGCCGAACCCGGTGGGTTTCCACACTTAACGTTTTGTCGAGGGCTTGAGGGGCGGGGCTCTCTCTTCGGGGGACGATTACAATTAGGATTCTTTCAGATCAGAGCAGATATAAACTTTAAATTACTTTTCTTTTTCATTCGTCTCTGTTTGTTTTTCCCCTTAAAAAGGCGACCCACTCTATTCTTTGATGAAAGTCTTTTTTATGTAAAATAAACGCTTCGAGTGTAAAATATTCGTTTGAAGACTGATACGTATCGCATAAAATCGCCAGTTGTCAATTACTTTAGCAGGACATGGAACGTTTCATGATAATCTATTTTTTATTTAAAAAAATAAAACACAATTCATTTGTACTTCCACATGCTTATAATGATGAGGTCCGGTTTCGTTCATCATAACCATTATCAACTGACAAAAAGCATAACAGGCATATGTATATAAAATTTTTGAACCATTTTAAAACAATCAAATATTAAGTATATAATTAATATTAACAATAAAGTGGAGAACGCAGAGCAGCTATGAGCATCCACAAATTTGTATGTCTGAAAAACAAAAATTAAAGAGACAGAATCAATTCCTACAATTTAAAATAAGAAAATAGCTATAATACAATTAGAAGTAGAACAAATGAATTTATTTTTTAAAATATGATATTTTTCCACCAAGAATTGACAGTTTACACCTTAAAAGTAATCTATTTTTTGTTTAAGTTTATATAGATTGTTTTCAAAAAACGCAACAAATTATAGTTTTTACCTTCATCTTCTGTATTTACACCATACACAAATTATATTATAACTCTGAAAAAATTGCATACGAAACTTATCTGTGCGAGCGCAAGTGAGTATTATTTTTACGTTTATATTAAAATTGTAATTTTTACCTAATTTGGTAATTGGATGCAAATTTAATATGGAAACAATTGCAATGCAATAAGCAGGAATCTTCTTTTAATTGTTCATTAAATAGGAAAAGAAAGGTTACCCATTTTCTGACTTTGTTTCCCTTCTGATTCACCCTCACATATAAATATTTAAAAAAATCGTAAGTCTCTCCCACCTTTAATAAGCTCAAAAGGCATGGATTACACCTTATATTTGATCACAAAATTAGGTGTTGACTGAGAAACTTGCTAACTAGTATCACTTTCCTTTACCTTGTTCGATAAGAGAAGTTAAGTAACTGTATTACAACAGATTCTCGTTAAAAAACTTCCAGAGAAGTGCTTTATGACAGTAACAAACACGGTTAAAAAATTGTACAGTTTTTCATGTAATTTTTCAGACACAAGCTTCTCTATTCAGTAATTTAAACATTATTTAAATCAAGCATAAATATTTAAAGATTTAAAATAGACTGAATTCACCTCTTTTGAAATTTATTTAAAGCTTTTTGTTTAGTAGAAGTGTTAAGAAAATATATCAAAACGTTTACCGATATTTCCTCGCAGCAAATATAATATCAAGTAATTTCATTTTTATGGAATTTTATTCTTCGTCTTGAAACTCGCGGTTTTTCAAATAATTTTAAATCCACAAAATAATCTTTCAATCGCAGAAAACATTTTTCTTTTCGAAAATAAATTCTACTTCTGGATTCCGCGCTATTTTTCGCGGCACAGTTTTTTACAGGCAAACGTAAGATGTCTGATGAAATATGGATATGTGTTTTTTTTATTATTTGAACCGAGAGTAGACTTTTTTTTATTTTTAGCACTTACCGGCTTTTGTCCCTTAAGGGCATTTTCATAATGGCTCCCGACTGACAGGAAATCCGGTCTCTTTAAAACACACAAAATTTCCTTCTATGGTTAAACGGCGGGAGTATTCATCGACTTTTCAAACATTTTTTTTATTTTTCTTATGTACACACTTATATTTACATTCTAACATTAATATAATGTAATAAATTTTACTCTGGCTTTTGATTCTTTAAGTCTTCCTTTTGGTTGAAGTTTAATAAAGGAGATAATTTTTGCCAATACCAACTGTTTCGATACAATAATATTTGAGTTGACAGAAACCAGTCCAGATCATGTCAACACAAATTCTATACAGCGATCCAGAAGCCGATTTACTCTTAACGAAATTATTTCGCTGTTGAACGAACTGAAGCAACTTGCACAATGAGTCTGCTTTTTGATTGGTTGCTTGACCAACTTGGATTGTACTGGGGAAGACGATTTTTGAAAAATTTATACGATTATTAATATGATGTATTACCCCAAATAAAACCTACCCTCGTTTACAAGATAACCTATATATTTCGAGCGGGATTAAAATGAGAAAATAAAATACAAGATAAATGTTTATAAAAAAAGGGTTCATAAAAATGTCGAAGTGTCATCATCATAAAGACAATGATGGGCCGTCACTCTACCCAAACGTGCCACCCAGGCCATAAATAGAAAACGGCATTTGGAGCGAGATACAAATTATAAACACTTATAATATGTATTTAAGGAATCCTTTTTATGCCTATAAAAATTATTTCGCATTATAATTCGGTGCATACAGTATTATAATACTATGATTACAAATAATACCAACACAAATAAAAATATAACAGAAAAATAATTAGATATATTTGACCAAATTGACAAAATCAATAAAAACTCGTTGCTGTATCAATTGTTTAGTAAGTTGTCATATTGTAATTTATACTGAAATAAAATTCAGGTTTCTCGTCTTGCTTTTAAAATAAATCTTTGTTTTATAATATTTCTATATTTTATATTCTCCCATAATAATCCAGAGTTGCGTAGGCAGGTGAAATAATAATGAAAGAAATTGCCAAAAGAAAATACATTCTATTTCTTTTTTCCTTTTCTTTGAACTTTGTTTCACTGCGTGTACGTAAGCTTATTTCGACACAATTGTTTTCAAAAAGAAGATGCAGAAAAAATCTCAGTTCTAAATTGATTAAAACTAGCCAGTATTGAACAGAATTCTTTACTCACAATTCAACAGTTTTGAAGTTTTTTTGTTTTTTCTTTTTTTTTTTAATCAAATACTCTTTTTATTATTTATTATGAAGAAGAGATGTAAAAAGTGGTGTGAAAATTGTTCGACTGTTATTTTATTGCCTCACTTTTATCGCGGGGTAGTTTTTCACAGGCCGTCGAATAAAATCAACGCTCGTCAAACGGGGGTAGTAAATAAATATTTCACTTTTTCTTTCGTTGTATTTTTGCGAAATATTTGTTTTTAGATTGCACAGAAAGTGCACTATTCACGTACTGTACACGTTTATCATAAAAAATTTATCGACTCTGTTCTTACTAAATCTTGTTCAATCGAAAGTTTTTACAAGTGGCAAAAATACGTAATATTTTATTTTTAAAATAAAACAATTTATTTCACACTACTTCCACCTTTAATAATTATAAGGACTATTTTTGCTCATCGTGAGCATTTGAGAGAGGAGGTAGAGCGTCAACACACTTTGACTATCCCAGGTCCGGCGTTCTGATAAGGATGATTCACAGGTTTCTTCGTCTTCTATTAAAACTCGCCCGTCAGTTAACATTCACTTATTTTTGCAGTTAGTTTATAATAATACATTCCTCGACAGCAGCAACAGATACAAAAACGCAGTTCAAAATACACGATTTGAATTTAAAAACGCGGCAACTTGTTTTACGATAGGGTCGCAATTTCGACTCTAAACCGCTGTGGCCTTGCGGGCGACGTTCAGCGCCTCGGATCCGCCGAGTGCGAAGTGATCATTTCTCTAGACGTCGTACGCTTTTTGTTGACCGCTAACGATAAACAAACAAATACGACAATATATTTTTGAACGGTAAAAATACTAGGGTACATACATATTTGCAAAAAGATGTAAAATATGTAAATCATTAATAACAATGCATGTCATGCACAATAATGAATTTACTTATTGCCTTAGCTGAGACATGACATATTAAGTTTACATTAATCGGAAGAGCCTGTACACGGGTCTTGAATCGCAGGAAGACCCCTGCCCCCCCCCCGTAAGTACGAGACGGTGTCACATTATTATTATAAAAATGTGGTATTACGAAAAAATCTGTATTTTATTTTTAACATATAATATAACGCCTTTCAACCAAGACTTGGCTGTTGTCACATTTAAAGTGATTCGTAATATTTTAGTCACTAGTTACTATTAAAAGTATAACTATATTTTTTCGAATATTTTATTTTTAATTGAGATGCATAAAAAAGAGCGATGTAGAGAGAGCGTGTGTGTGTTTCTAACTAATACTTGTATAACGTCTTTAAGAGTAAGCGCTCTTCGGAAAGATATGTAGTGCTATTGAATTGCAACCAGTTTTTGTTAAGTAATTTTGTTGAGATAAGTCTATATCCTCCACATGAGTGGACATGGCATTTAAAAATATATGCATTCATTATGTATATGCTAATGTTAATTTCCAAGCTCACATAATAAGCTTATATATTTACATTTGACACAAAATTTATCAATTTACACATTTCCTAAACTAGCGTAACCGTTCTGAGTTTAATTCTTCTCAAACATTGCAATTTAACAAGGCACAGGATTTAACCTTTAAAATACTACGCCTATTCTGACGATAACGGCCCATAAAATATTTCTCGTATTAAAGTTATTCCAACTTAATACCGAGTATATATAACCTAACCCGAACACGAACCCTTAAAGGTGTTCCTTTTGAAATATTCCGAAACCACTGTTGCTTCGATATAATAAAGGCGCGGTCAAGAGATTAAATATTATACTTCCCGAAACGCTTTCGGCTGAACACTGTTATCTATACAACAATTTACTAATTACAAAAGGACACGTGTTATTTTCGGTTAAATGACCCTATCCTGTTAAAAACTATGTTTTTATTTTCATGAAAAGTTCACATTTTTTACGGCATAATAAAATTGTGTCTTTCCTCTGTATACATTGTTGCCATTCTATTATGAGTAAATTTCTATGCGTCTGCCAGTTTTGAAATAATTGAAATAAGAAACTTCCTAAACTAAATATTACATTAAAAAAAATTCTTGTAATCAACTCGTATTAGCCATTATTAGTTCCGTCTGATTAAGCTATGACTTATTTCTTAAGTACAGTTGCAGGTGACGGAAAAGGTGTAAATCAGTTGATGAGAGATCTGCCGAATAAGGATTATGCGGAAAAAATTATAATTCAAAGTTTAAATTCAATCGTTCTAATGTTGTACATTTCGAATGCTATGTCATTAACGACCCGCGTTTCGGTTTTCATCATCTGCAGGCATTCGACTACACGGATGGGATCGAAGAATTTAACTTGCTTCTTGTGATTTGAGATCGAACGTTATCGGATCAACAAAATTAAACCATACTTGTTCATCAGTATTGGCTATTTCTTCTTTATTCTGTTATGCCTAATATCAATTTCCCGACAGTATGTTTCAGCGATTTTTGATTCTTTAGGTTTTACAAAAGAACTATGGACTATTCCTTTAGCTGTCCACCGAAGAATGACCATAATAGTTTTTTGGTGCAATGGCGGCTTAAATGTATGTCTTTGAGCATGGTCTACAATGTCTACACTCAACCACTGTCGAAATTTTTCTTTTGTTGTATTAGATCCAATTTTCGTCACATCTAACGTTTCAATGCAAAAAAAGGATTTTTTAAATGCGATTTTTTAGCGAGGACCACACTCCAGACTCCTTCATTTCTAACCAGATGTCGTTTCTTGCGACTCTCACTTATCCAAGAATTTAACCTTTCCTATCAGCGGGGTGGCGAAAAACCGTCACCACACCAGCTTCCAATATTCATGCGCGCGCTCTAATCGTCGTATATGGATTATATTCTACCATACTCTTCAATCGTGCTTATTTTATAACGGCTGTTGACTCCCTGGAGATTTTTTTTTGAAATTCAAATTATCGGAACGAAATTTTACAAATGATAATAGGATAGTATTTTAAATCAAACTTTCCCCAAATCCTCTGTTAATATTTCTAGCTACTACAGCTGCAGTCCGTCCTGACTAGCAAGGTATAAGTTAGCAAACTTCTCCTATTACAAACTAACTCACACTAGTTTGTTTGTAAAACGTTGCATCAGGTTTTTGGTATTGGCAAAAATTTTATATCTGTTTATTTATTAGCCAATATACATTTGGTTCAATTACGCACCCGTTTGGGGCATTCAATAAATCATGCGATCCTTCAAAATAATAAAAAGACGCTGGGAGGCTGTTTCAATATTTTTTCCGGGTATAAAAACGTCCATATAAATTGTTCCCCCCTATCAAATGCCTCATTTATCTTCGTAGCCAATAGAAATCGAGAGGCCAACCGCTGTAAAACCCTCCTCAAGAAAAACCATCTCTCCGGATATTGCATAAGCCTTGTAGATATACTTTGCCGCGTATTTTCTTTATTTCATCCTGCCAGACGGCCGTAAACATTTGTTTTTCTTGCTAAGATATTTTCTTAGATCCCGAATACTCCCAATTCTTTATTACATATTTGACGCGTGTTAAGCTGCCTCTCGATTTAAAAGAATCTGCTGTTTTTTCAGGCGAGCTTTTCTTCTGTTTTTTCCCTCTCTGGAAAAAGCTCCCATTGGGTGTGACGTCTGCGCTTATTGTGCTAAATTGCGGGCCTGAATTCGAATGTTATGTTATTCTTTCGAATTGTTTGCGTAGGCTTTATACGGAAAAAGTCGAAAGTATATGAGTTTACTTTCAATAAGCGAAATGGCTTTTTTATACATTATTATGTCTAAGGTTTCGCATAATCGCGGATTTAAAACCTAATATTTTTACAACTCCAAATTTTCGTTGACTAAACCACCACATACATGATGAAAGAAACATAAATGTATTTATTTTCATTCTTACAATTATTATAAATTATCACAGCATTCCTATTTATCATTTCATTTTTTATATCACCAAAAAATATTAAAATTAATATTTACAATTACCAACAAGCATCAATAATATTATTGACTAATCACTTGCAAGATGTCAGTTCGTAGGCATCGATGTTTGTGATGTCTAGCATTCTCTTCCAGCCATCCGATCCTACAAACGGGAGAGTGATTAGCTTACCACAAGTCCTGTCTTAGCCCTATCATTCTTTCCCCACTCTCTTCGAAAAAGAGAGGTTGTGCAACTAAGTATCAAGCAATTCTCGTATAAAACCGTGTATTGAGATACCTACATTAGGAGGACATGGTAAAAAAAACTGTCGATTTTTGCTGTCAAATCATTATTGTCATAGTTTTGTACTATTCATCAGTTAATAGTGCTCGCGATGAGAGAAATTGGTTCTTATCTTTATAAAAATATTTGGAGTAGTACAAAACAAATTGTATTTCAATTTAGTGAAATGATGAAAAATTCATTATTTTACAGCTCAACGATAATAATAAATATACATTCTTCCATTCGTTACTTTTGTTCTACTACGCTGCGTAGCTCTTTGCCCAATACTGCGTATAAATTACCATTGACCCGCAAAGAAAAATAGTGCCACGGTCCGCTTGCTTGTGTGCAGTGTGCCAAAATGGTTCAACCCTTTATCCATTGTGCACTGTCCATTTTTCGCGGACGTCCTTGCCCCACATGCTGTAAATCCACCGCATCTCGTTTTGGCACACAATGTGATAACATCTTCGCTTATTTAAGAATGTAATCTGAAATTGCATACGAGAAACTTGGCAGCTGGTTGCAGATTGCTCTTTGCATTATGCTACGACTTAATTCTAAGCAATACGACCGTATGTAGCTACACCACATCAGAGATATATTCAATGTTGTAAAATTTTACTTTATTGAATAATATATTATAGATAAATCATTAACGCATTATTTTTAGCAGAAATTTCTTTTTCAACCATGTCTACTAATAATGTAGTGCGTATTGACTAAGAATTTCAACTCGAATAATCGATATTTGAATATTTCGGCAAATGGAAAACTACTCTTAATAATTTAAGACATCGACTGAGGGCGCTTGATGGAATTTCAATATCAAATTTGGATTATTGAGATTTTGTACACTTCCATGTATTTAAATACATGGAAGTGTACAAAATCTCAATAATCCAAATTTACTCTTAATAAGTTTTAATGACATACATTTTTCAATCACGAAGTTAGTCATTAACGTAATTTTAAATTGTCTATTTAAAATTAAATTTCTGTCCATTATTGCTTCATTTGATAATTAAAAATTTTTTTTGGGAATTCCAATCGTTTTTATTATTTATTGAGAAGATTTTATTTATTTTTATTGTTGATGTTAGTTTTTTTATAAACAGTGCAAAAAATATATTTTGGTCAAAATTATCTGTTTCTGTATACGGCGGTCACGAAATATGAGAATGAAGAAGGCCACATACATGTTATGTAGGTTTAATAAAAAAGTATGTACATAAACAAATTTAATTTGAAATATCGACGGTGTTTTGGTTAATTTATGTAACCCTCAAAATTGAAACTGTTCAGGAGAGAGTAAAAACTGTTTTTATCTAAAACATTCTGTGGCGACTTGCGTTATGAATCTTTGAAATGCCCTCCTGAAAATTCTCATGTTTGCAGATACGGAATTTTACGTAGGTAGTGACGATATAACAGTGGCTTAGATCAAGCAGGCCGGTAAGAATTTTTAAACCTAAAACCGATGTAAAATGATGTTTTTCTTCCAAAAAGCGGTAAATTTATCTTTCTAATTTACATCATTTGGCCGAGACCTCCTCCGTCGTCTTTAAAATAAAATGCAATCATTTTCGTATTTTTTGAGAGTTACATCAATTAGCCAAAACACAGATGATATGATTTATTTTTTAACACTTACTGTGAATCCTGAAATACCGGAATTGGAAGGCCTAACCGCAACCGATTATGACGAACGCCCGAAAGCGTTAACCATTCGTCTATGTAAAATGAAATCTTATGAAATCTAAAAATGTGTCTAAATATTTTTAATTCGTAAACGATAATTATATAAATAAACAATGTTGTGAGTTTGCGCATTAAAACTTTTAGAGTATTGGCTCAAAACAAATCTCTTTTTTTTATGCTAAACCTACATTTCAAATGTTCTGCTTACATCGATCCATATTAAAAGTGGTATTTTTCTCTTTAAAATATTGCCAGCGAAATGTTTGACTGCGAGAATGAATGCTCGGGTAATGCATCAGCATATGCAATTATGCAACGCTAGTAACGACCGCGTAATGGTAATTTAACTCGGAGGCTGTGCTGGTTAACGCAAAGGCTCCACGGGTGTGTGAGCCGTAAGAGAGAGCAGCGTTTAGCCGCTACGTTGTAACGGAGCGGGCCGTTATTGCTGAAGTAACGGGCGCATCTCCGTTGCACCAGAGAAACATTCCTCTCCAACGTTAAACTAAATATTTTATTGTATTATTTTACATTACTGAATTTCCTATGTGAAATAATTTTGAAATTTGCGTAGAAAACCTGACTCTTTCGCCACAAACAAGAAAACATTTTAGAATTTGAAATGTATTGTTTACATCGAAGTTTTCTCTAAAGAATATTGAAATAAAATTAGGACCATTGACGAATTTTAGGATCAAATATGTTTTTAAATATGAATGAATCGCTTTGTGACAAATTTAAAAAAGTATATTCTAATGAATAACTTATTTTATTGGACCAACTTATCCATTGGTCCGATCGGCCAGCCTTCCTTGGGAGTTAATTACGCAAACTACCAAGCCTTAGATAAGCTCTGCTTGTATCTATCTATTAATTCTATTTTCTGCACACCAAGTTCAGTTGCTCCTAATACACTCCCGGTTAAGAAAGAAATGTTAACACGCCTATGATTCACAACACAAGAAGATACTGCCTTATAAATGTTCGGACGGGAAAGCAGTTGCAGGGGAAGAAAAGAAAATAATATCAATTAACGAATTTTCGCTAAAATACACGTTACGTCTTTTTGGCTCCCCATCTTTGATACGATTACATGAATGCAAATTAATTAAAATGACATGCCATGTCGACTAGATTTATCGAATAACGATCTGCCATTAAAATAACTTTGAAAACTACATCAACTACCATATGTGGCGTGGTAGAAGTTGATATGTCAGTTTTATCTTAGCTTACAGGAGAAAAAATATGAAACATCATAAGTTATCAATAATTCAAATTAAATGGACCTTCTCCGTGGATAATAAATATACCAAATTTCGCCAACAATTGTCAACAATTTTGTTGTAACAATATAACCATTATAGCAAAAAATTCAGATAACGCCAGAACGCTACAAAATCATACAGGGCTTACATAAAATTAAAATTAAAAATTTTGAATGTGTATTTGTATCACAACTATTTGCACAACCAGTGGAGTAATAAAGTAATCAATTTTATTACGAATATGGTTACTATTTCATTTATAAATAATTACAAACCGTTTAAAATTCCCTGCACTACATATACATTTGGACTGGGCTTACGGGAGTGCGGCAGCATTCGATCTTTTTGCCGCAGAGAGGATAGCACCGTGGCAGATAATATAAACTGCCACTTGAGCGCCAATGTCTATGAATGACGAACAGAATACGTTAATCAGAACTACTTTCCCCTATGAAACCACATGCGAATGTTTATATACAAATGATTGTTTATTTATAAATTCGATACCAAAAGAAATATTATTTTCGTATATTATTATGTATAATAGTAGTATTTATAATAGGATAAAATATCAAACTATTTAGTTGATAGCTATTTCGGCTTAACGCCATCGTCAGAACTATAGTTAAACTTATTTTAGCTTAGTTATCGATACCGTTTAAAAGAGATAGACAATATTATGTCATCTCACCTATTCAAAAATTAAAATATTTGTTTAAAATTAATTTATTCAAGGTATTAATTGTGTTTTTGAGAAAAGAGCTTAACTGGTGTTATTAATTAATCATTAACATAAATGCATAGAAATTTTATTAATTATGATTAATTACATGAGCTTCTTCTAATGCTTTAACTAAAGGTGATGAATTAATGTTTGTTTTGTCATTAAGAAGATTATTGTCTTGATGTAATGCAGTTCTACTAAGTAAATGTCAATTCAATCAATAACTAGTATTTATTATGAAGCTTCGCCCGGGATAGAGGGCGCTCACATTTGGATATTGGCGGTTATGACGTTATTTTGGTGCAAGCTAATGTTGAAAGTTGAATATATCGCTGTGATGCGTACCTCATGTAACATCCACAAAACATAATTTAGTCCATTAATTTATAGTAATTTGAAAAGTTAAAAATATTACCGTAGATGTAACACTCAAAAATAAAGGCCATCAATAAATAACAATGATTTGATTTGAAAGTCGAAAATCGCATGGTTGACCTAGAAATGGCAACCAGAATGACATGTGAAAATTTTCCGTCTCTTCTTTTCACCGTTAGAGAGGAACTCCTGTGCATGTATACATGTATTTTCTGCTATATAGTTGATATTACAAATATAAATATACTATTTCTTTTAAAAAAATATATGCCTTAAATAGAAATATTATGGTGCTGCAGCAAGGATATATTTCATTTTCAAACGCTTAAAGTCGTCTAAAAAATAACAGTTTACGTTTATTTCCTGATCTTTCCAAACGTAACGAAGAGTTTTTGCAGAAAAATAGTACGAACATGCTTTCTTTTCCGATACACCTAATAAGTTATTATAAAAATTCTATTCCCTCTTCACAACTCCTATTTTCAACAATTGACATTTGACATGAACCCTTTGTAACATAGTTGCTAAATTCATTTTTCAGCAACAACGAATAGAATAATCAATTTTTCTTCGATGTGATTATTACTACTGCGTTTTCAAAAAAAATATATCAGCATAATCAATATTACATTGATAGCTTTGGAAGTGGCATTTAAATTCTTTTTCGGTGTATCATCCGTCTTCCAAATGATTTTCTACAGAAATTTGTGCTTTTGCGAAGTAAATTGCTGGTTTCATTATTTTAAACAATGATACTTTTTGGTTACATAACATTTTTTCATATAAATCGTTTTTTATTCCGTTATCCAAAGTTCAAAAGGTTGCCGCAACTAAATTTAATTGGAAAACACTGCTGTAGGCGTACGACATATTTATAATATGAACTATCATAACACAAGTAATTCACAAAGATAAAACCGAATGCCTCAGTGCCATAATATACCTTTACGTAAAGCTTTTTCGAATAAAGAAGAAAATAGGCCACTCGTTTCAGTTAAATATTTTCGTGAAATTGCCCTTGTCATTTTTATTCCTTCTTAATGTAAAATGTCCTACAGAGACGTGTATGATAAATATGAAATATGTTTACGTAAATCCACCAAACTATTGTAATATAAATGTGAAAATATGGCCGCAATATTTTCCTTCGGTAAGCTCTTTCCTGTCATACGAGAGAGAACATTCTGTGACGCGTTCATCCCGCTCTGGTCAAAACGACATTGTGTACATACAACCCTATTTTCATCTTTCTCATACGATAAAAAATACTTAGACATTTTAGAAAGGCCACTTATCATCATAAATCTTGCTGACATATTGTATCACCATTAGAGTTAAGTGCTTAATATACTTACAGATTAAAGCCTCCCTTAACCTATCTAGGTATACATCTATGGTTCGGAAAAAATGTGCTTAATGGATCGTTTAAATGGATCCAATAAAGAAGATAGTTACTGATATATTATCAATAACTAACCCAAGCCAAAAGTAGTCAGCATTTGAAAAATGGTGAACAAACTTATGTAACAAAGGAAGACAAAAATGTTATATTGTAATTTAATCGTTTATAATGAATTCTGAAATAGTTATGAGTCATAAATTATCATATCAGTCCATTTTGTCACATTCTAGAAAAGTTTCGTGCTTTAATGTATTTAAATAATCTTGCTGGTTGCCCATATCGTAAAAAAATACTGTCAATCACCAGTCTTAGAATTTTAATACGTCATATAAATTTGTTTTCTTAACAGCATCATTAGAATTCGACCAAGATGATCTTATATGAATTTTTCATGTTTGTGCTTCTTACAAAATAAGTATCAACATTCGAGAGAAATAAAGTGCAGGGAATTAGAGCCAATCAAAATGATTATACCTACATGAGTTTTACGATACAACATTTTAAATTACGACTATGAAATGTTACATTAACTTTTTTTGTGTAAGATCGGTTAAGAAGAATTTCTACGGATTTATTCTAAAACGTCGTGTTCTTTTAGACACTATTTGAAAATAGAATATATATACACGCCTTCCATGGATAAATAATTCGGTAGCTTTGTTTTTTACCGTACCAAAATCATTAGTACTTGATTGTTAAATGAAGTGATGCAATCTAGAATAATCGCTGCAGGTATAAATTTATTATGTCATTGTTAGCAACATACAGCTGTTTACTGCAGACTAGAAACGTAATAAAATTTGCATACGCATACAAAACAACGCATGAGAGTGGCCAATATTCTCGTCGTAAAATTTGCATAGGTATACCAAACGCATCACAGAGGGCAATATGTTCTAAAAATACGCACGCGATAAAATGCATGAATATATGAACCACACAATACGTTTATTTATGAGGAAATAGTGTATATAGATCAATTGTATACCCACTGTTTATTAATCAAAGATTTAGGGTTCGATCCCCTGTTTCAAATTTTGATTCAATCCATTCAACATTTCAATTTAACAAATCGAGGGTATACTAACATATCTTATTAAGTCAGTATTTGATGGCTTTCTATTTTAAATGTCAAAATTTGTGCAATTTAACTTTGTACGGGTAAAACAGATGAAGTCATAGAATATAATGGTTTTGAAAAAAACAGTATGAAGCCTATATTGCTATTTTTTTTATTTTGGCAGTAAACATTATGAGTGTAACTTGTCGATACCAAATCATATAATCAGTATGCCAAAAAGATTACTCTTTATAATGTACAAAAAATCTTTTTAAATCACAAACAATTGTACTTGGGAGAGTACTTTGAAAAAAAATACTTTAAATGCGATTATTTCAGAATTTTTTTTATGACTCAATATGTAAATCCGGTATTTATTAAGACTTTTCTCCGAGTGTATTTATTTTATTTTCCTTAAATAATTTCGAACGTAAGGTATTTGGCAGATTTACAGTTTCAATTATAAGGATTTTTTCACTTTAAAAATATGACAAGAAATTTTTCACCTAACCGGTAAGTTACCGCGTAATAAGGTCCATTTAACCCTTCCGTACTCATGGTGTAACAACGCGTTACTTCGGCCTTTAAACCTTTAAATTATGTGTGAAATAGGTTATATAAAAATTGAAAATATTGCTATTTGTAAATAAAATAGTTCTACATATAATTAAAAATACATTAAAGTTTACGTCTTCTTTGTATAATTTAATCATAATTTGGGAAAAACCTCGTCAATTTTGCCATCGAAAAAAACAACATTATAGTATAGTATAATCTTAATAATATATTACATTAACGATCCGAGATATCTAACCGTACCGTATGCAACCGTTTTGTTTCAAACAGCACTGAAACACGTCCCGAGCCTGTTCTGCTATGAAGAATTTCGATTCTAGCGTCTTTCGATTATTCGCATAGTTTGATATGTAATTCAGGTTTTACACTCAAAATATGATGTAAAATAATTACCTAATACTACATGAAACCATATTTCACTTTTTTAAATTGTCATTTCGCTTTATAAATGCGTTTATATGACAAAAACCACACGGTAACGCAATATGACTGCATGAGATCGGAAGGGATTTTTTTAGCATGGAAACGAGAAGCTTAATATCCTGGCCATTCGTCTAACTTAAGCAAATAGTATTTGTGAACACTTCTTTTCATTAGTCACCGGTCTTTGTCGATAGGTTAATTTCTGTATAATTTAAATTTAAAAATAAAACAAAATATCAATTTATGTTAAAGTGGTTTTATTCCAATAACTGATGATCCATTGATTATTACGTAATAATACATATGCTAATATCAAACATGTTTAAATCCAATAGTCATCGCTGGACAACAATTTTTTGCGTTATATTAGCAGTGTCTGCCTAACGAAGACAAATTAGAACAAGACAAGTTAAAAACCCACAGCTTAGTCACTTTGGTTTTTCAAAAAGGCTTTTGAAAATGGTAATTAAAAAAAACACGAAAACGGCGAAAAATTGTAGATGTTAAGTTACTTGTTTGTTTTATAAAATTTAGAGAGGCGTTTTGACATAATTACAAAATCATTCTCACTGAATATAAATTTACCACCTAAGTATACTTACTCTTGTGCTCTTCGTGTGCTCGAATGCCTGAAGATGCCGAAAGGCGAAACCCGGGTCGTTAGTGACAAAATACATGGAAGTGTACAAAATCTCAATAATCCAAATTTGACATTGAAATTCCATCAATCACCCTCAGTCGATGTCTTAAATTATACTTTATATATGTTTATAAAACAATATTGTGTATTGTTAGAGACACTAAGACTTTCTTTATTCGTATGTCTTAATAAAGTACATTACATTTTCAGGTCATTTTTATTTGGTGTGCCGCGGAACACATCCTCCTTCGCCAGTGTGCCGTGAGGTAAAAAAGTTTGATAGACACTGTATAAGCACATAAACTATAAAACGTACATTTTCCAATCTGACGCAAAAGATTGTTGTTCAGCAATGACTGTTGGATTTAAACATGCTTGACATTACCAGGTGTTTTCAAGTCTTTTGTATCGAAGGTATTACTGTATTCTTATTGTGTGAGGAAGTATCCTTATTTTATTACGTCTGTAATGCAATTCGGAACAATTGACGTGTAGTAAATATTCGATAAAAATGTGTATAACATGATATAAAGTTTGACACAAGGTGCGTCCGTTATAAAATTGCGACTGCCGCGTCGTCGCAAGAAAAACACCGTTGTTTTACATTCAGCTGAGTCTATAAAAGACCCGCGGCTCGAAATGACATATTGCTCCTGATATGTAAAGTAGCTGTACCTTAAAAATTGTCTCCCTGTCATGTTGCCAGTGCCGGATTTGCGGAAGGGCGTACGGCGGACGTGCATAATGACATATTATCGTACTCTGTAAAACACTACATTTACTATAATATAATAACTGCACCCACAGGTTTCGCTCATCGCGAGTATTACAAGTAATACATCACGATGAGCGAAACTGGTCCTGATCATTATAAACACGTGGAAGTAATAAAAATAAACTGAGCTTTATTTTTAAAATATAATGCCTTTCCACCAATAATTTACAGTTAAAAGTGAATAATAACTGCAGGTTGTACAGACAATAAATTCAATTAATAGATATATTCAGTAATTGAAAAGCGTTAAGAAGGTTTTAGTTTTTCAAATATAATTTTGTTAAGTACTTGTAATCGACATATTATATAAGTTTATTATGAAGAAAATATTTATACTTTTATGTTTTATTTTTTCCTTGTGTTGTATCACTACTCTGATACGTCATGTTCTTATTTGTCACCGACCTGATTATACATAATTATATATACTAATATATATATATATCAGGCGCGTACGGTGACTTTATCTCTTTCTCGCTGAATAACATGAAAAGTGAAGGTGCAAGCGAGATGCAAGGTCATACGGCGCATGCTCTTGTATCCTTCTTGCTCATACCTAAATTAGGTTGTGCGATAGAGATAATAATAAGTCCACCGCACGCCGATGATATATATATATATAAATTATATATATATATAAAAGCAAACGTCACACAAAAACAATTATGAACTGTAACTTGGGACGCTTTTATATACATTAGTTTTCAATCGGTATGTTAATTTCTGCCATTGGCTATGTACCGAAAGACCTCTGGCCGTAACCAATACTGAAATTAGAACATGGAAAGTGTTATTAGATTACTACTACTAGCCGTTTCTCAAAAAATTAATTGAAACTTGTTGACAGCCAGTTCTCGATATTATTCCTTGTGTTGAAATGCCCAAATAAAATTCTATGTCTACCATAGTCCAAAAGTAAACTTAATAGAAAAAAATAACAAAAATATTAGGAAGAAAAAAGCATTTGTTATACGGTTCTTACAAAATATTTTCTTAAAGCTTCCGAAAAATGTGCTTTCCTCTTTGCTTTGTGTACTCTTTACATGACGGACTCGCTTCTTTGTGTGGTTGAAATATCCTGAATCCGCCACTGGCAAGGACGATCTCTCCACCCTAGGGCTCCCATAAATTACCCCAACCTCCGCCGCGAGACAGTTGCGCGTATATTATCGCGGAAACCGTCGCCGTTATAAGTCGTTATACGGAGCTCTTTCGTTATTCCGTTATGTACGCAGGGTGACCATATTTCACGACACAGCCTTCACGCCTAACGGTTAGGCTTGACATTGCTGCGCGCCTTTTCCGGGACCCTTTTTCCGTGAATAGTATTATTGCAGTAGAAAAAAATCGCTATAAGCCTTTTTGGGTCCACTTTTAATGGCTTTTTTGGCTATAGCCTCCAAATATAATGCCACGGTATGCACAAACTTATATCATTGTGCTGCGAGTATTTATTTTGAAATAAAAAAATCTTTATTAAATTCAGCCGACCAGCCGTTATGGATATGTGGGAAATTGGTATGATAGAGAATGCATTGCAAATGAAAATGTTTGAACTGGGTATTTTTATAAGGGCATTTCGTCTAGTCTAAACACCCATAAAATGAAGCAATTATAAAATGTTGAAGTGCTAAAATAGGAACAAAAACACCATAACTGACACTAATGTAGCCTCAATATTGCAAAAATATCACCAAAACCTTGAAAATGAAAGCAAATATAAGGCAAATAAATTTGTTAAAATGATCTAATATCTCAAAAACAGCATTAAAAACGTAAACTTGCAATATCCCGAAAACAGCCTAGTAAACCAGTGATTAAATACTCAAATTCAAACAAAAATCACAATCCTTGACATATTATCGCACCATGAAAACACACGATGTTCCTAAAATCGAATGCCCCTCCGATCAAAACTTTGACAATGGGCCGTGTATATAAATATCGGCCTGTGGCCTGTAAATAACGGCTTGTATCGTGGTCTGTAAATATCGGCCTGTGTTTCGTCTACTGTTTCTTTTTCGACCATATTCGCTACCTATGTTGAAGTATGGCCACCACGCAGTGCCTCCATGATTCCCTGTCACCCGCCAATCGCTTTTCTTCCTTCCATGACATGCCAGAGTCCCTCAGCTCCGTCGACCACATCATGTGGATAGTACTCGACGGTCTTCCCTGACGCCGAAACCCCACCGGTCAGAAGAAGAGGCAAGTAGGATTGAGGCACTGAGGCATCATCAAGCAGGATTGAGGCATCATCAAAACTCTTTGAAGGCATCTGCAGCACGTAACCCAGCCAGTTCCAACGTCTCTCCATGGCCGATGATGTAACAGGGTGCTGCCTGGCACGTTCCTTAATCTACAGGGGTCTTTGTCAGGTGCCATGATTCGTTACCGCAAAATGTCACAGGTAGAATGCAAGCGTTGAACAAATGACATTTGGTTTTAATCGTGTACAGCTGCATGTCCCAGACGATCTGCATCGAATTAAATGTAGCGCCAGCTATTCCTAATCGAAAAGCAAGCTCTTTCTTTGTGTTACCGTCTTCCGGGATGAGTACACCGAGATACCAGAAGCTATCGACCCTCCCGATGATCTGCCTCGCGCTAGTCAGGATCCTATCAGAGTCAGTTTACCCTTAAGTACTCTAGTACTGTTTACGTCTAAATATTTTCTCTTCACGACTTGACAGCTGTTTACCAATTCGTAAATATTGGTATTTATAGAGATTAACACTTCAGTCTCGTATCAATTAGCATCACTGTTTGGAAAGCACTATATTGTACATATTTATATGAAACGTAAACACAACTAAAATACTTTACGTTCCTCTGCAGCGATGCAGGAATGGATATACGCGCTCCTATACCTTGAATTGTATTTTACTTTTTAACATAGCATATGAAATGTATTCCCAATGACTTCTACCGTGTTTACGTGGACGAATTCAGTGCGCGGCGATGTCGGTGCGATTTGAATCGATATATGACGAAGAGAGGCGACGCGGCAACGCTGTCCTTCGTGCAACCATCTATTTCCTCTCCGAAATTTCTGATTCAAAAGACATGTTCATCACTGACAAACACACCTCCGCACTCGCTTCGCGCGAAAATATCAAATCAACTGATCGCATTATTGAAGCGGTGCACCGCATCTCTTCGTCATCCCTCACGTAGAACACACGTTCGGGAAGACTTCATCCACCTAAGACTAAGAAGTTAAAAAAGAAAAAAGACTGTATACCAACCCTCATCGACGTAGCATTATTTTTTAAATATATGTTTTAATTTACTACTTTTCATTTCTTCTATGTTCAAGTAGGTACAACATTAATTTAATTGAAGAAATGAATATTGTTGTAATGTGCTTATATATATATATATGTAATTAAAAATGCCATATTTTTCACCCTTGTAATGGTTATACCTTATCTTTTGTTTTTTTATAGTACTTATTATAAGTATCAAAAAAAAATGTTAAAAGTAAATCACCGTGTCAATATGCTTGAAATAAGTAGATGTCAAAATATGTGGTCTAGTGGTAAGAGCTTTACCTTGGTAAGGTCAATATCAAATTTTTATTTTTTCGATTTAAATTTGAGATCTTGGACATGGCTGTTTGTAATGTATCCTGGAGTTGATCTTGAGTGATCTACGAAATTTCTCATGTGACTTAAAAATATCTAGCGCCTCGGCTGTTAGCTGTAATGCCAGATATTTATTGTTAATATTAAAATGCTGTAAATATTTCATTAAAAAAAATCAGAAAATAAATCGTAAATAAAGACGTTGCAAAACCGACGATAAACTCAAAATACAAATTTTTAAATACTTTACTCGAAGGAAAGTTTTTGTGGTTGTTTTATGCTTCACTTCTCATATATCGTCACTGACATAATTTGGTTAATAACATATGGACAGTTGAGCAAGCAGCAAATGAGAATTTCTGCTCATAGGATAAAGTCGGTATTTTATGTTACATAACTAATTATAATATCAAAATATAGATTGATTTATGCCTATCTAACACCAATCAAGTTAGGGGCAATTGCTTGACTAAATATGCATTAATATACCTTAAGATAAAATATATTGCTGTTTTTTTCCAAACTAGTGTAATTAATTAAAAACAAAGTATTGATATCTAAGAGTATCACTGTGCACTTACCATAGTCTCTGTCAATTTTGTCACTTACCAACTTCTGCCAGTACGTCGACGATACTGTTGTTACGATTTTCTTAGCATTTATTCGTTCTTCGCCCAACATTGTGTTTTTTTAATATTTTAATAATCCATTATTTGATGATCTTTATATTGCACATTAAAGTTAAATATGTGTCAATTATTTTTGATAGTTTTTTACTTACCCTGTATTCCGTCGTTACTTTTTATTTCTTTTTTTTTATACCACTAGCAAGTTATTCGATTATAATCATCCATTGCCTCGCTGGATAACTTCCGTTTCCTTGTATGGGTATTGGACAACAAGAAATAAAAAAAAGCTCTCTTCCGGTTGCCGTGGGTAGGCGCCTGGTAACCCTACGCATCCGGGATCCATCCTTTCTAGTCGTCAAATAGAGGGCGCATGCCATGACGTAGTATCGCGCTTCTTCGCCGTATCCCTCCGCCCTTTGAACATTTATATCGCTGCGAGAGCCCCTTACGAGAAATAACTCGCTTGAAAAATTGATGGTTTGTTTTGAGACTTAATCGATTCCGGGCGCGGCTGGTTCAGTTTGTCTCTCTATCTGTGTATTTTTTTTATCCGCTGTCACGGCCGTCGACATGCGTTAGTAACGGGAGGGTTAAACTCCAAAAATAAAACCGAAAAATCTATTATGCTCCAAAATTCTATTGCAATTTTCAAGCTGATTTCAAACGGTTTCGTTGGTCTATTATGGATTATTTTTGATGCTTAAATATTTATAGTTTTATATAACAATTCACGAAACGTATTTACCATAATATTTATGCAAAAACCACATTTACCACTTTACTAGATCCTTTAAACTCACCGTAGATTGAAGAATTCCCCAACTACTAAACTTTTGTTTTTAAACCTAAAAAGAACACTTAAAGTGTTTTCTATAAGCTTTATCAAACTCAACTAGCATTTCACCGTTCAACCGATAGATGAAATATTTAGAACTTCCGACTCATTCTCCTGCTGTGTGACTGCACTAGTGAACGTCGTTGACTTCGGTTACGGATCTCACGCGTTCAAATCCCAGTAAGAATAGTATTATAAATTATTTGTTCAATCAATCAATTATGTATATAATTTAATACATCGACTGAGGGTGCTTGATGGAATTTCAATATCAAATTTGGATTATTGAGATTTACTGTTTACTGTCTGTCAGTCCGGGTCCATTCGTGCGCTCGAATGCCTGAAGATGCCGAAAGGCGAAACCCGGGTCGTTAGTGACAATATACATGGAAGTTTACAAAATCTCAATAATCCAAATCAATTTTTTCTTTGTGATATCTCCAATTCCCTCCCACTCATGTAATTCTAAAAAAACGCGGCATAGCCAAGGCGTTTAACTAACTATTAATCCTGTCCTAGTCATATTCTTTTATCCCTACTCTGTTCAAAAAAAGTGAGGTTGAGTAACTGAGTAACAAGCAGTCATCATAAATGAACTTCTGTTAAGATACCTCCATTATGACGACATATGCTTCATTTTGTGAGTGGATATGGTTAAAAAATCCTTGTAATGCTCATAATAAAATATCTTTCAAGTAAAGTTGTTCAACAACTGACTTATAATCAGTTATCGCTAAAGTAACATCTTCAGAAATACTCAGTCAGAAGTATAATTATATAGTCGTTCTTCTGGAAGAGAACATTAAATTGAAAAAAATACATATTCAGTTATTTATACCAAAATGTTCATTATTTCAAACTCTACCGTATGGCAGAACACACATTAAAAACAGTTTTTACATGAAAATTAAGTGAAAAAGATATAGCATTTCAGACATTTGACGAAATTCAAATTCAGATTACTCAAAACTAGTATTTTTCAGTTTCTTCTTGCAGAACAACGACGGTATACTCTGGGAACTCTAAAAGCGAACATAGTGAAAAAATTACACTGATCTCGCCAACGCCAATACCTTGCGGAATTTTTCAGTCATAATCCCTTCCCGCATTTTACGTCCGTGCCTGTTATGCTACACTGCGTGTATTTTATATATTTATCCTCGCCTCTTTTCTACTGTGGGTTGTTGCGTAATGTAAGCGAAAATATATTTTTCGTGACGTTTTCGATGCCTCGATTTACCATAAATCTCGCCGTTTACCCGCTTCCGAATGATTTTCTCGTGATTTTCTTTGTTTAGTTTATTAGGGTTAGGGCTATTCTTATAACAGTTCAGAATGCAATATTTTTTATTCCGGTAATCCTATTTGCGCCTACTGAGTTATAACTCTTTGAATTGCCTGTATAAACACAGCCTTCTATATATATACGTCATCTTTACCGTTTTATTATATGAAAATAACTCGTTCGGTATATATTATTCCATTTGTTTATCTGTATCTTTTTTCCTATGCTATGCTATTAATAATTCACCCAGAAATCGATAGTATGGTTACT
The DNA here is from genome assembly GCA_022494535.1 of Himalopsyche phryganea. Lineage (NCBI taxonomy): Eukaryota > Metazoa > Arthropoda > Insecta > Trichoptera > Rhyacophilidae > Himalopsyche > Himalopsyche phryganea. Next base: position 1,567,596 of record JAGVSL010000054.1, on the reverse strand, counting down.
TTCACATATATTCTATTCTACTGAAGAAATTTTATTGCCATCTTTATTACGATTGGGAATTGGTATTTTATCATTCTCTCGGTAATGAATATTGAACAATATCTCCTATGGATTCGGTAGCTTCTTCAAAGTTATTCATTTTCAATATCGATTTCTTCTATTATTCATACCGCTTTTCAAAACACTTTAATTTTCAAATAACACATTACAATAAATTATTTTGTTGAGTGATTTTCGTGAACGAATTTGATATCATTTTATTCAATAATTTCTTAATAAAGAATTATAGATTTAAGAATAGTCATGAAGTCTGTTCACTTTCGCTACACGTAAGATTAAATAGAAGGTTTTTTGAGATCAATGAAAAAATTCTGAAATTGAATGACAAATCTTTAATTGAAAGTGATTGTAATTTTAATTGAAATAATAACGTCCATCGAGTAAATAAAAATGTATAAATCGAGTATTAGTAAATAACATTTTGAATATCGCAGGTGGATACCACATCTCACATTTATTTCCTTTGGGATTTTTACCTCCAAACACTAATAATAAATTTGTAATTATTAGTGTTCCTTCTACTGAATGGTAATTAGTACTATCATTCATTGTTTGTGTCTTACCCCTCTCCACGTCCATAAGAAGGAAACAATTTCCCTCCATTTTTAATTTAAGAATTAGAATCATTGTTTACGTTAGAAATAAATAGCCAGTTAGTCTAAAGATGCTTCTTTAAAAAACGAAGCCAGTTACATTAGTAACACAGCCAGTGGAATAAACAAGTAATCAATTTTAATTTTATAAAAAAAAAACTTCGTTTGAAAGTTTTCATTCGGCGACTCGAACCCTTACCTTGTCCACGCATCGTGTAATAAGAAATTCTAAAGTTGTTCACTCCACTCGGCTACGGTGCCGGTTTAATTGTATATTTATTTTATTATCTTTTATATAAAATACGAAAATGTTCTACTTCGAGCGAAGGATATTTTTCGCTAAACGAATATTTTGAAAGTCCAGAGTAACAGGATTAAATAATACAAGAATGCCAAGGAAAAGATCAATCGTTTGCTTTGTCAAGAGGCGCTTAATCTTAGCCGGGCAGAATTCCAAAGCAGGCATTCGCAGTTTTTTTAGTTGGAGGGTTCGACACGACGCTGGTGACGTCGGAAGCCGGGGTCCGTAGTTTGAGACGTCTCTCCCAGCTTGGACGAGACAAATCGACGCTGAAACAATTTTCCGTTGCCTTTTCAATTTATTTCATAAAGTACAAAGAGCCCGGACGTGTCGCAGTTATTTATTAACCCTCTCGTGTAAATTTTTTTGATACCAGGATTTTTCATTCAAAATAAATTCCATTACGAAGTCGACTGTTGCTTTATGACAGTGGCAAACAATTACAGTCACAAGCAAGTAAGTAATAAAAAGCGCAATTCAATAATATGCACTTTCATAGACATATCACTATATGAAATTACTTTACATTACTTAATTAACGCCTAATGAAAAATCTTAACACTTTGATTAACCGTGCAATGAAACCCAAAAAAATACGATTTTCGGATACTATTTATAGTTTTAAAATTTACTTAAACAAAAAATGAATTTCTTTACTGCGATCTTTTTTGTGTTTGTCTTTAAAATGTACTGGTAATGTTTGATATATTTTGTTTAAAACTACCACTCTCCATTTAATGAGTAAGATTAAAAATCACTTTAATCTTGAACTTATTAAAAATATAATAAGGCTTAAACCGTATTATTAAAAAACATTAAAACCCTGTCCAAACGGTTTTTTCTTTAAGTTTAAAATGCTCTGGTGCTGAGCATAACGGGTTATGATAGTATTAAAAAATCATATTTAAAAAAATGTATTATCAAAATTGAAAAAAAGCACCAATACACACAGAAATAATTAACAATCGTTTAAAGTTGTCATCTTGCTATTGTGACTTCACCAAGTATATAAATTTATTAATTCTCACCCAGCTATCCACAAAATGAAGTAGTGATAGTTTATTTTACAAAAGTTTTTATTGTGCTGTTACACTGTGATAAAAAAAATGTGTAACTTGGGGGTTGAATGGCGACCTTTTTTGCGGGTCGTCTCGGCGTATAGTAGAGAATACGTAGAACATCGTCTACGGCGTAGCCTTTACGTTCTACGACAAGCTTCAATGCGAACGAGCGAGCGTCCGAAAGCTACGCCGGCGCTTAACACATTAATGACTCGCGAAATTAACTCAACTCCTTTTTTTCACCAACAGGAAGGACTATGACCTACTTCTAGATAAATGTTTTGTCTTTGTGTCATATTGTTTGGAAAATACGTCATTCATTATAGATTAACTTACTTTTTGCAAGTAGGAACAGTTCCTAAATATAATTAAGTAATATTTTGCCAGTTAGATTCTATCGTTAGTTTGTTTTATGTTGACTCACGAATGTCTTTTTTCGTCAAACTTATTATAATGATACTAACTATTGCAAACGATATGTTTTTATTCAAGACTTCTGTTTTATATTAAAAAATAATAGGTTGAATTAATCTTTAAAAATATAAAAGTCATATCTTATCGTATATTAAAAACAGCAATCATTTTCAAACGGCTTAAACAATATAAAGCACTGTCAAATTTGAATTATTTGTACACTTCCATGTATTTTGTCACTAACGACCCGGGTTTCGCCTTTCGCATCTTCAGGCGTTCGAGCGCACGAATGGACTCGAATTGACTTATGATTGATTGAATTTTAATTGATTTATCGAATTAAATCGTGTCTTAAATTATATAAAGCACTGTATTTTGTCGGACAAGATTCTAGAAACTACTCACTTTAGGATAGTAAACAACGTAAACTCATGTTTACTATTATTGTAGTAACACAAATAAGTGTTTTACATTTTGGTTTGGTAATTGGATTGTTATGATATAATACATTATTCACTAAGCATAAGCGATAATTATTTAATCTTAAATTAATGTTTATAATTTAAGACATCGACTGAGGGTGCTTGATGGAATTTCAATAAATGTTTATAACTTTATTATTCCACTCGCTGTGTTACAAAATGTAACACTTGTTTCATTTCAGTTATTACCATAAATTTTACATTTATAATGAATTTCCCGAAAAATCACCGCCAAATCCATCGAAGATAATTTTTTATTTCCTACAATATGAATTCTGAAGTTTCGTTTCTGTCATGTATAATATTGTTTATATTTTTTTGTGTGTAAAATGTGATTTTCCATATTGTTAAAGTTACGAGCTCTGCCTCTTTCTTCTTCTTTTCTCTTGTCACCCGCCAATCGCTTTACTTCCTCCCATGACATGCCAGAGTCCCTCAGCTCCAGCTTGCGTCTTTAGTCGACGATATTTTCATTACATTTTTTCTATCGCCAAAATCCATAAGCTGAAATTCATGCCCCTTAATTGGGAATAATAATAGAACGGTTCGGTCAGGGCTTACATAACATTTAGATTCTATCCTCATATTATTGATTGTATGAGTGGACAGATGTTACTTTAATCGTACCAATTGTTTTATAAACACATTCGAAAACTTTACTAATTACGTCTGTTTACATGTGCCTAATTTAATAAAAGTATGTAAAGAATTACTAAGCAAACCACTTACTTGGCCTTAAAAATATTCTGGACACTTTTAGCAAACACTACGCGTTATTTTATAAACAGCACTCGGTATAAATTTCACTTTGATAGGTAGGCAACACGGAGAACTCAATTAAAATTTAATTAAAGCCATTACAAAGAGAATGTTCCCAATAATAATTTGACATTAATTGGTCGGACAATTATCTCTTGAAATAGTTCCATTCAGGGTATAATAACATGGAACATATTTCGTTATATTTAATTAAGTAATTAACAACTCTGCCAGCTGCTAATGGTTGGAGCAATCAGTTGTTACTGTTTATTTTTATTTAACAAACCTTTTTTATCTGTATGGAATATGCTTTTTGTTTTGTACTGAAATAATGAACAGGTATACGATATATGTTAAGACTTATTGAAAGCAATTATTTTTGTGTATCATCCACAGTAGATAGTTTATATCAGGGATATTCAAACTTTTGTATAATGTCAGACCAAATCGCAAAGCTTACATCTACAGATAAAACTCAACAGTAGAGCATAATAACATTATTTCCATAAAGAGATTTAATAAACTAGTTCTTAACATCCACGGTATTTTTTTTCTGTTTTTGTGAAGTAATAAGGTTGATCGTGATATATTGCATCGGTTCTTGTTAGAAAATGTCAAAAAATAAAAACATTTGTATACGGCAAGTACGATTGGCAACAATATGATATCGCCTTTCATGAAAGCGTGGGTTTTCAATCGATAACGCGTTGCGTGTTTCTGTGAGTTTAGAAAAAGTAGCATTTATTTGCTGTTCAGAAAAGCGTTATTGAATGTCGCAGATTGCACTTGCTGTGTGGGATCTGGCTTAGTGTTGCTACTTGTAAAAAAATGTATTCGAGCAACATCATGGTTTACTAAAATTGTTATACTTTATTATTTATTTTTTTGTCACAGTATTTTATTATATTGGCATTTACTTGGTAGAACTCGTATAATGGGATAAAATATCTAAATATTTAGTTCTACAAAACTTTATTAGTTAGTTGATTTGTCGGCTAAACGTTATATTTTTTATTGAACAATCAATAAAATTTCAATGAATTTACTTTAATGATTATTTATAATTAATAATATCACTTAAGTTCCTTTTCCAAAAAACCCAATTAGTACGTTAAATATTTCAATTTTTAATAAATGCTTTGTTCAAATTTGAATTGTTGAGATTTTTTATATTTCCATATATTTCATTACTAACTTCCCGGGCTTCGTCTTTCGGAATCTTCATGCATTCGAGCACACGAATAAACTCGAACTAACCTGTACATGGAAATGTACTAAATCTCAACAATTCAAATTTGATATTGAAAGTTCATCAAGCACCTTCGATCGATATCTTATTAATGTTATGTTGTTGGAATAAGTGAGATGACATTGTATTTTCCATTTCGTCTAAACAATATATATAACTAAGCTAAAATAAGTTTAAACATAGTTCTGACGATGGCTTTAAGCCGCAATAGCGATAAACTAACAAAAAAATGTTATCCTGTTAATATTCTATTGATTTATATATATAAATATATTGTCATATTATACGTGACTTCTGATTATTATTTAATATTTTCCTATTCCATAATAATTGAAAATCTAGAATATTACTTTTACTTCCACGTACATATTATTTTTCAACTGAATTTGTAACCGAATTTACTCCTCTCTTGTTAACGTAAGCTTTCAAAGGCTTAAGCTGTTCTAAAAATATTCTTTTAATATGGAACACAAAGCCTTATCACTCTTAATCAGCTTTCGCAAGCCTGATTTTCATTCATTTTATTTTAGGTAAGTTTTGTTCCCAATGATATTTTTAATTTGTCACATAAACAACCAACCAAAAATGTGCTTGTATTTAATTAACAAGAAATTCTCACACAGCTTTCAATTCAATTACAATTGAATATTTAATAAAACAAATATAAAAAAAATAGTTAAATGTATATTTGATTTAGCTACATATTCTTATCACGATTGGCTATTTTTTTAAACAAAAAGATTTTATAATTTAAGACATCGACTGAGGGTGCTTGATGGAATTTCAATATTAAATTTGGATTATTGAGATTTTGTACACTTCCATGTATTTTGTCACTAACGACCCGGGTTTCGCCTTTCGGCATCTTCAGGCATTCGAGCACACGAATGGACTCGAACTGAGTTCGATCTCAATAATCTCAATAATCCAAATTTAAAAAGATTTTAATTATAAATAATTTTGTACATTTCCATGTATTTTGTCACTTAATTGCTTAACCTCTCTTTTTCGACGAAAGTCGAGATATAAAGATAGGGCTTATACAGGACTTGTGGTTAGCTAATCGCCCTCCCTACGCCTCATTTTTGGGATCGAATGGGTGGGAGGGAATCCCAGACAATCCCGAAGCTTGAACGACGTTGACCACTGTACCACGTACCCGACATTATTTACATATATATATATTTATGGCAAATAATTATATTCAATCTTATTTAATTTTAATTTGAATTTTTGAAATTTTGTACATTTACATATACTTAGTTCGTCACTAATGATCCGGGTTTTGCCTTTAGGCATCTTCATGCATTCGAATACAGAAATGAACTCAAACTGACTCGGGTCGTTAGTAACAAAATACATGGAAAGGTACAAAATCTCAACAATTCAAATTTGATATAGAAATACCATCAAGTACCCTGAGTCAATGTCTTAAATTATATAAAAAATCGTATGGATCAAAATTATCAAATTAAGAATTCAAATTTGAATTTTTATATGTCTAAGCATGTCATTTAGTATACATTTACCCCGCTATATATACATTTATTTGATAAAAAGAAATACTCGTGAAATAGGTGGTGTTCTTTTTAACGGTTGGTTGACGGTTTTAATACTGCATTGAGTTCAAGAGCCAGATTATTATACGGAGCATTACAAAAGATATTACTGGTAAAATATGTGTCAAAGATTCATTACATTAGCAAGCTTTACACACAGGTACTTACATTGGGAGGTTTGTGTATTTAAAAACTAGAACGTCACGCACACTCTTTCTCGTTTTAAAATCAATCAATTGTGTGCTGAAGCGTCTGTATGTAAATTTTATTAACTTAAGAAAGCCATATTTGGAAGATTATAATTGTTTTTTCATTAAATAACCATTTCTTCATCTACTCAGACTCTATTGTATTAAATTAAAAAATACTGACTTACTTTCTAAGTGACGTCAGATCATATCACTTATGCAAAGATCTAGTAAGAATTGATAGGTAAAAAAATCAAAAATATTAACAATTCTAGATCGCAATACGAACCCCTCGGCCTTTACTTCATCGAAATAGAGCGCTGAGCACTTCTACAGTACTCTTGTTTCGTTATGTATGACTCTGGGGCTGTAGCAGTTGAGAGGGTGAGGCGCAAAGAGACCACCTCGCGGTCGGTGTCACCGATCCGGCAGATTTGCACCAAAGCCTCTTTAGGGCAACTGTCAGATTAGTGGGATCCTCTAGCCATCCACCGTGTTCCTACAGGATCTTTCGAAAGTAACCACGATCTTATTTATAACAAGCTTAATGCATCATCGAAGTTAATCTTCTTTCTACTCTTCTTGTTCCTTCTAAATTGTCAGCCGATTTAGAATGCTTCTTACCATTTTATCTGATAAAATAATATTTTAGTTTAATTCAATTACAACGATATTAAAGTTTAATCACGGGTTGAATGGTGATGAAATACAGGAAAATAATTTTTGTTAGAAGTTTTAAGTAACAAAATAAAATCTGTATGTCAGCTGTATACTGTCAAAATACTACTAAGATATTTATATGAGAAACAGAAATCAACATACGTCTTTTTGGTACTCCTATGTCTCCGACGCCACGAAATACAGCCTGTAGAGAGAACCTCTACGACGCGACAATGAAAAAGCTCCCGAAGCTCGGTTCCGCGAGTATGAAAAAGCTTGATGGAACGCTTCGCGAGAACTGAAGGGAGTGGCAATGTTTTTATTTTATCTGCGAGTAAGTCGACACTCGGGACGAGGGATTTCTGCGAAATAATGTTCTGTGTTTACACTCCATAATAGCGGTAGTTTTTTTGTTGTTGTTTGGTCTAGATATGTTCTCGGTTAGTTTAATATTACTATATATTATGTAGATATAGTCTAGCTTAGTTCTTGTTATCATTTCATTAATATCAAGTTGTATAATTATTCTCTATGATAAATACATTCCAGTCAAATTCGCTGAATTCTACCAATACGTTCCAACCAATAGGCATCACAGGGGTGCATTAAAAGTATGGATACATATTTAAAAATCACGTTCACGATTAAAGATAAATCACATTTTGATGCATTTTATTATTCAAAATTATTTTTAAATTTCTTGGATTGAAACAGCGAATAATGGGTGATTTTCAAATATGATTCTTAACTCTTATTTTTTTAATTTAATCACTCACCACCTATAAAATGATGCTTGACATTTTTTTTACGTTGCAGCTGTCTTAGCCAAACATGCTGAGAATTTAAAGTAAAATTATTCTTACAATAAATAGCATATCTTAATGTTAACAAAAAGTGTTAAAATCTGACTTATCAAAATAGCCGTGAGGACTTGTTGTATTTGATTCACTCATTTTTTTCAGTAGTTGAGTAAGGTATTATCTATATCAAATTTGGATTATTGAGATTTTGTACACTTCCATGTATTTTGTCACTAACGACCCGGGTTTCGCCTTTCGGCATTTTCAGGCATTCGAGCACACGAATGGACTCGAACTGACGAGTCCAACTGAGTCAAACTGAACGAGGCCATTCGTGTGCTCGAATGACTGAAGATGCCGAAAGGCGAAACCCGGGTCGTTAGTGACAAAATACATGGAAGTGTACAAAATCTCAATAATCCAAATTTGATATTGAAATTCCATCAAGCACCCTCAGTCAATGTCTTAAATTATATTATCTATGTCTTCAAAGGAAGTAATAAATATAATTATTTTAAGTAGTATATTGATTAGTCCTTACGATAATATATTCTATTTGGTTCCACGTGTGTGATAATCCAATACGATGGTACCCGTTTTATGATTGCCGTTAAATTATTATTTATGCCAGGTAAAAAATGGAATAATGAGCCTTATCAATATTCAAAATAATGCGAAAATTTTCAAAATATTTTTATTATTCCGAAGTTTTCCGTATCAAATATCTGTTCGTGAATAGAGTGAGGCTTTCTCGGAATAATTACGTATTCACACAAAGCTCGCGCTGAATTCCCGCAATGCCTTCAATCAATCTTTTATGGAAAGGCTTAAAAATAAATTCTCGCATAGAAACCGAACACTGGCGGTTTCAAAATTGGATTCCGGGCAAAAGAAGAGATCCGCTTTCAGATTTAATCAACGGTATTATCGGCTCACCTTCAAAAATAACATTCCGATACCGCGCGATGAATTATTCATGCTACCGAGCAGTGCTCCTCCGACTCGGATCCCATACATCTATTATGTAGCCTGTTAGTGGAGGAGCCGTGCGCGGTCCGAGGTGCAATCTCGCTGCGGCTTATTCACATGCCAATGGTTTATTTATACGTTTTAACCTTTTGCGGCGGTTTCTGAATTTGATATGCACTGCATAACATTCTTTGCTGGTGTCTTGCGATGTATGATGATCGGTTATGAATGGGAACTGAAATTCAGACGTTTTCATCTAGAGTTTTCGCACTTACATAATACAATTCTACAAATAAAATATCGTTCAGATAGTTGTATTTTCTTTCTTTTCTTCATACTTGCTATTTATGTTGATTCTAATAACACAACCTTTCCTCCTCCACTATATTTATCGATTGCATTACAATAGGGAACATGCCAAAAATTATTATAAGTTGGCATTTTATTTTTCAAATAATATTTTATTCCTGTCATACCACTTGTACCGTTATGTGACTCCTTTTATATCAACCTTAAAATTGCTATTTTTCTATTATATTTCATCTTCTTTCAAAGAAAAAAACAAAAATCTAATTTATGAAATACTTTAACGTTTACCACGTGATTAGGGTTTTCTTTTTTAAATGTCAACATGAATTCAATTTAACGTTCTACGTTATTGTAGAAGGAAGAATGCATGAAGTCATAGGATATAATGGCTTTGAAGAAAATAGCATGAAGTCATATTGTATTGTTTTTATTCTGGCAGAAAACATGATATGATTATAACTCATCGATACCAAAACTTTTAATTTGTATGTCAAAAAGATTCATCTTAATAATGTGACTAGGGATTCCAACTCAAATATTCAATATCCGAATATATTCCGCCCTTTTTAACTATTTGAATATTTGGGCAACTCTTCGAACAATTTTCGTAATAATTTTTTGTAAAAGATTTTACAAAATCAATGAAGATCACATTACAATTTCTCCAGATTTAAAGAAAACTAATAATATAGTCCAGGTAGTGGTTTTTTTGCCTTAAACCAACTCGAGCGTTTTTAATATCTTATCATAATAACTGAGTTTCAGTTTTTCTGTTTGATATTCAAATAGTTGATAATGACGAATAGTTGGAATCCCTATTGCTGACCTTCAATATTCAATCAGAGCATTGTTAGGGAGATTTGGTAACGAGAGGGTCAGATATTTTTATGAATATTCAATTGAAGGGTGTTAACTGTCAACTTTTGATGGATGTTGAATTTATATAAATAAAACTCACTGTAAATACTAATTCAACACATCGTCTGGTGTCGTTCAATATCGTAGCTTTACTACTGACGAAGGAAAAATATGAAAATCTATATTTACAAATTATTTAATCCTAGTCAAAACTTTATACAATAAAACAATAATTATGATATGAAATGCATCTACAGATTATTTAATGAATCATTAAAAATTCAATGTAGTTATAAATATTCACAACCTTTTTAAGAAGTAAATTATGTCCCATAATAAAATCATAAATAATAACACATTTAAATAATCTAAAAAAATAAAACACAATTCATTTGTACTACTGCCACATATTTATAATGATCAGGACCGGTTTCGCTCATCACGAGCATTATCAACGATCATCAGTTGATAATGCTCGTGATGAGCGAAACCGGTCCTGATCATTATAAATATGTGGAAGTAGTACAAATGAATTGTGTTTAATTTTTTAAAACATAATGTCTGTCCTCCGAGAATCGACAGTTGACACCTTAAAAGTGACATTTAAATTACATGAAATTCGGATAAAAATACTTTAATATTTAATACTAAGTACTTTTAAAAATAGAAGCTTGTGTTTGAAAATATTTTTTTCCATAATCCATTTTTAATTTATGCAATCTATTGTATTTCCATTTGTTTTTTGATTGACTCATCTGAAAGGGTATTGTGGTAAATTCGTTTGAATAAATCACTTACGTATTCTTTTTCTAAAAGATCTACTCGACCAATCCCATCACTTAGTATCTACTCTTTATACTTTAAGATATATTTTCAGTTATCCAATTGATTCCAACATGCTTCAGGATCTTCTCATCGTATACCTTTATAATTCATTTTAATTCATTCGCCATTAACGCCTGGCCTTAGCACTAGGACAGACTCAATTACTGGTTTAATTATATCCGATGCCTCTCATAAATATTCAAGCCACTGGAGTGAACCTGCAGAGACAGACGTGAAGAAAGCGACCGATATTCCGCCTGTCGTAGCGTCGGAGGTGATCGAGTCAATTAAAATCACTAGAATCGACTCACCAGCTCGTTTCGATTCGATCAAAATATCTCACATCATTAACAAATTAACTGAAAATCATGATTAATTTTATTTACCATGTGTCAATGTATGGATTATTTATGTATATACTTGGACGGTATTTAGTGCCATTTATTTTATCGATTGAATTGGCATTTACTTTGTAGAATTAAATCCTTCTATTTATTCTACTTCTAGTTCTTTTCTAAAACGTTTTCGCCCAAGAGTATTTTATATTTAATTGTACTTTATATATATATGACTGAAGTATTATCTTTCTCACTTAAGATGTTAAATGTTAATTCTTGGTGGAAAGGCACTATTTTTTAAAAATAAAACACAGTTCGTGTGTAATACTTCCACATGTTGATATTGCTCATGATGAAGGAAACCAGTCCTGATCATTACACACATGTAGAAGTAGTCCAAAAAACATTTTTGTGTACTAATTCCACAATTTTTGTAATGAACGACACCGGTTATGATCAATCTAAAAATGTATGATAACTGCTAAAAATTATTTTTTTATTTTTATAAATATAACGCATTTCAAGAATTGACATAATATTTTCTGTAATTCAATCCTTTCATTTTTAGTCTAGACTCTAGAGCAGTATCTGCGAAACTGTGTGCCGCAAGGAGTCTCAGGTGTGCCGAGAAGGAAGAAATCTCAAATTTAAAGAAAAATTCGCCTAAATTTTCTTCAATTTTTAATAAATTCAACATCTAAGTATTCCAATAAATATTTTTCACGTTCTTGGTCAGCTTCTGAAGGCGATGGGCAACGTTATTAGAGTGGTGAATTACATAAAATCTGATTCCCTCCGTTGCAGACTTTTTGCATTACTGTGTGAAAATATTCTTTTTTGCTACGTACACTATGATTTCCTTTATTCATATTAATAAGGTACATTTCCATTTTTATTTTGTGTGCCGCAGAAAAAATCCCACAGTCTGACGTGAAGTAAAAAAGTTTGGCAGACACTGCTTCAGAGTGTGAATTTTTTGTCTTGTATGATTATTATATTCTTAATAAATCTGATGGAAATATCAAAGCTCATTAAAAGCATTAATTACTCCTGAAATATAGCTGTAATAAGGCAGCACACGGAGGTATATTGAAAATTCCCAAATTGTGAGTTAGAGTTCCGCTAGAGTTGTGTATTAACGACCTGTATTTAGTTTGGCACATGACAAAAGAGCTACATCAGTTAAGTGATGAAGTCTCTACTTGGCGTCGCCTGCTATCGACGTCTCGAGATTTGTTCCTGCGATTAGTTGGCCTTCGCTGAACCTACCTGCCACGCCGTTTGCCGGTCACTACAACTGTCATTAAGGAACAAATCGCAGGCAACAACCTATTTTATAACTTATCGCAACGGTTAACAAGATCTTGCCAACCGCACAGGCGAAACAATTTTCTTGTTTTAAATATGTAATCTATTAAGAATCTTTATAAAAATAGAAATGTGTTCTATTATTTTACAGAATTCTATTTTATTTGGATTTTGTTTTTCTTTAATAAACTTTGAACAATCTCCTACAACAACTTAAAAAATAGGCATTGTATAATACAAGTTAAAATAAAGATCACTTTACGGGTGTTAACTGTCAATTTTCTGTGAAAAGGCATTGTATTTTAAAAAAAAGACACAATTTGTTAATACTACTTCTACATTTTTATAATGATCAGGACCGGTTTTACTCATCACTAGCATTATAAACTGATAAAAATATAATCAAAACAGCGCTATTTACATAAAATTGAATTTTAATAATTACAGGGTATATAAAACTTTCAACATTTAAAGGTTGGTTTATGAACAAGAATTTACAGATCATCAAACAAATTATGTATAAACGAAATTAAATAGTCTACGATTAAAATGTTAAGAACCGCTTACAAATCAATAAATACTAATGTGAAATAAAAATAAATCTACATGAAAAGTCCATAAACAGAGCAAATTTGTTATATGTCTTGTTATTATTAACATTCAATTTTATAGAAATAATACTTTTTGATTGTATTTGTATCAGTTGATAATTCTCATTATGAGCGAAACCGGTCCTGGGCATTATAACCATTTGGAAGTAGTATAAAGAAATTGTGTTTTATTTTTTAAATATAAAGTAAATATAATAAATATCCATTTTTTAATCGTAGTGTAATGACAAGGATACAAACACAATGATGTTAAACCGAAATATATGACTACGATTATCCTCGACTTACGACCAGCATATGTTCATAAACTTTAGTCGTAAGTTAAATTTCATATAAAACATCAAATTTAAAAAAAAATGCTTTTACTAAATAACAAAAAAAACTAAACTTTCACCTTCATAACCTTTAGTACTCGACATCCATATTTATGTAAAAACAATCCATTGGTTCAGTAGAAACACTATCATCAGTAGTAGATGAAGCACACTAAGTATTAAGTTTTAGTTTTTTTGGTCGTAAGTGTGAAATGTCCTTATCCAAAACGTCGTAAATCAAATAATACCTAAAATTAAATTAAAGTCGATAACGGTGTTATTTCACTGTCTATGTTACTAAATGTGACTTCAGCATCTTCAGACTTACGTCAGTTAACTAGTGTGAAAATGCTTCTTAAAGGAACACGTGACATATTTAGTGAAACATGTCACATTTAGTAACACAGCCAGTGGAATATCAAAGTTGTAAACTTCAATTCTATATTAAAAATGAATTTTCATCAAGTTACCGATGAGTCCATCAAATGTCTATCTGTATATCATTTTAAAATTCTTATAGAAGTAAAACACATTACATTAGTCACTTTTTTATAATTAAGCTGCCCTAGTTAAAAAAAACACTTTAATTTCAACATTCAACTATTGATCGTCAATAACTCGATGATAAACATTAACCATAGAGTTATCTAAGCATTATTACTAAATATACAAAACAGTGTTGTGTTTACATTTCGGTGAATGCTGAGCAAGAGTGTATTCCGTTGATATTACAGCAAGCGATTCAAATGTCTCGATAATTTCCGGTCGTAACTCTTGCCTTTGACGTTTCAAACTGAAGACAAATGTTTTCCCTGCAGTTCAAGTTTGAACCAAGTTTCCTGGCAGTTGATCGAGTCTCTTCTATCCAATTCGATCGAAGTTTGCGACTGTGAAACAGCGGACGTATCGCAATGGCGGCCGGATATCAGCCTCTCGCAATCGCGGACAAAGTTATGACTGGCCGATGAAGCTTTTGTGCCTAGACGATGAGAAGCTTTATCTTTCTATTAATCCTTAATTCATATTTTTGTTGACAGTCCATGATATTTTTTCTGATGTAAAAGCTCTTCACATAACTGTTAATTTAAACAATCCCTGAATGATATGGGTAGTAATTGAATCGAATGACTATAACAGGAATAAAAACTTGATTTTAGAGATCTCACATCAATCTCAGACAACCTGCGTGATCAATACTTTTCTTAATATCCAAATGAATCTTATGTGTATTTTCATTCTTTTAATTACACTAAACAAAACCTAAGATACTTACATAACGCGGATACCATACACCGAGACGGGCGATGGACGGAACGCGATCGTACGTCATAGAAGCCGCACTACCTAACTCTTCTGAAAAGGGCAACAATAATTTATCACTAGCCGTCGACCGCGGACGGTCGAAGCGGCATATTGATTCTCAAGATGAAATATCTGTAATTACACAAGACGAATAAACGTATTCCAAAAGAGGCAAGACAAAATTCCACTCTCATTTTACGACCACACAACTATGTAGTATTCAACTATGAAGTTCCATTATTGAAACGTAATTTTTTTACAGCTTTTACGACAGAACAATGATAGATGGAATTCTAAGACTTTCATTCATATAACCAAAGACAAGAAACTCATTCTCTATATTTTCTACGAATGCTTATTCTATTCATTGCATTCTTAGCATCACTGTGTTTCCTTTTACTCCCACATGACATCTGTTCGGAATGGTCGCAGCCATTTTATTGGAGGACAAAACGAAATTTAATATGGATTACTGCACACCGCGTCTTGCAGTTATATTTAATGTCCACCATTAACGCGCTTTCCCGGAAATTAACACACGCTTATATTCAAATATTGTGTAAGGAAATTGCCGAGTTAAAAAAACATAAGCCCTTTTTTTCATTAATTTTGTCAATTAAGACACAGCTTTGTTGCTTTTAGGGGTGACTTTTCGAAAAATAAACAGTGAAAATTTCCGAAACTGTGAGTGCCCGGCGTAAATATTATTTTTTATTTGTTTATACTTCCTATATGAATGACAACGCTTTCATACAAAAATATGCTATTATTTATAACAAAACACGCTAGATATGGCTGTTAATCTTTTTTAAATTTTCCACACCACAATTGCTTCAAAATAAAATATTGAAAAAGCTTTTTCTTAATTCTGTCGGAAGCGAAATCAATTCATTTGCACTGCGATTGGCAGTATTGGTGCGATATAGTGAAAACATTATGTATGTTTTAATTGTGGAGACTAGTTTCACTCGGATGATAAACATTTTCAATTGATAAAGACAATGTAAATAAAATAAAATAAATCGTTAGACTCATTTATTATTTTCAATACGAAATTTAAATTTGCAACTTTTTGTTACTTTTCGTGCTAATAAAAGCACTTGTTTCGTATTTCTGAGACGTATCAGACGAAAATGAGTTTAGACATGGAGTCTAATCCCTAATTACTGAACCTTAAATAACATAACGTCAGGTAGGAGCGGTGACCAGAAGTGAAGAACAGAATGACTATTTTTCAGCAGGCAATTGCGTGGTAATCACATATGAGATCATTCAGTCTTATTTGATTCAAATTAACTACTATAAAGGTATCATTTTATAAATATAAAATTTTGTCCTGCCGTGTGACTGTAAAATAATCATACATCGATGATTCGGACTTACCAACCGCCGAGTACCTTTAGCAATTATTGTATTATTGAATTTAATTTATTATAATTGTATATGCACCTAAGTTTGTATCAAAAAAGTATGTTTGTATCAAAATATCGCCGTCTCATAACTGGTTTTTACGACAACTCATTTGAATCACATTTTAGCACATGATTTAAAAAAATTCTATTGTTGTCCTTATGGACTCAATCCACTTTTATATTATTTTAATCATTTTACTGCAGTAAAACACAGCATTTTGTGTTGGTTTTACTAGCAATTCGTATTCTTGACAATAACCATCATTCAAAATGTTTCATGATATTAAGCTATTATTTTAATTAACATATTTTGTATTATACTCGCCTGTTGTTTTGCAATATTAAATGTATAAATTTTATTCAGTAGAACGTGACATGTTAACATAAATACAACTCATTATTCACCCCTTTTTGGGCGTAAACGCATTTCGGCGAATTTATTGTAACCGTTCAACGAGTAATTCCTTTGTTTATTCGGTAGTATTAAACACACGGTATATTTGTATTTACTGACATCCTTTTTTTTTTTTTTTCAGGTAAGCATTGCTGTTGACCTTTTTCAAAATTAATCAAGTGTCCGGGACAGAATTTCCAGAAAGTTAAGTGTATATGTTGTATCACAACCCTTATCATATAATATGTATGTAATATTTAAAAAATCGTTTACTACGAACAATTGTTATTTATTCCATTTAATATTTTCTTTTCACGTGGAACTTAAGACGCATTACTCATCTCAGAAGAACTAAAATATACTAGATGCGGCCACGTCACTAAACTGTTTGTTGTTTTTTTTTTAAATTAAACAATGGTCAGAACTGGTTTCATCAGATGATAATGTACTGATCATTATAAAAAATCTGCAAGTAGTACAAAACAAATTTTATTCTAATTTTTAAATATTATACTTGTCCACCAGGAATCGACAGTTAACGACATAAACATAAACGTAAACTGTTTATTGTTGATTCAATTACAATATTACTTAACCCTACAATGCATAGTGACACAAATTTGCAACAAACACAATAAAATATCTACAAGTAGCAAACCGACACTGTTTTGTAGAGATAATAGTTTTAAGCAACGTTGACGACATTGGTACTTGAAAGAAAAAGCACCGAATAAAATTGAATTTTAAAAACTAGATAAATGCTGCGTATTTTCCAACCCAACAGCATATCTGTCATTTAAAGTCACCGCACGCAACTGGTATATATATATATATATTGTATATCTATATATTACTCAAGCTTATTAACAAACACAGCAACCGTTAATACTATTTTAGATGAAAACAGCTACTAACGTATAGTTTCAATTTGTAAGATTTCTTCAACGCAGTATTAAAAAACAATTACAACAAAAAGCAAAATACGTTAAAAATATAATCAAAAATGCTACTGCCTTAGCAGAGGACGCAACCCAGCTCCCATGTGAGTGGCACTTCCGCGCAATAATTTTTACCTCCCTCGCTGCCTTGAAGCAGGTTTCTTCGCTATCCTCCCGGCTCGCCGGACCGGGGATGAAATGGCTTGTGAAATTAGATAATTACAGCGCACATCGCAACGGTCCGATGGCTGTGCCGCTGGAGGGAAAAGCTTGCTCGGTGATCCGTGCGAAAGCTCATCGTCAACCATACAGAGACATCGCGCTTTTAATGGATCGTCGAGAATCATTTGGGATCAACAAGGAGTATATACTGCAGTTCCTCTATATTTCGATTACGTTTTTTAATCAAGTAGTTTAATAAAATTGCTTGAGATAACGATCAAAACAAGATATGTTCAGAATAAATATTCGTCTTTTTCTTGTTTTAATCTAGTTGTTTAGTTTCTTTTAAAACTGCTTAGTAGCAGTTTTTTTATAAATATTGTAAATTAAAGGCATTTATTTCCCTTTCCAATATCATTCTCAATATACTAATAAATCTTATGGAATTTTTTATTTTTAGAAAATATTATATTTATTCATCTAATAACGCATTTTAATCGGTTTGCCTGTATCAAGATTCAAATTTTATTTGAAATTTCAATTAAAAAAAAACGAATTTATTAATTTGGCATAATGAAACATTTTTAATTGGTTTTACTTTCCAGTCAAAATCCTTTAACCAAACCTTATCGTCGAGTTATGCTATTATTACGGTTTTACATTTTCTATCAAAGTTTTATGAATGCATTGAGTAAATTATTTGTTATAGCGACAACGTGAAAATTCACAAATTTCCGCTTTGTAGCTAATTTTTTTTACTTATTTCTAAAAAGAGTTATTGCTGAACTGCACTTTGGAATATAAATTAGTAATCATGAAATAGTGTCATGGTACATCTATTCGCTTTTTAAATAAAAATTAATTCTAATCTTTCAAATTTAAAATTACGTTCTGAAATAAGGTTTTTTTTTTAATTTTTCCGTAATTGAGCAACCCACAGACGTTTATAAAAAAGTTATAATTTATTTTCTTTTATGACAGGTATAAAATCTATGTAATAACGAAGAATACAAAACACAAAAGCTAATTGACAAATATTTAATATGAAAAGAAAACTAATTCTAAAAAAAACCCGCTCACAAATAACTCCCTACAAAACCGCGTTTTGCCGCAAACAAAGGATTTATATTCATCCCTACTAATTGAACAATTTCCCGTCTATCGGCTTACAGACTTCATCGGGATTTTTTTGTTTTGTTGTCGAAAATATTCAAGAAGTTTCCCCGAGGGGGCGAGGTTCGCTCTTCCGTCGCGGGGCGCCTGTAATTAATTAACCCCACTTCATTAGCGCCTCTAGCGGCCGGCGGGGAAATCAATGTTTAGGCGAGCTTTTTGTACGACCAGATTGAAGAATACTCCATTCAAGCTTTTGTTGGAGGCTTCGAATGAATTATAAAACTCAGACGCCACCTGTGACACGATTTTATCGCGGGTTTGATTTTCCGTATTGGTGTGCTATTTTCCCAGGCTTATTAGTGTCATATTATTTTCGTGTCGCGAAGCAATGGTTAATTTGTTTTTTAACGTTCACAAAAGCAACTCCTCCGACCGCTTTTTCTATTTGTTATGGTATTATTTGTACTACTAATAAAATATTCGTGTTCATGTAATTTCATTTAATTTAATAACCATTGAGTAACTTAACGTTTACTTTGCAGAACTTTAACGTACAAATGTTTTTATTGGAACAAGAAATAACAAATTTTTATTTATAATTAGTATTTTGACATCATTTTTGGTCCCGTGGTGCAGTAGTTAACGTCGTTGGCTTCGCTTACGGATGTCTCGGGTTCAAATCTTGGCATGGATGTTTATTATATTTACAATTTATCCCCACCCGTCCGATCCTAAAAACGGGATGCAGCGAGAACGATAAATTTACCACTAGTCCTGTCTTAGCCTTATCTTCCTCTACTTCTAAAAAGAAAGGTTAAACAACTGAGTAACAAGCAGTTCTTGTAGAAAATTTCTATTGAGATACCTCCATTAAGAGTTCATATGGTCCACATTGGGAGTGGACGTAATAAAACAAAAATGACATCACCCATAATAAGGATTATGTTTGAACTAATTTTCTATCCCTTGTGTATACTGACATAAGAGATTTCAGTTTATAAGTTCAATAATTACTCTATGGTAGTATTTTATGTGATAGATACCTTATACTATTTTCTATAAATGTATTTGACATTTATATTGTTTACTTTCTTGCATTATCAATTTTAATTTTATATTGAAAGAAATAACTCATAATTGAAGTTATGCCACACACTTTATCATTTTTAATATTGGCACATCGATTTAGAAACTCCAATGATTGTTAAAAAATATTCAACATGGTCGTAGCTATTTAGGTGACAGAATTGCTTTACGACTCAGTAACCAATATTAAAATCATCAACTTTTTAAATATCATGGCTTATCGATTTGCTTGCCAATGAACAGTGGAATTTCATATATTTGAATAATAGCTCAGTTGCTACGCCATACTTATTCTACAGTCTAGACAAAGTGCTTGCCGCATTGGTCTATTGACTAAGGCTTCTGTTGTACGATCTTAGTTTCAAAACCTAACGGGACATTTATATAATTACATATTTAAATGTCCCGTAAAGTCTTCTGTATTTAATATAAATGTATTCGATTAATGTCTTTCAAACGAAACCAGTACATTATTTATTAACAAACCGTACCCGATGATGATCAATTTTTAATCATTACAATGCAACCTCGTTATCAACCGATGTCTACAAATGGTATTAACTAACAACTGACCCATTGCCTTACCATCCCTGAATAAAATTTTTGACAGCCATTCTCTTTCAAATATTAAATGCCGAAATATTTCATTATTCATTCTTATAATAATGGGAACAGAGAGATTTTCTAAAAAAAAAATAGAATTTTAAATATACCTATGGTTTTCTAAATATAAAACATATTTTTTCACACGTGAAATGTCATAGCAATCGGGATGAAAAGTTCGTGCAAGGTTTTATTCATGAAAAAGTGTTTCATTTTTATCTTCGTAAAATTTAATGCGCTGTTTTCCCATTGTCCTGGAATAAGGTTATCAATTACAACTTTCAAGAAAAACTTCCGAAGCTTTCTATCAATTTCTTTCAGTGACGTCCCCTTCCACTCTTGTTCAGTATCCGGCAGTGCCGCCCCACCAGCAGCCCGCGAGCGCCCAATGACCCGTCTGCCAGCAGTTGTGTTGTAAAAATATTATCATTTGACATGTCTGCTTCAATGATGCCTCATTCACTTTATTACGCTATTTATCAAAACGTATCAGCCGGTTCCAAAAAAAGTCGTTTGCTAGAACTTTGCTCAATAAAGATGCTTGAAGAAAGACATTTTCGTATTTTTTTATTAAAAACGTTTAACTTTGAACATACTTTGACGGTAGATTAATTTGAAAGAAAATCGTCATCCTTTTATAGCGACATTATTGACGGAGTACCGTAGCTTCATTTCACCATCTTATCGATATAAATTCTAGAATAAAGTTTAATCTTTTTTCATCACAAGTCTTACATTATTTTCTTTCTTGTTCTTTAAATATTTAATACAAAATGGACAGACTATAATAATTGATTGAATTGTCATTTAATTGATTTAACTCCATTATAATACGATAAAATAACAAAGTTTACAGGTTATCAAACTAATTATATGTACGAACGAAATTAAATATTCTACAGTTAAAATGTACGTCTTAAAAATCAATAAATACTAACCTGAAATATAAAATGAAGCCACCTTAAAAATTAATTATCTGAGCAAAATATAATTCGTTTAAACTATAATGCATTTTCAAGAATTAACAGTGACCTTAAAAATTTATATTTTTTTTAGCTATTTATGTTTTCTTGCCCATCATGTCCATGTATTTGTTTAGCTTTTCGTTGAATATTTTTCATTAATCTTAATTATTGGCCTGTCATGCCTCAAATTTCTTCGTTAATAAATAATTAAAAACATTAATTGATTGAATTGGCATTTACTTCGTAGAATTCCATTACAATAGGATGAAATAAAGTATGCAGTTCTACAAAATTGTATTAAGTAGTTGATAGCTATTTCAGTTTAACGCTTTCGTCAGAACAATGCTTAAACTTATTTGAGCTGAGCTGTATATACTGTTTAGAATAGATAGACAATATTATGTCATCTCACCTATTCAAAAATTATAATATTTATTTTAAATTAAATCATTTATGATACTAATTGTGTTTTTAGAAGAGGAGCTTACGTGGTGTTATCAATTAGTCGTTAAAATAAATACATTGAAATTTTATTGATTATGCGTTTCTAATTACATGGACTTCATGTAATGGTTTAAGTACGGGTGATGTGTTAATGTTTGTTGGGCCATTAAGGAGATTATTGTCATGATTGTATCTATTAATTTCAAGTCGTTCTAAAAGATTAAGCCTGAGGCTTTTGTCACACAAATGTAAACGTGCCGGGGAGGAATAGAGGTTATGTTGTGAGATTCTTTTAAGAAATCGTTAGCAAATTGAGAATCTGTTTTATATTTATGTTATATTATTAACAATAAAACAGATTCTCAATTTGCTGCATGCATGTAAAATACTATTATTTTTAGATATGCATTATTTATTATCTATACAAGAAAAGAAAGGCGATGAAACAAATACATCAATTTACAAACATATAAACATCTCCAATTTGAAAGGAAAGAAGATAGATTGTATCTTTAGATGACTGGAGTAAACTTAAAAACCTAGCGTTTCTATTATGCAAACTAAAAACGGTGGTAATCGGAATTCGTTACAAAATCTTTAAAATCGAGAGATCATATTTATATATTAGATTTCCGATCTGAAATGCAGCATGCCGAACAGAGAGCTAACACCGTGTTTTGCCTGGACGAAGTCAGTGCGCGTCGATGTCGGTGCGATTTGAATCGATACATGACGAAAAACAACCGCGCTAACTAATGCAAAACACATGTTAACGCGCTAGCTTCGCGTGAAAATATCAAACTAACTGATCGCGACGTCGAAGCGGTGCTCCTCATCTTTTCGTCATCTCTCACGTAGGACACTCATTGACGGAGAACGATTGATATTTTTGGCTTCGCTGCCTTACGTTCGCGAAGACTTCGTCCACCTAAGACGGCCCGTAATTTCTTAGGTGCGGTATACAATTTTAACATGAAGTCTGGTTTTTTATTTTTTTTAAACTAAACGATCGCGGCATAACATTATTTGAAAAAAAATACGTATGGATTAGACAGTATATTGTATGATTGACGCATTTCATTTACCACTAACATACATATAGAGGTTAACTATAAAGTCTTTAGACAATAAAATCAGCATACCTCAAGAGATTGTGTGGTTTTAATATGTGGTGTTACAGGTAAATGGATTGGCGAACGGAAAAATACATTTATCCTTGATCAGATACAGGCACATGATTTTCTTGGGCGTGAGACTGAATGAGGAATAGCAATTCAAAGGAGTTTTGTAATTAAAAATTTAGTTTCTTTAAAATACCTTGAATGCATAATTTGAAAAGGTTGGGCGCAACCGTTATAAGCCTCGTTAAAAATTCAACGGGTACACTTTTGGAAAGTTGTTGTTCAGTGAAGTAGAAAGTGTGGCGTCGCGTGTGGAAAATATTTGTCAGTAGTGAGTTCCTAGTCCCGCCCCCGTGCGTCCGTCCGCGTGCCGTCCACCCCCGTCCGTCAAGCCCGCTCTCATCAATCATCCTCCTTACTTTTGTCGCCAATGTTTATTTTGCCACTCCGGACCGATAATTTGTTTTTAAATGTCCGCTTTCTCTGCCCCTGTTTTCTATGGCCGCACACATTTTCTTTTCTCCGTTCGGACGCGTGCATATTTTTCAAGGGTCGGCCTCCTCGCGGGGATAAGGAAGCACGCTAATGAATGATAATTGTATTTCTCAAAAGTTATTTTGAACGCCACTCCTTCGTTTGAAAAATGATACCGTTATTTAATTACGTAATATTGTTATTTTACTGGCTTCTTTTCAATTTGATGGTTTTTAACGAAATGTGAGTGTATTTTACAAAACGTACTTTTGCGCGAGTTCTTTTATTGCTTCCAATTAAATACGGAAAACAATTTCTATTATTCTTACAAGCCCCTCAAAAAATACTCTTTTTTATCATTTTTCAAAGCAATGTAATTAAATATTTACTGTTAAACAGAATTTTCATTTCTATAAAGAAATATGATTTCATGTTTTATTTAGAGTTATCAATCATATTTATATATCAAATTTGGATTATTGAGATTTTGTACACTTCCATATATTTTGTCACTAACGACCCGGGTTTCGCCTTTCGGCATCTTCAGGCATTCGAGCACACGAATGGACTCGAACTGAGAGACAGTAAACAGTGTCTAACGTTTATATAGAAGATACAAATGCGACAAATATTATTTACGAGGTAAGATATTATACGTCTGAGAGCCACACTGATACCTGAGTGAAAATTTCGGGAATCTCCCTAATCCTTATTTTGTAAACACCATATTAACAGAGTGGCGAATTGCCGCTTTTCAACTTCTTTTAGAAATACCAGTGATTTTACAATTATAATAGTATTGTGGGTTTTGACGCGATGTAATTCGACGAATGGGTAAATATATACAATCATTCCACATTTAGTGACATCTGTTAGGTGTTTCAACGTATAGGATATAATAGCGGAGAATTAGGAAGGTTCAGCTGCTCATTCATAAAAACATGGGGGATCATAAATTATTTTATCAAGAAATTTTGGAAATTAATAGAGCCCAGTTAAATTCCTTGCCAATTTTGATCAATAAATAGTTTGTGATTTTGTTATCTCAGTAACATATATTGTAATGAAAATAAAAGGAGAAATTCTTGGACTGCAAAACGACAATTCTTCTGCAATTAACAATAATACTTAAATGATAAATCAAAAAGTTCTTTTGACGTTTTGTTCTATGCCATTCCAATTTTTATAATACTGCCCAAGTTATAAATTCTTCATCTCTGACTGACGTCTTCTATCTAAGTTTGGTGACGAAAGTTTTATTCCAGTTGATTAGGACTGCATATGGCTTATTTATTTAATTGCTTGTAGAGGTTCCATAACCAAGAAAATCTGTCTACTTGCGTTTAAATTTCCCTCTACTTTCCCTGATGAGTTGAAGTTATCCATATTCGTTCTCTTTGCTTATCGTCTAGTATTTAAACTAATTGATGATGTGATCGACTTAGGAGATCTTTGCTGTACCCTAATACAGCTGATTTTAATATTTAGTCGAAAAAATATTTCGAATAAAACAAGTAATATTGTCGTCAACCATTAAAATAATGTTACTCATGGTAATATTCATCTTTAATAATCCAGTAATTACTAAATAAAATAGCGTTTAATAAAACAGTGCTATTGGGTACTGTTTCAAAAATTCCCTGTTATTTTTACGGTTTTGTACTGGCGTTTTATTTTACATTTATTTGTTCGACATTGAATAATGGCGGTTTTGACAGGTCTATTAATTGTGGCCTTTTTTTGTAAATAAACACACCTTAATGACAGAGCTGTCAAAACGTTTGTGTTTGTTTTTTAATGAAACCGAAGCCACAGCGATAAGAAGAATAGCTTTCGATTATTTCGTGAATGGCGTCGAGACGTCGTTTTAGCGGAGCTTAAAGCTCGCGTCTTACTATTTATCGGTCACCTTGCACGTACGCCGTGCTTTCACAATAGAAAGGTCATAGACATCTTTAAACTCTTCGAATTAAATTAAATTTTATTTGAATTTAACACAAATTACATGTATGGAATCAAATTAAAAGTAACGAAAACGTTCTGCAGCCTGAAAAGTACTTTGTTTCCTGCACGTTACTATTTTTATATACCATTCAAAAATAGAATTTTTTCATATGTAGGCTTAAATTTTTTTTAATTTTTACCAATCTCGTTGTTTGTCATATACACTCCATTTCACCGAGAACTGGTTGCAAGGCCGTCGATAAATCTCTCTTTTAAGAAATGTGAATATTGGTTGATAAAGTTTGAAGAAGACGAAGAAAACATATGTTTTACGCCTCTATTTCAAGATCGGATAATGTGATCATAAAATCAATGCTTCAATTGTAGAAATTCGAACCCTTCACGACGCAACAGAGTAGAACGAAATTCCTACTTAACCATAAAAGGATACTGTCCAGTATCCGCTTCAAAGCTCTCGGAGGACAAAATGACAGAGGGCCACGATTGATGGTTCTGCAATGGTTACAATTTTCATAAATATCGTCACCGTACTTACAGAAGTTGGTAAGTAACATATTGACAGCTCTGAGTAAACATCAAATGAAATATTTTAACTCGTACGATAAAGTCTTGCTATTTTATGTTACATAGATAATTATGATATCTAAATATAAATGGATTTATGCCAATCTAAGACTTATCAATAGATACACAATTATTATTTGCCTAGAAATCTGCATTACTGATCAAATAAGTTGCTGTGTTTTTTAAAGCACCTACTGAGTTATTCCAGACAAAGAATTGATAAACGAGAATATTATTGTGCACTTAACTAGTGTCCATTAATCTTGCTCCTTACCCACTTCTACCAGTACGGTGACGATGTAGAAACAACGACTTTAGATGAAACACGTAAGGACACAGCAGAAAAACAAATTCATACTTGTTTGATTGAAACAGATACATTAACTAACTCTCCCCAGTCCAGCATTTAAAATAATAATACAAGCTTTACCTATTGATACCTTAAATAATTAATGCAATATTTTAAACATTTAATTTTCATCTAAAAACGAAATTGTAATAAAAATATTCCTGATGAAATTCGATCACTGTAAGCGGTGAAACATTCGCGTATGAATACTAAAAAGCTATAAATGAAAAAACCTCCCGTGAATGAAATAAAATCCACATTAAATTATGTGGTTGGTAATCAAATAACTACATTCTCGTTCGCTTTATTATGGACAATTCTATCCGGACATTAAAAAAATTAATAGTATATCGTGTAACATGAATAATGCTTTATTTGAATGATTACTTTATTACAAAATTCGTTTCTCGTTCGTTTTTTATTGCTTTTATTTCACTTTCAATTTTAATAAAATATTGTATTTAGTCTAAGCTCGGGAAAGCTTTTATTCAATATTTTGAAATAAATGGCTTACATTACATCCGATTTCTTGTGTTAATGTCAAATGATGTATAGATGGGTATAATTTAGATTCGCCGGGTGCTTAGCCGAGTGGTCAACGTCGTCGGCTTTGGTGACTACGCTGAAAGGCTCAAATCACAGTACGGACAATTTGATTTTTCAATCGATTTATGAATTTTAGTTCGAAAGCATGGTTGACTGTGATCTCTAAATTTTCTTCCCACCCATTCGATCTTTAAAACCGGCGTAGGGGGAGCTAAATTAACTAACCACTAGTCCTGTCCTAGAATTATCTTTCTATCAAATTTCGATTATTGAGATTTTGTACACTTCCATGAATTTTGTCACTAACGACCCGGTTTCGCCTTTCTGCATCTTCAGGCATTCGAGCGCACGAATGGACTCGAACTGACAGACGGTAAACAGTGTCTAACGTTTATATAGAAGATACAAATACGACAAATATTATTTACGAGATAAAATAGTATACGTCTAGGATCCACACTGATACCTGAGTTAACATTTCGAGAATCGCCTTAATCCTTATTTTGTAAACAACACATTAACTGAGTGGCGAATTGCCGCTTTCCAACTACTATTAGAATTACCAGTGATTTTACAATTATAATAGCATTGTGAAGTTCGACGGGATGCAATTCAACGAAAGGATAAATATATACAATCTTTCCATATTCAGTGACATCTGTTAGGTGTTTCAACGTATAGGATACAGCAACGGAGAGTTTGGAAGGTTCAGCTGTTTGTTCAGAATTGGCAAGGAATTTAACTGGGTTCAATTGATTTCCAAAATTTCTTGATAAAATAATTTATGATACTCCATGTTTTGATGCAACAATTTAACCCCATCATCCGCATTAAATGAATGGTTCTCCATAATATTTGCCGTATTTGTATCTTCTATATAAACGTTAGACACTGTTTACTGTCTGTCAGTTCGAGTGCGCTCGAATGCTTGAAGATGCCGAAAGGCGAAACCCGGGTCGTTAGTGACAAATTACATGGAAGTGTATAAAATCTCAATAATCCAAATTTGATATTGAAATTCCATCAAGCACCTTCAGTCGATGTCTTAAATTATCTTTCTATGTTTACTCTCCCTTAAAAAAAACAGAGATTGAGCAACTGAGTAATAAGCAGTTCTTGTTGAAAAACATGTATTAAAATAAGCCCCATTAGGAGTCCATACATATGCTCATCATTGGTAGTAAACATGGCTTAAAAAAATGGGGTCAACATTTTTAAAAATTCAATATATGCATCACGGCTAAAATTTTGCTGACAACCCCTTAACAATAAGTCACAGTTAGCTGGCACGCGTTCCAACGGTTTGTGGAATTTTAGATGATTATTTTTTCAGAAAACATCGTTTTGTTTGCCAAAAATACCGGCGGTGATTGATTCCATATTACAAGTATGATTTTCCCTCTACAAAAAAAAGTAAGAAAATCTTAATTTTTGTCATAAAATTTCGGTTTCACTCACTCGGCTCACTCTGAGATATTTTCTTAACATATCTTACAATTTTGACTCGGTGAAAAAGTCCTTGATACTTTTTTTCTTTTTTCTGAATTTGCTTCTTACTTTATGTTAAGGTATAAAATTTGCAATTAAAAATGTATATTTCCCGTTTGGTGCCCGACAATTCGTGTTGTATTTTAACAGTTTTTATAATAATGATGCCTTATCACTTTTATGGTGTTAACTGTCAACTCTTGGTAGAAAGACATTTATATTTAAAAAAATAAAACAGTTGATAATGCTCGTGATGAGCGAAACCGGTCCTGATCATTATAAATATGCGGAAGTAGTACAAATGAATTGTGTTTTATTTAAAAAAAAAAAAAATGATGTCTAAATTGGTAACTATCGTTTGACTACTACCAGTTTTATCGTTAAAGTTTCCTAGATATATATACTAGCATGTAATAGCGTTTAGTTGAATTTATATGACAAAATGTAGTTGTCATATCGATACCTCAGTTCCAAAGTATAACAACTCAAAAAGCATTGTTCTGAAATTTATAAATTAGAAAACAAGATTTTGGGCAGGCTTCTTCTACTGTACATCTAATATTTGTAGATTTTTATGAAATTCAAGGATTGCCTAACAAGTATTATAATATTACTCTTTTCTTTATAATATTCATAATAAGAGTTTTCAGAGGTTTTTACAACATTTTACTAGTTTATTCGGTTTGAATCTAAAGTTATAATAACCAATTGCCATTTTTAAATAACCGCAGATTACCATTTGTTGCAGTTTGGAAATGGAAAATTTCTAAGTAAAAGTATTCTAAGCTCATACAGCTCATGTCGGCGTCCGTGGCGCAGTTGGTAGTGTCTTGGGATACGGCTACGGATGTCTCCGGTTCAATTCCCAGTGCGGACAGTTTTCATAAATTGATATTTCAATCGATTGTTTGATTTTTGTTCGTAGTCTGAGTGTTTGTGTTGTCTTAAACTCCCTCCTCACCCACACATCCCATCCTCACGGGGCGTAGCGAGAGCGATTAGTTAACCACTAACCCTGTCCTAGCCCTATCCTTATATCCCTACTCTCTTCGATAAAGAAAGCTTGAGCAACTGAGTAACAAACAGTTCTCATAGAAAAAAATCTGTTGAGATACCTCCATTAGGAGACTAATATGCTCCACATTAGGAGTGGGCATGGAAAAAAAAAGCTTATACTTAACTGAATACTGCAAATTTTTGACTTCTTACACTTTGGAGCAGATGTATCGATATATTTAGAATTCTCTGTTTCAAAACCTCAACATAAGCGAACGGATATATCTTTGCTCAAAATTAATACTATGTAAGATTTTATTGGTCAGATATTTTCCGTCTTTTTTGAAATATGGTGATATTAAATGTTTACAATAATTACAGTCAGTTTTATTATTTTATTCTTAGCACTTTAAAACGTAATAAAAAACACAGCTCAAAATGTATAGGATCCTTTTATTGTGATATAAATCAAATTTTGAATTCCTATCATCAGTGTTATAAATAACGTGTGTCAAAAAAGTTACTTAATTAAAATATTCGTCTCAGTTCGAGTCCATCCGTGTGCTCGAATGCCTGAAGATGCCGAAAGGCGAAACCCGGGTCGTTAGTGACAAAATACATGGAAGTGTACAAAATCTCAATAATCCAAATTTAATAAAATATTGTTAAACATAAATCATCAAAATATCAAACATGGACATGTGAAAAAATGTATTAGTGTATTGTTTTATAATATGTATTTGTTCTCATTCGAAGCGGCAGCATTCGATAAACGAGAGTGTCTAATAAAATACTCACTATTTGAGAAGGGTTGCTACAGTGTTTCTCAAACCAATTCAATATTGTTTACTCTGCGAATTTTGAGATATCCGTATTTCTGTTTTAATCTTATTGTGTAAATGATAAAGATATCGTAGACCGGTCCAGAATTGCACTCATATAAGTATCACGTCTTGCTAGATCAATCACAGAATATACACATTAACAGCTATATCACGATTACTTTTATACCTCGAAACTTTGGCATCTAGATCGAGGTCAGATAATCTCAATTAATGGTTGACTTAAAAATTCGTTTCTCATATTATTGGATACGAATTCACAAATTATATGAATACATCTGTGTATGTGAAAGCCCAAACATCGTTTACATAAGCAAAGAACAGTGCTTTAAATTCGTGAAAAATACAATCTGTTCAAAGTTAAAGAAAAATATATTTCCATAAAAATTACCGTGTTAGTTTATTTTTATTGCCTCTGTGCTTCAAGATTTTTTGTTATCTTATAATATACATTGAGAAGCCTTTGCCTAAAGTTTTATTATAGAAGAGTTAATGAATGTGTACAGGCGGAAAGATATCTGTTTTTTTTTTAGATAAGACCTATTGACATTTTCAATTTATCGCCTTCGCACTTTCTCTCCTGTAAAAAACTGTAGGAAACACTTTTTACTGAGAATAAATAACTTTTGTGTACCCGTGCATTTTTATTTAGGTCAATGTAAAGTTTTTCCAACGCTGTAATAACCAAAATTCTTTTAAATATAATGAAATATTTCCATTTTCAATCTTTCATCCGACATATTACGCAGTTTCAAGTTTATGTCTACTTTTAATCCAGCAATATGACGTTTAAAGCCAACATTAATAACGGCATCAATTTTATAGTTATTTTAGCAAAACTCCATCGTTAGGCTATCATTATAGTCTAAACGACATAGTAAAACTGTGTAATTATGTTGAAAATGATCGTGATGAACGAAACCGGTTCTGATCTTTTAATTTTTATTTTCATAGTTTTTTTAAATACTGTTACACATTTATAAATAAAATTGTTATTAATTTAATTTAAGACATCGACTGAGGGTGCTTGATGGAATTTCAATATTAAATTTGGATTATTGAGATTTTGTACACTTCCATGTATTTTGTAAAATACATGGAAGTGTACAAAATCTCAATAATCCAAATTTAAAATTGTTATTGTTTAAAAATTATTATTTATGTAATTTTTATATCGTCATTCAAGTCATCATCTTCAATGTACAGGATTTTAAGACGGCCGCTGCTGTCATGTCTATAGTTTGAATTAAATATGTAACATTAAGTAGTATTTTTGTTAAATCGCTCACTTTTGGAACCGATTTAGATTTTACTCAATCTTGAAAGATTATTCTATCTATCCATGCTCCTTTCTGGCTGTCATAATAATTAATTAAAAGAAAGATTTCTTGTTTCTGTTCTTTTAAGCGATACTGTTTTTTTTTTTGATTTTCCAATCAACAAAATTTTAATATTATAAAATACGGCATTCAAAATACGTACCTATTGAAAACATGCGCGGGAAATCCACACTGCATATTTAAAATATCATGCTTTTCCACCATGAATCGACGGTTAACACAATATATGTTACACTTCATTTATTATTATGTAGGCCAAATCAACTATTGTTAGTCATAAAATGATATTATAAGAATGTGAAATAATGTGAAATATATAATCTTGTATTTCGGAAAAGGATCAAACCGCTTTGGTCAATATAAGAAAATATCAATAATGCAATAATTCTGAA
Organism: Himalopsyche phryganea; assembly: GCA_022494535.1. Lineage (NCBI taxonomy): Eukaryota > Metazoa > Arthropoda > Insecta > Trichoptera > Rhyacophilidae > Himalopsyche > Himalopsyche phryganea. The sequence continues at coordinate 1,535,439 of JAGVSL010000054.1, read as the reverse complement.
TTTCAATTGAGATAGCTACACGTTTGGATCAGCAGTTGCAAAATATCCAGTCAATTTAAATGTACTACATGATTAAGACAACGCCTCGTGGCGGATTTTCTAAAATAAAAATGTTTTTTTTTATTATTTAATTGATTGTCAACGTATTGATTGCCTGTAATTTATTCTATACTTTAGCTTGAACGATCTTTTAATAATACCGAATTGCTTTAGGATGTCCGTTACACCTTCCCTTTGCTAAATCGATTTCACTGTATTTTATGAAGTGGCAATCTTTTTTTTTCTTATGAAGGTTATATCGGATAATTTCTTTCGCATGCGCCGTCTCTGGTGTACCCCCCAGTGTGCCCTGCGTGAGGTCCCGCACACCCCTGGATGTAATAAATATATTTTTTTAATTAAACGTGGATCCCATCTGTTTTGCTACTGATGGGAAATGTCTACTCGACTATTTTATTTATGAAAGCGGTATTCTACAAAACAGGGATTATATCTTAAAATTAAAAAAACACGTGCCTACAATCGATTCAAAGCAGAAATTTAAAAAAATATTCATCAAAAATGATGTAACTGTTGATTAATATTTTCATACCTTTAATCAATAAGATTTTATCAGTGATATTATTTTTTTTAATTTTTTATCCGTTATATATTTTAAGCTTACTTCCGTATTTTAACTGTGATTTGATATCTAAACAATTCTCTTTATCAAGGCACTCTCATTGATGTGTATCCAATGGTCTCTAATGTTTATATCCTTGTCTAATCACGCTACCCGGTCTTAAAAACGCAGCATAAGGAGGGCGTTTCATCAAATACTAGTCGTTGTAGTCTTGCCCTCAAGGGTGGACTCGGAGAGGCTTGTTAAATTAATAAAAGCAATATTCTCAGATCAAATCCAGTACCTAACTACAATTTCTGTAAATGAATTAAATTTATCGGGAAATATCAAACTTAGTTGCCTTTTAAAATTTCTCGTAAAATACATTTATTTCGGATGCATAATAAAAGAGACCTCGCCGTTTTTTTGTATATGGTAAAACAATGTTTGATATTTATTGCTAACAGATTTTCTTATATGTTCACGCAACATTTTTGTGAACGATGCTTTGAACGAACTTTACACGCACACATCTTTTCCCTTTGCCATAATTGTGCACAATTTTGAGAAGAACGGTTCCTAATTGCTTAAATACTTTGTCCCATCATTTACTAAAGAGAACTTCAGTGCTCTTTCGTTTGCGCAGTTGACTCCGTTTGCTCCGAACGACGTGCGTTTTATGTAAACATTAATATGATACTAATAATTGTATGGTATATTGCGTATTGATACATAATATAAGTACATTAAGTTACATTCGACTGCTTTAATAACTATTGCGTATGATTGTATATGAGTGATAAAAAAAATCCGCCCTTTCCCGGAACACTGCGAATGGCTCTAAGATTAAGCATCCCGCTTGTTAACTTATTGACAGCCCACTGCTTCTTACCCTCACTTAAAAGGAGAGGTTAAGTAATTGACATAAAAGCAATCCTCGTATAAAATCTTTTACTAAAACCGCGAATTAGACTACATATGCTAAAATAGTAACGGGCTTATTAATTCAAACGGAACTCATTCCGCATAACTCAGGAAAAAAATCACCGTTTTGTCAGCCAAAATCTTCTATACAATTAATCGGCATAAGAAATTATCAATTTAAACTCTGAGTGGCGATTGTTCAGCTTACTCAATTACTAACTGAAACGTTTTATGATTACCAAGCTTTATTAGAATATAATTTCATGACAAAACACTACGTAAGCCTAAAATTCTAAATTATAATAAATAAATAGAAAATTACCAACCGAAATGTTAATATAGTTACATGCGTGATGTTGTTTGTTATTAATTTCCTCGTAAAGTTTGTCTAAAGTGTTCAAACACACAGTGTGAAATTACCTTAGTGTGCCAGATTAGGTTTTACAAGCTAATAGAATATGTTCTCGATTTAATCTCACGAAAATCAGTTTAGGGATATATATTGTGCCATATAACATGCCATATCGTACTGATTGTAACGAGAATTGAATATTTAAGACAACTCTTGTCAGATAAAATATTACTCTGACATTCCCGGCCTTCAATTGTTTTTTAGAATACTTCCTATTTATCTGAGAAGAGGAAACGTTATCACGAGCAACTTTGGAAAATGATTTTTGCAATATGTAAGCAAAAATACCCTTCTCGAACATATATATATATATATATATCAAATTCGGATTATTGAGATTTTTACACTTCCATGTATTTAGTCACTAATGACCTGGGTTTCGCGTTTCGGCACCTACAGGCATTCGTGCGCTCGAATGCCTGAAGATGCCGAAAGGCGAAACCCAGGTCGTTAGTGACAAAACACATGGAAGTGTACAAAATCTCAATAATCCAAATTTGATATTGAAATTCCATCAAGCACCCTCAGTCGATGTCTTAAATTAAATATGATTGAAATGATAAAAATTAACCAGTGCCTAAAATAATAATTTTATAATGAATTCAACATTTTCAAAGAGTTGCTAGTATTAGCTTTGCATAATATTTATAATGTCACGATATTATTTAGCAATGTGAGTAATTTCTTAAATGTTACTTTTGTATATTCTCACGATATTAAATATTTTCTATAGTCGTTAGTTCTTTTCTCTGGGAAATCGCTCGTAAGAATAGCTTATCGATAACTAGCTCTTTCTTCTTCCCTATAATGAAACTGTATTATTACTCTAAATCTATATGCTGCTAGAAAATCTGAGAGACTTTGTATCAGCTATATATTAGAAATTTCATTTTTTATCAGCAATATTAGCTTTAATTTTTTTTGGAATGTAATGTTATTTAGAAAGAAAAATTCTTCACCATACGACATTTGTTGTTGTAATAGTTTAAAAAAAATTTTGTTATTAAATTTTCAATTTCAAATTGGTTTATGTATTTTTTTGAGTCATCTGAAAAATACGTACCATTTAAAAATCATTTCAATAAAATGTAAATATACATTTAACATCATTCAACTTAAAATCAGTCGCTTTAGTAAAGCTAGTATTATTTGCAACCTATCAAACCAAGAGTTTTTTTAATAGATATTTTTGTTCATGTTTGACTACGCAACTAACTGAATTTGAAATTTTATAATGCATTTCCAATATTTTTATGAAGGTATAAGTTGGAATTCACGTCAATCTGTCGTTGTTAAATCAAGTGAAGCTTATGATATTATAGTAGAATGCGCATTCATGAGAAATGGGCGCATACCTATTTTCTCAATATTTGGTAGAATAGTAACGGTTGGAAGTGTCAAAGTTAACTATCTCTTTTGATGCTAATTTATAAACCTTTTGTAATATATCTATAAATGATCTAAAAAAATCTCATTAAGATATTCGAATCATTGATCACGAAACCTCAGAACGTCGCCGCTAGACAACGAAAACCGCGGCACACGGTAGGTTTGTGTGACGACCTGAAGTTGAACTGAATTTGTCTATAATATTCCAGTGATATATAACAAAAATGATGTTCCAAAAAAACGGCATGCATTTGAGTGATCTTTCCAGCGGATACGTCCATGCTTCGTCCATGTATTATAAAATAATAAAGTTACTGAATTCCATGAATATACTGTTATATAGCATTATAGAAACTGCATGCCAAGTCCAAAGATGGCGAACTTTTTCCCCCGTTAAAAAGCTCAATATTGCTACAAGGAGCAGGATGATCCTGGTAATATCCCGGAAGCTGGCCATTATTCACGCAATGGTGTAAACAGTCAAACGTGACATGTTAGCAAAGCGATGAATCACATTTACGTCCGCGATTTTTCAATCGATTATCCCTAACGACGCGTCGCGACGCCCCCGAAAAAAACTCGCCTCGCTGAAAGTCAAAAGGCAGTGCAGCCTTTTGTTGTGGAGCTTTGTTTAACACTGCTTTACATTTGCGTATATACATTTTTTGTCACCGACGTCATTTCTATTCACATTATGACGATGTTTACAGCAGATAAAAGTGTTCCAAATATGTTCGATGGTTTTATTCAAGGACCGCCGTATTTACTTTCGCGCTACTTTTTCTCTATATAGATTTTAAAAATGTAGCGTAGGGAGATTAATGGACTGACCCCTAATCCTTTGCATATCCCAAATAAATATCTTTACCCTCACCAAATACATAGATCGACCGACGGACTGACCGGCTCTTGCTGAACAGCTTTTATTAGGTGACTATTTAGTTACCCATATTGCGAGTGGACATAGTAAACGAAGACGGTACACAAAATCAATTTCCAATTGATATATTATAATGAAAACATAACCCCAAAAAGACTTAATTCACAAAGATGTTTGTTAAATTTTGGCCGTAAAAGAATATTTTAAAAAATAAAACACAGTTCATTTGTACTAAATAAAATAAAAGAATAAAGGAAAAATAACTCACATAGAATGTATTAACACATTCGTAACTGGGGAAATATAAAAAAAATACGTGCAGCGGCGGGGCTCATTCGCAAGAAATTGACAATTGGTCATGGAAAGAATAGCATGAAACTGATCAATCGACAATTACGTGAAAACGAGTTTGGATGTTTTCCTAAAGGTATTTCGTAATAAACTGATCAAATTCTTTCAATAATACTATAAATCAAACATGAATTATTAGTTATGAGCGATTAATGTCGCCTATATCAACTGACGCAAAAAAACGCGTTCCCTGCCGCAGTACAAAAAACTTTGCGACGCAGAAAACTCGTCCGCCGGAGCTATCGTTTTAATACACATTTTTAAGATTATTTTATTTATATGCTGTAATAATGAAGGCAACGTTAAAACTGTAGTATTTTTCGATACGATGTTGATTTAAATTTAGCTTATTTTCCTTACAACCACAAAGTATATGTTACATCTATAAAAAGCCAGTTGAAAACACAGGATTGGAGTGGACAATTTTTTTCACTGCTCCGGTCTGGTATCAAAGTACTTGCTCCAGCTCAGCTCCGTGCTTCGGGCAGAAAGTTAGTTTTCAAATTAGCCTTTCTTCAAGTTGTTATTATTGATTATATAAAATAGTCATCTTTATAGTTTTGCCAATTCTCGATAATTATTAATTCCAGCTCAGAATATAGTCGCTCGACACTCGTGTAAGTATTGGGCATACTTGATGGCAGAGTTGTCATAATAATTGACAAATAATTGTAGTGCTACGAAATTCTAAATAAATTATTTTTTAATTATAAAATAAAGTGATGATTATTATTTTACAAAAACACATTTATTGGAATTTTTTATGAGATTTTGGTATGAATAAATAATTTCCGGAGCATTGGAGAACTGCAAATTTTGCGTGTTCCGGGTAAAACTTCAGAGCTCCATGCCCTGCTTCAACGTTCTGGTCAAAAGCCATTTGTTTTTCTATGATTGATAAAAGTCCATTTTAAATTGACTTTTTGTTTATTCCCGTCACTCGCATTTTAACATGCCCATTCCCAAACTATGACTTTCATCGTTTATTAAATATATAAGTGATGTTTTAAATCAGTCGTAATGTTTGGTTGAATTTTTCATGCGAATATATAAAACAAAAACTTTAATCATTTCCATTATTAAATTAAGTACACTTTCATATAAATCCTCCTTATTATGGTCATTATTCTTCCTTATAAATTCTTATTAACTCGGAATAGTTCATAAAAGTTTCCAACGCTCGCTTCTGTAATAGTTTTATTCAACCCTTGCCGCAGTCCGTAGCACTCTCGTTGCTTCGGGCTACGACCGCGGGATCGCTGTTATAATTGAATATCTACGCCTGGTTGCAGCAAATAATTACAAAATAATTTCTGTGGCGCTTGCCTGCCAACTGTGCCGATAATTGTTTGATCTATTGCTCCTGGGATATGCATGACAATTTTCAAAGTAGGGCTACAAACCATGGATTAAATGTAATGCGGATGAAACTGTCACACAATTGCGGCTTGCGTTTACAGGAGATAATCAATAAATAATTATCCTACAATGGCATGACATTTTCTTGATAATACACAAATATCTAAATTTTTTGTTATATTCTATTAATATAATCTTCATTATTTCCTACATTTACGATTCCTGAGTAAAGTGTATGGACACCATGTTGTGCCTTCAGGAATTCCCGTCGTCTCCAATTGTTGTATTTCTTACTTCTGTTAATAACTCTTTCCAATTAACAGTGATGTTGTTTTATAAACAAAATTAATTACAAAAAAATACCATTTAATTACTGATTCATATTGTAATGGTTAATTAAATAATTAATTTAATAAGTTTTCCTGATTTTTTTACCAACATCATGACCAGTTTCGCTCATCGCGAGCATTATCAACTACTAAAAATAAAATCGTAACAGGACTATTTATATAAAATTCAATGTTAACAATTACATGGTATATAAATCAAATTTGGATTATTGAGATTTTGTACACTTCATTGTATATCTATATAAACGTTAGACACTGTTTACTGTCTCTCAGTTCGAGTCCATTCGTGTGCTCGAATGCCTGAAGATGCCGAAAGGCGAAACCCGGGTCGTTAGTGACAAAATACATGGAAGTGTACAAAATCTCAATAATCCAAATTTGATATTGAAATTCCATCAAGCACCCTCAGTCGATGTCTTAAATTATGTATATAAATCAGTTTCTTCAAGAACTATGACAAAAGTTTACAGGTAAATTATACGTAAACGAAATTAAATAGTGTACAATTAAAATGTTAAGGACCTCTTAAAAACTAATAAATACTAAATAAAAAATGAAGCCACATTAAAAATCAATTATCTGAGCAAAACATAATGCCTTTTCACCTATAATTGTCAGTTAACACTGTATAACTGTTATATTTGTTTAGTTCTTTACGTTTTCTTGCTCATCATGTCCATATATTTGTTTAGTTTTTCCTAGATTATTTTTCAATAATTTCATGGCCTGTCATGCCACAAATTTCCTCGTTAATAAATAATTAAAAACACTTCTGACTCGAACCATTGTGACGTTTAATAAAACAGTGGTCAGTTTATAAACCTGACTGTTGACAAATTGTTATTCTTTTTGTCAAATATAGAAATAACGTGAATCTTTTTGTCAAACAAGGATTATTGTGGCCTAATATTTAATAATTAATTATTATTACACATTTGTATAATTCTAATGGAAAAAATACGTGGTAAAGATATGTATTAATATCATATTGAAAAGAAATCAAATTATAGGGGCCGAATATATCTTTACAAAATAACATGATAATAATAATTGCGATGCCTACATTATAATTTTCCAATTACTGCCACACGAGAAATAAAATATTTTTTCGGGACAGAAAGTCGCTGAAAAATCCGACATCATTAAAGGTGCTATTCAAATATCAGTCCCGAGATTTGACGTCTGAATAATATATTTCTGACTGCTTGCCTCGTATTATATTACATCTCTCTGTATACTGTATACTCACATACCTAGCTAGGTGTAGATACGCATTTTTATTTTAATGACGAGTTTACATATAATATAAAGGAGCCTTCTTCGTTTCCCTTTGTCCGTATCTTTTTATTCAGGTGTCACCGAAATTGAATTGAGTGACATTAATGATATTGTATTGTAAAATACAACATTTTATTATAATATTATAATGAAGAGGTTTTTTGTATTATGCAAATAAGTAAATATCCGTGTTTTTTTTTTTGACATTTCAACATTTTGTCTTCTCAGTTTTGGTTGGACGATGCAGGTTTACAGAGCATGAAATTTAATCGAATAAAAATATGAATACATATAATTATAAAACAAACACAGACAGCGACAACTATATAAGTGGATACACAAAAAAAACCGTCATTCTGTCGTCGCGCGTCGAACTGAAAATACACATAGACCGACTCTCTGGAACTGCATTATTGTCACACGTCATCAACATCCTATTCCTACAGTTAAATCACGTCAATCATTCAATATTGAAATTATGTTCCTAAATATTTGATTCCTTCTTTAGATCCCGTATAACAAAACCAATCCCGGTGAAACAAAACAAAAAAAAATTAGCTTTAGCCACGACTGTAATAAATCTATAGATTTCGACATTTAGCCAGTTTTAGAAGTCAGAAATATTTTTTTTCATGTGTCATCTCATTAACAGAAACATAATTTTAACAACCACCATAAGAAATAGTTTAAATATTGATATCAACGCCGTATATATTATGTTTATAAGTAAACCAGGATGATCGCATCAACATTTTATAAAAACTATAAGTTGATTCATTCTTTGCCACGCGATCAACAATGTTTCATTGTGTATGTCAATTATTTTGTTTTAATCGAGAGAAACGCAGATAAACGTTAAATCCAAAAAACTGTCTGTGGTCTGTCACTTTACCCAAACGCGCCAGACAAGTCTTAATATAACAATTGTTTGATAAAACACAGAACATACGTTTCTTCGCTACGTAGAATTTTTTTCACTCGACTCCGAATATAACGCGAATGCTTTTAAAAGAATATGATATTTTAAGTCAAGTAACATCGTGGTTTATTTGGGGTATTTTTTTGTTTCATATCCGCTCCCAGTGTGGAGCATATGGCCTTGTAATGGAGGTATCTCAACAGAACTGCTTGTTACTCAGTTACTCAATCTCTCTTTTTATAAGAGGGTAGGGATAGGAGGATAGGATGCTAGACATCCAGTACCTCACTGTACCTCGGAGACGCATACCAATATTCATATAATACCGTGTGTGAATATTACTCCAAATAGTCAAATTCCGTTACAGTCAAATACATTTTCCATTACTGCTATCGAAATAAAACAGTTTGTTATCATTTATTAACCGTAAAACAACATTTCATTGTTTTAACAACATCGTAAAAATACAGTGCATAATAACATTTCTCAATTACATATTTGACTAAAGCACTATTTTCGTGTCCAAATTCATCCTTCTTTGCGAGAAGAAAATGAGTTTGTCGGTATTTCCCGGAGATACTACTGCGTTATTAACATTCGCATTATCCCTTCATACGTGCTCAACTGCCTTCATTACTTCTCCTCCTCCACTTTGCCAGTTTTCCCGCTGGCTGTTAAACACTCAGTTTGTGCGACGTCGCGGCGCGAAACTCTGCTGACGACGCTCCCTTTGGACTACTTCACAGACTGGCGTCGGATCCTGCAATGTTTCTCGAATTATTTCGATGCAATATTATTTTTAATAAATGAATATTATTTTACCGGACTCTATATTCTTGTGTCACATTAAGTAACTAAATGGATGACAGGCCGCTAATGAAATTTTTTTTATATTATAAGCATTATTTATTACCATAAAAAAGAAATTTCAACATTAAAAATTAGTGTATAGTGATTCGAGGAAAAGTTTTCTATTGTGCCAAAGCAATGCCTCGTGTCAGCCGAATTTATAATTGTTATCAATGGAAAAAATATTCGATAAAATGACACTAAAACAAGTCATCACTTCACATATCAAAAGTTACAAAATGTGATATTCCTAAATGTGTGATTGTAATAGAACACCGTCTGCAAGCTAAGAGAATTATCAAATACGATATTTGAAAAACACAATATGATGAGCGAAGAATAAAGAAAAGGGTTCAGTCTGTCGCCACTCACTGAGCGTGAAAGTCCACTCTGAAATGTATTACCGATATCATCGCCGTCCGTCCTACTGTTAAATCGCGTCACGCATTCAACATTGGAATCATATTCCTAAAAGTGATTCTCTAATACCAAACAATTTATTGACTGTGTTGTAGGCCACACAAAAACACGTGTTTGACCGCATGTGGCCTAAAGCAACCCTGATATAATATGACTCAGTCTCACCGTCGCATTGATAAATTAATAGTTACTAGTAAGGGTAGCGTGAATCAGGATAATCCTTCCGTCATATTAAAAACATTAGTGTTATAATGACTTTTATTGATTTTTAAAATCTTTATTTCAGTTAAGAACTAAATTATGTATCCACTGTTTATATAGATTCCTCAAATTAAAACATTTTACAAGCATATTAATAATGTTTATTTAGGACCTCCATGCCATTTATAGCCTTAATGACTTTAAACTGAATATGTACCGTCAATATTTATTTATGATGTTCACATTATTGGTATTAGTCTACAGGCAGTATTCAATTGTTTGAATGAGTTTATTTTTCAATATTGTAGCTTAATTCGCTGCTAGTTTATTAATTTAAAACACGTATAAAAATGCACAGTTAATTACAAAAACCATTTTTTTTAATAAAAAAATATGCAGTATTGTATATTATGTAAATAGTATTAAGCTGAACAGTTTAAACTTTAAACAGTCACATTTTAACGTAGTGAATTATATATTCTATTGTTGCGGTGAACTTAAATAATCACATCACACAAATTTTGTATAAAAACTTGTAATATATCATCACCGTACTGACAGAAGTTGGTATTTAACATGTTGACAGTTCTGAGTAAATAGCAATTGAAAATTTTCTCTGGTAGCATAAAGTCTGTAGCCTCGGTATTTTATGTTACATATATAATTATTATATAAAAATATAGATAGATTTTTGCCAATTTAACAATTATCAATAGACAGGGACAATTGCTTGCGTAGAAATCTCTATAATATACTTACTGATAAAATGAATTGCTGGGTTGTTTCAAACTGGTATAATTAATCAACTGAGTTATTCCAGACAAAGAATTGAATCCAAGAATCTTATTATGCACTTCTTTCCTTAAATTTTGTTACTTACCAACTTCTGCCAGTACGGTGACGATTGACGATATATTATCGTACGATCAAATGACAACAACTGTCTCGATTGTATAGTTCATCATTTTTCATTTAAACAATATGATTTTTTCATCTGATATCTGAGAACACAATAATATTTTTCAATCACCTGAAAATGCTTACCAGCTGAGCTTATAAAATGATGTTTTAATTTTACAAACGTATGTAATAATCTTTTTACGCCAAGGATTAAATAGTTTTCGAGCTTCAAAAATGTCACAGAAATCTCGTGGCTGTTTTCACTTTATATTCATTTAGTTACTTCTGGAAAATAATTCAAACATTAATCTTTACACAGTACAACATTATTGTTTCGATTAATCACCATTTCAAGGCGTAGCGCAGGTAAGTACCCACTAACTTCTACGCAAGTTTATATACGAGCTTATTGAACTTGAACCTTTAAAAATTAATACCCAAAGCTTTTTGTAGGTACTACCTACATTAGGCTGATACGCATTAATAATAAAAGCTTTTTTACGACGATACACGTGTGTAATAAAAACATCATTTTGTGCCTATAACGACCGATGAATCGTTAAAAGTTTAGAGCTTTCAGATGTCGACCAAAATGGACTTTAATTTTTATTTATTTCTGTTTATTTTACGCTCACCCGACGCGTGCTCGGTAATATGAATGTCGTCATTGCAAGATTTTTCTCAACCCTTGAATTTATATCAAAACCTTATATTTAATTGAACACTTTTAAACATTTCTTACGAAATTTATTAATTTTAAATTTATATAAATGAAATTTATTATATAAACATTATTTTTAAGTAGCATTTTATATATTCTGGGTTTTAAGCATTTCAGAGTTGATTATGTCGGTTGATACTGTTGAAAATGTATTCTTTGTACCACCAGATTGGTTATTTCTAATTATATAACAGTCATGGGTGAATGAATTATTTAACTCTTTGCATTTAATCATTTAATTTTTCGCGACATTTATGTCTCTAAGTCTATTTAACATTATATTTTGAAGTATTAAAAACTTTACATATTGGTAACTTAGTCGTGTGTGGTATATTTTTTTACTAATAATATTTCGTTTAGTAATTGAAATAACGCAATATTCTGCCGAAAATATTTATTTATGAATTGATTTCTAGCATCAAACAGTTACCAATGTGTTTGTAAAATGAAAATTTTACCTATCCATTTCTATAATTTAAGACATCGACTGAGGGTGCTTGATGGAATTTCAATATTAAATTTGGATTATTGAGATTTTGTACACTTCCATGTATTTTGTCACTAACGACCCGGGTTTCGCCTTTCGGCATCTTCAGGCATTCGAGCACACGAATGGACTCGAACTGAGAGACAGTAAACAGTGTCTAACGCTTATATAGAAGATGCAAATGCGACAAATATCATTTACGAGGCAATACATTATACGTCTGAGAGCCACACCGATACCTGAGTTAAAATTTCGGAAATCGTCCTAATCCTTATTTTGTAAACACCATATTACCAGAGTGGCGTTGCCGAAGGCGATTGCCGCTTTTCAACTTCTTTTAGAAATACCAGTGATTTTACAATTATAATAGTATTGTGGGTTTTGACGGGATGCAATTCGACGAATGGGTAAATATATACAATCATTCCACATTTAGTGAAATCTGTTAGGTGTTTCAACGTATCGGATATAATAGCGGAGAAATAGGAAGGTTCAGCTGCTCATTCAAGATTGGTAAGGAGTATAACTGGCCTCTATTAATTTCTAAAATTTCCTGATAAAATAATTTATGATCCCCCATGTTTTTATGCAACAGTTTAACCCCATCATCCGCATTAAACGTATGGTTCTCCATTAGCAAGTGATTTGCGAATGTCGAAGTTTCTTTTTTTAATCTAAAGGCAGCTAAATGTTCTGATACACGAGATGATAAAATTCAATTCACTTTAGAAGTAGGGGGCAAGAATATAAATTTCCTTGACCTTAATATTGATATTAAAAACTCCATTCATGAATTTAAAATTTACCGAAAACAGACGTTTTCAGAAGCCGCGATCCATTTTAAGTCAGACCATCCTTTCTCATATAAATTGGCTGCTTTCCATTCTCAGGTTCACAGATTAGTCACTATACCTCTAAATAAATTTAATTTTGAAAACGAACTAAACATAATTAAACAAATTGCCATTAATAATGGCTATGAGGCGTCTCTTATAGATAGTCTTGTATCAAAAAAACAACGTAAATTAGCAGAAAAGATGCTATATTTCGGGAACTTGTCTAAAGACATAGACCGCCCTAGAATCTGGCATAGAATAAGTTATTTAGGTTGCACAAGCTTTAAAATTAAAAAACAACTCGCTGATAGTGTTAGACCGGCGTTCTATTGCAAAAACTCTCTAGGCAAATTACTTATTAACAATAAAGATAGAGTAAACTTTAAGAACAAATCTGGTATTTATAAATTACAATGCAATGATTGCCAACATTTCTATGTGGGTAAAACCACACGTACATTAGATATAAGGGTATCAGAACATTTAGCTGCCTTTAGATTAAAAAAGAAACTTCGACATTCGCAAATCACTTGCTAATGGAGAACCATACGTTTAATGCGGATGATGGGGTTAAACTGTTGCATAAAAACATGGGGGATCATAAATTATTTTATCAGGAAATTTTAGAAATTAATAGAGGCCAGTTATACTCCTTACCAATCTTGAATGAGCAGCTGAACCTTCCTAATTCTCCGCTATTATATCCGATACGTTGAAACACCTAACAGATTTCACTAAATGTGGAATGATTGTACATATTTACCCATTCGTCGAATTACATCCCGTCAAAACCCACAATACTATTATAATTGTAAAATCACTGGTATTTCTAAAAGAAGTTGAAAAGCGGCAATCGCCTTCGGCAATTCGCCACTCTGGTAATATGGTGTTTACAAAATAAGGATTAGGACGATTTCCGAAATTTTAACTCAGGTATCGGTGTGGCTCTCAGACGTATAATGTATTGCCTCGTAAATGATATTTGTCGCATTTGTATCTTCTATATAAGCGTTAGAAACTGTTTACTGTCTCTCAGTTCGAGTCCATTCGTGTGCTCGAATGCCTGAAGATGCCGAAAGGCGAAACCCGGGTCGTTAGTGACAAAATACATGGAAGTGTACAAAATCTCAATAATCCAAATTTACTATCCATTTCTATTATAATATAAAATTATCGATAATGTGTTTATATGTACCTCAACAAATTCAATCAAAATATGTTTTATTTGTAATCCCCGCTGGCAGAGCTTTAATTGTGGTTGAATACAAAATAAAATGACGGAAGCGTTAAAATATATTTTGATGAAACATTTTTAGTTGCAAAATTATCTGTTAATTAAATTGATAAATCCACATTGATTCCACAATTCGTAAAATTAAAATCCCTGATAATTAAATTATACATATGCGTAACAAACAAACAATAAAATTTTCAAATGACCAATCGTTAAAATTGTTGACTGTAAATGTTTTTTCGGTTGAATTCGGTGAATTCAGTTAATTCAATAATAATTAACTCCTAATTATATCAATGCTGTTCTGGAAGAGAACACTGATCCCACATTGTGTTGGTTATACCAAAATGTTCTTTCTTTAAAACTCTACTGTATAGAATAACACACTTTACAGTAATTTAAGACATCGACTGAGGGTGCTTGATGGAATTTCAATATTAAATTTGTAACTAACTCTTAACTTGTTTCTGTGTGATTATAATTTATTATGGAACATGGAACTCTTTATTCAATAAATGTATCATACCATTTTTAATTAAAAACAATCTTACTAAGCCTGTTGAAAATAGTATTTTTTTTTTCAAATTTGGATTACTGAGATTTTGTACACTTCCATGTATTTTGTCACTAACGACCCGGATTTCGCCTTTCGGCATCTTCAGGCATTCGAGCGCACGAATGAACTCGAACTGGCAGTTCGTGCGCTCGAATGCCTGAAGATGCCGAAAGGCGAAACCCGGGTCGTTAGTGACAAAATACATGGAAGTGTACAAAATCTCAATAATCCAAATTTGATATTGAAATTCCATCAAGCACCCTCAGTCGAAGTCTTAAATTATTTTAATGTGTGATAAATTGTTTTTAATCAACTCATTTGTATCGATATCGATACATGCGACTTTGCTCGACCCATGAATATGAATGGTGAGCTCCTTTTTTCTGTCGATAACGTTGTGGAAGACGGCCTTGAAAGATTGGCTACTCATATACAACGGATGGTTGCGGGAAAAGCTTTTTGTTATTTGAATTGGTTGTGATCAAAAATGACCATCTACACTTTCTCCTTAACAGAGATACGCACTTTTCGTAGAAAAACTTATCCTATTCACAAACTATTCATGTTACTGTTTAATTTGATGTATTTTTTTTTTTTTCATTGAAGAAACCTTTAAATGCGAAGTATTTTTAGCAATATTAAAAAAAAACACTTTAAACCACACATTAACAGCGCAATACTTCACTTGGATAGGCTTAGTGACAGCTGACTGAACTTTCATGGCCGATAAATGAGAGCACGCTATTGGCTGATTTAGGATTCGGACAATTATGATAAAAAAACTTTACTGAATTGGGACAGTTTCGATTTTATGGTCATATTTTTGACATTAAATTGCGAGAAAACTACGAGGATTTGAACGTTGTTGAAAATTCAATACCGTTCTTTTAAATTTGCCCTTTAATATTATAGCGATATCTCGTTTCTCCTCAAAACTGGATTTGAACATGTTTGATACCAAGCTCTTCATTTGTCCCGTGTGAGAGAGAAGATCATTGAAATAAAATAACAAAGCATTCCAATTTGTTGTTGGGAAGTATATTGGAATCAAATTTGAATAAGAATTGATAAATCACCGTTATTTTGCATAATATTATAATTAATAAAATTAATTAACCCCATGGCTTTCGGTGTAATTGATTAACCCGCATCACTTACAAGTACGAAAATGAAACCAACTGGGACTTCACAAAAAAAATAACATCAAAATATTCCTCCAAATAAAATACGGGCCGATTATATTATGAGGTCCCGACGCGCGCCCTCTAGGCTCAGCGGTAGGTAATTTTGTGTTTTTTTTTACCCCAATTAAGGTTCATTGTAATCAAATAGTCCGCGAAAGGATAACAAATCATTTAAGCCTCTGAAACAAATTGTAATCACAGCTTTAACCTCACAGGGCTTTTTCCGACAATATACTAAGGAAAAACATCGTGTTTTTATACATTATATTTTTTTGAATTTTACACAGCGGTTCATGAAACTAATGCTTCGCTCGCACGTAATTGATGGAGAGTGTTTTATTAAAAAACCGTACACACACATACCCGTATACTCGTGATGGCGTCATTTTGTTAGCGAAAGCTGTACATGCTTACATCTTATATGTGTTTTCTTCTTTTATGAAACACTTTGTTAAATTCCGGTTATTATAAAATCGCACATCCGCAAAAAAGTGTCGCAACTCAAAAATGTCAGTTTTACTATATTAATGATTTAATGAAATCGATTTCAGCGAAAAAACAGGGCTTGAACCGTTCTTTTTTCGTTCCGGTTCAAGTAAAAAAAAACATTGGTTCGGTTCCGGTTTTTTGTTTACGTACGAGTGTTACACCTACAACAACTGAAGTGGAATGTGAAAGAAGTAAGATCATGTTAGCGCGCGTGTTTGAACATGTACTGAATCAAAAAAAAAACGGTGGTCGTTCTGATAGAATTAACGGTTTTACTGGTTCTCTGTTTGAGTCCGGTTCGAGGCCCTGCATAAAACATAGTGAAACGGTTTTTTACTTACATTCTGTATTTTTTTTTCTCATGTCCGCTCCCAATGTGGAGCATATGGTCTCCTAATGGAGGTATCTTAACAGATTTTTTTTTCTACGAGAACTGCTTGTTACTCAGTTGCTCAACCTCTCTTTTTTTTTCGAAGAGAGTAGGGATAGAAGGATAGGACTATGACAGGACTAGTGGTTAGCTAATCGCGCTCGCTACGCCCCGTGAGGATGGGATGGGTGGGAGGGAGGACTCAGACTACGAACAGAAATCCATAAATCGATTGAAAGATCAATCTATGAAAACCGTCCACACCGGGAATTGAACCCGGACATCCGTAACCGTAGCCAGCGACGCTACCAACTGCGCCACAGTTTCACATATTATAAACTCCTAAAAAACTGTGAGTGCAAAATGTGTTACTTTTCACAATTACAGCGGTGCCAGATAGCCACACGGCTATAGTATCATTTCAGGTTTCTGCTGTTGGACGAACCATGGAAATTACGTTTTTTAAAAAGATAGATTTTGATATTTGGAATCTTGCTACATATTCATCTCATAAATGACTATTTTTAAATTGTGACAATTTCATTGCGGGAGTTCGATATGTATATTTATATATGCGTGTATTACAATAATTCGTATAGTTTTATCTCAACATTATTTTTTTATTTTAAAAAATAAAACACAATTCATTTGTACTACTTCCACATGTTTATAATAATCAGGACCGGTTTCGCTCATCACGAGCATTATCAGCTGATAAAAATACAAACATAACAGGCCTATTTATATAAAATTTAGTGTGAAAAGTTATGGTATATAAAACATTGATTCATGAACTAAGACAAGAAATAACTGATTGTCAAACAAACTATACTTAATGCAAATAAAATAATCT
The DNA here is from genome assembly GCA_022494535.1 of Himalopsyche phryganea. NCBI lineage: Eukaryota > Metazoa > Arthropoda > Insecta > Trichoptera > Rhyacophilidae > Himalopsyche > Himalopsyche phryganea. Next base: position 1,517,876 of record JAGVSL010000054.1, on the reverse strand, counting down.
ACAATTAAAATGTTAAGGACCTTTTACAAATCAATAAATACTAATCTAAAATCACAAATATAGCTACATTAAAAGTCAATTAACCGTGAAAAAAATATTTTTTAATGTCATTACTGATGCATTAAGCAAATAGCCTGATCATTATAAATATGTAAAAGTAGTACAAATGAATTGTGTTTTATTTTTTAAAATATAATGTCTTTCCACCAAGAATTGACAGTTAACACCTTAAATGTGACTATTTTTTTAAAGCATTTGGAGTAAATGGATTCCTAATGGAAAGTTTCAAAACAACTCGCTCAACATATCTCTCCGTAGAGTTGATGAGGTCTGTAATGACAACTTATCTCTGAGCTTCATTTGTAAGATCGGATAGTAAATGAGCGAGGCGAAATTAAAACATGACTGACATCCTTTCCTTAAGATTGAAAAATCAGTAAGTGTTTATTTGGAAATTCCAACCTTCAAAACTAAATTCCTAAACTTTTTGCCAGCGACTACGGAACGGGTTATTTCGGAAACATCAATTCATCGTTCTTATATAAATTAAATCACCATTGCAATATGTATAAATATGAAGATGCCGAAAGGCGAAACCCGGGTCGTTATTGACAAAATACATGGAAGTGTACAAAATCTCAATAATCCAAATTAAATATGTATCCTTTTGAGTCGATCGAACATTTACATATTGCAATCCTTAAATGTGTAGTTTGTTTAATAAGTAGCTATGATAATTAATTTTCACTTAATGTTCTAGTACGTTGGTTTATTTGTCTATGAATCAAGACATACTAATTCAATTAAGATAGATTTTTAAGTAAAATTAATTCCCATTGAATGAAACACTTGACACACAAAACTACAAAAAGAAATGAATGACAAAGTAAATGATCAATTTTAATTTTATATTTTCTCCCCCCACATTTAATCCAATCAATGATAGATTGTTTGATTTTATTATCGTTAGACCATTTCGCCTATAACATAAACACATAAATCAATTGCAAGACTACTGGACGACATGAAAAACGTTTGTTTTAGTCCATGTGATTCAATTATTTTGCTCTTGTGAAATCTGACATTTGTTATTTCATTTAATGTGTTCCCGCGTGGTCTTAACCCGCAAGAGAATGTTTCAACAATGAATTAGTTGGAAAAATTTTCCTTTTCGTATTTTCTGTTCCATACAGCTTTCTGGAATAAAGCTCAATCGACGCAAAGGCTTTTTTATATAAGAAAGGTCGCCTATTTTCTGTCGTCATTTTTTTTTCATTACTAACCTATATTAAATGATTCATTTTGAAATGGAATGAACAAAGTGATAAATTACTATTACTGTCTGTTTTAAAATATGACCGCCGAATTACTAATGTACTTTTTTTACTACAAGGATTATAATTCATTAATTTTTTTTATAATGTTTTCTGAACTAATATAGTTTTTTTTTACTTACAAGCCATGCATCGAAAGGACGTCCAGCTGACATAAAAGCGGTTGCCCACCGAGATTATCTCAAATCTACTATATTTAATTTAGGTGTGGAAATAATAAATATTTATTTTGAATAAATCGTTTAGATGCTAGTAATTCCTCATGTAATAACGTATATTGTGTCTTAAATTACTTTTGCCTAAGTATGCCATATTTACTTTTATTAAGATTGATTTTTCTGTGGCAAACGTTAAGTTTTTTCTATATCAAACTCGATACAAAATACAGACGTGACAATGGTGATTGTATAAAGATAACCGGTTATGTGTGTTCAAATAACTTGTTCGTGTACATCATTTATGAGAACGGTCTTCGAAAGCAGTGTAAACCTTTGCTCGTATTGATTATATTTAAAGTACCACTTGCTCAAAACTGTCTTAAAAATAATATACATTTTAATTTGAGAAATAAATATTTTCATCAATGTCATATAAATCGGAAAAACTTACATAAATAAGCTAAAATTAAAATTCTTTATAATTTTGTTAGAATTTCTAATTTGGCTAGTTTGATAATATGATGGAATAAATACAAAAAAATTCACCTAGAACTGACAGTTAACATCATAAGGCTAGTCTTAGAATGCTTCTTAAAGAGGCGAAACGCGTCACGTTAGTGATGAACCAAGAAGAATAACTAAGTTATCAATTTTAATAAGAGTGATTCTCAAAAAAACTTTGCTTGTCATCATAAACAATGTTCCATATCATCATCATTTTCACAGCCGGAAATTACATACGTTTATAAAACTTTTTTAATAATCATATGGCGTAGAATGACCTGTAATCTAATAAGCTTTTAAGTAAATAGCGCCATTTTCAGCGGCTATTCACTGTAATGATTTATATGAGTGTGAAAATCCCAGAATTGCCATAAAATCTGCCTTTTAGATCGAAAGAATATCACTCTATTTACCAAAAAGCTCTGTCAAGGAGAACTAAAAAATCTCACCGTCATTTTGCAATAAATTTTTGTAATGGTTGAAGTTAACGCTTGCTGGCTAAAGTAAGCGAACACATAACTCATTTTGATGTTTTATTTTTTGGAACGAATAAACCAGTCAAAGAAACTAAGTAATTGAATGTTACTTGACCTCTTTTCGTAGAACAATTTTTTGCAGACAACCGAACGTAGCTTGCGTATATACTGTATCAAAGATAATTTTACCCCCAAAATTCCTTTTAACGGATATATAAGTCATGGAAATCGTTTATGTGATTTACTTTCCAGTTGTAAAACATTTGGGATCTTGCCATTAAAATAACGCCGAACTAGAGTCAATATACTCGTCTTAAACGACGGATTATACACAGGAAACATAATAACTTGATTTAAGTAGCTGAGCTGGTCACACCTTTTTTTAAACAATAGTGCATGATACAAAACCAGTCTCGCGCAGCTCTGCTCGGACCATGAATGTGAGAGGAAGTTTGATCGATACACCAATTAAATAGTCTTTTTTTTTTTTTTTTAGTAAAACACAATTTGTTTGTACTACTTCCACATATTTATAATGATCAGGACCGGTTTCGCTCATCACGAGCATTATCAACTGAATCAGTTGATAATGCTCGTGATGAGCGAAACCGGTCCTGATCATTATAAATATGTGGAAGTAGTACAAACAAATTGTGTTTTATTTTTTAAAATATAATGTCTTTCCACCAAGAATTGACAGTTAACTCCTTAAAAGTAATTAAATAGTCAGTTGCCGACGCACTTGACATCAACTGCTGACTATTCGGGAGAGACTGCTGAAAAATCAAAATTCAAAAAATTTCTCCAATAGCCCCCACTATTTTGTAGACAACTGTTGCTACGCAGAGTTTCGTTAGTCGTTAGGAAGCGGCCGCTTTCTAATTTCGGCTTATAGTCGGCAGGCCAGAACTACCGATAATTGACATATTAGAAGGGTCCGAACGGCCGTTCTGGATCATTCCAATAAAAAAACAATCAAATGTTCACACGAAAGATGAGGGCGTTTCAGAAGATTCAAAAATTTGCAAAATATCGTGAATTTTATGATATCGTGGTACTCTGTATTACCTTAGATATTTCATACGCAGTTAAACAAATTAAATCGGATTAAATTATTTTGACTTTCGTGCCACTGATGTCACACACTGCTTTCACTGTCGGTGACGAAATGCATTCATTTGCGATTTTTTTAATGGACTTTTTAAATTTCGCTTGAATTGAATTAATTAAATTTGCTCTGTCTCCGTTTGATGAAACGCATTTAAAAGAAAAAATAATCGCGTAAAAAAAGAACGGTACCATCCAAAAAATCGCATAGAAAGAGAACTGAGCGTATATTACGTATATTTTTTCGCTAGAGTATCCATTTTCTATCATGCTCGCAACGTACTATGCCTCACATCCACATGGAATAATAAAATAAATGTACATGACACCGCAACCCAATTAAGCGAACAGTTTTCCGTGGTCGATCACAAATTTACCGATATATATAAACGGGCCGATTTAAAGGTTAATTGATTAACAAGAGAATCCACTTTGAATTCAATAAAAGTTTCCAACGACGGCAAAACTTTCCCCGGCCAACTATACGCGCTCTCGATTTTCTAAATATAAATGTTTCCTATCAAAGTAAGATATTTATTGCTGCAATATTTCATACGAATCGAGGACTCAATTATTTAGCAGCGTGGCGTATGTACACAACGGTTATTAATTATAAAATGTTCCATTCATATTATTGATTGGACATTTAACTGTTCGATGGATTATGTAGCTGTAATTTTTAAGCTTACTTAATACATTTGTCCGATTAAAAATAGCCTTGCTTATTATAACAGTTATAACAGATTATAGTTGTACATTATAAAAACTTCATCATATTTACATAGTAAAAATCACGTACATTTCGTAGTTTTTATCTTTTCTTAAACACACTAGTGCATTGATAAAAAATCGGTCCCGTGCAGCTCTATATCTGACAAAGAACATTAGTAATAAATTTGTTTATTTCTCTCGGTAGAAGTTGAGCAACCGACTTGTGCATCTTTCGTACATAATTTTACGTGAAATTCGCACATTTTATTGTGGCTGTCATTTCCACGTTAACTATACTATTTTCAACTTTCAATTCTTATCCAATCATAATCCAACTCATAACCTATTTTGTCCCATTAAATTTTTAACATTATTATTAATTTTTTTTTTTTAAATAAAACACAATTCATTTGTACTACTTCCACATATCTATAATGATCAGGACCGGTTCCGCTCATCACGAGCATTATCAACTGATGTTGCTCGGTTGATAATGCTCGTGTTGAGCGAAACTGGTCATGATCCTTATAAATATGTGGAAGTAGTACAAATGAATTGTGTTTTATTTTTTAAAATATAATGTCTTTCCACCAAGAATTGACAGTTAACACCTTAAAAGTGATTATTATTAATTGATTGAATCTATTCTGCGGGTCTACCGTGAAGTTCGATGCTCGGTATTATTTTCAACATTCAACTTCCAGCTTTTAACATAAACTTGCAACAAAAGAACGTCTAAACGTTAGCGCACTCTAGCCATGGCGAAGTTGAGTAATAAATACTAGTAAAAATATAAATCAAAGTTTCTCCATGAATTTCAAAAATTCTAATGGGTATAATAGGGTGTTTGCCACTACATCTAATCATTGTTCGATTTCCTTCTTTTTGGATAGGCGAAATATAAATAGAGCACACGTGCCGCAGTAGAGTGGCTCTAGCGCCCCACTCGAAATAAAATAAATTTAATTTCTAGTAAAATTACCTCTGTCCAAATACCATTGGCAAAAATTTATCGCGCCGCACCCTTGTTCGGGGCTTTCCTGTAGCCACTGCCCTTTCACCCTCGCCTTTTCAAGGTGCAGCGTTAAATTATTGCACCAGGGTGGCAGGAGGTGTCCCGGCTCGAATAAATCGCCGTCGGCCCGTTGAGCTGCATAAATTTTTTCATCAGAAACACACAATCTTTTTAACTCGCGTGATGCATTTAATACTATGATTGAGGCATTTGTCAAACGTTACGTGAAGTTCAAAATCTGACGTATTGAAAAAAAATATATTTTTATATTTTTTAGACCAGGGGTTCCCAAACTTGTTTGATCCATTCCCTCTTTAAAAATGTTCATGTTCTAACTCTAACTCAAAAGTCATTGAAAATCTAATCGAGGGATTCTCTACCACTGTTTTAGATTGTACATCGAAAGTTAAACTGGAAAATCAATGCATTTAATAAAGTACAAAATCAATTTAAAGTTGTCTAATTAAGAATTAAATAAACATTTATTAAATATTCTACGTTTTATACGAGAACTGCTTGTTACTCAGTTGCTCAACCTCGCTTTTTCGATGAGAGTAGGGATAGAAGGATAGCGCTTGGACAGGAATAGTGGTTGGTTAATTGATTTCGCTCCGTCCCGTTTTTGGAGCGGATAGGTTTTATTATTGACAACAAAACCTCACAATAGAAAATAAAGATAGCAATATATTCAAATTGGCATATAGTTAGTTGGAGACACTCGACATTTTCTAGCCTGTTTTATGAGAGCTCTGTCAAAGCTATGCTTATTATACCAGTTAGTAATCAACATCTTTAAATATACTTGAATAATCAATTTGAAATTCCTTTAAATCATTTTTGTTACTTCGAAATAGTATTTAAAAATATATCTTCGGTTTTTAATTACGGTAACAATTGTTAATACAATTCCTTTTATCCGTGTAATCTCAGTGATTCCCGTTTAAATTTGTTCGTTTACGCAATTTATTACTCCCTTGCAAATTTATGTACGCTCCGTAATGAATGTCTCGAAATTCAATTTGTGGCAATGCAATTCAAGATTGAAACCCATACCCCGAGCCTTAACCCCTAACCATTTTGGATAAAAAAAACCTTGAACCCCCACGGGTATTAACCGCGATGCAAAGGTGAGAACGGTCCATCCCATCCAGGGACTACCGAGGAATATTCGGCCATATAAGTTGTCTCAGCAGATTCTGTATTTTTCACTTCCGGATTAGAATTAAACTCATAGAAATCCAATCAATACGCAAGAATTTCCTTATTTTGTATTCAGAAAAACATCTGAATATATGTTGTACGAATTAAACGGTGCAATGATCTCATTTAAGATATCGACTGATGGTGCTTGTTGGATTATTGAGATTTTGTACATTTCCATATATTTCGTCACTAACGAGCCGGGTTTCGCCTTTCAGTTTCTTCATCCATTTGAGCACACGAATGAACTCAAACTGACACACTCAAATACATGGAAATGTACAAAATCTCAATAATTCAAATTAAAAAAAAAAATTTAATGATCATCAAATATTAATTCAATTATATGTCAATTTTTCGATTTAGTGCTTTCTTCCAGCGTCGAAATAGCGTCGAAAACATGAAAATTATCAACACTAATTACTAACTAATGTAAACGCAATCAGTAGATATCTTAAATTATATTTTAAAAATGATTTTATACAATCAATTGTTCTTAAAAACCAAATTAAAATATGACAAATTTAGAACGACAAAATAATGTCGTAGATATTGCCACAAATTATATGATTCTTCATAGCGTAACTCGGCATCTTTTCATATTTGTCGTAAAAAGATTAACTTACCAATTATTTTATCATATATAATAATTATATAACGATACTTACTTACTAAACGAAATTTATGTTTTAATTTTAAATGGATTTCCATTTCATCTTTCTTATTCAAATTTTTCCTTTTATTTGTACGGTATAAGCTTGGCATTTATTGCCAGTCTTTAATACGAGATTATGACAGAAATATATCATTTCATTCTTCCATCGACTGTTATTTTTTGGTCTTTCCTACATGAATGCTACCTCAGTTTATTCTTATTAAACAAGTGAACAGGATAAGAAATATGAATACTATAAATAATTCTTCAAACACGTGTATCATGAGCTCAGCCATTCAATGTAACTTCTATTGTGATTTCATTTTCGGAAGAAAAGTTCCCGAAATTATTATATTTCATTTTATATGCAATGGGATTTTATTTCAAACGAATAAATAATGCCGAAGTTTAAAGCTCACATCCTTTGCATTAACATTGTGTTAAAAAGTATGAGGTTCATATATTTTTTTTCGAAAAAATTTGAGCATGGATAAATGATTTGAAGTAGTGACATACGCTTCACGCAATGAGTTTTATATTATACTCTACCGTCCTTCAATACTTTCCGCTTACAAAAAAAATCAGTTATTTCATCGTTTTGGTTTTTACGATATTTATGCAGCTTTATGAATTTCAAACCTTCAATCACTGCCATTACAAATCGTCAATAGCATTTCAACATAATTAAAATTGGATTGGGGTAAATATTGTATTATTAGCTTCCCAGTACTGGTCTCTACTTAACCACTTAACGTTTCTGAGCACAGCAACTCGCAAGCACACTCTAACTCTTAGTGTGGCTCTATTTATGTGCCTTCTTAATTATTGTTTCTTATCAAAGCTAAATTTGGAACTGAACTTTGAGATCACTGTCATATACTATTTTACATATCCTTCCAGTCACCTTAATTTTCCTAAGCTGCGTGATCACCGAACAGATTGCCCTATCTGTTGGTTTCAATTTGAATACCAACTTGACTGGCTCTGACATGTCATTAGTGTTTAACGATATTCTTGTTTATCCTTCAACAGTCATATTTATTCTACATATACACAAGGTTTTTTTTATGTCATAATGGATTGTAATAATTTAAGGTGACATCGATTCTTATGTCAACTATCAGTTTTACTTAAGTATATATGGTTGAACTGATTTGTTGACAAATAATATTTTCGTTTTTTTATCGATAGCTTTAAATCATCCCTTAAAAATACGAGAAAAAATACTTCCTCGTATTCCTATCGGTTCGGTCGACACGTGTTCAACGTTACAACCTTCGCGTAACCTCTAAGCAAAATATTTTGACAATTTATACATGCATTCGTGCTTCGGGCATATTTTAACGAGAAAGGATAAACTTCTAATAAATATTAATTCACAGTTTGAAAACCTTCCCAAGAGTTTAAATAATCCAATAAGAAAAGTTCAACACTTGATTCAATGTTTCATTTTTTCTTTTAATTTTAAATTAGTTTTTGTTTGCAATTTACACATTTCTCTTCTCCCTTTTCTCCGTTTAATCAAAATTTCAAGGTAGTTCAAGTTCGTTTGTTTTTTTTTATTATTACATTAAATTACAATCTAGCTGTGGCTGAGTAAGTTATCTTCGCGAAAAATCTTGGAATTTTTCACGATAATTTGTGGCCTGTAGATTTATTTAATTTTTGGTGGTTTTAATATTTCATTAAAAAATCTCGTTTTTATTTCATCGTTTGCTACTTTAATGATTTTATTCTTATTTCTCCAGCTTGGAATATAAAACAAAACATTTCCAAATAAATCGCTGTGTTTTATACAATATGGAAACATGTTTTTTTATACAGAGCGTGGATCAGGCTGCGTGGAAAATGTTCGCTCAATTACTATAAAAAGTATTGATAGAATAAAATAATCCAAACTAAACTAACTTAAAGTTAATTTTATGTATATGACGTTTTCTCAGTATCATTATATATAAATATATTTTTAGTTTCGCGCAATTTAAGCCACAATTCATTTAACACAGATCAAATAGTCAACATGCGTTGCCTGTGTCGTCATTCTGCGTTTCAGCTCAATTTCATTTCTAACTGAAATTTTTTGATCGTTTTTTGTGTATTATGTTTATACCGATAGCTGAAAAATCTATTTACTATCAATGGAAGGCTAAACGATGCTTTAAGTTCGAGTTTTATATTTGAAAAAGATATTAAAAATAAGGCAAAGCAAGTTTCTTTTCATTTTGGTGTCATTCCTTATTCACATTTTTCCTTCGTCTACATTTTTCGAATTGTCGGTTACTCAAATTATAATTAATTTCAAGCCATATTCAATTCGCTTATCGTAAACCATTCCTTCTACAGCCTGATTAAATACATGTTTTATTCCTGCTTTTTTTATATTGGAAGAGTGTGAATTCCTCTTATCTGTTTTTTTTATATATACAAATTGTACTTGTGCTCTCCACAAATTCAATTATCATGTGACATCACGCGATGTGCATTGGCGCACAATAAGCCCGCTACTCTCCTCTTTCCGTTGAGGTGGAACATTTCTTTGCGGGGTTTTGCAGAGATCCTAGGCGACTTTTCTTCGTGCACGCTGCACTGATTTATATTCAGGTCAAACGCCACTGGAATACGCCACTGCACACCGTTGCCACACACGAGTAAATACGTCTAATACAATTTTGACTGCACAAGTACTCCGATATGTTGTTTTGTGTTTCACTCCTGTGTTTGCTGTTAATAACAATTTTGTCAATGGATGTTGTGTGTTATTATATTGCTATGTCCCGCTGATTGTGAGCATAAGTATAGTGAGGAAACAGTTGATAAGCTAGGATATAAATAAGGAATGCCACACGTAAATACAAAATTGTGCTGGGGATCCAATATAATAATGTGAGAAAGCCTCGCAAGTCTCCTCTACACGAGAGAGAGACGGCCTCTACCTCAGAAGGAGATAGTGCTATAGGGAGGGGAAATGGAAGCAAGGGTCTTCATTCACAAAGTCGCGTTCGGTTTGTACGTGTATGCCCACCCGGGGTCTACACATTTATTCGCACAATTAATAAAAAAACAACACAAATGAATTTAAGCGGTAAGGTGAGAAGAAAATTACGCGATTCCAATTAACAAGTCCCTCGAACACTATGCGAGGGAACGGGCGGCGCTTGGATCCTGATGGGAAGCCAGCCTAGGCAACCAGTGTCTCCGCCTTATCTGAGAGCCGTTACGCGGTTTTGCTATTGAATTTACTGTTGCGTAATTTACAAACACTCACGGCACGTGCACGGCGCGACCACGAGACCGGGTTTCGGTGGACTGAATACCCGAAGAGCGGGACAACCACTCCTTGTACAAAAAAACTCTGGCCTGTAGTCGGATCGCACACGTATACACGGCAATCTTGTTTCATGGACCGACTTCAGTACCGGGCGTCGAATACAAATATAAACTAATTTACATCAGTGGAGGGCCGCATGTTTTCAATATTTAAAATTAGACCAAATAAAAGACGTTTAAAATATACAAAGAAATTGACAAATATTTACTCTTTTTTTGAAAACACTTGGGAGTCTTGGGACCGTTTCCCAAAAAGTAAATCATTATAATTTGCTTGAATATTTTAAGCTGTCGTAATTTTCAAAATTGACAATAAATGCTGATCGGTTAATCTTGACCTTTCTGAAGTTTTGTTGTTTTTCATTACAGAAAATAGTTGCTCGCATAAATATGTGCTTCCGAACATAGCCATTATACGCATTACGAAAGACAACATTTTTGGAAACCGATCAGCAGGTAAATATTTGTAAATCGTTGTCAATAATTTTAATATCAATGGTCAGAGGTGAAGTAAAAAGATGAAACTTTAATTCACTGTTATTGAAATCAAAAATCTTCTATCGAACTCCGTTTTTAACAAATTAATTTGACGAGTATGTCAAAATAAAGAATTAATGTTGTTTTACAATTTAAAAAAATATTATTCCACGAAGTCTCGGCGGGCCGCCAACTATTTGTCGGAGGGCCGCGTGTTTGACATTCCTGGTATATATCGATGCAAATCGCACGACTGTATGCTTTCCTTAGCTTGGCTAACTCTACATCTCTGTCAACTAAGTGAAGAAAGATATCAATCTTTTGTAAAGTATTGATAATATTTTTGTCCCTGGCTTCGTAACGAACTCATATATCAACGTCATATATTTCATTTAATTTCTAGATTATTTATTCCGATAAGTCATAATAGCCCTTTTCAAATTGCTTTTTTTATCCATGTCCGCTCCCAACGTAGAGCATATGGTAGCCTAATAGAGGTATCTCAACAGAATTTTTCAATGAGAACTGTTTATTACTCAGTTGCTCATCCTTTCTATTTTTGAAGAGAGTAGAGATAGAAGGGTAGGGCTAGGGCAGGACTAGTGGTTAGCTAATTGCTCTCGCTACGCCTCGTGAGGATCGGTTGGGTAGGTGAGGGGGAGTTTTAGACATCACAAATACTCAGACTACGAACAGAAATCCATAAATCCCGAGACGAATTGAACCCGAGACGTCCGTAGCCATAGCCGACGACGCTACCAACTGCGCCACGGACACCAACAAATTGCTTACTAAACACAATTTAACTCTGCCTAATCATATTAAAAAATATATCAAATAGTAATTACGAATTTATCACATTTTTATAAAAAAAATCTTTTCATCTACAGTGCTTACAGTATCAAACTTCATAACATCCACATTACAGCAAATTGCTAGTGCGCCAAATATTTTTTTAATTGAAGCAAAATAGTTTTTACCTTTGCCAGGACTTGAATCTTTAAATAACCATATTGGACTGGACACCTCTCGCTAGACTAAAGAAGTAACATGTTAGAGAAATTCATAGTCATCTTGCAGAGTTACCCATTTCTAAAATACATATTTTAGACGTAGTACAAAATATCACCTTCATTTCGGTTTGTAAATACAAGAACTATTCTGCTCGTATTCTGAATTCCCGGGAATGATTTAGGCTACTGTTGGTCAGGGCGGTATACCTTCCCCTGCTCAAGCTCCCACTTTACTTTAGTTCGACTCCCAGCTGATTTGTATTCTTCGAACAGCTGGAGGGTGGCTTTTGCCTTTTCGGGCGGAATATCCGTGCCCACTGCTACTGTGGTACATACTCCAACCGACCTGCATCGAAATAGTCCTTACGAACCATCTTGTATTCAAAATCTTGAAAGATTATTTTCAAATATATATTGCTGTAAGTTTTTGACAATGTCTTTAATTTTATCAGTTATCTTAGACTATCCAACGCTAATATGCTAGTGGATGGAAACTTGTATATGTTTATTTATGAATTTTCATCGAAAGGCATGTATTTTTATTTAGTTTTCATAATTCCCCACTCAATACCTATCTGATCCTTAAAACGGTATGTAGAAAGAGAGTGATTCGTTAAATAATATTTCTCTCCTTAATCTTTCTTTTCTTACACACTCCGATCCTAATCATTATAAACGTATGGCGGTAGTACAAACAAATTGTGTTTTAATTTTAAAATATAATGGTTTTCCTCCAAGAATTCACAATTAACAACTTAAAAGTGAGTTATTGTTACAATTGAACTCTAATTGAACAGAGATACTAAGGGATATTTTGTATGAAATGAAATTTTTCAATTGTTGATATTTAACAAGACACCGTTAAGTATTACTCTCAGCAACCGTAAAACATTAAAATTGTATCTCGCGATATTCTCTAAGCAAATGTTCAGTTACTCTATCATTCACCGTAACCACATCTCAGTTTTGGACCCCTGGCGCACATGGCACGCCGTTGTACTGTGATAAATTTGACCCGCTCGAATGCCGACTGGCGCGAGTTACCACTGGGAAACGAATTTTCCACCTGCCTCGCTTGCGTGGAAACAAATTTCACCGTATACTCACTTGTTTTCCTTCCAACCACTTATAAATATTGTACCGTTTATGTGAATAGTATATTATCTTTGAATTCGTTTAGGGAAACTCGTGGGTGGGTATTGTGATGTTGTTGTGACACGTGCATCGATCGAATAGCTATATTGATATCGTCCGTTTCTTGTTAAAACTCAATGAAAAATGCTTTAAAACATTTTTAAATTGCTATTCTAAATTATTTATCATTTCTCTCTATATAATAACCCATAAACTCCACCAGACAATTAAAACAACACATTGGAATCTGAATTGTTAAGGTTTCGCACATTTCCATGTATTTCGTCACTAACAACCCGGGTTTCGAGCATTCGAGTACACGAATGAACTCGAACTGACTCGACAGTAAATAGTGTCTAACGTTTATATATAAGATAAAAATTCGACAAAATAACATAAGTCTAGGACCCACACTAATACGTGAATTAATCCAAAAAAAACCCTAGAATACACTTAGTCCTTGTTGGGAAAACAAACGCATAAACAAAGTAAAAGGATTCTAATTTTATTTTGTAAACAACTGTGTTTCAATGACGCAGAATGAATTGTGTTATCAAATTTTACATTAAATGAGATTATTATTTCACTTATTGTGACATTAAAATTAAAATTTTCTATTACAAAATAATGCCCTCAAAGATCCTCTAAATCAAGTGTATTTAAAAAGGTACTTTTAATGTTAAATTTGATTATACTCGTTATTTTATATAAGGGTAATATTTATCACCCAGCTTCGGCAGGGATAGACCGCGCTAACATGTATACGTCGGCGTTATTATGGCATTATTTTGGTGCATCCCATTATTGAAAGTCGAAAATATCCATCAATTAAAATTTTAATGTTAAAAGTTGAAATCATCACTGTGGATGTAACTCATGTAACACCCACAAAAAATAGTCATTGAATTAATAATACCGTTAAAATTTGAAAATGCACCGTTAACCTCGAAATGGTAGACAAAATATCATGCGCAAATTTCACGTCGCTACTGTAAACCGTCTGGAAGGAGTTCTTGTGACAGACAGACTATACAAGGATTTTCTGCTATATAAATAGTAGAGATATGGACATTCACGTCCCCGTTGACAACCAGTAAATTATGTTACTTTCCCCCTATACAATTTAATTCCGACCGCAAATCAGTTTCAGTTTTTCACCGCAGCTATTCACAGCGAGTCGATCGGAATTGGCGAAGCTAACATTTGACAAATCACGTCCGCTCGAGTATTATTTTAATTCTGCGCTATCATATAACCAATCAATTATGTTTTTTTCCTCTACGTCTGGCGCAGTTTTTCTCCACTCGTTTGCTGTTTTTCAGAAATTGTATTGTACAATAAAAACATCGCCTTCAAAAATATGTTACTAAATATTTTCTAAACTCTCGCTTGAATTTGTATCATAGTAATAAATAATCAACTGATTCATAGCTATATATTTAATTTATGTTGTATTCTACCCTTTCTCACCGACAAAAGTATAACCGAGGCTAAATGCGATTACCTAACAGACAGTTCTATTTGCTTCATCCTTCTCTTATAACCTTGAAGTGGAGATCTATCAAATACAATAAAACCCCGACCATCGCTCTCGCATTCATCGTTTTCCCTCACGTATCGTTCATTTTGCATAGTCCCGGCTAAACACCCATATGAACAATGTTAAATAATCCCGCATTTATCGTTCCCCAATCCTCGGTGTACCGATTAAATTTTATTGTCCTGTCATAAATTGATTGTTTTTGTCAAACAGTTGTCATCCCGTTCGTATGCACGTACGATTCCATTGAAATATTATCGTAAAAAGTATTGAGACTGCAAGTCTGCAAGCGTCTTCTTGTTGCTATGATGCCAACTCATAATGTTTCCACTTCTGACTCACCTACTGTGCACCTATGTACAGACGGTTAAGTCGTTTGCCTCGTATTCCGCATCGTTAATTATTCTGACTTGCAACTAAACGGCCCCCAATAAAGACAGTTGGGGTTTTAACTGAGAGACTGAAAATACTTTCCCGCTTTTATCGTTTTTTGAAGGTACTTTTAAAAACGATGAATCGGGATTCCCCTGTACTCCAACATGTCAGTTATCGGGAAAATAATATGGAACTTTAATAACGAATAATATATAATCAAAATACAATAACTATAAATACACCTTCTGTGTTATGTTCTACTGTAAATTTAATGTCCAACACATACTGTGTTTTACATACATTTCATTTAATGTTAGGCTATTAGTTTTGATGAATAAATCCTTATGTCAAAATGTTTCCTACGTTCATACATGCTGTTATTGTAGAATTTAATGGTAGCACTAATTAAGTTTTCTCCTTCTAGGAAAATCATATTTTTATCTCAGATTTTCCTGAAGTCTTCCTTAGCATTACTCGGCAACCTTTCCTTATAAATGGTAAATAAAATATGTCGCGTGCCTAATTTGTATAATACAATATTAAAAAACTTATATATCGCCAACCACCATTGCACCTTAGCGATTTTTTTTTAAAACGTAAATACATATAATTTACTGAGGGTGCTTGATGGAATTTCAATATCAAATTTGGATTATTGAGATTTTGTACACTTCCATGTGTTTTGTCACTAACGACCTGGGTTTCGCCTTTCGGCATCTTCAGGCATTCGAGCGCACGAATGGACTCGAACTGACTGTCAGTTCGAGTCCATTCGTGCGCTCGAATGCCTCTAGATGCCGAAACGCGAAACCCAGGTCATTAGTGACAAAATACATGGAAGTGTAAAAAATCTCAATAATCCAAGTAAATACATATGATTTTTTGTATGTATAATTGAAAGTATTACTGTGACATTTAATTCCTTTTTTAATATCCTAATCGTGTTCTAGTAACTATACAGTTTTAGCGTGTACATGATTTATTCTTTTCTTCACAAAACATTAATATTTTTTCAAATCTATTAATACTACCTCAACGAACAGGCCCGATTTGTTGATGAAACCATATCTTATCTACAAATTAATAATAATAATGTTGAACGAAATAACGTCTGAGTACTAAGTAAATGTATCTCCTTGTTTTTCATCTTTTATACCTTTTTTTCTTAAATTTAATAGCGTTTATATAAATCGACGTTGTATAAAATAATATAATATAAATTTACTTTCAGAAATTTGTCTTTCTTGCATTAACACGTATTAAAAACAAATGGATAAAAAATGGGCTTATATTGTAATACCCATAATAATATCTTATACGACGTAAGCTGGGCATTGATTTCATTTCTAAATTAAAACGCTGAAATATAAAATGATTTGACGTATATTTAAATTGATTTTTAAAATATGTCGTATAATATAATCTGAAATATTCTCACTTACCATAGGTTGCATACTGCTGGCTTAAACCTGCTCTTCCTTATTCTTTTGAAGATGATATTATTTCTGATAGTTTGTATTCGTTCTAAGAAGTCAGCTTACAAAAGAAAACTTGCAAAGGGAAATAGTCAAAACAGTAATATAAGAAGCGAAGAAACGGGTCAAGTTAATACGACGTATTCCCACGTAATATCGTTGGAGCCGCTTTGTAGTTTTTTGAATAATGAGCGAAAGTTTTCTTTTTTTTTTTTTGAAGTAAGAGAAAGGCATCTCAAAGTCCTCGAAGGAACAAAAGCAAAACTTAACTTCGGTTTGGCTTTTAATCAAGGAAATGCTCTCAATTTGTCCGTAGTGCTTAGAAAAGCCTCTAAGGTTGGGCTTACATAGAAATTCTATTGTCAACAAATTAATTTGGCCACGAAATAGGGATTAATAAATTTTGCGAGGCGAGTAGCGAGATCTTTCTCAAAGTTTTATTTAACTTCTACCACATTTTCAGAAATTAAAATCGTCTCTTATTATGGCCATCGTTTGAACATAACACATATTTATGGCGTGGCGTCGTTTATAACATTTTATATTACATTAAAAAAACATATTTAACCCAATGAGATTGTTTTTTTTCAATTCTCACTATATGGATTTGTAAGTTTGTTTCGAGACTTATCGCGATATAGGCTGATTTTGTGATCAATTTTGAAGATTTCTTCATATCAAAAACTATTTTATGACAACCAGAACTTTACAATATAATTTGGTGTAAAAAAACTTGTTTTTCTGTGTAAAAATGTGTTAAATGTGAAAAAAATATTTAAAAAACTGTTTTTTGGCAACCCTAACATCTTACTATTGTTTTTAGATTCTTAATAATTGAGTTAAGTTATGTTGAAAATGGAAATAATTAAATAAAAAAATGCGAACAGTTCTATGAAAAACAAATATTATTATATCGGTTCCATGGTGTAACAACCCAAAAAGCATAGTTCTGAGATAATAAAGGAAACGAGGTTTTGGGCAGGCTTAATATTTATTTTCCTTTTTTTACCTACATTTTTTTATCTTACCTACATCTATTTTTGTAGATTTTAATGAAATTCTAGGGTTACCCAAAAATAGACTAATATTACCAGTTGTTACATTTTGGGACTGGTAGATATCGGTATACTAAGCATTTGCTCATGCTTAACTCAAAATTTTTTGTACCTGTTACACCATAGAAATGAGGTATCGGTGTGTTGTGCCAACCCTGATTGTTTTGGATATTTTACAATTTTCAATTGAAAACTTAAAAAAACTATATATGAACGATCAATATGCACGTAAAAAGTCTTATATTAAATATATAAATAATGTTGCATAATTTTTACAAATATAATGTAATTATTAACTGCATTTTACCCAATGTATTTTATGGAATTCAATATTATATATATTTGAATTAGATTTCGTTGTGAAGCTCTATCAAAGCCTACTTACTTACTATACCGCATGTTATATAAAATGCATTAATTAGAGTAGATTTTATTAACATTTATTTCCATTTCGTATATTTTTTACACGGAATAGAATGAGCGTATTTCGCTAGAGAAACCGGCGACATGAAAGATTTACATTACACGAAATTTCTAAAATATTACATTTTGAAGTCTTCATGACGAATTTGTATACATTTTTTAATTTATTTTGTTACGTAAGACCGCATTCATAAACAAAGTTACATTTGCAATTCAATGAAATGTACGCTACATCGCGTCCGTTTCAATAAATTATTATGTTTTCCATGTCTAGCGTTTTACAACTTTCATTAATATATACAAATATTATTCAAATCTTTTCTGGCTTTAATGATTTTTCGCACAAATAGGCTTCATATCATGGCAAAGAATTTATTTCGTGCGGCCATGACACATTTTCATCATTAAAAACAGCTTTGACTTTGTTTTCTATTGAAAAGTGTTCACTTCCTTCACGAAAGCTATACTTTTAATTCTTAAAAAGGTATGTACACATCTTTTATTATTATAATTAATTTAAGCTATAATACCAAGATTTTGTTTCTAATTTCTTGTGCTTGGAGGGGAAAATCACATTGGAATTAAATTTAATAACGGGGAGCCACGCGTTATTTTTGTTAATAGTAACAATTAAATTTGGATTATTGAGATTTTGTACACTTCCATGTATTTACATGTATTTACATTTAAATACATGGAAGTGTACAAAATCTCAATAATCCAAATTTAATATTGAAATTCCATCAAGCACCCTCAGTCGATGTCTTAAATTAATAGTAACAGTAATTTTTTATCATTGAATTTTATTCAAAATTTACATAATAAGTTTCAATACCTACAACATTTTTTTACATATAAATTTTGAATAATACTTCATTTGACTTGACTACTTTCACATTTTTATAATTATTATCGATAGTATCATAACTAATAATCTCCGGCATATTTAAAAATGATTTATGAATGCAACATTGTTCTTCGTGTTAACATCTACTATTTAAATTATTAAATATCTTTCTAAACTTACAAACTCCCATCTAAAATGAATGTGAAAATATTGCTAATTTTCAAAACCCATATTTTCTTATGCCCCATAATTTTCTAAACTAATAATCTCCATTCCAGCCAATGAGAGTGCAGCATTTATTATAATGACCAACAGTGTTTGTTTACATATCATAGTGTAAGCGATCAAACTATGCATTTTTAACTATACCATGAAATCAGTTCTTTGGGTTTGCCAATAAACAAGCTTCGATGGACATTCTGAGACCAGTTTCGGTAATCGTGTACATTATCAACTGATGATTTGTGCGATGAGTGAAATTTGGAATTAATACAAAACAAATAATTGTGTTTTTTTTAAATGTGTTGCCTTTCACCGTTAGTGATTAAATTGGTATTTAGTGGTACTCTTTTATAATAAGGTAACTGTATCAAAGTTGAACAAGAATCACATCAAAACAAATCACAGACAAAAACTATCTGGTGTTATATAATTCTTGTGAAAGGTCTTTGCCATGTTTTACTTTATAATTTGACTTTGATATTAATAATCCAAGCGTAATATTATCCTTTTGAAAAACTTTCACGTTCGCATTCGCCTTATACTCGTGTCTCAATTAAGGATATATCCTGCGCGGTGAGGAGTCGAAACGAGCTTTGAGCAAGCAACAAGGATAATCTGCAATCAGCCAGAAAGCTAACACCACAATCGGAAGCTTAAACGTACTCGAAGGGATTGACTCCCGCTTTTTCTACGTTTTCTTTATAACTCTTAGCGCCATTAAAAAAAAGAATTTCGTACTTTTTATCCTTTGATGTTGATTTATGTAAATGCGGTCACGACACCGCTTGCTAGGGATGTGTATTTACTAGACGTATTTAGTTACCGATGACGTATTCTTCTGTAGGAGTAGAACAACATTGAGACATATTAGCTTAAATAAACACAAAAATATTTCTGTAGTGATACGTGACGCTGCAAATTTACGAAACAATATGCTTTTCATTTTCGTCAGCATTATTGACAAGGTTAATTCACAAATAATATTTTATTTGACCGATATACGACACAGATTTTGCAACGTCAACGACAGTATATAAGAAGGGAGGACCTGATTCATTCTGTAATCGCCCGCTGAACGTGAAATCTGTCGCCACTCGCTGAACGGGAAACTTCTCCTCTGGGAACTGCATAATCGTCATCATCACCCGCCCCATTATTTAATCGCGTCCAGCATCAAGCGATTCGAAATACATTCCTAAATTTCGTAATATTTCGATAAAATGTATTATATGACTACTCGTATCTTTGTCCGTCGATGTGGCTTATTTCAACCTATATAATTAAAAAATATTTATGTAGTATATAATAAAGTATTGCATCCGACGCGATGATATCAAAAGCAGTGAAACACGTGTTTCCATCATATTATTTACATACATAATGGATATAGTTTATTTTAATAATCTATTTAAATAAAAACTAGTTAGAAGTAGTTCCCCGTTGAAAAAGAAAACCCCACCCATAATTTCTATCATTTATAAGCTAAGATTTAGAATTTTCTAAGATATAAATAAAAACCTTACGATGAAGTTAGGTCTAAAATGCTTCTCTCATAGGCGAATCACGTTTCAGAATTAGTAACACGAGTAGATTAACAAAGTTATCAATTTTAATTTTTTACTAAGGAGCAAGTTGCTGCATATGGATAATTAAATTTGGATTATTGAGATTTTGTACACTTCCATGTATTTTGTCACTAACGACCCGGGTTTCGCCTTTCGGCATCTTCAGGCATTCGAGCACACGAATGGACTCGAAATGGACTCGAAGTGTACAAAATCTCAATAATCCAAATTTAATATTGAAATTCCATCAAGCACCCTCAGTCGATGTCTTAAATTATATGCATATGGATAATTGTTTGTCTTTTGTAAAATACTAGTTTTTTGCATATCGCTTCGACAGCATTTTGTTTTCAGGATTGTATAGCAATCTTAACATCACAAACATTCACATCACTGATTAAAAATAATCAATTTATTTAGTTGTTATTGTATGCAAATCGTCAATTGATTATAGATCTCGTAATTACGACACGGATTTTCTCTATGAAGCTAAAAGTGGTTCCACTAAGCCATGCCCAATCCTCAAAACTGTATTGTTAAGAGTAAAATGGAACATTAGTGCCGTAATATAATTTTTTTCAGTTTCATTTCAAAATGTTCTGGTAGTCGTGTACTCAATATTCCAAATATCACTTATACTGCAGTAATCAGTGCCACCCCTACTGCCTGTGTAAAATCGCTAACACTCTCACGCCATATCGTATTTACCACCCACTTGTACGTCGAGTCAATTGATTTATTATTGATATTTTGTATTCAAGAGTCTTTTTACTGTGAGTGGTTTATATTATAAATCATTGTTCCCAACTAATTCAAGATTTTTATCTGTAAAAACCGTTTAGTTTAATATCAATGTTTCTTTTTTCAATAACAAGCTGTTGTGTCGTTGCAGATTAAACTTGGATAACACCAAAAACGAATAAATTTTAATATTCCTTGCTGAATTCAATAAAAATGTAATTTAAGACATCGACTGACGGTGCTTGATGGAATTTCAATATCAAATTTGGATTATTGAGATTTTGTACACCTTCCTTGCCAATTCTGAATGAGCAGCTGAACTTCCTAATTCTCCGTTATTATATCCTATACGTTGAAACACCTAACAGATGTCACTAAACGTGGAATGATTGTATATGTTTACCCTTTCGTCGAATTGCATCCCGTCGAAACCCACAATGCTATTATAATTGTAAAATCACTGGTAATTCCATAAGAAGTTGGAAAGCGGCAATTCGCCACTCTGTAAATGTGGTGTTTACAAAATAACGATTAAGGCGAATCTCGAAATTTTAACTCAGGTATCAGTGTGGCTCTCAGACGTATAATATCTTACCTCGTAAATAATATTTGTCGTATTTGTATCTTCTATATAAACGTTAGACACTGTTTACTGTCTGTCAGTTCGAGTCCATTCGTGTGCTCGAACGCCTGAAGATGCCGAAAGGCGAAACCCGGGTCGTTAGTGACAAAATACATGGAAGTGTACAAAATCTCAATAATCCAAAAAATGTAATTGATTTCTCTTTGTCATTGGTTATAATATCGACCAATGATAAGATGCCTACGGAAATTTTCAAACCTGATTGCCTCTTTTTACTATACTAATCAGTATTCGGTGGAACTAAAGAATATGGATATGACAACAATATGCTCCTCATAAGAAGAGCATATGAACAAAAAAGGAGAATAAAATCAATCATCAAAATATTTCAATTTGAATCGTTCAAATGTTGTATATTTCTATACATTCTGTCACTAACGACTCGGGTTTTGCCTTTCGGCATCTTCATGCAATCGAGTATAAGGATGAACTCGAATTGACAGTTTTTAAATATTTATACCATTTTTATGTATGAAAAATTAAGAAAAAATATTATCTCTAAGTCTAGGAACTAAATTCTGAATTAACTTTAATTAAGAAAATAAGCGCATAAGCAATTACAAACCCATAGGATTTTGCAGGTGGTATACAGAACCAATTATCATTAATATGTTATTGGGAAAAAATATAACATTAGGAGTTAGGGAGATTAAATTGTTCGCTCAAAATTTCGAATTTCTGAAATTGAAAATAACTTACGATCTCCCATTTTTTTATACAATATTTTAATACCTTCTTCCGAGTTAAACGAGCGATTCTCTGATAGTAAATGTTTGACAAATGTCGATGTATCGTTTTTATTCTAAAAGCAGCTAAATGTTCTGATACTCTTTTCGAAATTAAAGCAAGCACCTTTAGTCAAAATCTTAAATTTTAAGTATCGAAATATTCATTTTTTCCATCCTCGATTACCTTTTTAAACTTCAGAAATAGTCAGGGATTGACTTTTAATTCTTACAGTAAATGAATTTCTATTTTTAGTAGCGTGTGTGTAAATCATAGTAAATTCGTTTTTTTAATATATTTTCTTTCTGTAAATTCACGCACAAAAAAAAACATTGCCCCAAAGTTGGGTCAAAGAGGTCAACAATTAACTGAAAAATATATCGTCCAGTTTTACAAATGTACAGATTACTTTCTACGATACTGTCGCTAACCAGAATACAGTAATAATTGCTTGGAATCGTAAAGTGTTAAGTATTCCACCCTAACTTAGTTATGCACGCGTTTAATATTCGTTTCTTTTGTCATCAAAGACACGCAAAGTGAACTTAAGGCGCCTTTGTTCTTTTGCCTAGTAAAACTCCACAACGACGTTCTCGATGATCGATCATGTCATTTGATATCGCCACGTACTTACCAGGTATTTTTTAATTGCTGCTTTCTTTTATATAGGCCAACTTGATCTAAATTTACATCTCAAAGACATTTGAATAATGGCGTGTTGCGCGGAATATGAGTAACGCTGCGTACTTTGTAAGCTAAAATCGAGCAAAATTTCACCAGTGGTTGTAGAATAATTATCGACGTAAAACAGTTCACTAGCTGGCTCTAAAATTAATGTATTATATCTACATTTTAAACAACATTTCTAACATATAGCTGGTTTTTTTGTATCATATCATAAAAGTAATATCACTAGAAAGTCTAGTTATAAAAACCTAACTATCGGGAATACATATTTTGATCTTGATTAAATTTACTCAATGTCAAGGGATGCATAGGCGAGTCTTTTGAACTAGTTTTCTATACTATAATAACAAAGCAACCAATTTTAATTGTATATTTAAAATGAATTTTTACTAAGTTACCGCCGAATCCATAGAAAACACTACTCTTCTTCTTTGAACCATTAAATTAATATTTAGTTTAATCTTATTAGCATCAAAAATGTTTCTAGCTATCACAAATATGCTTCAGCTCACAACGTTTACACTATTTAATGTATTAATCAAACATGTCTTGTTTGAGTCTTTTAATTATAACAAATTCTTTTACCATCTTAATACTAATCTACAGCTTTCGTGAATCGAGTACGACTTGATGTACTTATTCATTCATAAATATTTTGTCTCTTCTCCGTCACATATCTTTATATCCGAGAACTTTTACCACCCTGAAATACTGCAGAAAAATTTATCAACTGTGTCCATTTCTTTTTTTTTTATCTTCCAACAGTATCGAAACAGATTTCAACTGCTTTCTAATGCATTCTTTCGTCTAGTAACTTCACCTCAGTGACTACATACACTATCTTGTTTTTACATCGCACAACGCCGAGAAACATCAGTCCTTCAAGGCTTACTGGACAGCATTAATAAATATCAACTTAATGAGGTACTTTAATATTGAAATTCCATCAACCATCAACCCATATTGATTTTATTGCAATTCATTCACAATGGTCACTGTGTAAATAACGTTCGAAACTTTCGACTTTATATACTGTCATGTAAACAGCGCAATTTTATACGCAACTTGCAGAAAACCTACAGCCTTTGTCGACGGCATTTTGCTTTTCTTACTCAAAGGTCAGTGTTTAAATAAAGCTCTTAATCAAACAAAACTATTTTATTTAGGTTTAATAAAAAGTGTCTGCGTTTTATTAAGTAATGTTTATTTTGGGTGATTTTTGGTTATTTAAAAATTCCTTCCCTTCTAGTGAGTCTTTTGGTAATTCAATTCTGCGCTCCGCTCAAACAGAATATTTGTCGTTTTACTAATGAGAATTGTAAACTTTACACTTGTTGTATTTTTCAATTAACTTCGCAAAATTAATGGGGAACGATAATATCATCAGAAAGCCATGTGAAAATACTGACACTTCATTACTTTTTGATATAATATGTAATAACTGTGTCCTTAAAGAAAGAATTCAACTTTACTTATTACTATCAAATATTATGGGAGCGTAAAATATCATAGATATCAAGGCAGATGAATCTTTATCCATAAATCAGTTGATAGATCAATATAGTTATATTATAAATCTGTATTTGCGTATTTTAACCATTGGCGGTACACCCGAGTAGTGTGAAAACCTACTTCGGCTACGGTGACTGATTGTGTGTAATTACAATAAATTATCAATAAAGTAACATAATTTAAGATATCGACTGAGGGCGTTTGATTTAATTTCAATATGGTATTTGAATTGTTGAAGTTTTGTAAACTTCCATGTATTTCGTCACTAACGACCCGAGTTTCGCCTTTGTGTCGTCAGTTCGAGTTCATTCTGCCTGAAGATGCCGAAAAGCGAAACCCGAGTAATACATGGAAATTTACAAAATTTCAATAATTCAAATTTAAGAAACTAAACTATCAACTTTTTGGGTCCGTGGTGGAGGAGTCAACGTCATTGGCTTCGGTTACGGATCTCACGAGATCGAATTCGGACATACGGACAGTTTCATAAATTGATTATGAATTTCTGTTTGTAGGCACGACGGATGTTTGTGATATCTAAAATTCCCTCTCCCTCATTCGATCATAAAACGGGGCATAGCGAGGTCATATAAAATATAAAGGTCCAGGATACCTCCTTTAGGTGTCCATACGCTCGACATTGGGAGAGGACATTGATCATTTTTTTTTTTTTTTAATGTCAATTTTACATAAATTTTCATACTCTTTCCGTTTTCTAAATGCCACAGTTCAAAATTAAAGCTTACATCTCTTAGTCTTGATTCATGAATTGAAAACAATCAAAAACCCATTATCCAGTTGAAATAATATAAGATTTTTTTATTTTGTTAATCACAAATTATAATGAATTTTAATTCCTTTCAAAATTTAAATATGTGCCTAATTGCCAGATACCATAAACGTGCTTGATAGAGTAGTATTCGAGTAACACATGTTCGAGCCGTTCAAATAATTTAATTTCCCCGCGATTTCATTACTTTGTGTTTGTTGAAGGTATTTCATTTCGAGAATTAACCCTTAGCAATAAAACTGGTTATAAAATGAAATAGTCTGGAGTTTTCGCCCAACCAATATATAAACTTTCAGTGTAATGAAGTTTTTATTGCATGCACTTTTTACATTTTTATTCCTCGTCCAAGTATCACTATCAACACTGCCAGAAAAGTTTAACCATATATCAAAAATTCATGTAATTTTTTTATTCGTTTTTTTAAATGAGCGTAAATTTCTGCATCATGTCATTTTTAGTAATAATATTTTTTAATTAATTTAAACCTTTAATAGCGTGCATCTGTTATATGTTCATATTGTAAAACAAGTGCGGTTATTTCACTTAATTTTAAAAACGTCACTTATTTTCCTAGCTAACTAGCAAAGTCGAGTAATATAGTCGAGTGAACAGTAATTTAGTTAGCACTAAATGATTTAGTAACTGAAAAGTCTCCGAATACAGTACATTAGTGAATGAGGTGTCAAGATGAACAGAGCACTACGTAACAAAACAAAAAAAATAACAACTTCATTTGTAATGGCTATATCAGAAGTATTGGAGAACGATATTAGCGAGAATTTTTTTTCAACTCCTCACCGAATCCAGAAATATTCATTGTATTTATTTTCCAAGTCATTATTAGTAGATTGCCTAGTTTGTTTATCTTTATATAGTGGAGATTTAAAACTCCAAATGCACTCACGGCTTAAATATTCCGAAACTAATTTTACAGTAGTATCTTTACTCCAACAAAACATCATTTCTACGACAACTAATGAACCTGACTAAAGATAACGTGTTCAGACTTGTTTCTTGGCTTAAAGCAAGCCACGAGGTATTTAATGAGAAGTAGTGGGGGCCGCCTCTCGACTGAAAAATTAGAAAAAAATGGTTCGACTCGACTAAATTTGTCTGCTCAAACACGTTTACTTACTAAATTACTCTTCACTCGACCGATCCGGAGCAGCCTTAAATGTGCGAATAAAATTTTGGATATCTAGTTAACTACCGTTTCCAATGTACTTTGGTACTTTTTGTACAATGTTATATGCTTTTACTTATTTTTAATTTAAATGAAATCTAAAATGTCCTCTTTTAGGTATGATAGAATTGTTTCTATATACATATAATGAAATCATATAATATTTAATAAAATCTCATATCAAATAGTATTATATATCACTTTTAAGGTGTTAACTGTCAATTCTTGGTGGAAAGATTCCTTTGTACTACTCCTTCCTTACTTCCACATATTTATAATGATCAGGACCGGTTTCGCTCCTCACGAGCATTATCATCAGTTGATAATGCTCGTGATGAGCGAAACAGTACAAAAGAATTGTGTTTTATTTTTTAAAAAAGTATTATATATATTTCAGTCATAAACTTTGATATATTATATTTCAGTCTTAGACTGTTTGCTATTAAAAACGGCTGTTAGGAAATATGAGAAGGAAGGAGACTACAATAAATTCATTTTAATTCCATAGTTTTTTGAAAAAAACTGTATGCACATGAAAAAACTTAAAATTTGATAAATGATTTTGTAGCATTTACAGTGAATCCCGAAATCCCGGGATTGACTGAATCTCAATCCTGGGATTACGGGATTGAATAATTGAGCGGGATCCCAGGATTGGAAGCCCTAGTTACATGAGACAATTATTTATATGACACGATATGAAATGAAACATTCGATAGTTTCATAATCTGAATACATATGAACTGAATCGTCAAAATAATCCATATTGTATTGATTCTTATGACTCAATCAATTACGCGATTCTTCCTCATATTTGAATCAAGGAAGGGAATAAATATTAAACGAAGCCATTTTAGCAATCATGAAAACAAAATTTTGTATTTTTAATGAAGCCGTTTAAATGGTTTCAGTTTCTTTCCTGTTATCCAAAAATAATGAATAGCGCTTTTTATATATTTAGATTTACTGCTGGCTATATTCTATGACAACAAGAAAAAGGCCAATTTCAATTAAACATCGTTATTTGATATATTGTAGAAAGAATCTTAAAAAGGAATTCGAAAGGGATCTTTTCGTCGAAAACAAATATAATTTACATCCCTTGTACTCATCCAAATTACTTTGTTTTATTTCCAATCATCGTTACGCTTTTCACTAAGCCAACAAATCTATAAACATTTTAATTTCCCTGCCAAATCTCTCCCATGTCGGGATTCGCTGGAAGCTCGCACTAAAGCTCTGATATTGTTCCCCCGTTTTATTATCCGTCTTTACAACCGAAAAGCAATTTAACCGGAAGCTTGTTTAAAAATAAAAAAGTTAAATTTATATCAGCGATTTTTATTCGAAATCGATCCCTGCCTCGCAGCCCTTCAAACTTTTCGCACTGCTTTTTATCATACAACCAGAAAAGCGCGTGATGTCGTCTCGTGTTTTTGTTTCAAAACACTTGTTTTATGACGCGTTTTACGACCAACTCTAAAATGTCGTTAAGTCATCGCGAATTTGTAGATCCACAGGCTGAAGGCTGAACTCATCGTAGTTGGAGCACTTTCTTTTCGCCGAGCTTTTTTCTGGTTATTAATTTGGAAAAGCGTCAACAGTTGATACGTCATTTAAAAAAAACACAAATTTCTCGTTCGAAAATAGAAATATCTGTTAGAAACGAAGAAAATAAGATCCAGTCACTGTTAGGTGACAAAATACACTCATTATTAATTTTAATTACATTAGGATGACCAATTCTTGAATCTATTGGTATGCTGTGTCTGGCCACTAAATACATTCTAATACCAATTTATAAACAAAATCTTTGTGTCTAGATAAAATGTTGTATATTATATAATTATAATTATTAACTAAGCTCAAATTTTTGTTTACATGATTTAAACTTTCAGTTGAGAATCTGTAATTAGACTGTCTACAAAGTTTTCATTCATAAGATGTACTCGATAAAACTGAGGGATTCTGACATGTCTTGTTGTGAGTACGGGTGACAGAGAATCATGGAGGCGTCGCGTGATAGCCATATGCTCCACATAGAAAGCGAAGTAGAAGACAAATGAAAACTCTAAATCTGTTTCTTTCACGTATCGGATTTTAAATAAAAAACCATTATTTTTTTTTTACTATCAAAATAGTTGATAAAGCGCTGGTGTAGCGTGCATTTGCAGGGGATGGTTTTCGAATTGTTTGATAGTGCAGTCGTAATTTCAAAGTATGTATTCGTTTCGTTCTCAACTCTTCAAGTAACATTTCATTTTCTTTGTTTCATTTGTTTTATTATCAAGTAATTTTCATTGCGTATTAGTCGTTAAAAACTTGCAACTACGACGCCATTTTTTATAGTTTAACTTCTCACAATTCCGTTAAGATCTATCCTTAGATATTCTACAGTTTAGACTAGCCGATGTTTCCTGGGCACCAACACAGCGATCATCATAAGTTAAATCATCGCATGGCTCAAAATCATGGTTGAATTAGTTTTTGCAATAGAACGCCGGTCTAACACTATCAGCGAGTTGTTTTTTAATTTTAAAGCTTGTGCACAATGTGTTTAATGCGGATGATGGGGTTAAACTGTTGCATAAAAACATGGGGGATCATAAATTATTTTATCAAGAAATTTTGGAAATTAATAGAGCCCAGTTAAACTCCTTGCCAATCTTGAATGAGCAGCTGAACCTTCCTAATTCTCCGCTATTATATCCGATACGTTGAAACACCTAACAGATGTCACTAAATGTGGAATGATTGTATATATTTACCCATTCGTCGAATTACATCCCGTCAAAACCCACAATACTATTATAATTGTAAAATCAGTGGTATTTCTAAAAGAAGTTGAAAAGCGGCAATTCGCCACTCTGTTAATATGGTGTTTACAAAATAAGGATTAGGGAGATTCCCGAAATTTTAACTCAGGTATCAGTGTGGCTCTCAGACGTATAATATCTTACCTCGTAAATAATATTTGTCGCATTTGTATCTTCTATATAAACGTTAGACACTGTTTACTGTCTCTCAGTTCGAGTCCATCCGTGTGCTCGAATGCCTGAAGATGCCGAAAGGCGAAACCCGGGTCGTTAGTGACAAAATACATGGAAGTGTACAAAATCTCAATAATCCAAATTTAATTAAATATGTTTTTATTTTCATTATTGTTTTTATTAGTAGTACTGTTTTCAATAATTATTACTATTGCTGTTACTGTTATTATGTTTGTGAAGTGCATGGCGCATTGTCGTCAGCTGTAATACCATTCATTTCAATTTTTTAAATTTACAATAAATAAACAAATAAATTTCGCTTAGCTAGCAAACATTTTCACATTATGCTATTTTTGCATTTATTAGCTTCTCTGCTCACAATGTAGAGCATTTGGCCTACTAATAGAGGTGTCTCAGTTGAAGTTTTTCAATGAGAACTGGTTGTTACTCATCACTCTTTTTCGAAGAGAATAGTGCTAACGGGATAGGACTAGGACAGGACACTAGTTCAAATAAGCTAATCGCATTAAAGATCGGATGTCTGGGAGGGAATTTTAGACATCACAAACATACATGCCTTTGAACAGAAATACATAAATCTGCTTAAAATTCAATTTATGAAACTACCCCTACTGTGATTCAAGCCCGTGAGATCCGTGACCGAAGCCAACGATGTTTCCCGCTATAACACGAACCCAGCAATGTTATGTCTTTTCTATAACAAGTGATGACTTTGTTATAAATACTTCTTTTAGCGGTCAAAAGGTTTCAGGTCTAATTCACGACATGGTTAGTTGGTATTTGAATTGAGATATGTCGATGATGACTTTCTTCCATGAATGAAGCTCATGTTACTTTGCTTGGTTTCCCTTGGTATGGTATTGAAAATATTGTGCGCATTGGTAATTTTCTGTAATTATTAATTTTATATCAATTGTGCCGCACATTTTTTTAACCACATCAATGCGAGAAAAAAATATAGGTCGATTTTTTGTGCGTCTGAGCCTGAAATGGCAACCTTAATGCAACATATTTCACATTTGACATGCTTTGAAAAACTTTAGGGTCCTGTTTATATTTTTTTCTCAGAAGGGTCTCGTGTATCACGTTAGGAATATCATAGTTGCAAAAACCTTTGAATAATAATAATGGTAGGGCATCGCCAAAAAGAACGCCGCAAAAACAACACGGGGAAAAAAGCAGTGTGCAAAGTTGGAAAATTGCCACATTATCTAGAAGTATGTAAAGAATTTTCTTTTTGGAACTAATTTACCCTTTTCTGAGTTATCCATCAAGCGAAGTGGCCGTACCATTCGGAGCACAGCGGACTATAGCTCTGCTGAACGCACGTGAATGACTCATGAAGTATCAAAACTCTCTGAAATCAAAAATCAATGTTTTGGTCACTTCGCAGCATTTTTTTAAGTGTAAAAAAACAACTATTAAAATAATATTTCATACTAAAATCCGTCATAAAAAACAACACCCACATGTTTTTTCAGGTGGAACATTGTTAAAAGAGTACCATTCTTTTATTTTTAACCTAAAAGTGTTTACTATATGCCTTTACATTTAACAAAATATCATTTTCATTTCTTAACACTATAACTTTTTTTGTCCATATCCGCTTCCAAAGTTAGAGCATATTGCCTCATAATAAAGGTATCTCAACGAAAGTTTTTTTCTTTAAGAATTGCTTGTTACTTGTTAGTTGCTCAATCTCTCTTTTTCTAAAAGATTAAAAATAGTGCTAGGAGAGGATTTGTGATTAGTTAATCGCTCACACTACGCCCCGTTTTCAGGATGGATGGGTGGGAGGGAGTTCTAGACATCACAAACTTTGAACATAAATCGATTGAAAAAACAATTTATGAAACTGTTCATACTGGGATTCGAACCCGTGAGATCCGTTGCAGAAGCCAACGACTTTGGCTACTGCACAATGGACCTAGCAAAATATATGCTCCGAGAATTCAGAAGTAAAAAGAAAAATCTAATGATTTTTTTCTGAGCCATAATCAACGTTTATACATTCTTTTTGATATTCTGGTACTGTCTGTATATAAATTTCGCTATTATTGCAACTAATCTAATTATTTATATCGATGAAACTGACATATTGTAAAGCCGTATTTATTCTGCAACTATTTATCAATCTACTTTGCAAAATGAGCTTATTTTTAGGGTAGAACGCTACTAAAAATGACTAACGCGGCCCATATTTCACCTTTGCCCGGGACTTTAATTTTTTTCGTCGTCGTCTTCTCCTCTTTGCCCGCCTTCCGAAATATGATTATGTATATTGTATATCGAGGGCGTCATAACAAGAATTGTTATATATACGAAAACAGCTTTATTTTTAGACTAAAATAAATGGATCACGTTATTTATAACATTATACTGTATGAAAAAAAATTCTGTTGATACTATATCTGTTTTGAAAATCCAATATGTTTGTACTGTAAGAAAGTATGCTTTTTCATTTTTTATCCTCCGCATTCCTTTTTAAACAATATTTTTTATATACATTGAGTATTGCGTAAATACAGTATATACTTTGAAAACTTGTCAGTCAATACGAAAATTGTAATATGATTTCGGAAAATGCAAACAGTTAATCTATGATAGGCGGACTTATAAGTCCAAAACAAAAACGATTTTTCAGGAGAGTAAAAACAAAGTTAAATTCTGAAGTACTCCCTATAATCTTATCATTTTACTCTTATCAATTGTGTTTATATATATAACAAAATGTCATTTAAACAATATTTATGTAATGAGAAAACTTATAAATACTATTATAACTAGAAAATAATAATATCTACATCGCATATACTTCAGGTATAAGTTAGTCTAATAGACGTTTTAATTTATTGTAAATTTTTAGAGCATCTGTGACATTTACTGTGCTGATATGTGAAACGTTATCGTAAAATGACCAAAAATTGAGTTACCCTCATAAGTCTGCCCATCATAGAAATTATATAATAAGATTTTATAATTTAATTTGTTTGATAAGAATTTTTTAAGAAAATCTATTGCGACCTTACTTTTCTAATATTATATTAATTTTAAAACGTAAATCTTTACATTTTATATGCATGCCATACTTGACGTATTTTTGTCCGCTCTCAAAATATGTACGCACAATCTCGCGTTTTGCCAATATTGCTGGGATGGGTCTTGCTTCATACAATACATTTTTAATGTTTATTTTGTATTCAAAAGCTTTGCATCTTCTTCGTCACATAGTTACTCGCTATTAATATAAAAAAGTGTGATGTAGCGTCCTCGTATCTTATTCTTTATTATTGCTAAATGTTTTTAGAGTCTTGGTAGGAATAAATAAAAAATACGGAGATGATAATTCTCATACACCTGGAACATTCAACCACCTTTCCTATGACGGTTACTTATAAATCTTGCCGAATAAGTAGCAATTTAATATGCGTAATTACTTTTTATGGAAGTTTATTGCAATTAATTCGTTATTTAGAATTGTATTGTGAATAATGTATACAATTCTAATATTCTATTTCCTTTTTTTACAGGTAAGTTGACTGACAAATATACACAAATCACCTACAGATCACAGTAAAAGGACAGATAAGTAAAGGAATAAATCAGAGGTTTGAAAGAAGGTAAAAAATGCATTTCAACAATTGATATTTTCGTCAGTCTGATTTTGAATGTTTCATTAAAATTTGAAAGAAAGGTTTCTTAAAATTTTAAAACTTTGAAATCAGCAGGAATTTTTAATTAGACATATTTAATTCATACATCTACAGTACCGGCAGTATCAGCAAAGTACCACATAATTTAAACACGAATATATGAAGTGCAATCAAATACGATATTCTGTTATAGGGATTGTAATTGAAACATATACTCAAAGAGCGATAAAACAAATTCAGACTTATTTTTACTACTTCCAATCCATGCTACTGAGCACAGTTAAAATGTATTTTTAGCAAAGAACAGAATTTATAGCATTTACTTAACCGTCTGGCTGCCAAAATCCGATACATTGAATTTCCCTACCATTGCAATAATTGCCGAATTATTCGGATCTTACGTCATCATTGAAAAGGTATTCGATACATTTTCAACAGTTTGTACGGTATTGTTACAAAGGAACAGCATGCTTTAAATTATAAAACACATTTTACCAATTAATAATTATGTTAAAATTGCGGCATATTTTCCATGGTAGTCCCAAAAAGCGCGACAACCAAGAGATAAAATTCCATTACTTGAATTCCATTGCCAACAATCTGGCTATTATGAATGTAATAAATACTTAGTTGAAAACAAACTCTTGCTTAGTGAAACTAGCGCTGTTCATACTTCAAATAATGTGAAATAAATTTCCGAACTATGTTTTATTTCTAATCGCGTTCGCTTCCAATGTGAAGCATATTGACTCCAAATGGAGTTTATCTCAACAGAAGTTTTTCAGTTAGTCAGTTGCTCAACCTCTCTTTCTCTAAGAGAGTAGTGGTAGAAGAATAGGGCTAGAACAAGACAATAAATTAAATAATCGAACTCGAACTTTAGTCACCACAGACATTCATGTCTTCGAACAGAAACTGCCTTTACTGGGACTCGAACTCATGAGCACCAAAACTCAATCCAACGTTAACTACTCGACCACGGATCTGGGAAACATACAGATTTACAGAATATTTATTTATATTTAATGTTATCTTGTCGTAATGAAGGGTACACCTTTTTAAAATATCTTTACCCAGGATAATTTAGCGTCTGATCCCATTCCATACGCTACTTCTGAAGTACAGACTTAATTAAACTGTCAAAAATTATACCACGTTTCGTGGAAATAAACAGCTTTACTCTGCGAATAACAGTAATTAAATAATGTTAGTAACAAAAGCTGTTTGATTAAAAGCTATATCAAAACTAGACGTAACAATCTTGTAAAAATCTATTTCAGATTCATTTTTCGAGTCTGTCGTATTTGTATATTTCCCAGGGCTGTGGCGTTGTTAGTATGAGTGGAAGCAGAGTTTTCAAAAACTGTTCGATTTGGACTCCTTTTTTAACCCGTTTCCTGCAGAAGAATAGGATATTTGAGCACCGAATATTTCAAAAATTAATTCAGTAGTTTTGGTGTTAAACTTATGGAGATTATCAAGACAAATTAGTGTATATTTGAATACAAAAATTAATTTGTACACAAAAGTTGTATACTGTTAACACTCTTATTTGTTTGATTATAAACTATTAACACACTGCAATCTGCCGTCTCAACAGTTAAGATGTTTGCAGACAAATGGTTGAACAAACTTATGGATAATATCATCAGCTATCAACTTACTACAATCAGCCGATCCACAGCTTAGAGGTTGGCACTGTTGGCAGTCAACCAGTTTTAAATCATCTTCTGTCTGTTTCATTTAATCGATTATGTATTTTAAATAGCAATTTCTTGCATACCATAGATAAATACTCGTGTGTAACGTTGTTAACTTGACAACTTGAATGCTTGATGATTCGTTAGGGTTAGCAACACACTCGTACACGCTTGCAAACGTGCATCAAAGGTCCCGACGAGATCTATCACTGTCTTTTTTAAACATATATACTGACGTGAAGTGTTTCAATAAACGTTTTACGGAAAATGCTTGTTAATGCAACAAAGCTCTTTTTTTAGGAAAAGGTAAATATATAGTGGGCTAGAAAAGTTCTATAAGTTCCCTAATCGCCAAAAATTAATGTTTTTTTGTTATCATGCCCGCTCCCAATGTAAAGCATGTGGACTCCTTATAAAACTTATTTTGAGAAATTGTTCAACAGTCACTCAATTTATATGTTGAGTTATTTAATAATATAGCTAGGATAGGACTCGTGGTTAGCTCATTTTTCTTCTATTCACCATTTTAGTGAGTGACGGGTGGAAGGAAATTTAGATATCATATACATTCATATCGTTGAACACAAATTGATTAAAAAATGAATGTATGAAAGTGTCTGATCGCAGATTTGAACTCGTGAATACCCACCCAATTGCGTTTACCACTTGCCTATAGGCCCAGCCAAATCTCTTTGAACGAAGGGATCGAAGTTGGAGTCGGTAAATTCTTAAACGAACCCACAGCCCTGATGTAACCAATACAGTACTGTCTCAATCATTTACTCCATTGCTATTTCAAATAATTCTTTTGACATTTCAAAACACTCTGTCTTTACTTTGAAAATTTACGACTGAAGCTTTAGAATTTTGCGAGTTTAAATATAGAAACAAATTGGTTTTCGTATTGAATTTCTAATATAATTAAATTTTGATTGATTTCATCGAATCGTGTTACCACATTATTTTGAAAGTCTTTCGTAATGATTCCTTTTCCTTTAATTTTCATACAGCAAATAATTATTGTATCTTGCTTGAATAATCATTATTGTAATCGAATCATTTAGAAAGGAATCTTACTCGTCGATGAAACTTCTGAAAACATGTATCATGAACTGTCTGTCGGTAGTCGATATCACATACTTCATCGGTAGTTTAATTAGATGTTTGTTTTATATACATATAAGCCACAACTAATTAACCCAACTATTTTACCGCACAATACTCATAAATAAGAAATGAACGCTAGTTATGATGAAAATTGATGATTGAGTATTCAGCTGCGAATCAGTTAAAGTGATTACATGCATTAGCTATTGTGTGTATACGTATTTTTGTTTTTCTCCCGCTTCCAATGAGGAGCATATGGTCTTCTAATGCAGGTATCTCAATAGAAGTTCTTCTTCAGAACTGTTTGTTACAACCTTTCCTTTTTGGTGAGAGTGGGGTGTTACATGATTAGTGGTAAGCTGATCGCTCTCAGAATTCTCAGTTTTTAAGATCGGATGGGTGGAAGGGGATTTTAGACATCACAAATATTCATACCGTCGAACAGTAATCCATAAATCGGCTTAAAATTCAATTTATGAAACCGTTTGTACTGGGATTCGAACCCGTGAGATCTGTACCCAAGGGAACAATATTGACCACCACACCACGGACCCGACAAACTGTTGTACTTTCCTTTTACTCATTTTGTCATCAGCTTGATACCGGAACTAAACTTATTCAAGCTATTGAGGAATTAAGAATACTGTATTTTGTAATGAAATCTATTAAAAAAATATTTCTTAACCGTTTCAAGTTATCATTTGACATTATCAACAACCCACTTGGATTAAATGGATTAAAACAAATAAAAAATGAGAGAAAAATGAAAAATTCTTCCTCTTTGTAAATAGCATGTCTAGTGTCATAAAATTGTTATTCGAAATACTTTTTAAATAATTTAAGACATCGACTGAGGGTGCTTGATGGAATTTCAATATTAAATTTGGATTATTGAGATTTTGTACACTTCCATGTATTTTGTCACTAACGACCCGGGTTTCGCCTTTCGGCATCTTCAGGCATTCGAGCACACGAATGGACTCGAACTGAGAGACAGTAAACAGTTTCTAACGCTTATATAGAAGATACAAATGCGACAAATATCATTTACGAGGCAATACATTATACGTCTGAGAGCCACACCGATACCTGAGTTAAAATTTCGGAAATCGTCCTAATCCTTATTTTGTAAACACCATATTACCAGAGTGGCGATTGCCGAAGGCGATTGCCGCTTTTCAACTTCTTTTAGAAATACCAGTGATTTTACAATTATAATAGTATTGTGGGTTTTGACGGGATGTAATTCGACGAATGGGTAAATATATACAATCATTCCACATTTAGTGAAATCTGTTATCGAGTCCATTCGTGTGCTCGAATGCCTGAAGATGCCGAAAGGCGAAACCCGGGTCGTTAGTGACAAAATACATGGAAGTGTACAAAATCTCAATAATCCAAATTTAATACTTTTTAAATGTTTTTTTGATTGAACACAATATAGAAAACCACCTCAAATTCGCATTTCTATTTAGATTTTAAAATCACAGTGAGAAAAGACAAAACGAATATTCTAAATATATTGTTTATCTCAAGTCAAGTGTTGATTCGAAATAAAATATTTAACCCCGTCAGGAATTGGACTTGACACAATTTAGTTTGTAATATGAGCTAGGGCTGTATTTGTTTTTTTTAAATATCGTAACATTCTGTGTCTTTTACAATACGACAGCCTTTTTCAAAACATTACTCTGTTAAATTCCTCTTTTATGTGTAATATTAAAACCCTTCCCAGTAATTTAGTTCGTCACACGTGCACACCAGAATTCCTGCGGTCTCGTCAAATAAATTCCTGGCCTGAAGCACAGTTCAGAACTTTGAATATTTCTCCAGAAAGCTGTCGTGGTCTGTCAGAGTGTGCTATTTGCCACCTGAAACATTCCATATTTGGTATACAATTTTGCAATATCTACGGCGTACCTGTTAATATTGATCACGGGTTACGTCTACCTAAGTTGCATTGTTTATTCGAAAATACTGAAATTTAAATTAAAATACCACTTTGTAAACTATGTTCATTAAAGAATTCGTCAACATAAAACTTCTGAAAACCTCAATATAAAAATTATATCGATTTAAGATCCAAAACAGTGTTGTTAGATAGTGAAAGAATATTTGAATCACCTTTAATATTTTTTAAGTAGGGAAATATAAAAATACCTAATATTTTTTACTTACAACCAACTTGCATTAAAAAGATTATTATGAAATACTATGGTTTTAAAGGAACCGGTTTCGCTTACCCAGTGCGCATTTTCAATCGATAATAAAACAAACAGTCGTATTTTTATAAATTATTCGTGTTACATTAATAAATTTGTTGAACAATCACTGCCTGGACGAAATCGGTAATATTCCTTAGTGTTTTCATTGTATTGTTTTTCGAATCCCAGTAAAAAAACGTCTTGGATTTACGAGCTTTACGTCGACGATATTTGACATATTCTTTCTTGTGACATAATAATAGCCACACAATATTATTATACTAACTTGACTGCCTGTATACTCAGTGATTGAAATATAGGCAATATTTATATTATACTAAGCCCCGAAATTCCTCTCAATAGTGCGTTTTCACGTATCTTATATTAATCGAATAAAATACTACGATTCCTTCTTTTATAATATAATTGGGAGCTTTTCTATTCAATATCCAAATTAGTATTTCTTTTATACAAGCAACGTTTTCCCGGATATCAATTTGGATTACGGCTTTCAGATTCGTATGGTTCGTATTCCTTTATCAGAGCTTAAAAGCCTTCGAAAAAAGTTCGTATGTAGTCCCCGGAGGCTTTAATCACTTTCCCCTTTTAATTTCCAGCCAATTTGATTGTCCGGTCAAAGCATAAAGAGTAAAGACAAGCTTCGGCTGATTTATGTCCGTACTTTGACAGAGCCGATTGACAATTATTGGCAGGTTTATACTACCAGCATTAAGTTGGACTTGATCGATGATTTTGTTTTCTAGTTTATACTTTGATTAATTGAAAATTTCTTCTCAAATAAATAAAATCTCTTACGGCAATTAATAAACCTAAAGTTTATTATTTCTAGGTACATTTTTCTCCATTTTTTTATATCGGTCATTATACACTAACTTTTATGTGAATCTCCAGTAGCAGCTGGTTTTTAAAACGATAAAATCTGTCACGCTGCATTATCGACACTTACGTTTACAAAAGACGCGCAATTTTTAGCTTAATCATAAGTATCTCTTATTTTTTAGACGAAGTATCTTTTTGCTGTTAAATACTGTGATGATTCAATGTAAACAGTGTTTGCAAGAAGTGATGGTTGTATTTCTTATCAAAACGAATTAATAATATTCCCCATTTAAAATTCAACTAAATGTTCTTAATTTTTATTTTACAAATATAAGTTAGTTCCTTTGCGCTTAAGTGTGCTTGAATAAATATCAAGTTGTAATTTAATTAATTGACATGGCATTTACTTGGTAAAACTCCATTATAACCGGATGAAATATCTTTATTTGACATTTATTGAATACAATATAATTATTCAATGACGGCGTCCGTGGCGCAGTTGGTAACGTCGCTGTCTACGGCTACGGGTGTCTCGGGTTCAATTCCCGGTGCGAAAGTTTCATAAATTGGTCTTTCAATCAATTTATGGATTTCTGTTCGTAGTCTGAGTGTTTGTGATTGTCTGAAACAAGTCTCCCACCCACCCGTCTGATCCTCACCGGGCGTAGCGAGAACGATTAGCTAACCACTAATCCTGTCTTAGCGCTATATCATTTTATCCTTACTTTCTTCGAAAAGAAAAGAGATATTGTGCAACTAAGTAACAAGCAGTTCTTATAGAAAAATTCTGTTGATACACCTCCATTAGAAGACCATATGCTCCACGTTGGGAGCGGACATGGAAAAAATATATAATTCGTCCTTGGCGTTGTCAACTGGTAGGACCGTCGACCGGATTTTTATTTTGTCGAAAGCCCTGTAATCTAATAAAGTTGCTCTCATGATTCTTCGATTAGATATCGTCGATGTTCTGGAAGAAAACACTAAATCGAAAAAATGACATATTAAGTTAGTTATACCAAAATGTTCCTTATTTTACACTCTACCTTATGAAAGAGCACACTTATTTTTTTATATTATACTTTTACTTAAAAACAGTTTTGTATAAACAAACAAAATGAAAAAGGTATATCATTTCGAATATTTGACAAACTTCAAAGTCCAATTTCTCAAAAGTAATATTTTTCATTTACTGTCTTCTTCCAGAACAACGACGATATACTGTTATGCACATTACTTTGTAAATGAATTCAACAATTTAAAATCAATCAAATGGCCGGACTTGAGAACATAGAATGCCGCAGGTTCTCCGCCTCTACTCAAGAATAATATACACCTAGACCGCTTCATTCTACACCGTAGCTTGAAATATTTTATATTCTTCTTTTTAAAAGCAGACGCTTTCGAAATGTCTTGTAAATATAAGAATGACATCGTAAATCAAACAATATCTCCGACGGCGATTTGAGAGATAAAGATGTTGTCACTTCACTGTGTCTTGAATAAATACGTTTGCGTCTCTGTTAGAACTTCGCTTTACACGCGGAGTTGCTTTAAAGTCAACCAAATTGCTTTCGCGAACTATTTCAATAACCTAATCATTCGTCGCTTGTGCCACCTCAATTCGCTCCAACTACCTTGAGTAAAAATCTCCTTAACTCCGCGGCTGCTCGGTTTTCACTTCTTTCAAACTCCGCTAAAGGTGAACGCAATCTACTTGTCTTGATTTAAATTCCACCTTTTTCAGAATCTGAGCCACCCAAAGCAAACTGTTCCCGCTTTTGTAATGGAGTCTTCGCATACGATTTTAGACGCTCCAATTGAAAACAGACGCTCTCAATACGCGGCCCGGAAATGCCCCCTTTCATCTCGCTATTTTCTATTCATTGAAGTAAAATTCAATCAATACCGCTACTTTATCGTATTGCCAAAAAATAAAAGCAATAGTGATTCAAATATGACAATATTGAACATCTAGCTTTAGGTTTTCATAGTATGATGAACAAAACTATTATTATAAAAAATCTGTCCGTCACAAAAATAAATTTCAAACGGTTTCAATCGTCACAAAATGGATCCACTGTATTGTGCATGAACATTTTGGACGCTATTACTATTTTCAGTTCTCTACGTCGTTTTATTCCTACATTATGAGTTGGGGAAAATAAAATCAGAATTTTAATTCCAATCGAAAACTCTGATGGTGAATTTGTTTTAATATAAAATAGCACGGAAATGTTTGCTTCTTATTATCGAAATATGTAACAAAAACTATACTTCGCATTAAAAACTATAAACTGATGACTTAAATGGAATTCGCTTATGATTTTTTTTTAAATTAAATCGATACTATTAAGCTTATTTAAGCTGAAGATAACTATTAAAAATATCATGATTAAAAGGCGATACTTCTTTTTGGACCATATTCGCTCCCTATGGTCTACACCAGTGGTTTCCAAACTTATTATTCCCATTGACCCCTTCTTAAAGCAAAAACCTAACCATGTATCCCCTAAGTAAAATGTCTTTACGTAACTGCATAATAAAAAAAATATAAATTTAATTGTGATGTCTTGAATGGTAAACGGTCATGTAAAAGTAAAATATAAATTAAACATTATGATATTTTAAGTATAAAGGTTCACAACTGCACTAAATCCACGTTCTACTACATAGAAAGACAGCCTCTGTACAAGGACCCATAATGCAGGATATAAAATTGGTATCTGTTTTCGGAACCAGAATTTGTGGTATCTTGTTCAAACATTGGTTTCCACTCCTCATTTCTGGATTATTCAACAAATCGCTCTTGTATTAGTATGGATACATATTAGTTTGAGGGTCTACTTGCAATAGGGTCCAACACTAGGATCAAACACAATTTATTTATTTCAACTTTCATAATAATGAAAATATGTCGCGGATATTTTTTATAATAAACCTTTCTTGGACCCCCCCCCCCCGACGTTGTCCACGCACCCCCAAACTATTTTTAATTTTCCACAGACCCCTTCAGCGGTCTCAAGGACCACTGGGGGTCCGTAGGAACCACTTTGGAAATCACTGGTCTACACGATGGTTGTCCATGCCTCTACGATCGGAAAAAGAGTCAAGCAGAATTGAGGCTCTCCAGAGGTATCTGCAGCACGTGACCCAAACAGTTCCAACGTCTCTCTAGGACCACAGGGTGCTGACTTGTACGTTTCCTAATCTATGAATTCTTCATGAAATCAAATGATTTAACCCTCAATATGCAATACAGTATTAATTAAATTTATTTAAGTAACATTTTTTTTCTTAATCTTTAAGAAATTAAAATACAGCTTTGTGACCGCAAGATTGAATTTTCATTATGCTTCCACATTGTCAATAATTAATGGTTAAATTTGAATTATTGAGATTTTGTACTTGAAATTCCATCAAGCATGTCGATGTCTTAGATCAATTAATGGTTAGTTTTTTTAAACAGTTTTTAAGTGAATGCCCCCCACAGGAAACGCCTAATGATCTCTGTAATAGAGAAGGAAACCTAGATTCAGTTCTAGCGCCTCGCCCTCGTCGAATTTGCGTGGATAGCAGGTGTGCCATTGTATTTATTCAAGCCAAATATTGAAAGTGTGTTTCCTTTTAAATTGTCTACTGAAGTTATTCCGTCTCTCGATAAAAAAAAATAGAACCTCTCTGCCGATAAAGCTGCTCTTACGTAAAAAACGTTTTTTATTTCATTTATACGATAAATAATTATTATAATTCTAAATTTTCACGGCATAGATTGTCGTATGTCTAGATTAATCTGCTGCCAAGACGGAAAACGTTATGTTGTTTTTTTAGTTATTTATATATCTAAAATATTCACTATTTATGCTCTATTGTCTGCAAACCACACAACTACGTTGAAATTTACATCTTATATATGTTACTTAACTAATAATTATGCCAATCTGAAGATTCTTCTCACAGAGGTAACACGTTTGACAAATAGTAACACAACCAACGGAAGATTGAAGTAATCAATTTTAATTATATAATACAAACTGAATTTCTACAAAGATACTGCCAAATCCATATAAGAAAAAAATATTAACAGTTAGAATTAATTTATTCATCTTGCCAATAAATCTAGCAAAGTCAATATGGATAATAAGTTTTGATTTATTATGGATTTCTCTCACTAACGCGC
The DNA here is from genome assembly GCA_022494535.1 of Himalopsyche phryganea. NCBI lineage: Eukaryota > Metazoa > Arthropoda > Insecta > Trichoptera > Rhyacophilidae > Himalopsyche > Himalopsyche phryganea. Next base: position 1,474,286 of record JAGVSL010000054.1, on the reverse strand, counting down.
ATCGTCCGCATTGAGCGAATGATTACAAGGGAGCACCGCCACCTCGTAGTTCAGCATTCTTTTTATAATTATACGTTGGAACTAAGTGTAATTATTTTTAATACAATTTTATCGCTGAAATATAAATAATGCTTTACATTTTATTCAATAAAATACTGTTTTTCAGACAAAGTTTCTCATCATTATGGTATGATACGAATTTTTTTTTCATTACAAGTCCGCTCCTAATGTGGAGCATATGGACTCCTAATGGAGGTATGTCAACAGAATTTGAGATACCTCCTACGAGAACTGCGTGTTACTCAGTTGTTCAACCACTCTTTTTCAAAGAAAATATGGATAGTATGATAGGGCTAGGGCAAGACTAATGGTTAGCCTATCACCCTCGCAACGCACTGTTTTTAAGATCGGGTAGGTGGGAGGGAATTCTAGACGTCACAAACATCCATGCCTACAAACAAAAATCGATTGAAAAATCAATTTATGAAACTGTCCGTACCGATACTTAAACCCAAGATATTCATAACCGTATCCAAAGACGTTGGCCACTGCACGGTGGACCTGACAATTTTTCAATTACTTAATAAGTATTAATTTGATTTTGCTTTAGCGTATGAAGAGACTAGTTTAATTCCATGACTGTGTTACTCTTTTCCACTATTTTACAAACACATCCCTTCAGCCCACCTCTGTTTGGTTCTGCAGTGTTAAAGAATATCATAATACTTACGCTGTATATCCGGCCAAACATCACATTAACCCTGAATGTAATGTATTGGATGCGTATCCGGGGCCGGAATCCCACAGGGTCTAAAAATATGTATTTCCTTGCCAATAAATAGTCGGCAGGATCGGACGGTCTGCCCTTATGTACAACACTATACACCCAAATATCTCAGAGACTCGAAGACCTCTAAGCCAAGCATCTATGCCCTAACATAACATAGGAGGATATGGGTTTCCTGCAATTTCGAAAGGAATTTATGGGACTTTCAAATCTAATTGTTAACATTTTTTTTTGAATTTTGTTACATACAAGAATTATATACGTTGTTTCCATTGAAAAACTGTATATCTGCAAATTGTTAATTTTTCAGAGGAGCATAAAAACATAATTTTATCGAATTAAAACAATAATAAGAAAACACGTAATTATTATAGTTATATAAGGTAAATGCACCAGTAATTGACCGTTTAAGAGAAAAATTTAACAAAAATAACGATTAACGTTTAGCATTAGACCGAACGATGACAAAGCAAGTGTATTCATAGTGGGTCAAATGTCTAAATTAATATGACAAGATAAAAATTAGAAGAGAAAATTTATTCAATTTTTAACAACCATGTTTTTGTGTCAGTAGTTGACCATCTAAAAAATTGAAAGTTTCTGTAATTGACCACTTTTTTTTCAGTAGTTGACCATGCCTAATCTAGAGGGTTTCATGGCAACTTTTCATCAGAGCTTTCTGTAAGACCACTATTGGTTGAATCAAGTAGCATATGCTTACATTCACTGATCCTTAACAATTCTCAACAAGAAATTCAAAATAAAATAGTTACTGCATAAGGTGATGTTTTTAAATGGCCGCTATGACAAATGAATGACATATATGATGATGTGTCAGTTCCTCAATCCGATAATAAATGGTTTCACTTGGCTCAACACTACATATTAGAGCAATCCCGCGGATACGTTTCGTATTTTGGGCACTTTTATTGAAAAAGGTTAACTTCTGGTACATGGTCAATTACCCGTACATTTACCTTGTATATACAAATATTACTTGCGTGTTTTTTTATTAATGTTTTGATTCGATAAAATTATTTTTAAAACTGTTTTTATGCTCTCCTCAAAAATGTATATTTTGCAGATATACAATTTTGCAATAGAAACAACCATAATTGATACTATATATATTATTAAACTGTTTAAGTTTCTATCTTTAATATGCATTTTAAAAAAGTATGAAACATTATTCTTACTGTTACCTTTATATTAATAAATGTAATATTCACTGCAGTGGCGCAACGGTTAATTCTTCCGGTTACAATACTGCAATACGAATATAAAATGTTTATATTTTAATTTGTATTCAACGATATGGATGAGTATTTGTATGCCTCTTTTGTCTTACTTAAAACGCGGGGTAAAATTTCGCCCAACAATAAATCATCTTCTCATCCTCCTCCTTCTTTAGGAGTTCCTTATCTTATTTGTAATACCCCAGATAACTCTGTAGACGCTTAAGTGCTCGGTCAGAGTCAACACGCAACGACGGGGCGGGCACGGGGCTCGAATCTGAAATGCAAAACCGCTCAAGACATGAAGCGCAAACTTCCAGTTCCTGCGCATTAACTACGGGCATTACAAAGGCATGCTATGCATTTCAGTTTTAAGTGCTGCGCCCGTCCCGCCGTCGCTCGTTGACTCTCGCCGAAAACTTGTTAATCACATGTAGGTATAAAATTTTCGCATCACCTAACCGTCGAGTTAAAATGTATACAATGTACACACAGCTCCGACGTACTAGCTACTTTAGACATTCAGTATTTCAATTTTAATACCGTCATCTATGATGGGTATGGTTATACCAGTGTGTAAACAAAAGTGAACTTTGAAACTTATAATAGCTAATAAATACCTGACTGTAAAATACAGCATATTCTTCACATTAACGTTGTTTTTATTATGTATATGTATTTAACTATCTCAATTTTTAATTGATTATAAAACGTATTAATGATCACATGTTTTATTTTGCATTCGTTTTTTTAATGGCATTGTATAATTTCATTAATGGGTGAAACAGATCGAATTAATTTCCCCAACTCGTGGCCACTAAATTTCAGAAGACACTTGATTAATTAACGCCAAACACCCTTCCCTCTAAATCACATCAATTAAAAAACAGCTAACCAAAACATTTCTACGGATAAGTCACCTTTTAAATGAGACCAGTGGCGGCACGCCGTAGGGAGGTCAACAAACAACCTTTTACGTGCGGCGCATGGGGGCCGGTCTGCAATGAAACAAAAGAAGAGCTAAAACAAAAACAAGGGGACCGCCAAACAAAAGCTCTTCAGCTTGCGCTCTTTGCGGAAAACATCAAACGTATTATGTGGAGGGGATCTGCACTGCACTGTGAAAACTTAACACTTTCCTGTGAGCTTTTTCCACCCGTTATAGCAGTCAAAAAAGTAAAGGAATTTTATTCGTTAAAAACAAAAGCATTTCCTTTGTTTATCTTTGCATTCTAATTTATACTATCGTCAATATATTATAACTCAATGTCAAATGTTTATTACTATATTTACATGATGTCAATGTGATACCTCCCTAAATTCTCAGCAACTAACTATAATAATTACGTTGATTGAATTGGCATTTACTTGGTAGAACTCCAATATAATAGGATAAAATAACAAAGTATTTAATTCTAGAAAATTTTTACCAGGTAGTTGATAGCTTTTTCGGCTTTACGCCATCTACGCCATCATCGATAGTTCTGACGATGGTGTAAAGCCGAAATAGCTATCAACTACCTGATAAAAATTTTGTGGAACTCAATACTTTATTATTTTATCCTATAGGATACTCATAGCTGCTCTGCTTTCTGCACTTAAGATGGCTGTTTATTGTTGATATTAATTACACACTTAATATTTGACTGTTTTGAATGGTTCACTAATTTTTCCTTATAATCTTCCTGATCCGCTATTGCTTATTGCATTAGTAATGTCATTAAAAAAATTTGCTCAGCTAATGGACTTTTAATGTAGCTATATTTGTGATTTCAGATTAGTATTTATTGATTTGTAAGAGGTCCATAACATTTTAACTGTAGACTCTTTTATTTTATTTATGTATAATTTGTTTGCTAATCAGTATTTTCTTGACTTAGTTCATGAACCATCAGTTTTATATACCTTTATTTTACACTCAATTTTATATAAATAAGTCTGTTATGCTTGTATTTTTATCAGTTGATAATGCTCGTGATGAGCGAAACCGGTCCTGATCATTATAAATATGTGGAAGTAGTACAAATGAATTGTGTTTTATTTTTTTAAATATAAAGTACATCAATTAATAATAATGCTTAAAGTTGAAAGTTGCATAGATGGGATAGAAATGGCAACCAAAATGACATATGAAAATGTCACGTCACTACTGTTCACCATTTGGAAGGCGTTCTTGTGACAGCTAGGGAGACAGGTTAATACATGTGTTCTACTATATAGTATATATAATATTTGAATTATTGAGATTTTGTGCACTTCCATGTACACTTTTGTACACTTAATTCAAATTTGATATTGAAATTCCATCAAGCACCCTCAGTCGATGTCTTAAATTATAGTATAGATTAGTTATAATTAATACCTATCTAGATGTAAAATATCATCTGTAACATATTTAATGTAAAGTTTCTACTGTGTTAGTTTGCTACCAAGTAATTCAAATAACTAATAAAATTATATATTGGTATATATTATAGATTATAAGATGATGTATCGAAGAATTAGTAAAAATTCTTGACATCGTTTGTTTATTTTTTTAAGATTGATGTTGTCATTAGTAGCATCTCCTTTTTGCTTTTCTCTATATCAAACGTTAATATGTCGATTAATCAAATATTGTTTATTCCTTTTAACGTTTGGAGATTAATTGAAAAGTGACTAGATCACAATAAACGACCTTAAGCAATGTTAACTGCTCGACTTTTACGAAGTTTCCACTCGTCGATCAATCAGTCTGCGGTCGATTTCATACTTCAATGTTTCCCAAACTCTTTGCCCATTGTTCTCTAAATACTAAATGCTTTGGATGAATTCGACATAAGTGCAAAATAAACATTTATTGCCTTTTTTGAGTTATTGAGATTTTGTACACTTCCATTTATTTTGTCACTAACTTGTCATTGAAATTCCATCAAGCACCCTCAGTCGATATCTTAAATTAAATTTATTGCCTTATTTATTAGTCCCAAAACATCGTTTTAATTGCCAGTGTATACATATTTTGCCACATGCCGTTTTTTTTTCAATTTTTAAGCTTAAATCTTTGATTAAGTACGCTTGTTTGTTAGTATACAATGATATATTTAACACATTTTGTACTAAAATAACGATGTCACTCGTTTAGCGAGCGTTTTCGATTGGTAAGCAAACTAAACAAATTATTTGTTCTTCCAAAGTGTACAAACCTGCCAATGGGGATGCCACTGGAAAGAGATCTAACAATATTCACCATTACTGCTTCGTATGTTGACATATTCCACGTGGATATAAATGAGTTCAAACGAGCACTGTTTTTTAAAGTATTTAAGTAGATTTTTCTGAACATACTTGGACTTTCTTGCCAATTTCCAATGTTTACTATGTTTTAAGCTTTAACGTTTTTTACGTTTCAATAGCCATAAAAGTATAATCTGTTTTTTTAATGTACATATCGTCGCTGTTCTGAAAGAAAACACTCAATCGAAAAATGACATTCAGTCATCGAATTAGCTATACCAAAATGTTCCCTATTTCGAACTCTACCGTATGGAAGAACACACTATTTTTTGTTAAATATATTTTTACTTAAAAACAGTTTTTTACAAACGAACCAAATGAAAAAATGTAGCATTTTCAAATCCAGTTACTCAAAACTAGTATTTTTTTCAGTTTGTGTCTTCTTCCAGAACAACGTCGAAATATATAATAAGTAAATTAAACAAGGGTACTTATATTAAATTTTGAGTCGAATTGACAAGCTATATGAAATAAAATATTTATATAAATTTGTTATCGCATATTTTTTCCTAAAATAATCAAAAAATTATGGACGATAAATTCAATTTAACTTCTATTCACTTTTACAAAAAACATCGAAAATACTTATAATTAACATAAATTTTAGCTCTATTATATTGTATTTGCTCGTCATTTAAAATGAGTTTTACAAATTGTGTTTTCTTTATTTTGATTTATTACAATTTCTCTACAAATACGCATCGCCATTGAAGTGAATTTAATTAATATCAAAGGCAGTAAAGTTTAAGATTCATTGTGAAAACTTAACTTAACCTTTGAATCAATCGTTAGCCAGCATTTATGCCCTGCTTGCAATAAATTTCAAACACACTTAAGTTAGACTGCAAATAATAAATTTATGTTCCACTACAGAAGATAAATAAATCAATCCACCTCTCTTAGGTGACGGCTTCTGAAGCTTGGAAGCAAACGGCGTACTTAGTTCAATGTTTGTGATACAAAACGCTACATGGTCTATATTTGCAACAAAGGCATTCTCGGCACATTTAAAAATGTACAAGCGTATTGTATTCCCTCACTAACGACGACTATTTCTTTTAATAAAGTAAAAATAACAAAGTACATATTCAGTTCGACAAGAATTTTATCAGTCTATTGATTGCTATTTCGGCTTCACGCCACTATGTTTAAACTTAATTTAGCTTAGATATATATACATTCAACTTCATAACTTTTATTTAAAATTTAAATATTTAACGTACCAATTATTTTTTTGTTTTTTTCTAGGGAAAGGAACAAACATGGTATTATTAATTGATCATTTAAGTGACTGCATTAAAATTGGCCTTATTATGCGTAATTACGCGAGCATCTTGTAATAGTCTAATTACAGGTGATGAATTGATATTAATGTTGCCACTAAGGAGGTTATTATCTTTATTACATCTATTAGTTACCGATTGTTTTGCTAATTTATTGAGCCTTTTATTACACAAATGCAGGCATACCGGGTCTTAATAAGAAGTCAAGTTGTGTGATTCTTTTAAGAGGTGGATCGCGAATTGAGAATATGTTTATAATATTAAAATTAAATTTAAGTAATTTACGTTAAGTAGTAAATTTAAGTAACAGTTCGAGTCCATTCGTGTGCTCGAATGCCTGAAGATGCCGAAAGGCGAAACCCGGGTCGTTAGTGACAAAATACATGGAAGTGTACAAAATCTCAATAATCCAAATCCAAAATTAAAATTAAAATTGATAACTTTGTTATTCCACCGGTTTTATCACCAAGAACAGAATATTTTGATATTTTATCATAATAGAGTTCTACCAAATAAATGTGAACTTAAACACTGTTTTTCTTAGACTCTTATGGAAGACTTATTAATCACTCGTAGTCGCCGCGAGCGATCATTGAATCATGACCTTGTTAAAGTCATGGAAATACAACTTGGAACACTTCATACATTTATTTTGGTTGTGTGACTATGGTGATCTGAATGTGACAGAAGTGACTGTTTGACACGGCTTATCTTGTGACATTCACATAATTATCCCGCCCCGATCAGCGCTACAGAATTCTTCATTCTTTCACCTCACGTCCAAGGATCACGACCCACATTTCATCGCCACACTATTTCGTCTATATATTGCGTATCTGGTTTTGCTAATTTAATAACGTAAAACTTCCTCAAACTATCAAAGATACTTACTTGTTTCACATACTGATTTTTTGTCAATTTGTAAAAGTAATTTTTTGTCTCGACTTGTCGGGCAATATTTCATGTTTTATTTTTCGCGTTAAATTAATAAAAACCGTATGTACACTTTTCTAACTATTCTTGTCCGCTTATTTTAGACACGACCGCAATTATGACGAAAAAGATTACTGACTATTTTCACCAAAACCAACAAAGGAAATTTCTGTCAAAAACGCTTTTGTATTTCCGGCTTTGAATTTTACCGTATGTGACCTTGTATCGTTGACTCTATAGTGTTACCCTCGTTTTCAGAACAACAAAAAAATATATCATACAAGCTTATTTGATACCAGTCCTTGGGTATGCTGGACATGGCATATACATTGTTTAATTACACGTTTAAGCATTATTAATAAAAACTAAGTAATTTTTATTTAAATATGTAATTTACCATCATAATTTCATAATTTATAGATCTTAAACAATGTATATAAATTTTAGTGCAAAAAAAATGTCAAGCGCATACAACGATAAATTCCTTTTAGAAGTTCTCTTAATAAGCTTTCATGTGATGTTGCGGATATTAAATGATGATAGAAAACCTTTCATTTAATTTTTTTGTGCGAATGGTTAAAAATTTTAACGGTTTAGCTTCTGAATTTTTAATTTTCCTAATTTTAATCAGCTTTCACTCTCTTCTGTATAAGTGTTAATTATACCGCTAAGTAACTTCATCTCAGATTAATATCAACATGTTATACAAGCTAAATTTGAGTCAAGTAAAAACTATAGTCGCTGATCTTTCAACAACAAAATATGTTTTTTTTATTTCGTGATATCAGTATATCGATATTTGCTATTTGTAATAACTGTCAACTGTAAATAATCTGTGAACGCAATCATTCCAAACTGATTTAGCCGAAAAATTATCCGTATAATTTAAATACTAATATTATGTATTGACACTTTAATTTTTTTTTGTATTACCTATCTATATTAATATCATCGATTCGATATGTGTAAAAACGGTACCCGGAAAAATTCGCTGTGAACCTTCACCTTCATCTCTTTGATTGGAAAATTATAAAACTTGATAATTGAAATTTCGTTTTCTCTTAGCTACACTATTAATATTATCTACTGGTTTTGGGAAGATCAGTTATGTAAATCAAAACTTTAAAAAAAATACATTACTCACCTATTTACACGAATTCAATAAACTATACGTACTGTACAAGTAAATAAATTCAATTCAACAATTAGAATGTTATATACACAATCTTTACGTTTGTTCATTACTCTCATATTTGACTAGCACTCTCTTATTCTAACTGAAATTATTCTACGGCTTCGGCGTCTACGGCGTATACGACGTAGATGTAAATATCAATCTATAAAGAAGTGTATGTAATGTCTACGAATGTTTATCTATTTATTTATTTATTTTCTTAATATATACACTACAAAAAATACAAATTATAAGTTTGCGGTTTTTGCGGTGGAAAAAACGTTTAAAACTTAGTGAACATTGCGGAAATTGGCAATGAAAACAACCTATTTAGCTCAGGCAAAATCTACTGAATATATTGAAAAATAGTGCTCGTCTGGACTCACTCACGTCCATGTGGAATATGTCCACATCCGAAACAATACCGTTGCACATTGTTAAAGTTCTTCTCCGTCGAATCTCTATTGGCAGGTTGGTTCTACACTTTGGAAGAACAAACACTTATTCATGTCTATGTTCCTCAAATAACTATCAGGAACATAAAACTTGGCATTATCAAGAATGTCGGTTTTCTCATTTTGACCTGGTATAAGTAAAAAAAAGTTATTGCCAGGTATATTTCAAATCATTATACTTTTCTTTTTGTGCAAAATTCATTGTCGTACTGCAAATAGGATTTTTAAACTAAAGAGAATAATTTCGACGTAAAGCGAGTATGTTTTATTTCATAAAGTCCTTAAGTTAAACGTGGTGCATGCTGCATCCAAGAGTGTGGCAGGCGAAGTAGACCGTATCGGAAAAGTTTAATAAGACTTTTTTCCAGATCAGATGATAATGTCGTGTCAAATATTTTGTTATATTTAAATTTATGACTTTTCATTACTAGGTAATGGTTTCACAGTCAAGCTTTTCCAATACACCAAATTACAATAAAGTTAGTCTTATGATACGTCTCAAAAACGTGAATCACATGTTGCTCCTAGTTACACGTGCAGTGGAATATTGCATTAGAAAAATTATTTACTGCCGAATCAATCAAATTCAACTTGTTACGTGATTACTATTCGTACATTTAATTTAATCACTCTTAATGTGTTACCTGTCATTTTTTTGTGAAAATGTATTATCTTAAAAAAACAAGCACATTTTTGACACAGCATGAGCATTATCTTAGTTGACAATGCTTTCGGTGAGCGCAACCGGTACATGATAAAATAAAATTTATTGATACACGAAATTGTGTTTTGTTCCCTTTCACGCTGAATGGCATCTTTTGTTAACTCAGTAGTTTTATATACATTTATACTATGAAAGAATAATAGTCAAATTATTTATCAAATATTCGAATACCAAATATCAAAAAAGAGCCGAATATTTTCGAGTATTCGATTGGAAACCCTAACTATATCAGCTTAGTAATAAAAAAGAACAGACGTGATTGAAACTCTCCCGTCGTCACAGATTAACATAGCTTTGAGTTGATTTAAATCAAACGAGGATAATTCAATAAATGTATTGCCTTTGCTATGGATAAAGAAAACACTTTTTTGTTGAAATTATTCTAGACAAATCTTTATTATTCGTGCTAAAACCACATTTTATAAAAATACCGTTTTTTTAAACCCGAAATCAATTTTGGTCAAATCCAATCAAAGAACACCCACAACAAATTCAATTTTGTTTAACATTGTTTCATAAAGAGTATTTCCACAGGCGTATTACTTTTACAGTACTAGTGGCAATTAAGTCGAGCTTACTTTTAATCTACGTTTGGTCAACTAAATATAATTTTATTTTATCACCTCATGATACAATGGAGCTTGAAATCGACTAGCGCAAGAAAATCAATAATTTGTTTTATTTCAATGAAATTCGAACTTTCCTTTATTTCCATTTTGAATTTCTGCCAGCCTGATACTTTTAGATTGTTTATTCAATAGATGCGTAGAGTAAGTAGCCCGCTATGCAAAAAAAACTTATACAGCCATTTATTGTTATTTCGTTTGCCCGCGCCTGTTTGCATTCGAAAAGGCCAATAAATAAATCATTAACTTGATTCATTTTATGCTAAACATTAACGCTCGACGCCAAATGAAAAATCTTTTGTATTGAACGCTCTATTCAAATTTATGCTACCCTGATACTTTTCACTGGCTCATTCAGCGTGATTTGTGATCACGTGTTCGCGGGGACCGCATTATCACAATGAAGACATGTTATTTTAATTTACATTTTGTACAAAACTGAAAGTAGAATAATGCACGTCGGAACGTTCATGTTCGATAATGTTTTACGTGTTTTCCTGTTCAATTGTTTTCACCTGTATATCATTTTATTTGTTTTACTGTGATCATGGTGAACGAGCAGTGTACCCCACGAATTTTGTATTCATTTTCAATGTAGTCGATGTCAAATTCCTTATTATTGGTGCCCATGTGCCACTTATTAATGATACTTCATTGAATATTAAATCTTGACGTATTAAACACCATACATCTATACCATCTTTCCCATTCTATATACTATGTTCTAAGATTGTTTGTTTTCTGGTCAAATAAAATCGTATTTAATTGACATTGACTCGATAAAACTTGTCGTTGGTTACAGTGTTGACGAGTTTGAATCCCAGTTCTAACAGTTTCATACCTTGATTATTCAGCAGATATTTATGATGTTTAAATTACTTTCCCACTCATCTGATCCTAAAAACAGGGCTTACCGATAACGTTTAACTTACTACTCGTTCTTACCTAGTCTCATCTTTCTTCCTTACCTTCTTCGAACAGATACGTTGAGCCACTGAGTAACAAGCCGTTCTTGACGAACAACTTCTATGGAGATAGGTTACATTTCCATAGAAATCCATATGCTCTACATTCAGAGCATTTAAATAGTAAGCTAAAGTATAATAATCCAAATTTAAAGTATATCAGTGTTTTCAACTCCACAATAATCGATAGCTGTTAAGCATCATGACATTGTCAAGATTACGTTAAATTCATAAACAATATTGTTCGATAATTCTGGTAGAACTAAATACATTGCCTTTTTTTACCCTTTGGTGTCTCTTAACTGATAACACATTAAGTCTTACCGTACGCCACAATTATATGCTTACAAATACAGTTGAATTTTTGTATTTTGTTATGAGAATTTCGGATTCGAAATAAATCACGCGTCACATTTTTGATCGATTGAAGGTTTATGTCTGCTGCAAGACAGTCTCAACAATATTATACAGCTTTTGGTAAAAGACACCCGGACTGACTTTCATATTGAGAATTGTAGCCTGTATTATATATTTGTGTTAACTATTTTGCAATGTTTCTTATTTTTTTCGTATGACGATTACCAGATTGAATTTGAATTATTGAGATTTTGTACACTTCCATGTATTTTGTCACTAACGACCCGGGTTTCCGCTTTCGGCATCTTCAGGCATTCGAGCGCACGAATGGACTCGAATTGACAGTCGATGTCTTAAATTAGATTAACAGATAGCCTTATTAAATTGTTAATTTATTTCATGAATATCTTAAACACTAAATAACGTTTTTAAAATGTTACTTTTCACTCGATTCGCTTTTTGCACAGATGTTAGGTTCTTAGGTTCAGGGACCACCGCTCAAAAACAAAACGTGCTAAAAACGTTTACGTCTACATAGTGAAATGAGATTTTTTTTTTCAATCATTTAAACAACATAGTTACTATTTATAAAAATAAAAGCATTTGATTAATGCATTCTAATATTTTTATGATTTAAAAACAAAAAATAAATATTAATTCAGTGTTCAGCTTTGTAACTTATTAATCCTTTTCAAGCAAAACAATTTGTTTTAAAAAGATAATCATCTCGTCTTCTTACATCGTGTTATTTCGAATTCGTGCAAAAAGAGTCAGGTGTACATTCACTTATTGGCTGAAAAAATCGTCGCGGTATTTCTCGTGCATTTGTATGGCTTAGGGTGCTGCCTCATTTGATTCTCTCCCACCTTCGCCATGTCGAGCATATCCGAATACTAACCCTCTTTTGACAAGAGGCATTTGTATCGGCTCCTGGATCGCTTATATTTACGGCAGGTATTTTGTACCTGTCCTCGGCGGTGGAAAGGTCATAACGTGTTATCGTGCTTAAGCGAGGCTCGTGTGCTGTAGGCCTCGCGGTATATCTAATCAAGCTTTAGAACTCAACATCTGCGATGTTCGGCTGTCGTGGTAAACTTCGGAAACTTTCGCAGCCTATTACTATTATTAAAACAGTCTTATATGAATAGTAACGCTAAATTTGGGTAAATGTATGTTGGGTATATAGTCATACATTATCGACAATTTGAAGAATTTCTCAACCTCCTTGTTTTCATTGTATCCAGGATAAATGAACGTTTCTTGTGAATAGATACGATTCCATCATTTGTATATTATTTATAACTTGACGTTTATTTAAGCCAAATTATAACAGCAAGTACCCTAACTGGAATACACGATAATTGATGTTTTAATCAGTTTTATAGCTTTTTACCCAATCGGATGTATTTCCGTAATGATTTAATTCTTCTTTACCCATCTTCAATCCGATTCTGGTAATCGGACGTAAAAAAACGCCATATGCGCACTAATAGTAATTTCCTAACCCCATCATTTTATCTTTCCTATTATTTAATAGGATAAGTTGAGCGACGGACTAATAATCAGTATCTTGTCCTGATTGATAGCAACGACGCGATGTTTATAAACCATTTCTGGTTTCATTCTCAAGGACTACTATCAAACAACGATAAAATTATAATTACGTTACTTTTAAGGTGTTAACTGTCAATTCTTGGTGCAAAGACATTATATTTTAAAAAATAAAACACAATTCATTTGTACCACTTCCACATATTTATAATGATCAGGACTGGTTCCGCTCATCACGAGCATTATCAACTGATAAAAAAACAAACAGAACAAGCTTATTTATATAAAATTGAGTGTAAAAATTAAGGTATATAAAACTGATGGTTCATGAACTAAAACAAGAAAATACTGATTAGCAAACAAATTATACGTAAATCAAATAAAAGAGTCTACAATTAAAATGTTATGGACCTCTTGCAAATCAATAAACACTAATCTAAAATCACAAATATAGCTACATTAAAAGACCATTTAGCTATATTTGTGATATATACTGGTTTATATAATGATGTGTACAGTAAAATGTTTAATCGCATTTGCAAATACACAGGAATACTGTGGTAATCAAATAACAAAAATAATTGCGGTACGAAATAAGGTGTTTTTAGAAAAACACCTTATTTCTTACCGCAAGCTATTTATGGATATTAGGGACGTTTAGGGATGGCTGGAGCAACCGTTAACTCAATGCGGAAAGTCTGGGACTCACGGTTGTACTCGGTCAGAACCAAGTGCCACTTATTCAACGTATACATTCTGACGAAGCTGCTTTACGGCTGCTTTACGGACCAGCCTCTTATTACTTCCAAAATAAAAAAGCCACGATGGACCTGACTTGGATACGCGCTACGGATGCCACAGGAGAGCCTGAATCGTGCCTGTCTCTTCTACCAGCCAGATGGATTCCGTAGCCCTGGAAGGCCACTGATGCCCATTCATAGGATGTATTCGGCGGTGCTACGGGACGCTGGGATGACCTGGCTGACTGGCGGAGGACAGAGGACCGCGTGATGGCCATATGCTCCGAATAGGGAGTAGATATGGTTTAAAAAGTTGTTTATTATTTTGTTTATTAAATTAGTATGTACATAAAAAAAATCTTCATTCTAATAAGGTGAAATCAACAATGTTTCAACTATATCATATCATTTATTCTGTTTTAATATTTCTATCTCATTACATTATTTGTTCATTGTTTTTCTTTCTTTCGAAAGCTTTCAGTAGAGCATATATATAAAAAATATTATCACCGTTGTAAAGAAGTTAAAGGACTGTTACGCCAACGTTGCTAATAAGAGATTTCAAATAACAGTATCAGAAAAGACGTGTCAATCGTATCTCATTCCGTCTTGATCTGCAAGATATGACTACAGGACTTCCCCTTTCCAATCCACTCTGTGAATGCTTGACGTTAACCCTTTTTTCACCTCTGTCACCTTCACCCTGTAAGCCTTAATTTATATCTGACATAAGGTCGCCGTTTTTCATCCCTATTTTTAACCCTTTGTGAACCTCTCCCGGTGATTCCATTCAGTTCCTATAATTGCTTCTTGCAAAGACTAATGAAGACGTGGAGTATTTATTTTCTGAAAAAAAATCTGAGAAAAGGAACGTTTGATTTTTCAACAAATTCTTTTACCCAAAAATATTTCTGTTATAGATTTTTACCATAAAATTTTAATTTTTAATCAAACCGTTTGCATAGTAAGCTACTTATAATACATTCAATTATTTAATGTTTGATTTTAAATTATTCATTTTTGGAGAGACAAAACAAAATTTTCTAAATCCACCCATAGGTTTCTATTATATATTATCGAGTATATTTAAATACAACTTTGATCTCAAACCTTTGTTTTTTCTGTACTGCAGCTTTTGACTCGATTTGTCATAATAACATATAAACAATTCTTAAAGAACCATGTTATTTAACTAACGATCAGTTTCCAATTCATTCCCTTTTCCTATATACTTTGAATAATTCACCAGTCAACATTATCATTGCTTAGCGTTTGTCAGTAATATATTTTTTCCTTTATAAGGTAGGTCATTTGTACGTTTTATAAAATTTAACAAATTACTGACATTTTTAACCAAGTGTGCTCGCTAGATCATTTGAACTCGTAATGGAGCTTATCCCAATAGAAGTGGTTCTACCAGAACGGGTTTTTTTGAAGAGAGTAAGGATAGAAGGATATACAAAGAAATAGTGGTCACTAATCACTCTCGCTACGTCCTGTTATTGAAATGGGTTTAGGGAAATAAAGACATTACAGACATCTACCCCTTCAACCACAAATCTATTTAATAATCAGTTCACGAAACTCGTCAAAGCTAACGACGTTCATCGCTCGTCTACAAGCCCGACAAATTTATATTTATAACAACAAACTGTAATGTTATGTCAGAATCATAAAATTGGAAAAGGATATATACGGCCTTTCAATTCATAATAATAAAACTCCGAAGGTCTTTCAAATAAAAACCTAAAGTAGTCATCAGTCACTGTTGGATCGATACCCCCAGGCGTCTACGCAAATTAGTATTTTCCGCATTAAATGCAATTCATTAATGACAATATTCCATTAGGCGTAATGTTTATCATATAATCATCACAATGTTTTTTAGTCTTCATTCAGATATTGTGATTGCAAAAAATACTTTAAATGTACAATATTCATTAATCCAATTTCACTTTATATTTTTTAGGGAGTGCCGATATATATTTTTACAACGATAACCGTAAATACAGACCGAAAAAACCGTATTACGTGATACGAGAGGGGTTGATAAGTGAAAACGTCCGCGATGAAAATGCCTCGTGTCAGACATTTGGAAAAAATGCGTCATAAGGTCAGGACATGTCATATGATACTTCCACTTGTTTTTCCTGAAAGCCTACTCCACAAGAAAACTTGCGATATTTTTTACTTTGATAATACATTTCTCTCGGAACAGTATCCTATACATTATATCTAAAAATGCTTTCGATTTGTTATTCAATACTTTGTTCGCGTTCTATTTTAATTTAATATGATCACTTTTATGTCGTGACTGTCACTTCTTGGTGGCGGCTGCAGATAGGCGTTATATTCATAAAAATAAAACGTAATGTATTTTACTTATTCCACAATTTGATTAAGTGATCAGAACAAAGACAAAAAATCATCACCCAAACCGATATATTTGTAAAATTATTTAAAAGTATACAAACAATTCCTCTTCAACACCTATATCAATTTTAATTTTGTATTCCCTATAACGAAGTTTGATTGGTGAAATTTGTAGTACAAACAAAATACCATCTCATATACTCATCAAGATTTCCTCTACGCTAAACGATTTCACCATTGCACAATAATTTATTATATGAAGAAAGAAAGAATAGATGCATTATTTTACTATGAATTTGCTTTTTAGATAAAACTCAACCTTAAATTTCTAAAAAAATTTCAATCCATAATAATATGACAGATAATTATTAATTAATCCAATATTTTCTACGGCGTAGAGCAGGCTGCGCCATAAATGAGACTCCAACGCTTAGTTATATTTAATAACTTCATTTATATATAAAAGGTGTATCCCATTTTTCTATCGTAATAATTTTTTTTACATAATATATTCGCCGAATATTATAGGTCGATTCAGTCAAATAAATATTGCAAAATCCCACTACGAATTTCGCCCTAATAGCGCATTTTTGTTGTTAGACTGTATATTATTGACAATAAATGTAGGATGGGTGATTTATTGTTATTTTTGATAGGATAATAACTCCACGTTTGGTTATTTTACGATACTAACTAAAAAACATTCCAAATATATGAACGCCTCGTTGTTGGGTCTTACAGTAATTATACGTCGCAGATGCACTTCAAAAATTTAAATAAATTTAAACCTTAAATAAATGTGATGTAATTTTTATTATTTTCTGGTCTCAAACGTATAAATTTGCTCTTTGAATAAATATTTTCATGGTCCTGGAAACACAGGACCATTAATTCTTATTTTAATAACATTTTTTATATATTATATCTAAACACTGCTGATAAGTATAATAAAAATGATAACCTTATGGAGAGTATAAGCATTATTGCTTAAAAAAATGACTTCAGAAATCAACTTTGTTTTTGCTCTCCTAAAAAGTCGAATTTTGAAGTCCGTCCATCATAAATACAACTTTTCATTCTTTAAGCTAATTGCTCAACGTTTGTCTTACTCAGTAGCTGTGGTCATTAAGGCTTCAAATCCCGGGATCCGGGATCACGCTCAATTATTCGATCCCGGGATTTCGGGATTCACTGTAAATGCTAAAAATCATCTATCAAATCTTAAGTTTTTTCATGTACATACATAGCTTTTTTAAAAAAGCTATAGAATTAAAATGAATTTATTGTAGTCTCCTTCCTTCTCATATTTCCTAACAACCGTTTTTAAATAATTTTAAATGGAGGACAAATTAAGACCGCTTCTTCAATGGATGGAGGGCAATATCTCAAATTGAAGGACATGTCCTCTTTTTGGATAAATTTGATAAAACCTACCATAATAATGCAATAAATAAAATAAAATTATTTTGTCATTATGTCTTTTTCAAATATTTTTCTCTTTGTTTTGTAAATGACTGTCTGATTTTAAATCAACAAATAATCATTCCAATGCCCAAAAAAATATTTAATCAGATATGAAATCTAATTAAAGTAAGTTGAGAAATTCTGAAACCCGAAATCCCGGGATCGTGAAAAGGGTCCGGGATTGGATGCCCTAGTGGTGATGGGCTCGATTTTTTAACCAATTTATGAATGTTTGTTGTAATGTATGGATGTCTGCTTTGTTTTCAATCTTTCTACTCTTCTTATTCTTATAAGCATACTGACTACAATTCGTTATTTCTTAGTCGCTACCACTCGCTACCATATATCCTCAAACCCATCTTTCAAACGCTTCACACCAGAAGCAGATATGGTTGGAAAAAAACTCTTTAGAAATATTTCAACTCATTTCTTAAACCAAACATGATATACATATATATATGCGTATTTTTATAGAGAGATAATGTTTCTTTTATTGAAGTGGATGTATATTTTATACTTGTTATTGTTCAGTGTGTGTGTTTACGAAAATAAAAAAGACTACCTGTCAAATGTAACATTTGTTCATAGTTTCATTTATTTAGCGCTTTCTAATAAAATCTTCGTAATCCAGACTAACGTAAAAAGATGATTTACAGAAATTCAAAGAAAACTTTGCAACATTTCGACAATGATGACTTGAATACAAACAATCATATATTTTCGGTTTGAACTTGTAAGTTTGCGGTCGGCCTCGATAAAATATTTTATCTGAAAATCGCCAAAGCTCGCAAAAGGAAAGTTTTACTTTTTTCCCTGCCGTGATCTCAAGACGTATAAAACCGCCACACGTAATGCCGGCCCTGCTTCAAAAAAGTCTTATAAAAATAGATAATTTCTGTGGATCCTTTTATTGTAAGCGAATTCCTAACATGCGCTTGTTTCTGGAAACAATGTTTCTTGCATGCAGGGGTGGATTCGGGACATCAATCCTTCTTATCCAAGTTTTTCAAGGGCGTTTTGTTACTTGTATAGTTTTTCTTGCCTTTTGCGTCGTAGATAAATGCTCTAAGGCTCGTCGTCGTGTCGCAACACCGACGAAAACGATAAATATATATATATATATTTAAATCCATGTTCGCACCGTATACTATATACGATTTCAACAGGAGGTCAGAAATGGTTTTAACTCAGTCACTTTACAGGATACAACGAATTGTCTACTTCCAAAATCATTTCAATTGTGCTCTATGCTTAGCCGCTTCTTACCTTTAAGGAATTTTCTCAAAGAGGGCATACTAAATTAACTTATTTATAACAAACGGTATTATATCTAATTTTTTATGGATGTGGGATTTGAAAGCTTAAGGTAAAATCAAAACACACATGTTAAATGGAAGCAAATTGGAATTGTACAAATATTTTACATTTCCATACGTTTTGTCACTAACTACTAATATTTTGATAAAAATTAAAAATTTAATAAAAATGATGTTTAACTTGTATTTGGAAAATAATCGAATAAACAATTACAAACTCATAGGATTTCGCAATTAGAGATGATATTAAAAAAGCCAATTATCATTCAAATGTAATTGGGATAAATATAAGGTCTAGCGATACCTACTTATATTAAAGTTGTGGATTTTGTTAAGATAAATATAGTTTACGCACACATGTTTCAGTAGGAAAATAGAGGTAGAAAAAAAAAGTTAAGATAAATATCATTGTCGGGTCCATGCCCGTGGTGTAGTGGCCAACGTTGTTGGCTACAGTTACGGATGTCGCAGGTTCAATTCCCGGTACGTACAGTTTCAAAAATAAGTTTTCAAATCGTGTTATGGATTTATTTTCGTAGGCATGGATATTTGTGTTGTCTGAAGTTCTCTCCCACCCACCCGATCCTTAAAACGGGGAATAGCGAGAGCGATTAGCTAACCACTGGTTCAGTCCTAGCCCCATCCTTATAACCATATTCTCTTCGAAAAAGAGAGGTTAAACAACTGAGTAACAAGCAGCTCTCGCAGAAAACTTCTGTTAGGATCACACTCTACCTTCCTCATACCTTCTACTCTTTACGTGGGAGTAACTAACCCCACGTAAAGAGTCGGAGAAGGGGGAGTTAGTGAGATTAAGCTCTCTAACAGAGTAGGTATAACGTACATTATAAATAAGTCATTATCAATCCGTCATCTCTCCATTATTATAATATTATAAGCCCACTTTACTCTTGCACATCTTATATATTATAATATATAAAAATGAAAGTTTGTTTGTTTGTCCTCTATGCGTTTCTTTACCATTCATCCGATTTCAATGAAACTTTGGTGAGTTGTTGTGGGCACACCCGTGAAGGTTTCTGAAGAAAAAATCTAAAATCTAAAAAAAAATCAAATACGTATAACTTATCTCTGAACCAGACGGAAAAACCAAAAATTATGGAAATATGGAAACAATAATATATATTGTTTGAAAAGTATAAATGAATTACTTTATTTTAAAAAAATGCACTTTTTTCTGGCTGAGAAAAATAAATCTGGGCTCAGGTCGGGCTTGGATAACAAGTGTAATATAGAGACTTGGGCCGGGCTTGAAGATGACGGGCTCAGACTGGGTAATTTTATGAAATTTCAGCCCGTGCATTCCTCTATTCCAAAAGCACTTAAATAAATAAAATTAAAACACAAACCCTTTCTTTCTTTGAGTGGCATTGCAACGCATGCCGGGTACTCACTCGTATATAATAAGCCCAGACCGGTCTTTAGACGTTTTATATTGTCACATATCACATGTAGGTATTTCTCATGACCTACGTATCCGCGGTGTATATAAAATAAAATGTTTTACAATGCACACACAGTTCCGACGTACTATCTACTTTAGACATTCATTATTTCAATTTCGATACCATCATCTATGACAGGTACTATTACTAATATCATAATAATAAAGTTAAACAAATATCCGTTTAAGCATTGTTCTGACGTTGCGTATTGCCAAAATATCTATGGACTGCAATATATAACATTTGGGGAAATCAATACTCTACTGTGTTTCACCTTATTATAATTTAGTGTCGGCGTCCATGGCACAGTTGGTAACCTCGTTGGCTATGGTTACGGACGTCTCGGGCTCAATTCCCGGTGCGGAAGGTTTTCATAAATTGATATTTCAACCGATTTATGGATTTCTAGTCGTAGTCTGAGTGTTTGTGATGTCTAAAACTCCCTCCCAACCATTCGATCCTCACGGGGCGTGGCGAGATCGATTAGCTAACCAGCAGTCCTGTCGTAGCTCTATCCGTCTATCCCTACTCTCTTCGAAAAAAAAAGAGAGAGAGGTTGAGCAGCTGAGTAATAAGCAGTCATAGAAAAATTCTGTTAAGATACCTCCATTAATGATCAATAAAAAGAAACGCCACTGTCACACAATTTTCCGTCTCAATTCCGGAAACTTTATCTGGCGATTCCGCTATATTTTTTATTTTATAACTTGTCAATATCCATTTGTCTTTGTATGATATCGCTATTACCCTAATAGCTAATCACGGAACCTGTTTGAGCTGTCGCGTGCCGTATATTAATAAATCTACGCTCTGAAAATATATCTCAGCTTCAATTTTTAATTGTAACTGTTCAGCAATTATTAATAACGATACCTATTTTGTCTGTCTTAGAAGTCATATTCTAAGAAATTTAATCATCAAAATTACTCGTTCAATTATACAACAAAAGGCTGAATGTGACGTGTATGAGAAATATTTAAAGTTTCATAATAATATCCATCTTGTCAAATCACAATTCCGTGAAAGCTCCTGGTTATAAATGTTTTATTTCTTAATGTGTACGCATCTGGTTTCTCGAATTGCGTCGGAGTTTCAGCTATATTTATTAAGTTTTCTGAATAATGTATCCATATATATTACTTACGTGTTTAATATTCATATTTTGTTGATTTCCAGGATTTATATTTTTACCTTAATGAAAGCGAAATAAATTGTGTTTTTCTTTACCCACATAAGTTTTATCGTATTTCATATCAAATAAATGTATATATTTGAATCATTCAAATTTTGTACATTTTCATGCCTTTCGTCACTTACCACCCGGGTTTTGTCTTTCAATATCTTTAGACATTCGATTACTCGAATGAAGTCGAACAGACAGTTAGTAAATAGTTTATATCGTTTTTATATAAGACAAAATTATTATCTGTAACTCTAGAAACTACGTTGATATCTGAGTTAATTTTCCTCCTGATTTTCAGATAAATTTCATATTAATTTTGGTTTAAAAAAATTTAAAACAACTGAAAAACACAATTAGTAGGTCAAACACTTTAATTTTAAATAAAAGTTGTGATGACAGAATAAGTGAAATAACATAATATTGTCTATCTCTTCTAAAACAGTATATATAGTTAATCTAAATTAAGTTTAAGCATATTTTTGTCAATGCCGAATTAATGATGCTGATTAAATTCTTGAAGAACTGAATACTTTGTTATTTTTACGCTATTTTAAAAGAGTTCTACCAAGTAAATGCTAATGCAATCAATAATATTACAAAATAACGTGTTAGTTATCAATGTGTTCGCTTTACTAACGATCGTTCGAGACCATATGTAAATTTAATTCATCGAACCTACACAACCAATTTATTTACAATAATCTCTTCTTATCCCAAAATTATTCCGATTTGATTCGATCAATATTAAATATATATTAGTCACAAAATCAATAAATATATACATGCAATAATTTCGCACGAACTTTTCTTTTTAGATCAATACGTTCCAATAATTACGTACTGATACTTCAGTTCCATCTCTCGGACGCTAAAACATTTATGGTATAATTTCAGTCAATTCGATGCTTCACCCCTCAACGGCCCTGCATTATTGATGGTTTCTTTTCGTGAAAACATGTCTCTCCGCTCGTCGAACCTTCATCCCATCTCTCGCAGCGTTTATACCATTAAATATGTATGCAACCAGTGCGGCCAGGGACTGCATGCCAATTCTGCCGCTATCTGTATGTGGCAAGGAAATTAACAAATATTTTTTGGACGCCTCTTACAATCGTTGTCAAAAATCGCTACCGGAAATATCGAAAGCGGTTTTAATCTCTGGTCGTAGTACTAAATTAGAAAAAAATATCAACAATATATGTAAAAACGGGGCGTAGCGTGACCGATTAACTAACCGCTAGTCCTGTCTCATTCATACCCTTCATCACTACTCTCTTTGATAAAGAGATGTTGAGCAACTGAGAAAACTTTTCTTAAGATGACTCCATTAGAAGTCCATATACTCGAAATTGGGAGTGGACATATTAAAAAAATCTGCACAATTTAAGTGTGTCTTTTTTGTTGTCACTTGAATTTTAAACTTCTTTTAATAGGTCGATTTTTTATTTACTTTAAGGTATGAAGATTGTCAATTTATACGATTCATTTGTCACTGTTTTTCTACATTATTTGATCGAGGCATTCAATCAAACGATAAAAAATATAAAATCTATACTGAACGATAAGATAACGGAAAGATAATGTTCATTCTCCACTTTTGAATGTCATTACAGTAAGCGTTATAACCTGACATTGGAAAACTTCATAAATTTTCCTCCACTTGAAACATCACCGAAAGAAGCGTCCGCCTGGCTGGTCTGACATCCCGTCGACATTCCCTCTTGTATATTCACCGACCGCTGCATTTCCTTGCTCCGTATTGTTTTGTAGCCAAAAATTTTCCGAAATGCACTAAAACTTTTTATTCTATTTTTCTGCCGCTAGATAAACTTTGCTGATTTCTGATTTTAAATTGGACATGCTTAGAAATTGTTTATTTTCTATTGCATTTCAGTAACATTAACTTAGTGGAAAGACAACATAGGAATTCATCGAAACGACATTTTGACGGAAGGTATCCAGAGTTTTAATTAAATTATTACTTAACTGTTACCCCCTTTCTCACCAATAATTGTTAACAGTATTGTTAGGCATAACCTGTTAACTGCAAAAGTTGAATTTACGGAAGAGCGATTTTAAACTTTGTATCGTCCCATGTTTGTCCACGTATCATCATATAACCATTGTGTTTTAAGCATTTTCAGAAACACTGATTTCGGACCTATTACAAAATGAAATATAATACTCCAGTGACCCAATTTTTTCTCATATCACAAAATGTCCAAAAAAGCCGTTGTCACGTCACTCTTTATCAAGTTATACCCAAAAACACAGATTTATATTGCGAGCGGTAATTCTTTCTGGCTTTTGAATTAAAACTTACTATTTAGATAAAATAAACAAAACACTAGTGGCTTCAATAATTAGAATATCAAATATATCCATATTACTATTTTTGTTATTGTAATTGTATAATTAGTTTTGAATAATACAGCTATTGGTTCGATGCCAAGTAATTATGACTTGATCTAGACGAAAAAATCATACATGAATTCGACTAATTTACTTTACTATTATTTATTTCAGAACTTTAGCATATCTCGCTAAACTGCTTATGTTGAAATCTTCCATTATGAGTAGATATAATAAATATTATGCCGTAATACATGACGACGTAATCCTGTTACAAAGGGAGCCAACTCTGTAAAGTGTATAATTTTATCTTCCAAAAATATACCACTTAAAAACTACTTTAATATCCGGCATTATTTTAAACCCTACAGCGGCAACAAAGCAATGTCAACAGCAATATTTTCGCTTGTTTAATATCGCCCGCTCTATTTCATTTTTAATAAATTCGTTGTACGTTTCCACGCCAAGAAATTTCATCAATCTTTGCGTTCCTTGCTTCGACCTTTGCATTTATAATACTATTTCATCGTCGTGGATTTAAATAATACATTCATGCAAAGAAAAGGTTTTCGTTATTATTTATTTAAATGTCGGTTAAATCGACTTGATATTGATTACTTCACAATTTTTATATAGTGCTTTTAAAAAAGTTATAAAAGTATCTCTTAAGGGTGCATTTAAAACTATTTCAATGTATCTAGTACAGTCTTGTAATAAATCGTTTATATCGTTTAAGTAGATACGAATTTTGTGAGTTAATTTGGCAAAAATTAATTAAGCGTTCAATTTCGCAAAAATTCATTCCTCATAAAATTATAGCGTAAAGTTCTCACCAAACACCTGCTGCCATTCTCCATTATCATGGCATATTTCTACATGGGTATCCGATATGGTACATTTTAAATATTTAATATTATTGATTGAATTGACACCCTATTTGCTAGAACACTAAGACTTTCTTGTAGTTTACAAGTAGTTTTTATAGAACTAAATACTTTGTTATTTCTACCCTATCAGTGTGTAGTTTTCCATCATCTTGCAATTTTTGCAACATGACATAAAGGTTTATTGAGAAGTCGGAAAACATTTTTTTAGTTTAAGATATCGACTGACGGTGTTTGATGGAATTTCAATATCAAATTTTGTACATATCTATGTATTTCTTTACTAACGATCCGTGTTTTATTTATCTTTCGGCACCTTCAGGCATTCAAGTACGCGGATGAACAGTAAATATCCAACTGACAATAAATATTTAATATCATTTATGTATGAGACAAATTAAAAAAATTATATTACCACTAAGTCTAGGTACTCGATATCGGAATTAATTTTAGTACCGATTTAATAACAACTTTTAACCTTAATTGAGAAAATAATCGCGCAAACAATTACAAACTTGTTGGGTTTTGTAGGCGATTATAAGATCTAATTATCATTAAAATGTAATTGTGAAACATATAGCAAACCCATACACATAGCATACCCATTTATTTTTAATTGGTGAGGTTTCGTTAGGATAAATTTCAGATGATGTACTATTGTGAGAATAGAATTATTCTTCATTCTATCGAGAAATTTTAGAAATAAACAGGACACTCTTAAATACTTTACTTATTCTGGATCGTTAGTGCCAAAATACATGGAACTGTACAATAGTTCAGTAATTCAAAATTTTAGTTGTATTTCAACAAACTGATAAAAATTTTGTAGAAATAAATACTTTATTATTTTTACCCTGTTAATAATGATTACTTAAATGGAATCACAAAGAAAGCTCTACACAATTTGACTGGTATGAAATTTAATATTGCTAAACAAACAGGAAGTTATAATTTATCTCATTTTATATTTGTTTGTTTCTTTAAAATTCTTTTCTTTTATATTATATTATAACTTCCGGATTTTTCTCAAGGCTTTTCAATCGCTTGAGAAATATACTTCAATGAGATTCTGTGATCTACCCGCATACACAGTCCATTGCTAACTCTCGCGATACTTGAGAACCGAATCGGATTTGTACAATTGGTCACCCAATTTTATATACAATTACTTTATGATTGAAAAATACGGCGCTATAATAAAATACATATCTAAAATAAAAATAACACTGTGACGCTTTTTGCGTTGGCACAGGGCCGCCACTGTCGCATCGAAAGAATGTCATCAATTTCAGTCAGTATACATTACACTTTCAGTTTAACTCGATAGGGATACGGACACCCAAACTAGCCACGGGAAACCTTTCTCTATATTTAATTTTTTTTAATTCTCGTGTATATCTTAAATTTATCTTTCTCCAAAAATCTATCAACGATTATACAATTATGATAGTTACATTTGCACACATTATCTATTTATACTTGGCCTGCACAATGGTTAACGTCGTTTGCTACCGTTACGGGTGTCTCGGTTTCAAGTCGCGATACGGAAAATTAACCGATTTGTGAAATTCTGTTTAAGCACCATTCTTGGTGGAAAGGCATTATATTTTAAAAAATAAAATACAATTCATTTGTACTACTTCCACATATTTATAATGATCAGGACCGGTTTCGCTCATCACAGTAGTACAAATGAATTGTTTTTTTTTAATTAAAAAAAGGCAAAAGTACCCACTTCCTCCCGACAAGCACATAATTCACTCTTGACATATACATATATATGTGGCGAGTGGAAATATAGACGATGCAAATTTCGCATAATATTTATAAAGGTTAACGCCGATGCAAACGCAGTATCAAATTCGAGCGCTGACCGATATAGACGACGCTTATTCTGCATACGTAATGATAAAGGTGAACTCCCTGAAAAAGAAATTCATCAATGAAAGTGATGATTAGACAGAAAACATACGGCCGATAACAGTATAAATGGATCGATATTCTGTCGTCGCGCACCGAACTGAAGACATCTTTCCAGATTCACGTAATCGTCACTTGACACCATCGTATACCTAAAGTTTTCGTTAATCATATAAACATTTGGAAACACATTTCCTAAATACAGTAGACCCCCCGATAAATCGTGGTTCATTCAATTTTGCAACTGCGCTTGATTACAGGTTAAAATACTCCTGGGTTGCATGCGTATGCTCTGATTTTGTTTGAATATTGTAACCTCAATAGCCCGCTCTGAGATAGCTCGCCCATAGGGGGCGAGCGTGTTATCGTGGAGTCTTATTTACATTTATTGTCACCCACTAAAAGTTCTTTTTAAATTTTGTTCTGTTATTAAATTCTGAATTAATTCTATTTATCTATATCATAAAGTCTTTATTATTATCACTGTTTTAATTTTCATTATATTCTACATCAATTTTAAATTTGTCTTGTAATAATACGTTTTACTCTTTTCGCTACAATAAATTGACTAGGCAATTTTCTTTGGTGTTATAATTTTCCTTTGTTGTCTATAAATGACTAGTGTATATCTTGTTGTATTTTAATAAATACATGTCCCACCTCTGTATCACTGAATAAATAATCGTTTGAAATGAAAATGTTAATGTCAACATATTCTCAAACGTATATGAATTTAATATTTTTACTTAACGGATGAAAATATTTTTACATCTTACATTAAATATGATATGCCAATATACAATTGCAAAGTTTCGGTGAACCGAACTAAAATAAGTTTTTATAGTGTTTTTAGCGTTCATCCGTGCCAAAAGTTGTTCGCCACTAAACGTATAAAACAAGAGGCGCTTTTGCGTGGTGAAGGGTGAGTAACTACCCTGCAATGACCTACAACCAAAGTTGCCCAAAAGACAAACTTTTCACAATTCTTTACTTCTTTCCACTCTTCTGATTATCACGAAATTGTGTTACCAAACTTTGCTTTAGAATTATAATATACGTTCTTTGCCAACCCACTTTGTCATGCTTTGTATTAAAAATATGTGCTTTTTTATAAAATATTAGGCAGTGAAACCGTGCCAATCGCTGTACCAGAGTTACAATACACGATGACTTCCTTGCTAAAATTCCGGAGCTTGAATTATTTAACATCATCTATTTCACTAATATCTGTATTTTATCCAACGCAAAAACGGCTGTCGGTCTTCTCAATCTTGCCGTATCAAATATTTTTTGAATAGCCAAGCTTGAGCAATCGACTCACAAATAGTCTCACTAATATTAAATGTCTTTAACATTGCTCTGTAGAAACGGTTGTGGTGAAATTGTTTTTGACATATACTACGATGAATTTTACCATGGCATGCATTTTTTAGATAATTAGAATTTCAATGTAAAATTTAAATTTATTTTAGTTGTGTTACTAATCATTGAGAAGCATCTTCAGACGCACTCTATCGTAAGGTTTTTATTTAGACCGTAAACGTTGATCCCCATTCTTAACTCATGAATGACAAACTGAAGGTGGGATTTTTCTATTTACTTGGCGCGGAGAGGGGCAGACACGAACAATACTTCTACCAATTACAATAAAACTACTTACAAAAATATTAATTGTGTTTAATAGGCAAAACCTCGTGGGAAATACATTTAATAGTGGCGAGGCACCTGTCCTATTTAAAATGTTATTAACCAATAATTGTTTTTTGTTAATACTTTTACTCTTAATATGACTTCATGTATACAATCCTCTCTATTGGGTGCATATCACGTAGCTTTCAAAAATTCCTTCTTCTGATGCATTGTATTGAACATTTTTCTGTTTGAATTGGCATGTTAATTAGTAAAAAACTGATAGTTAAACGAAAGCTAGCTCGTGACCCATTGTAGATTTCGATTTTAGAATCGCATAGGGTGACTAGAATATTATAAAAGTTAACCATTTAGCTATGGGATGGGCACCGGGATATTTTTTAATAATAATCAATAATGTTGATATTACTAATATATAAATGACTTATCTACCTGATATGCGATCGGGTGAGAACTTCGACGCTATCTTTTGAGGAAATCCTCTTAAAGAGCTATTATATTATTAGTAAAATGATGAAATAAAATTATCATTATAATTAATGCAATCTTTTCCCCGATTCGGATCTGCATAAATTACAAAACGCGGCATCTGGTTATCATAACTGAAGAAGGAGGGCGTTTGAAGGTTTTTCCATGCAGAGTGACGATTGCATAATGGTTCGTACGGCATCCCCATCCGACCCACCCTCGCCCAACTGAGTCCGGGATAGCGGCAAAATTATGTAGCCGAGTTTCGAAGCTTCTTGAATTGGAGAATTACAAAACTTCGTCGGATTTTCTCATTTTTCATTTTAATTGTGTTTTGTAAGATATTTTCTTTTTCTGAGAATTTCTTTTTTATACAGTGTGCTCAAGTAATATTCATTTCATCAATATCAGCGACGCGATTGGCAATTCTAAACATTCTATTGTTATTGGATAAAACTGTTCTTGTTTCCGTTCTGGCCTTATACTGTTAATTTTTTACCAAAACTTTTATTATCTTAGACAAGCCATTATTAAGTATTTAAAAGACTAAAAAGATTAAAAAAATATATGGTGGTCTTCAAATGGTGATTGTATTAAAAAACGTATCTTTAGGAAAATAATTATACGAAAAGAAACACTTCTTTAGTCTTATTGTATTACTTGTTGCATATATTTATAGATATTTTTATCGGAATTTCATCCAACCATATTATATATGTTGGTCTCTGTAACCTAGCAGTTACAACTCTGCCATGAAGATCAAATGGGTACATGTACAAGTCCTGGCAAGGTCCTACCAAACTTTTATTGTTTCCAATTGAACACTTCAGATGCTAGGCAGGGAGCTTGCATTGTTTTTCCTCCTTGATTTACTTCATTAAAATATTCATTGATCACGTGTCTCAAGATTAAAAACTTTGAACTGAAAAGTACAAGAAGTTGCAAAGCTTTTTAACTAAGGTTTTTATGTATATTATTGGCTTCAAGATAATTAAATCACGCAGAATCTACCATAAATAAAACAGATTATCTTAAATATAAATTTTGTAGTCAAAAGCATGTCGTCGAATCTAGTTTAGCCAAATATTACGTGCGATGACCTTAATGAAAAACATACTATTCTTCATGACTCTTACTACATTATTGAAGATTGAAATTAATTTGTTAGACTGCATGTACCATTATATGTCTACGATATTTTGTCAACTTTAAAGTTCTACAGAATGTAGCCAATCGACAATAATGTCACGCTGAAATGACAACAGTTTTGCAGTCACATTAAAATTGTAGGAAAGTCGCAGTGTTATTATTTATATGATAGATATAGCGGTAATTGAATCTTATTTGTATTGAATGTAGAATATGGCCAAATGACTGACTGTTTTATATAGAGTATGAGATCGATCATTCATAGTTTACTTTAATTTTAAATAGAGGAATATGACTGTCACCCGAGTAACTCGTTTGTTTGATCAGCACAATATTTCCATAGAGTTTTATTCTATGAATATACTATTTGCATCCATGCTTTTTTCAGCAGAACCTAAAGTAAACTTTCACACACCTGATCTATATTTCTGCATAACTATGTCCATTTTCAGGATTTAAAAATCTTTTTATGAAAAATTCAACGTAGCCTGAATTTACTGCACGCCAGGTGTGCCACAACTAAAATCTGTAGATTTTATAAAACATTCAAATAAACTTTCTGTATTTTTCACACATTTTGCATTAAGATGTCAATTTTTTTACTGAATCAACGTAATTGATGAATTAAATATATCGTTTGCAATATTATCAAATTAAATCATTATGTACGAAAAATAATCATTGATCACAATACCTTCACCCCGGAACACCGTGTTCTATTTTTTATCTTCCAAATGAACTAATTTTTGTATCGCGCAGTTCTTGGGTAGAATTTTAATGAATTACGTCACTTGGTAAAGGCAGTTATAATATTTATTAAACCATTAACACCAGTCTGTCTCGAAAAATATATTTCTCTTACACTTCACTTTTGTCTACTTTATTTTCATTATTACTGCTGTTTCTTGGAAGAAAAACATTTGTGCGTAATTCGAAACTTGTTCTTTTGATTTCCTGGAAATTCGTTTTTGCTTTGTTTAACGACTTGAAATTCTGAAAAATGAACAACTCCGCAAATTTTTAGAAGCAATACTGACGCTTATGCTAACGAAATTTTAAAAATACATTTATGGTTTGGGATAAATTCAGCTTTATTTGATGTACAGCTTACATATACTTTATGTATCCATAAATTGCAGTTCAATACACATTCCACAATGCCTCATGGGGAAATATCATACTTTTGGAAGAAATATATGTGAGTATGAAACATTATAACAATTAACCGATTTTTTATATATTTAATTCAATCACATCCAATAAGACAATATATGGTTCGAATATCGTTAAAATAATAACTTTTGAAATATTAATAAATTTAAATCTAATTTTACGATTCATATTACTGATGTTAAACTGTTTTTTTAGAAAACTTAAAATGCATTATTGGTTGAAGTAACATTTACTTGGTAGAACTCTATTATTATCCTATTAAAATGTTATATTTTTCGTGTT